>CM069455.1:26837479-27403138 GCA_035610835.1 Ophiura sarsii
TATGTCATTTTGAGTAACATTCAATTTTTTTGGACCAAACAGGCTAGATAGGCATTTAAATGAATCTTTTAAGCATAATTTGATACCAAAATTTGCCCCCTATATTTTATATTTATTTATTTATCTTCAAACCCATTATATTAATCATTATGTGACACCCTGTATTACTTTCAGTTGTTGGTAAAGTCTTTAAAAATTCATACGAGAAAAAGAATCACACACGCTTGATTGAAAAGTTCCATCCCGATCGCTAACGTAATCGCTATCCAACAAACCGGGCCAACAAACTTGTGTCGCGTAATGCATATTTAATATTAGATTACTCCGACATACTGCGTGAATTAGCTTGACCCAAACTATCCTAATTATGCATGTGTTTATAAAATGTTTAATTGACATCCGTGCTCTATACACCACGACGGCACTAGAAGCAGAGCGCCGCCACCGCTTTTAAACGTTATCTTGAGTTTGACACTAGAATACCGACCAAGCCGCAAGTTTTAAGGAATTTATCGGAAGCGTTGAGCACATCCTTAGCATGTTTCATCCGCTCCGCAATCATCATCAACACATGGGTATGAATGTATAGCTATAGTAGGTGAATATTAACGCAAACCCATCCGTTTGTCCTTTTTCCCCAATCGCCGCAACTAATTTACAACAACCTAGAGGGCCCGCTATTATCTCCCGACTCTTCTGTTCTCCCCGTCTAGCATCCTCCTCCTCCTCATAGCATCTGGCAACGCATAGTGAATTCTGACTTACGCGTGGTTATTATATTGCCCTTATTTATACTACAGCGAGAGCGCTATATACGGAGAATGACGAATGCGCACCACTACTACCACCACCACCAACACACAGTATTATTTTGTAGCCAGTGGCTTGTCTCGATGTCAAATGAATAACTTCCCAAAAAGTGATCATGGGACATACATTACTATAAGGAGTTTATTAAGAGGATATCATCTTTGCTATCAGCACCATCCAGTTTCTCATCTTTTTGTGTGAATCTATAGTATAAGGAGGAAGATAACTATGCTAGCTACGACGTAATATCGTGTTAGCATTTTAATAAACAGCACTTTCTTTTGATGAACCTTTATTTGGAAGAGGTCTCATAATACGAGAACAATTTGGAATACGATTTTCTAGGAGGACTCTATTTTATCCGGGGTCTATTTTCTGTGACTTCTTTGTGTGATTTAAAACAAAAGTGATATATAACTATGGAATACCGCCGTGGTCATCTAGTGATATTGCTGTTATGTTGCTGTACGGTGACAGTGTGGACGCTACAGATAAACGCTTCCGTGCGGCTAGGTAAGATTGATTAAGAGATATTAACGTTTTTCTTTCTGTTTATATCAATCAATACTGCACATTAATTATTCAGGCGTTATAACGTTTGTTCACATACTTATAAAATTATAAGAGCTCGGTTGGTCTAACACATGTAGACCACCATAGACATTAAAGCAACATAACCTCGTGGTGACCATTTACATATCTCTACTCTCTGTGTTAAGCTAATGGAACCTTAATTAGGTTGTCCACGATTTGTTTGTATACTTAATCATGGCTTTAAAAGGTATCATGGACGGAGTAAGATTTGCGAGATGCTTGCTTACATTATAATATCATAATCATAGCTTAAAATATATATATTTGCATTCAAATACCATATGGTTGCCGTTATCACCATCCTTCCTTTCTGTTCGTTATGGGATGAATTTGAATAAAGGTGCCGCAAATATTGTGCGATCCCGGGTGTACGATACGCTTCGGTTGCCTCCGTTTACTGTTGGCTTCATATTCATATTAACTTGACAGATATTGCTTTAAAAACAACATGATGCCATTTAGAAGCGACTTTTCTTTAAATGTTGGGTGAAAATTTGCAATTTTTTGCAAAATTTGGTGTTTGTGTGAAAATTTAGATTTATTTTTTTTATTTGTAAAAATATCTTTAAATATTTTAAAGATTCGAAAATTGCTGAAAATAAAACACAATTTGTCTAATCTGTTGAACCCCTCCCCCCCAAAAAAAAAAAACCACCCCACAACAACAACAGCAAACGAAAACCAACAACCGATCGACCAACCTACCTGAAGAGGTCCATTTGCCCATGATTTCGTCACCTTAGCCATATTCAATTAGTTATTAACAATAATTGGTATTATCATGATTATTATTAGAATATTTCAATTATTTTAGAGGGTACACATTTGGCTTCACCGCGGTGCGATGACTTATAATACTAGGATAAGCAACATATCAGGAAAGAATATATGGCACACTACCATGATACTGAAACCTATTCAACACAACTATGATATTGTCTCTGGTTTTCTACTATGTTCTCCACAGCTAGCATAAAGCTCAGGCTATCACCAAACACCATTTTTAGAACACAAACACCTAGGGTAGTCGCATTAATGTGTGTAATTTACCAGCCCATAACCCGCAATTCTTCAAGGGTATATCCCCAAAATAAAATTATGAAATGAGAAATGCTAACAAAATAACTCCGAACCTGAGACGAATATACCGAACAAACAGACCATGTTAATATAACAAATAATTATATTAAACATTGATTACCAAACCACCTACAAAAAGCTTTCCCCATAACAATATATCTATTGCAAAATAAAGACTTTTGATTGTAATTCGTTAAGCAGGAGGCATCGATCAAAGTAAGAGTTGTTATTATAAATATTTTATCATAAACGATTTGATCCTGTTGTCCATCAAAAATAATAATATATGTCTGTGATGACGAAGTTGGATTCCCACACTGCAGATACGGGTTGGAACATAATAGATTGGTTTGAATTAAACTATGTCACTAACGACAAGTCCCTTGATATTGTATCAGTCTGCGCAAGAGAAGTTGCAAAAACAAATCTCGTTGACGTTTAGTAAACAAATTGTGTGTATTTGTTATTGTTAACTGATTCCCAGAGAAACCTCTTGGAAAAGACATGATTACCCCGTGTGGCAAGGTTTAATTATTCACAGTAAACACCAGAGTAAACATATCTTAACACTTTCCACGCGGCAGGCGTCTGCAGACGACATTCCAAAATTTCACAAAATGATTCAAAAATGTCAATATTATTGAATTTCATTAACATATTTGGAATCACCATGAGAAATGCGTTGAAATAAGTACAAACATGTCTAGTCTTGGTTCAGTTTTCCTTGAGATAGACTTTGAAAGTTGGGAAATGTTTCTGAAAAGTCTGTTTTGTAAGGTAAAACTAATAGCCGCGTGGAAAGTGTTAACACTATTTCTCCTTGAGTAATGAAAACTAAACACGTCGTAACAAAGAAACGGTCTGTAGGCACCTAGGGATGTATATACAACTACTCTGTTTAAAAAAAACCTTACTCAAATAAAGCGTATACTATGTACATACATACGACCATATTGAACAATTACAAGAAGAATCCCTGGTTAGTATATGCAATTCGACACATCATTTATCAAATCATGATCTTTCAAAATATATGTCTCTCAAGTTATGTGACGTATCAATAATTGCATTTGGATTATTAAGGATAAAGGTGTTGTTAGATTTGCCACTGGCATTTTTTGCGGCATATATACAGTTAAGCCATAGTTACCCCTCCTCTCCTCCGTCGCAAATAGAATGCACTTTCTTATCATGCTTATGCGTGCACAGCTCTGATAGCAACAAATATGATGCTGTGTATTAAAAAAAATAACATAATGTTGTCTTTAAATATACGGGGTGTTTTGGGTTTTTTTCAATTTGAAAATCTGAGCACATATCATCTCATAACATTATTTGAAAATGCCATTTTGACAGTTAACCCATTTTGCTGTTGGCATGACTTTTCCAGGTTAGAGCTATATTATATATTCTGAACATGATTAAAGTTAGTACCTGTAAAATTCACATCAGTTCATGAAGCTAGTATAGACTGGGCTAGCTTCATGATCAGTATCCACTTGTCGTTTGCAAGACTGTCCTAGTCTGTTTTGTTTGGTATTTTCAAAATGGAGATCCTAAAATTTATTTTAAAAGGTTGTTTGTTTGGGGTTTGTTTATACAGATTTGGGTATTATTAAAGCTTTTCTTCATTATTTGGACCCATTGAAGGTTGTTCCTATGGCTAATTTTTGTATTTGATATTTTTATAGAGCTTGCTGAGCTCCACATTAATCTGAAATTTTAGATTGATCGGAGGTACGGTTTTCTAGATATGACAATGTTATTGTCAGAAATGAAGCAAAATTGAAGCGTTCATTTCTTTTGTTTCTTATTGTTTTTTGACCCCCTAGCCTACCTTGCAAAATAATTAATTTATACAAAAATGTTTAATTAATTTTTACAAGACAATTACAGATGCTACAAAGCTGAAATGTTGGGAGCTTGTTAATTATAGTTTTTAGACAGTTTCCTGTGCTGCGGGAGGCTGTAAGACATCTACATAATGAATTGTACTTAATTATCTTTTTAAAAAATATTCAAAAAATTAGGCCAATTAATACACTTAATTAATTTTTTCAAGTTCATGCACTTTATCAAATGTAATGCCACTTGGTGTATATGTTGGCTATACAACTTTCCTTAATGCCTGTGCTGCGGGAATCTAATGGCGTTTTCAATTTTAAAAAATTAGAGCAAAAACAGAAAACTATTGTTTTATAGAAATTTTACCTAGGGAGTAAAAAAACCCAATATAAAACAAAAGGAACTAGACTGCCCTCTGTTAATAAATTTGTCATATCTAGAAAACCGTACCTCCGATCAATCTCAAATTTCAGATTATTGAGGAGCTCAGCAAGCTCTATTAAAATGTCAAATAAAAAAATAGCCATAGGAAAAACCTCAATATGAACGTGTCTTTGGTCAGTTGATTTGAATACCCCTCTGCAATGTTCTAATTCCAACCTTTCATAATGCCCTTGTGTATCAAAGTCGTGACAACCCGCTAGAGAGACGGTGTATAAGTATGCGACATAGTGAGATTTACACAAGTTAAATGTCATCCACTATTTTACTAGACCCGGAAGTGACAAGTAGTCCCATAACTACCATGAAAATGTCGGGTTATGTGTTTTACTCGCGAGCGCTTGTCAATATTAAAGTTATTAGGATTTTGCAAGTTGCGTAAGTTTTTACGTTTTATACAAGTGCCTACATTTTAGCGAAAACCTGGAAACAATCCGGGAACCCAGTATACGCGAAGCAATTTGCTGCTTTGAGAATGAAATGATCTTATACCTTGCCTCTAGTTCACTCAGTTACAAAATACTTCCCGGCCTATTCGATTTGTTGGAATAACACTAAACTAATGTGTTCCAAGTTGTGAACTCGTCCAAAAAAGAAAAAAATGACATATTTTGAAAGCTGCATTCATACATCATTCACATTTTTCTGATGATAACAACACCAATAATTCGGTCTACGAATGGAAAAATTGACACGATTACTTCCCAGATCACTTGTTAAATGGTATCACGTGTTAACACTTTCCACGTGGCTATTAGTTTTACCATGGGAAAGGTTTCTGAAAAATCTGTTTTGTATGCATATATACAAAACAGATTTTTCTGAAACCTTTCCCAACTTTCAAAATCTTATCTCAAGAATTACTAAACCAATACTAGGCATGTGTGTACTTATTTTGATGCATTTCTCATGGTGATTCCAAATATGAGGATAAAATTCATAACATTGATGATGAAATCCATAATATGTTGTGCCATTTTGGAACTGTCGTCTGTAATGCCGCGTGGAAAGCGTTACGACAGCCCTGATAGCCAAAGTTGTTAAAGCAAAGAAAACTACGCCAATAATACTTAAAGTTACCATTAAATGATGTTATAATATGGAACCTTAGCATGAAAGCTGTATAACTGTAATATATTTCCGACCCAATTTAATATGAGCGTGTCTTTGGTCAGTGGAATTGAATACCTCCGCAGTATTCTAATTCCAACTTTAATACCCATGCGTATCAAAGTCATGACAACTCACTACAGAGGCACTGTGCAATTAAAGCATGCTACTGAACTATACACAAAGTAAATGTCATCCACTATTCTACTAGATCCAGAAATGACAAGTAGTTCCATAAACTACAATGGAAACTTCTGGTTAGGTGTTGTTGCTCGCTTGACAGTAAGCTATTATAATTCTGGCATGTTTCGTAAGTTTATTACATTTCACAAGTGTCTTAATTTTAGCGAAAACCTGGAAACAGTCCAATAAGTTAGTATAGTATGTAGTCAAACTCAATATACATGATCATGATGATAGCGATAAGCCATGCACGATGATCCGAAATAGTTTGCTGCTTTCGAATGACATTCTCTTATTACCTTGTTCACATGGTTAAATAGTATTTCCCTATCGAAAATGTGTTCTTGAATTCGATTTGTTGGAACAACACTAAAGAAATATGTTTCAAGCTGTGAACTGGTTCAAAAAGGAAACAATCGGACACAATTGTCATTTTGCTGTTAGCCTGATAATATATTTAGGTTTGTGCTACATGGTAAACAAAAACAATATGACCAATAATTGACACGATCACTAGTTTGATGGGATCACTTGGTTAACTTTCCAGGCGGCAATGGTTTAAAAAGTAAAAAACTTGAATTTTTTTGAAATGTCTTCTGCAGCGCCTGACGAGTGGAAAGTGTTAATACATCTAATCAAAGTAGACATAATTATCAAGCAAATTACCAATAAATAATGGTGTGGAACCTCATCAAGAAAGCTTTACATGAGTATGTTTTTGACCCACTATAACATGAACGTCTCCTTGGTCAGTTTATTTGAATGCTTCTCCAGTGTTCTAATTCCAAGTTGAATACCCATGTGTATCTCAGTCGTGACAACTCGCTAGAGAGGCACGGTGCAAGTTAAGCATGCTTGTGAGCTTTACCCAAGGTAAACGTCATCTACTATCCTGCTATAGATTTAGAATTGACAAGTAGTCCCATAACTATCGAAAGGACGTCATGTTATGTGTTTTCCACGCTTGTTTAATAAAGTTGTCAGAATTCTCGAAAGTTTCATAAGTGTCTTTGTTTAACATCATCCGGGAACGGTTCAGTCAGTGGCAAAGAACTGTATAGTGTTCCGAAATCTTGCTATTTGGGAATGAAATACCCTCAAACCCTCAATTGAGTGGTTTTTTCTTATTTAAGAGTTTCGATTAGGATCCTTCCCCATCCAACAACATTGGATGGATGGATGGATGGATGGATGGATAAGCATCTAACTCACAGATTAGTCTATTTATTAAATGACTAAACGATGTATGAATGATTCAGGTTGTGGTTGTGGTTGTTATGGTTTCCAGAACTATAAACACCACTAATACTTGCCGTGCTGTTTTCCGATTCATTGGATGACAACCAGAAATTGATTGTCTTTCAATAATCATGATAATAGGCATCTAGCTCACAGATTAGTCTAATTATTAAATTATTAAACGAGATATAGGCTTTCAGTTTAGTATTTATCAGCAGCTATCTAAATGTATATTCTTCCTATGAGCTACTAATAAGACCGTTATGTGTACCGCCATGAGTTTCCCGTTATAATTCAATTTCAAAATATAACGGTTGATATGGTTCATAAAACTATCAAGTATGATGTATACGCAACATGACGTGTCGTGAATGATTTCAATTTAAACAAACCACTCCGTATTTTGGTTTCTTAAAAATGGTTTATACGACATAAGTGCTGTGAATCAATGACGGATCATTGGAGTGTGTTCATTTCCAATACTCATCGGATAGGCATAAGAGGTTCACCTAGGAGGAGTGGCTTCCAATCAATACGAACTGTAAAGCTGCTATCACGCTGGTATGAGTACCTTAATACACGCCAAGTACCAACCAATACTTTCATTAATTATTCAAAAGATGTGTCCTCAATATTATCTTTAACAATTCCTATAGACCATTGTGAAACTTAAGAAATGATATTGGCTATAACCGTCTGAAATACAGCCAATGTTTGTATTCTTAAAATAACACCTGTGTTATTTTAATATTACCCGCAACGCAATACAGCCGACATGATCTGGATAAGATGGTGTTTGCAATGAAATCGTATATATTCGCGTCATGAAACTTGAGAAATAATACTCTGAAATACAGTAACAGTGTTTAATAAATTGATAACAATAACAAATAAGGCTTATTATGTAATGATACCGTCTTAAATGAAAGCTTTACGCTTCTAATAGCATCACGATAACTTGTTCTACCCCCTAAAAAAGTATATATTTTCTGAAAGGAAATCTCACAAGGAATCTAAATATAATATTGGGATTTAGATATGAACTAATGCTAACACGTTGTGATTAAGGATGTTCAAAAAAAATATTATACCTATCCCAATCATAATTTGACTGTGCATATTAGTTCCTCATGCAATTACCCATGAGATAATGGTTTTTAAGGGTAACTTGTTGAAATATACTATATCGGGAAGTGAATGAGCACAAATGTATAAATTTCATATTTATTAGAGTTACAAATATACATTTTTGGGGTATGGCTTCTATCCATATATGTAAACGCCATTTTTGAATTCCCCTATATTTGGGAGCTTTCCAAAAATGTGCTATCATCGGTTGAATACCTTTTTTTTGTTATAGTCATTTATGTATGTGAAACCGATGAATTAGAACAAGTTCACTGTGAAGAAAAAAGGGAGAAAGTCAAGGACAATGCATTCGATTCATGATTACAATTGTTACATAATAGTTGACACGTTTGTTGAAACAGAAACTTATAGAATTTAAAACAATCTATAAAATGAGAGCAAAATCATGTTGTACCATACAGGGATGAGGAATTATTGTAAATTGAACGTAGAATTGAGACATTTTCTATATTCCCCATAGAGATTATACACAGCGCCACCGCCACCGCCACCACCCCTGACTTTCGAAATATAATCAATCATATTTCAGCCAAACAGTTATTCTAATAGAAATACCTGATTTATTCACACACTATAGCTAGATAAATAGGCTTTCGAATGACACCTAACCCATTTATAGCTCTATCTACAACATATGGATTCGCACTCTTGTTACTGAATTGATCCTATAGTTAGATGGTACAATTCAATAGGACAAAGTGTATTTGAAGACTAATAGGGCTTACCAACGGTCTATTTTGATTAACACATGGGATACATTTTCTACATAATGCTTTAACTCATGGGATACATTTTTGACACACCCTGAGTTTAATATTTGTTACGTATAATTCACAAAACTGTCACGTTATAAGTGGTCAGTCCGTCGATAGATTCCGACACTTACCGGTTCAAGTGCTTCCATTAACGATACTTCACTAGACATATGTTCACAATGAATCTATCGTTACGATAAAAAGGTGTCATTATGATTGTTTTTGACAATACGGATATGCAATATTGGTGAGATGTTTTCAATTCATGTTCAACGCCACAACGCCTTTCTATGACCAACAAACACTCAATTTTGATTTAGTCAATTCTTTCACGTTGGATAGTATGATATTTTCAATGCAATTGTTAGGTTTGCATTGCCAGCTGTAATTATTACACTTCACTATACATGCTATAGATGGGTTTTAGATGATTTGGGTAAGGTTTCGATACTTAGCAATTAAGTGTTATCAATTCAACGGATGTTCAAGACACCGCATTTATTTAATGACAGACGCGTGGAAGGTACAATATCCATGATATTATTCTTGTAACATAATACATTCATCATTCATTCAAACGACTATATTGTTCCAAATCCATGTTTTTCTGACTTTATATGTGGAGGAGGTCTGAAAGAAGAAGACATGTAAATTGTAATACAATTCGTACTTTCCATCACGCGGCCATTAGTTTTACCATACACAACTGGTTTTGCAGAAACATTTCCCAACCTTCAAAGTCTTGTCTCAAGAATCACTGAACACCTGCTAGGCATATTTGTACTTGTTTTGATACATTTTCCATGTCGGTTCTCAAATATGGTGATGAAATTCAATAATGTTGACATTTTTGAAACATTTTGTGAAATGTTGGACCTGACGGCTGTAGACGAGTGCCGCGTGGAAAGTCCGCGTGGAAAGTGATAACATGTCGTTTGACTGATTACAAACCGCCATTTTCATAACAAGGCAACATTTTAGTATTCAATGATTTTCCAAAACATTAATTTGTATAGAGATTCAAGTTCAATAGTGTTTTCAATGGTATTCCTAGATAAGCCGAATCCTGTTTTTGTAAATTGAGCTATTTTACCAAATCCCTGGTTAAAAGACACCCGTGTATGACTGCAAAGATGATTATAGTTATTAAATAGCAGACGTATTGGAAAGGTTAAGCCATACATGATATTAAATCGCAATACGATAGGTGTATCAATTATTCAAACGTCTCTACCGTTACAAAGCCATGGTTTCCTGAGTCCACGGTGTAGGAAGATAAATATGTAAACATATTCTGTATCTTGAACTGTTTTCAAGGCATTGTCCAAGGAAGCAAACATATGATAAAGCATGCAAGAAAATGGTAGAGGAAATGTGTTGTAATTATCACCTGGATTACCAATATCTTATTTCTATATAATAAAATGAGACTTGTCAAGTTCAAAAACGATTCAATATAATTTGTAAATACCTCACTTCAAGTCAAGATGTAGCAGATAGGCCTATACTTTTTTTTGTTGTAAATTGAGCTTTTTCGAACTCACTGATGGTATACCGTATACCATTTGCAAATTTCATATTAAAAAGTGAATATGACAACAGTTTTACTCTTTAAAAAGGTTAAAGATTCAAAAAGTTATTGGCAAATTTCCCCGTCGTAATCGATGTCTTCAATGGAAACTTTTCACCTTATAGTCTTGTCGAATGCACCCAGCACGGACATAATTTCTTAAATGCAATGGTATGCTTTACATCGATAAGTGTAACGCTATGCTTTTAATGATTTAAATATAGCCTAAGGTTTGGATACTAAGCCACCGTTGTGTCCATTACGATGGCACTAGACACCGCGCTTGGAAGCAAATAGTAGATAATGATGGTGTTGTGTGCTGTCATAGTCAACCCCGTAGTCAACATATCGAAAGCTCAAGCCATATTTGATATCGCATTGCAATATAATGAATTAAACCGATAAGCTATCCCTTTAGACAATATCATATTCCGGTATAGTTTGTTAGATGTAGACAGTTTCGACGGATGCGTTTAAAACGTGGTCTAACCTTTTTAAAGCGTTTAAGTAAACACCAATTGTATGAAAATAATAAATGATCAACCATTAAAGCCTTGAACTCCATTTATTCTGGAAGCTCGTGCCGCCTCGGTCTATCTCTCTCCGGGCGGCGATGTTCGTTACCGTAAACAACATTTGATCCTTGACGGAGTAAAGCGCATAGCACATGTACATTGTACAGCAAACAGTAAATGTGTACGGTTAATAAATTCGCCTCCAGGCGACTACGGTGAGTGATAAATGCGTACGGATTAGTAACTTACGTGCGCGAGTGGACTGAGACACTGAAAGCCATTCTGATGGACCCGGGTTCGACTCCCGTGATCGGGAAGTCCGGTTTTCCCTGCCATATTTCGCCCATTTCTACCCCGGATATTTTTCAACATTTCAATCCCAAAAGTGTTAGGGTTTTTGTGTAGCTTTTAAAATTAAAACGTGGTAATGCTGATACTATTTAGAAACGATTACCACCTATGAATATAATTCAAAGTAATATTAAAATCTAGGTTATTCATATTTGAACTAGATATGTCTTATTGTAAATTGCACAACTCTGATATTTGGTATTATCTTAATTTTAATCATGGTAATGGCTGTTTACATGCTTTTCTGTCAGTGATGTCAGTCTAATAACGTCATGTCGTACGTCACTGCTACATAAGCTGTTTAGACATTCTGTATAACAACTTTATTGGAAATGCCAACATTGAGAGATGTTTGAGTAATGACATACTTGTAGCAAATCCCCCTATCATAAAACCATGAGTACTGAATTAAAGTAGCGACATGAGTGGCAGCTTCGTATAGCTCGATTGAACCATATTGAACGCATTCACTTTAAACTGATCTGTTTCACTTGAAACGTAATAGAATCTCCAATCATTTTAAAACATACGTCTTTCAAATTTAGTAATATTTGTGATGCCAATTATGGTTTTCGAGTTGCTTGTGGTATCGCTTTACGCGACTTATGCTTATTTCAATAGTAGTCATATTGACATGGTTATTTCAATAGTCATTTTCTCCTATTAATGACACTGAATGAAACTTTTCCCGGTTGTATTTTAGAAATGTTATGACCTAATAAACAGCCTTAATCGGCTTTGACAATTTGGTGTCTCTGTAGAACGACTATATTTATGAGCGAATTATCGCTGAAGTCCCCTTTCCGCTATATCTGAAACGTTATGCCCATCATTTGCGAAGTAAAAAGTACCTTTTACACTCCTTTCTTCAGTCTTCTCTCCTCCTCCTTCTCCTTCTCCTTCTCCTCCTCCTCCTCCTTCTCCTCCTCCTCCTCCTCCTCCTCCTCCTCCTCCTCCTCCTCCTCCTCCTCCTCCTCCTCCTCCTCTTACTGTTACTCTTACTGTTACTCTTACTGTTATTATTACTGTTATTCTTACCCTTACTCTTACTCTTACTCTTTCTCCTACTCTTACTCTTACTCGATCCTCTTCCTGCTCCTCTTACTCTTACTCTTACGCGTACTCTTACTCTTACTCTTACTCTTACTCTTACTCTTACTCTTACTCTTACTCTTACTCTTACTCTTATTCTAACTCTTACTCCCCACCCCTCCTCCCCTCCTCATAATCCTTCTCAATTTTTTCAGAATCGTCCTAATCCTACTCCTCCTCATACTTCTCATATTAATCCTTCGTATAATCCTCCATCGCCTCATAAACTTCCTCATTATCCTCCTCATAATCCTCCGCCTCCTCATAATCCACTTTTCCCTTATCGTCCTCCTTCTACTCATAATCCTCCTTTTCCTACTCGTAATCCTCATTCTCCCCTCCCCCCCCCCCCTCTCACCATCATCATCACCATCATCATCACCATCATCATCATCATCATCATCATCATCAACAACAACAACCGTAAATCATCATCATCATCCCAAGTGAATCTTCATGTATTGAACAGCGCATTCCCTTGAGAATCTATTCTTATTTAGATTATAATATAGCTCACCTTTTCCGTCAGTTATTCCGTCTTTATTAATCATGACTGTTTGCTAATTCACACTCTCTCCCAATATAGAACCCTAGTTTAAGGAGTTTTATAATTAAGGAAATATTTTTAAAATTAATGTGTCAAACCACTACAAATAGACACAGTGCTGTTAAGGGAAATATCCTGCTAAACAAATACTAGGCTTGTCATATTCAATAATTTACAATATTCAACTTTAATGAACCGTGGCTTGAAAACACTGATAATACACCATAATTATTATTGTCTTCTAAATTGCCTCCGCGCTAGGCTTCCAATTATTGCGCGCATAAAACACTCAATAAAAGTGGCAGTATTAGTACAATCATGGAGGTAGGGCAAGATACGCGCGTGCTTATAGTAGTGTTATTTATTTATCTAGCTTTGAATGTTATTACCATTGGGTAAAAAATTATTTATAGTGTTACTATTAAATAATATATTTCTATACAACTGCTCCAGGTCTGTTGGTAATGCGTAATCATGCATTCCGATATTGCTATTCAGCAGCGCAATCATATACAACTAACAAGGGGTAAATGCGCCCGTTGCTATCGTAATCAGTAACATTTGGGCATAGTTCGTAATTCGTATAGGCATTCAAACCTGGTTATATTGCGACGAAGCCATATATCATATGAATATATTAGGGACCGCAAGAAGTCCATCATTGCTAATGAACTTATTTTATTATTTTATATTGTGGCACGACCATTCTTATTTGTAGCGTTATCATGTTCAAACGTGCTATGTGGTGACGAGTACTTTACAACTATGCAAACAATATCCCCTTTGCGATCACTGCGATATGCTTCAAATTTGCAACTGATTTCACAAAATTGATACATTTCGTAGATTAATCTCTCTCCTATGATCTGACATTTCTACTGTGAACTTACGGTGGTATAGTGAGTTCAGAGGTGTTTTGTTTTGTAATACATTAGTATCTTGCCTACAAGACTTGCAAAGTGGCTATACGCAATACTTGCTAAATAACTATCATAAACTTATCGTAACGTGATCAGTTTTCAATTTTGATATTATTTTGTCCATCATTTAAAAAGCTGGTGAAAATGGTATAGTTATGATCCGAACCTCACAAAAATGTACAAACAACTTTCCAACTGTGAAAACAATGTAAAAACATAATGTTTTGTCCCGTCTTTTTACCTTTAACACAAAATCAATATTCCTGACATCTGACTCATCTCGCTTGATCGTGCCACAATGATTGTTTCATTGCTAATCTTATCTAAAGTTGATTGAGCTTTTTCCTACCGTTTCGACATTTCCCGAATGAACCATATTCTGTACAAACAGCTCTGCTAAAATCCGAGCGGTCAAAGGAACCCCATCCCCACCCCTAGTATGTATAGAGATATAAACCGATGTGGCACTCTACGTGGTTTCTGTGGGTGTCAGCACTACCGGAAGTCGAGATGTACCGAAATTCATTCCGCCAAGGCAGAGAACAATTTGCATTACAATAGTTACGGGCCAAAGGTTCATTCATCGGCTACTCGTTGCATTGTGGGACTGAATTTCGGTATAAATCGGCTCCGGTGTTAAAACACCGAGACCGCATATTTAATTAGACATCAACATATCAAAGTACCCTATTATAGACGTTATTCTTAATTGGCGCATTTACGGCGAAGAGGGATAACATCCAACTGAGCATGCTCAGATCAATTATCGCTCCGAAAAACATTATAATATCCTCCTTTGACGGCAATGTGAATGAACTGTGAACTTTTAAATTGTCCACGATAGTGTTGGTTACCAGCAAACATTTCATTTCAAACTACAGGGTGAGTCAAAAAGACTGCAATAGTGGAAAGAAGCCATTTTGTTTTCAAAACCAAAATGAATTTTAAAACTTTTTAAACGTTGCAAGAATGCTGTATTTCATCCTAACTTTGTGTGAAAAAATGTCGATCGCATTTTTCGTTTGTATTTGGTGACCCTCTTTGCTGCCCAACCACATTTACCTGTTTGTCCACGAGCACTGTGATTTTCATTTGAAATGGCACACATTGCATTTTCATATTTGAATATCCCGCCAACAACAAAAAAATCAGTTTTTTATTAACATTTAGAACATTATACGCTTTCTTTGCATGGGTACGATTATAATTGATTATGCTAACTCACATGTAAACAAGAAAGGATGCACCAAATGCCAATAACATCACAAATGAACTCAAGTTTCCAAATTTGAATGAGAGACACATTTTGCGATCTAATGCATATTTTGGGTATCTCGTGGACAAACGTGTAAAATGGGTGCACTGGTCAAAAGGTTCACCAAAGACAAACGAAAAATGCGATCGACTTCATTTTTTCACACAAAGTTAGGATTAAATACATCATTCTTGCAACGTTTAAAAAGTTTTAAAATTCATTTTGGTTTTGAAAACAAAATGGCTTCTTTCCACTATTGCAGTCTTTTTGACTCACCCTGTAGTGGGAATAAATCGTATATATATTTAAGTTAAATCCACGAATTTAGTACGGTCAAATATTGAACAGTGCAGAAGTATGAAGAATTGTTATGATTAGTGCAAAGTTCACCTCATTGAAAACTATCACTCTCGTCATGCCTAAACCGAGAGCCTCATTTTCAGTTCACTTAAATCCCTCTTCGACGCTAAATGCGACAATTAAGAATAACGTCTACATTGATGTTTTCTTTTCGATGTGCTTCTAAAGAAATTTCCTTCCTTCAATATAATGTAAGGATTCCATTTACAACTTTGATCGTCGTCAGGTTGACACAGAATTACAAAACATTGCCCTAATACCTCCTATAACCATTTGTCCACGTTATGCCCAGGCGATTACACACCTATGTCATGTGCTTATATTCTCTGGAGTGAGTCCGTTGGTGTGATAATCATTCCCCGTCAGCCACTTGAATGATTGAATGTCATCGTGGCTACATTTGCAAATCTGACGTTCAACATTATTATATTGAAATAAAAATATGTTTGGCTTGTGAATGTTAAAGGAACAGATAACGGGAAACACCCTACCAACCCGAGTTTGTTTAATTTGGTTATGTTATCCTTTGTCGAAAATGACTTCTCTTTTACTTCACGGATTGTGTAACGCATAAATTATCCCTTACTATCATCATGATAATATAATATCATGTACAGATATGGTAACGCAGGACGGGGGTGAAATGCCGACCGAACGACCTCATTTTTCCGCACCATTACACTAAACAAACAATTCTGTTATCACGCCGTAGAGTGAAATATAAATCAGCAGTTAATATATCAAGTAACAATCTATACGTGTTTTATGTTTTATTATAGCACGTGCATAAATATCAGAAATTAGTATTTCACACATTTGATGACACGAACATTTGTAATAGTAAACAATATCATTTTCAGAACAACATTACAGTCTTCAATCGGACAATTAAGTAGTTGTGTTATTAGTATTGAAGAATATTGTGTAATTAGCAGTGTCTCATGCAGCGGCAAGGCAGGAACTTATGTCCACGTCAACAAAACTATTATTCGAAGGCGGCGGGACTCAGATGTCAGTTGTAATAATCGCGGCCTAAATTACGAAATTTAAAATATCTAGAATTATTAGAGTAAGGAAACCAACAGGTCCAACCTATATTATAGAGGTGTATGTCGCGATATGAAATTAACATCACAACACATACAATACACGAGAAACCTAACAAATATAATGTGTTCCTAATAACTCGTGTATTTTTGAAACGTCTGCAAGTGTTTTCTACATGTACCGTTATCATTTCTTTTTTCATACAATAAGACAAGAAATATGGTGTTTTAGAAAGGCATGGTGACGCCCTGTCATACCTGTAAATGTGTAGAAGATTAAAATTGGATCCGATTTTAAAATATCCACATGTTCACTGCCTGGTGGTACCAGTTTAGCATACCAGGACGCAGTACTAAAAACGCACGGAGAAAAACATCCTACAACATAGGATTCGAACCCACGATTGATATTGATAAATGCGTAAAAATGTGTGAAATAAATATGAATATTGAACTTATTATTATGGGATGCCATCAAAAGATAAAAAAATACATTAGATATTGAGGTTGAAAAAGGCTTACTATTTGAGTCTTCCACTGACAATTTCGGAATGTAATGCCAAAGGGCTACCACTAATCATAGGGTGCAGTTTAATGGTTAAAATGAGTTACTATTTTTTGAAATATTCACAATGTAATCATAATATGAACAAATGTATTATAATGAAACGTAATAAAGTTATGCACCGCGTGAAATAAATCATCTTTTCATCGTTTTATATCCATGTTGATACCTGCATAATTAGACGGTATATTCCATTATTGTAGATGTCGAGTAGTGGTATTATAGTGAGTATAGACAATGGATGGCATACACTGTGCGTGCGGATACTGCTTGTCATATTATGATCTGAAATCTGAACGATACATTATTATTATTATCATTATTATTAATATTAGTACAGGTAATAAAAAAATAAGCACAATAATAATGGGGCGCCTATCTACTAGTCATACTTATCTTAATGATTATTATCATACTAATGCTACTACTATTAGTGCACGAGGCTCATAATTAGTCACTATAGTAGTTTAGAATATAGTATTAGACACATTTATACATCAATTTTACAAACGGCAATAGCTAGTTTTAAAGGTACCTGTACAGAAAATAATGCGCAAATGAGAATATAGTATTAGACACATTTATACATCAATTTTACAAACGGCAATAGCTAGTTTTAAAGGTACCTGTACAGAAAATAATGCGCTAAATAAATTACCTGAGCCGGCGTTCTTAACTTTTTGTCGCTGTGTATAATTAAGTGCACCTTGCTTCAAATGCCAACGTATCTAAAAAACTGCAAAACATGATACTTTATCAACATAAATAGGGAATGCAAAGATTATAATCTTCGCGAACAAAATCTCAATAAAGAGGAGAATTTCCTCATTATACATTAGATAAGTACATTGGTTTCTATTGTTTGAGGGTTATATAATTATGAGTATAATTATATATGAGTATATTTATTTACCGGGTACGTTAATTTTTTTAGAGTACTGTATACATGGTATACACAACTTGAGAAGCATGGGAGCTCGAAATGGTGGGACCAAATTGAATCTATTATCAATATCGCGAGTCTAAAATTACTCCAAAACTTAAAACCTACACCCCGGTACCATGGCAACGCAGCCTCATCACATCCTCGCCGCATCTCATTCCCACCAACACTTACATCAGAGATGACACATACTAGCACCAAGGCATACGATGTAGCGTAGCCAGCATTTTCATCCGGGGGGGCAAGCATCAATATCGTCCCTATTTTTTTTTATGTCCCTAAAATTTTTTTCGTAAAAGGTTGCCCCAAATTTTTTTCTAGTCACTTACCTCGTGAATTTCACGTAAGTGGGGGGGGGGGGGGGGGGGGGGGGGGGGGGGGGGGGGGGGGGGGGGGGGGGGGGGGGGGGGGGGTGAGGTGTCAAAAAATTTCGCACAGTCCAAACAAAATCGCACAGTCAAACAAAATCGCACAGTACCAATTTCTCGTCCCCATTTTTTAGCTTCACCGTCCCCATTTTAGCAAAACATTTCGCACAGTCCAAAACAAATTGCACAGTAAATGTACTACATGAACATATTTTCGTCCCCATTTCTCTTCTCTTTCCCCTCTCCTTCCCCTTTCCCTTCTCTTTCTCCCTCTCCTTCCCCTTTCCCTTCTCTTTCTCCCTCTCCTTCCCCTTTCCCTTCTCTTTCTCCCTCTCTTCCCCCTTTCTTTTCTCTTTCATCCTCTCCTTCCCCCTTCTTTCTCTCTTTCTCCCCTTCTTCTCGTCCCCATTTTCCCGCTTCGCCGTCCCCATTTTAGGTGTCCGGGGGGCGACTCGCCCCCCCGGCCCCCCCACTGGCTACGCTACTGCGATGTACAGTAGGAGAATACTGATAAGAGAGATAGGAGTCATGTATGTTGATTGCTTTCATCTTTTCTTTTTCTTAGTTTACAGCAGTAGTTCGCTACTCTATGAGACATGACATACATGGCATAGCTTCGTTATCTCCCCTGCCCGCACGCAGTCCATAATTATTCTCCCACCATAACATCTTTCTGAATTGAACTGAAACAGCAAGGGTCTGAATTCATCAGTCCTTACATTAGAGAGCGAAGTCACTGATATATGTCTTCAGATGTCTTTGCGTAGCCTGGAAGCAGCTGCACCAACAAATAATATACATGTCACACATTTTGTATGTAAAGATGATAGCTGCTATGTGAAATTTCAAATAATGCATGCACAGTCGAACCAAGGACACCTCTCGTATCGCAACGTAAGGCCAAAAAAAAAAATTGTTATATTGGCGTAACCCGCCCGACCCTAAAAATACGCCCGACCCTACACTTTTCTTCTTTTTTTCAGTGAAAAAACAAAACAAAAACCAACCGACCGACCCTAAAAAATAAAAAATAAAAAAAAATAAATGTTTTTTCTCGAACGAAATACGACGGTGCTCCTCGAATAAACGGAAATTCCTTCCGAAAATATGGTTTATTGTGTTTTATTTGTATATAGACTTGTACTGAGGGGTACTTCTAACAAACAATAGGGAATGTTTAAACTCGGTTAACATTGTTCAAAAACAGCTGCTAAAAAAATTTAAAAAAAAAATTAAAAAAAATCCCTACCTACCTACCCTATTTTTGTTCAGCCCGTTACGCCAATATAACAATTTTTTTTTTTTGGCCTAATAGTGTAACGTTAAGACGTATTTGCTATGTTATGTCGAAATCTTTGAAAGGGCAGCTATTTCACAGGTAACACTTCTCGTACTGTCTGATAAGCTTACGACAAGTCATGTGTATTACACAACAGTGTTAATGTCTTTATTATTTCAATGACGTTTCATCAATGTCAGTTTGAATAGAATTACTCAAGAGGGATGTGTTTTTGTGTTTAGAAATAACATGTGCGTGCGACACTACATCCCAGTGCGAAAGAAATCACCATGGCTTTTAAAGTTCAATCATTTCATTTTCATATCTGAAGTCTGCAAAATGGCATTGAATTTCATCTTTAAAAAAAACTGACATTTTACATAAATGAACAGGCGTCGAATATTAACGGGTTTCTTTAAATGAACTTCAATACTGTTTTTTCATTCATTTTGTTAAATATTTCAACAATCATTTGAGATGAAAAGTTTCAAGTCGATTGCGTTCTCATATTCGAAAACGTTTTGTATTTCAATCATTTGAAACTTAAACCCACTCATCATTTTGGTTGATGTTGAAGTTTGTCACGTCATCGTGACTGTATGGTAAATGACCCCTAGTTTAGCGGGTGTTCGGGAAGACGAACGAGAGTGTTGCTCTGATTACTTTGGAACAAATTTCCCGTTGTATTGTTCACTTAAAGGGGCATTGAGAGATACGTATGGGAGTGCGCCCTCAATTATCCTGGAAATCAGTTTTTTGGCATCAAAGTAATACTTAGGCATATACTAACTACCATCTGAAACAGTTTACCAACATTCGCCGTTTATCATATACAATTTCATGATTCTCTTAGTTTCGATATGATCATATCGAAACTAAGGTGCTGAATTCGGAATAAGTTTTACACACGGACTTTCGCTGCAAATCTCAACCCGGAAGTGCCGTTATTTGCTTAGTTTGGCATGAAGGCGATGTCGGAATTATATGATATTTTGGATTTAGGCTATGTTGATGATTATCTTTACGTTATTTGCTTATTTAGTATATCGATACATCTCTCAATGCCCCTTTAAACAAGTTTATATTCCATTAAGGAAGCATTGCACAATTAGTACGGACGTCTCATACGTATAAGTGACTTTTACGTAGGACTTATACGATAGACGCCAAAGTAATAGTTTGCATCACCATGCGTAACACTTTCATGTTTTAAAAATGTCAAAATTGTTGAACATTTGGAATCACCATGAGAAATGCATTGAAATAAGTACAAATATACCTAGTATTGATTCAGTAATCCTTGAGATAGCCTTTGAAAGTTGGGAAAGTTTTCTGAACAAATATGTTTTGTATATGAAGAATTTAGTTCCAAAAGGAGCTAACTCACTAAAAGTGAAATAGGAGAAAAGCAACGGGTTTTTTTAAATGAGGATGTTGCACATCTTTGATTATCATAATTGTCTGCCATATGGGAGATACCATACGTGGAAGCTTAAAAACTGGTTTGATTTCATTTTTTTATTTTCACTGTATTTCTTATGTCTTTCTTTATTTTCGGAAATCGGTGGAGTTAGCTCCTTTTGGAACAAAAATGTTTCGACCAATTTTCAAAAAACACTTTACCAACAATCTTTATTTCCAAATGATGTACACATTAAAGACAATATCAAATCACATTGAAAACAGAAAACCGCATTCAAATATCTTTAAACTTTTTTAATTATGAATTTTTTTAATTTTGTGAGAAAACTGAAAATGTGGACAATTTGGCAATTTTTTTTAAATAACAACAATTTTGTTCGTGTGCAATTTTCAAAACAATAATCCCATACATTTTACATTTTCTTCATTGCAATTCATTAAGGACATTCCTATCAATGTTTTACCATGATAAAAGAACCATATTTCCACCATTTTGGCCTAAAAAATAGTGAATTATATTCAAATTTCCGGAAATTACCGAGGGCCATAACTTTGGACCCAAACATGCTACAGATGTAGAACAAAGTTTAAAAGATGTGTTTTGTAACTCTCTTTCATGTTCTGTACCAAATCAATTTTTTTCAAAAAGGTGAGTTAGCTCCTTTTGGAACTAAACTCTTCATATGGTACACCAAAACCCGCGTGGAAAGTGTTAAAACATTTGAAGTGAGACTCAGTGTAAATTACGTCTTATGTACAAGTTTGGCATTACGGCCTTAGACGTGTTGCATTGCGTCCTAAATAAGAACGCGTATAAGAATACATGAGTTCTTGTGCAATAAATGTACAAGAAGACAGACAGCCGTGGATCTATTGAAGGATATGGCATGACCCAAGGGTTTCATATATATACGTCTCAGTTATCGGGAAATCCGACTCCCGGGATCCGACTTTGACGTATTTTTGACTGCCTCGAAACCCGTAAGAAAATAAGTTAGCGCAGCTAATCCCTGTAAACCCTTCCTTGCAACTATCTCAAAGAGTAAAGTCGCAGACCCTGTGCAGAATATTATCTTCAGATTGCTCGTAAGTACGGCATAGATTGTGCTAGAGGCTACATAATGCCAATCATATGGTACTGATGGAACACATTTTGGGCTGTTTTGTTGATGCACAGAGATCCTCCGAGGTCTGTGATTGATGGAATTGGGCTACTCTATTTAAATCCATACATCCCCTGTATCATGCATAGGGAAGACAGCACTTTAATCTTCCCCCTCAGGTGGTGTTAATTTCAAATAGTGTTACCTGCATGGGTGGCTCCGTTTTAATTGTACACTCCCTGTATTGAACATGTTGAAGATTAAGACAATGTGTTCCATCCAGCATGTCAATAGGGGGGTGTGGATTTCAAATGGAAAAGCCCATTACGCAGATAATGTTGACGATGTTTTGCTGATGTTGTTTAGCATCGTTTAAAAAAAATACATTATAGTACCGTGTACATCCTACATATTCTTTGTCCGATTCAAGGTCATTGCTCATTGTATTAGATCGTGGCTTAACCAGACATGTTGAAATGAAACCTGGCACACAGTGAAGCCAGTCTGGTCGTGAATGAACGATTGACCCATCTGATGTCAAGGATTCTTATATGGGGGTGGGTTCGGATGTCGACATGTAATTTGATTGATTTTAGCTGATTTTCAGCCGACACGCACTATATATTATGAGAACAATAATAATATAGTTTAGGGCGGGGCTTAATTCATTTGAATAATAATACCTTCAGTGCGTATGGGCATCGCGTTAAGATGTTCAAGCGTGCCCTACACAAAGTTGCCGGCGTACAGGCTGTCCCAAAATGATTAGTACCCATCGATGCCCAAAGTTCAATATTTTTTTCATCATCAAAATCAATAAGATTAGATCCGTTGTTTTTCTATCATATTTGCTATACTGTACCCTTTTATTAGAATTTTAGATCATAAATATCGGACTTATCTTAATAAAGTTACACTCCATTGTGTAAGACAAGGTGATTTCACCTTTTTTGCAAAAAAAATGTGTTTAAACAGCTTGTTTGAAAGAAACTAATACATTCTCTTAATCTCTTGTCTGCTAATAGCTTTGGTTCCTTTCTATTTTATACTGCTGTTGTATCATATTGTTGTTCAAACCACTATTACTTGTTCATTTTGATTCAATTTGAAGAGTAAAAATGGATCGTCACGCATGAGCGACCCCAAGCTTTGTTTCTATAATGAGCTAGTTTTGAAGCTAAACTTGAGGGACATTTAAACAGGTAAAGACGTGGTGTGGTCATGGGTAATTAGCAGTGGCTTCGACTTTTTTCATATTGGGGATGCAATTTCCTACAAACTTGCTAAAAATGATATAGGCCTAGTCCCGTAGTGTTTAACCTCACGAAATCCATTCTCCAATGTGAAAATGAAATCTAAGCCACTGCTTAGATTTCATGGTGATTCACCAAATACCACTTCATTTAGAAGTCCCTAAACACTTGTCAGTCAAATAAAACAATGCATGGGGTCACTCAAGTGTGACAAACTTCTTTTACCCGTTAAATTGAATTAAGGAGAAGAATTATTAATGATTTGAACACCCATAAATAATAACAGTTACAGCAGAAAGACACACAAGATTATATTGAGTAGACAAGAGATTATGAGAATACACAAGTTTCTTTCAAACAAGCTGGACATAATAGCAAACAATTTTTGTAGCACTTTGTCAAAAAGGTGAAATCACCATGTTTTAAATAATGAAGTGTATCTTGAGTTTGATAAATCCGATATTCATGATCTAAAATTATAATGAAATAGTACAGTATGACAAAGATGATGTAAAAATAACGGACCTAATCCCATCGATTTTGATGATGACAAAAATTATTGAACTTTGGGCATCGATGGGTACTAATCATTTTGGGACAGCCTGTATGCGTTTTCCGAATAACGCAGAGTTGGGGGGTGTGCGTGTGCTAAAGAACGCAAATGTGTTCCATAATACATGTAATAGAAATGGCGCTACTGTTCTTGGCCTCTGGTACTTTTGACTGATATACCACCGACCCAGCCCCTCCCACCAAAAAAATATGTTTGATGTTTGTACCAACCAAGTCATTTCTTGGATTGTTGGAATGTGGTCCAATGCTTGGATAAAATGTTCTAAAATGAAACTGTTGTACTATATACTATGATGCAATTATTCAGCACAGTACCTATTTTGTCAACGACTCAACGTTGTTAAAAAGTTCATCCTGGTTGTTATCTTTATAATTGAAACCCTTTAGAGACATACATAATTCCTTTATACATTTCCAATCTCCATCCACTTCTTTATTCCATCAAGCCGTGCGGACAAAATCACAATCCCGGAAAGAATTGGCAATCAAATAAGTGTCCCAGCATTTACCAACCATTGCTGGCTATAGTTGATCATATAGCAATTATCATACAATTTAATGAGACTGACAATTTGATTTCCCCGATGTAAACTAATCCTATTTATGTTCTGAATTATTAAATTTATGGAGATTCGTGTGAGTAAAAAGGTGTGAGGTTACCTACGCGTTGAGTATTACAGTGGGGTGTGTGTGTGATATAGCCGGGTACCAGCTAAAAGAAAATAAATATTTAATACCGTCTATCTATTTAAGGTGCTGTGTTCAGATTACATCACATTACCCCAATTAAAAATCTATTTAAAATGATTAGGCAGTGCAATTACATTATTTGAAGCTTTTGCATATGTTAACTTGATTTTTTTTTTAAATAGGTTGATTTTGTAAAGACAATAATATTGTATTACTACAAAACACTGGCTTTCTCTTTCAAGTTTGTTGTTATATTAAAACCCTAAACCCTACCATATACCACAATATACCACGACTGGGCACGTTGGTACCACCCGGTATGGAAGTTTTTAGATGAAAAATTAACCTTGACAGCCGTGGTGTCGTGAGGAATCCTTCGCCAGTGGTGCGAGAGGTCCCTGGATCAAATCCGGGGGGGGGGGGGGATATTTTGGTCGATTTTCCACGTTGAAGAAAAAAATCTGACAAAAGTGGGAGGGAGGGTAGAGTTAGGGTTAAGTGATTATTTTTAAGTTCTGTTTGGACCAAGATGTAATAATTTTGAAATCGAAATAATCGAAAAACAGCACCAAAGCTTTGAGGCAATGGACCCACGTCACATGAGGTTGACCTCGCGTACCAACCTCACCCCAACAACGGTGCAACGGATTGGTTAGCAGCATTTTGTGAGTTTTCAAGCGTGCGTCACAGCTAATCGAAGCAGCGTCCGCGTATGTCGGACTGTGACCAGAGGAATATATGCCGTAGGTCCATTTCTTGTTTATAGTCCGGGGCTCCCGTAACTATAGAAATGTGCAGAATTTGGCAACTACGTTATTATTCCGTTATAGGACAATAAGCAAGCATGACATAATTGCCCGCTTAGGAGCGCTATTAACTCGGTCTGGTAAACATATTGTTATCAATTACTACGAGAAGATTGCCCAGTGCGCGTGTACAACCAGGTAATCATATTTAAATTCGGGGGTGTACGAGCGGTACTACTTGCTAACTGCATGGGTGAGTTTCCATTATGTTGCAGCCGGTTGGTTGCAAACGAGAATTATGTCATATAGCAACCAGCTTTGATGGAAGGCGAATAATTAAATTTGGTGCCGGTTTTTAGGGCACCAATTTGCATAAATTTATAGCGCTGCTAAGCGGGCCTTGTAGCCTAATGATATAGGTGGTTTTGAAAATCATAACAAGCATGCTGATCTAATAAAATCAAATAAGGAAGATGATGGAAACGAGATCAAGGGAACACTCAACATCTTGAAAGATACTGGATTGGGGGTAGTCAGAGGATCTAACGGTATGTTAGATCTGTGGTTTTTTACCGATATGTTTAAGGTTGTTAGTGTCGTTACAATTGAAACATACTTTGTTTAGCCGCTTTCTTCCTGATTGGTTCTATATAAGACATAGTTTGAAGAAAAATAACAACTTTATTTTGACAGTGAAGGGACAGATAGAGGATTATACGGAAAAGTGTAATTTAGGTCCCTCCCAGATACTGGTATACTAGTATCGGTCAATACTGGAACATAAAATTTGCCAGTATCTGTCGATACTGGTACGATTTTACTGTTCCAGTATCGGTCTGGTATACGTGATACCAGTGAGATTTGTCCCAGTATTGAACGATACTGGTATATAATTATGTTCCAGTATCGCCCGATACTGGAACATTTTTATATGAGCCAATATCGGCCGATACTGGAAGAAAGACTTTGTACCATGCAGTATCGGACGATTCTGGGTGTTCCAGTATCAGACGATACTAGTACAGTCCAGAATCCGGGACCTAAAGTACACTTTTCCCGACAATACAATTGAAAAGAAGATAATTTATCACACAATCAAAGTCAGTCAAACATCTTGAGGAAGGGGGTATGTGTACTTTTATTCCTGAAACACTTGTGTTGCAATAGTGAACCCACTCACTCTTTTGAACGCCGCGCATTCCTCTTGTTAATCATTATTGTACTTCAAAAGTACTTACACTCCGATAGGACATTAGCGTAAGTATCACGGACGACTTTCCAGGCAAGGGCCGCTGTATCTATTTTAAAAATGATCACACTCAAATAGTCATCTTCCCGTGCCATCCGTTGAGTTAACACATTACGATTAAACGGAATCCGGTTATCATTTTCAAAAATGGTGTATGTCACAAAAAAACAATACGTGAAGCACTTAAACAAAGGTACTTGTTAATCGTGTTTAATTATCCTAATAAAGCGTTACGATATTTCAAAATCAGTTCACCGCATACACAACAAAACAAAACAACAACATAATCATTGTCTTGTCTCCTATAAAACAAAGAGTCAGAACAGATTAAGACAGTAGCGGGTTAACACTTCGTAAATGTCGTGCCACCAAGGGATGCAAGTATTCCAATGAGAGACTGCCGCTGGGTTTAGCTACTGACAAAGCCCGTCTAGAATTACTCTGCCACGAGACTTGGCAGTCCGTAAAATTTAAAACATCATATTCAAAGAGTGTCAAATTTTAGTATGGATGAGGCTGGTTAATATTATTAATTTTGTGATAATTGCGACAGCATGGGACCTGTGCAACCGACGGTATTATTAAACTTAAGATATGAATGCTGAATTTAAGCTATGTAGGTTAGTATGCGTTTTATGTTTATCGGAGGGTTTCATGGTTTTGACACACACATTCATGACAATTGAAACACGAATAGGCATGTGGGCAATCCCCTGCAAAGCATGATGCAAAATATGGTGATGAAAGTTGACATTTCAGAAAATCTGACAAACGTTCAAACTTGCCAATAATATATACCAGCGCCAGAAGGGTTAAGCAATAGAATAATATAAATGATACGTGATAGTATTATTTTTGTAATGATTATACTTTTTATGTCCCCGGGTGTACAATGTATAGTATTTTGAGACATTTCTTGACAGTATCATGCATTGCGGTAATCCAAACATTTTAGTATGCTATCAGGAGAACTGCATCATAAATATTGTTACTGTTAGATCTAGATATCAAATTGCTATCAATATTCATAATTAACACCAAAAAGTTGGTAATAATTCAACAACTTGTTTCGTTATGAGAAAAAGAACACTTTTCCTCACACATGATTGATAACGTATGCCTTAAAATGTATGCCTTTAAAGTCAACATTTGACGTGAAAGTTCTGAGGTACAATCCGGGAGTACAATGTTCTGTGAAGTGTAGTGAACGTTTTACACACACCCTACACATTGTTTTCCTTCCAGGCAACTGCCTTACACTAAAAACTAAAGCCCCCAAACGTTGTTTTTCCTGAAAGCATATTTTGGCACTTTGTTATTTTGAAATTGAAAAACAAACGCGAGGCACCCGTTTATAAATACACATATTTTGGGGCTGTTAAGATTTCCCACATACCCAACTAATTGTCATCCAACATTAAAACCTTTTCATAATTGAGGGCCCCTACGCTAAATATCCTGAAAGTGACAACAACAAAAAGTTGAAAGGCCCTAGTTCTGGAAGCTTGAAAAAATAATTATCGAGTTCGAAATATCACTTTACTGCTATTATTGAATGTACATACTTTTGAAATCTTTTAGATGTTTCATATCCGGCAAACTGATTTAGACTGTAGAAATGTAAACATTATTTGATATAAAAATATTTGGCACCCAACTTTACCCCATGAGGCATTTCTTATGCAACAACGCGTGCTAAATTACTTACTAAGTTACATAAAAAGGCCACGTCATAAATTTGTGCTAATGTATAACCAAGTCCTATCTGGATCTTTTTGAATTTGTGGTTTATTAAGGGGTGATACACCCTCCCACACACCCCCACCCCACCCCCACCCACACTAAGGAGGAGGTGCTTATTTGGTGACATATATTAGCTAGAGGTCTCTTCCTGCCATATATACCAAAAACGTACAAACATCATACGCATTTTGGGAGTCATTGTTCAGAATGATATGAAAATTTCATCTATATCGCGTCTTGCTGCTCTTCAACTTCCACTCAGTGTGCTCAACGTTCCTTCTCAAGAATAATATTCCACTACATGTGAACAATGCAGAGACTATGTTTCAGTTTAAGAAATCCTTAAAAACTCATTTGTTTTTTACAATGGCTTTTTAATTGTAGCCCAAATCAAGTGTATTTGTTTGTTAATATTATGTTTTATATTCAAGCGCTTAGGGATCTCGATGTTAGGCGCTATACAAATATGGTTATTATTATTATTATTTTTATATGACGTCACAATGACGTCATAAACATGGCCGACCTCAAAATTCCGTTTCGTACAGTGAAATATTGGCCAAAATTAAAATAGTCGCCAAACAAAAAATCGAAATATCACCAGGTTTTTGGTTTATATAAAAGGGAAATTATGTTTTAACACACCGTATGATTAAATCAGGAGCATCTTCTTTCTGCAAATCGTAAAACACAGTTTCGTATTTCCAACAAGATGGCTGCTGATCCGTTACATGGCTGTATAACCTCTATAACTCGTTTATGTCACGAGGTCAATCGGCCAGTTCCGCTAGTCTACACGCGCCAGTCGTTAACCGAAATAGAGTAAATTCTTCGTGGAAAATATAACGGAACAGAGACTAGATTATAGTTCAATTGAATGCTATCGAAGTGTCCTTAATAGCTGATATTATTTCTATTCTTTTATCAACTGAATTGTTCTGTTCTTCTTCATCACACTAACGTTGGTCCTTCCTTTGGAAATATTACTAAAATAGCTGTATAGAAAAAATATCGATTAATCTGTGATCAATTTAACTTGTATCCAAATATAACCAAAATCTGAGCCTTTAAGCTCATCAAAATGAATCTATTTTTTCTTTCCTGTACTGCAGATTGTCGTATTAGTTGCGTTTATGTTGATTTTTTTCTTCACATGGGTAAAGATCTCAAATTATAAGTGACCATTTTCATTTAGATTTTTTAAAAAATCGTGGCCTCCTCGAAATTAATTTGGGGGTCCAAAGCTTCAGCCCTTATAGTGTCATATCTTCACCTCCATTCACAAAGTCATAGCAAAGATGAGACTGCCGATAGCGCTAGACCAATTCCATAACGTCTTGCAATCCCCTTGTAATTTATGATCATGTCTATAATTAGAAAAAATATACATGACACATTGTCAATTTCTATCAGTTCAGTCTTTTGTTTATAAATATAAATCTTAAAGCCACAAAGCTAACATTTACACGGTTCAAGTTGCAATTGATATTGATCACAATTTACGACTCGTTGATTATTCTATTGACTTGTTACGGTGCAACATTGCCCATACGGTGTGCTAAGTAAAGAATCTGATTCGATCGCTTCATGTCAAAGAACTGCAGACGTGTGAACTGCATACGGTGCACGCGATAGTTCATTATATAATAGGCGGCTTTATGTTTGATGTTCTTTCATACTCTCTACCATGTCTACAGTGTAACCTCAGAAATAAAACGCGTCAAATTGCATCTGTAAATAGTCTTTCAATTACTGTATCAATGTGTTTGTAATAGTTATGGACTCCTCAAGGTTCGTCCCGGTGTATTAGGTGTTATAGTCTCACTGGAGCCATAGTCCGCCCTGTACAGTAAAGTATAGGTTTGTATAAGGCACTCATCTTCACGCAACACTAGTGTTACGCTTCATTCTGTGCTTGTCTATCCGATTGTTGAAAAGAATTCATGACACATGTCAGATACATCACCATTGTCATGATGTTAGTCGTTATAATTTATACAACGAACAAAGAACAGTAAGTTTAAAATTGGCCAGAGTTTCTGACTGAGAGCAACATAATGGCTTGTAAACGTGGTAAAAGCACGGCAAGATGAGTTAAATCCATATTAACCAATGTGTAATGTTATCATGAATGGCAAATCTTGCGGTAATCCCATGGTCATGCCGGATTTAAAATGACAGTTGATGGATCATCCACGGGGATCATCATGACTTTTTCTGGATGCACATCGTTTGATACAGGACTACGAAGGGGTTTGTTGTATAAGGAGGGCTGTAGGGGGTAGTTGTGCTTTTCTGCACATGATGCGCTAATAGTAAAAGCAACACAATATGGGCCTAAGTTGGATATGATAGATATAATTACAGAAGAGGTGCTATTGCTTGCCCCTGACAGTATTCAATCGAGCCGCCCCCCCCCCCCCTCCCCTTTACCTCCCCCTGCTCGGAAAAAAGCTAGTTACGCCGCGGTTGCTTTTGGAAGCGCATTTCGCCATGCATGAAACGTCGTGATTTTGGACTTATATATAATGTCTGTCACAAAAATGAATTTAATTCCAAATTAAAGCAAGTATTATTATCTGTAAGTTGGGGGTGATTATACTTCGTTTTTGCTCTTGCCAAGTACTAGATCAAATATATTGTATATCTCATCACAGCTCAATCTACTTCATGTACGTGTTTCATTATAGTATGGCTGACACTGCTGCATATTTTGTACGCGTCTTAATCCCATTCTGATATGAAAACGACAATCTTTGAAATGCAAAACAAAGTTGAAGATGCAGATACAGTTTCTGATCATAGACATAATACGTCTTCGCCGTGTTCGCTGAGTTGTTTTTACTTGTAGCTTTTAATTTAAATATACACGAGTGCACCATAAGAGACCTGCCATTCAAATGCCCATAAATTAACCACGGCATATTGAACGCTGTTAAAATGAAATCATGCGATCTCAACCGTATCAAAAAAAAAATTATGCTGTTATTAAATGAAGACTTGACATTTCATTCGATGTGTATATTGTTTAAAGGTGGAAACATGCTAAATCATAAACGGTGGATAATGTGTATCATTTCGTCCAATTCACAGTTGGTACGAAGTCATTGCGTAGGAGTACCTCGAAACTGTATTTTTAATCTTCCATCCGAAAAGGAGAAATATGCTCAAGGCGATAGTTAGATATTTAGCGTCACTACATGTAGTCACTCCCGACCTATGACACAACAATGAAACATTTATTTGTGTACTAGATGTGCCAATGAGCTTATCGATAGTATTCTCAGAGGATTGGTGTCTCTTGATATGCCTGAGTGATATGCTGGATTTTATTCCCGCGTAGTGTCGATGGATTACCGTTTCCGCAATTAACAGACAGGCATAATTATGCACATCGTGATCATTTGCCAATTGAAAAGTGATTTTAAAAAGTTTCATTCTGAAATGTATTTAGTTTAAGGATTGTGTTCTTTCAATTTAACTCACTCTCGGACATCAATCTGTGTTTGTTACTAAGAACATTATGAAAGGGTCAATATTACGTGACTTTTCTGTCAAATTCAGGGCAGATTTTTCTTTTGATATCCATGCATCGTATCGTCCCGCGGGCTGCCAAGTCCCGCGAACAATTCAGTGTATTGTGCTGCAATGAATTTGCTTTTTATGGCAATTTCATATATAACTATGGACGGACATAGAAAGGACAAACGTGGCTCACTGATATTCCCAAAAGGTTCGTTTATTATATCCAGCATATGAGGGCAAAAGGAAACCCCTAACACTTTTCTTTTGCTACACAGCACTGTCTAGACTTGCCTTAAGAATATCATTCTGTGCTAGCACCATACAAATGTACAAGAACTTCGTGGATAAAAAAGACTTTCGGATATCGTGACGAGCATAATGAATGAAAGACCTGACAAAGCATGCCAATCGCAAAATGAAAAATAATGAGACGAGGCTCAGTTATAACGGGGACTTCGTTTATAGCTCGCAGCCAAATTACATGCCCTAGCATAGTCAAGTCAGAAATGTGATCTAAAGACATGTATCAAGTACGAGGATACAATGACTTACCTACACGATTTATTGGAAATCTACACGCAACAAAAATGGACTTCTGTAAACGCCTCATTGGGGTATCTTAAGTGATTCTGCATTGATTCCTTTTAGAGTTGCAATATACATATAGTGTAGACATCGAGACAGTTTTGAGAGTATCAAAATTGGAAAAAGTGTACTTTAGGTCCCTAGATACTGGTATACCAGTATCGTTTAATACTGGAACATAAAAGATGCCAGTATTGGTTGTTTAATTGTGTTGTGTTCCAGTATGAAGGGATACTGGAACATATTTATGTCCCAGTATTGAACGATACTTGTACCTAATTATGTTCCAGTATCGCCCGATACTGGAATATTTTATATGTGCCAGTATCGGCCGATTCTGGAAAACTGATTGTGTACCAGTATCAGAGAGTCTGGGACTTAAAGTACACTTTTTCCAAAAATTGCACCAACCCACGAGACGAGGTCCATCACTATGATCTTGGATAGACGGATATCATGATTATAGGGACTGTTTTATTGTACACCCATTTACCTTCTAAAACTATACAGTGCATTTTGCTGTACCATGTACTTGAGCCTAACGCCCGGCCTACGAATACACAGCCGGCCTTCTTCAACAACAAAAGAAAACTAAATCCAGTTTCTTTTAATGAAAACATGCTATATTTTCTATTTTACGAGGGGGTATCAAACAGTTTTTGAAATCACCCAGAAGTGAAGGAGCTGTAATAATGAATTTTGTTCAGTGTAATCACTGGTCCTTAAAAACATTATGGTTCAAAAATGGTCTCTTAAGTATGTTTACTTTTTATACAGGTGGCGCTAGATTCCAAGGCCACGTAAATCAATGACGTCTTCCAACGGTGATGTGTACATGGTAAATTATAATGGTCCAATAACTGATTCTCGTGGGACGCTTTCCACAAGAATATTATGCTCAGATGTTTTTTTACATTTTGTCATATGTCACTCGTATGTCTCAATTTATCTCTGTAAATGACACAATTCAAAGCCTCGTACTCTTCTGGAAGGGTACCCACATGGATCAGTTTTTGGACCATTATCGTTTACCATGTACACAGCACCGTTGGGAGACGTCATTGATTTACATGACCTTGGCATCTAGCGCCACCTGTATAAAAAGGAAACATACTTATGAGACCATTTTTGCACCATAATGTTTTCATCGATATAGCTCATTCACTTCTGGGTGATTTCAAAAACTTGTTGATACCCCCTCGTAGATGTGACTGTTGTTTAAGGTTCCACTCCACTAGTCATTCTGGCTATCACGGTTGCAAACAGGGTTCATTGATATGTATTTTTCGTTAGCAACTATGCTCAAGATTTGGAAGGAATAACATTCTTCTATATGACCATGAAGACACCCATGTCTAACTCTAAACTATCATTCTTTAAAGGGCATCATTGCCATAATAGACTCTCGGATATTATGACAAACATAATGAATGAAAGACCTGACAAAGCATACCGGTACCACCAAGCGCAAAATGAAAAATAAAGAGAAGGCTCAGCCTCTACAATAAGGGGGACTTCGTGTGTCGCTCGCAGACATATTACATGCCCTAGCATAGTCTTGTTAGAAATGTGATCTAAAGACGTGTACCACGTACGAGGATACAACGCCTTATCTACACGATTTATTGGAAATCGACCACATGCAACAAAATGGACTTCTGTAACCGCCTCATGACGGTATTTTAAGTGATTCTGCATTGATTCCTTTAGAGTTGTACTACACGTAGTGTACAAATCGAGACAGTTTTGAGCGTATCAAAATTAACCGACGAGGTCCACTCAATGCACTCATGTCATCTTGGATGGTCGGATTATAGGGACTGTTTTTATTGTATACCCATTTGCCTTCTAAACGTGTATATTTAGGTCCCATATGCATGCATTAATTACACGGTAGATTAAAATACATCGTTAAAACAATAAAGTGCATTTTCAATGATTTTGTTGTACCATGTACTTGAGTAACGCGCGGGACGCGAATTTATTAACCGTAACAAACATTTGGCCAAACACTGTGCATACTATATACCCTTTACTCCGTCAAGGTATCAAATGTTTGTTACGGTAAATAACATCGCGCCCGGGATCTACGAATACCCAGCCGGTTTTTTTTCAACAACAAAAGAAAACAAAAACAGGTTTCTTTTAATAAAGACATACCGCATGTTCTCCTTTAGATGTGACTATTGCTTAAGATTCCACTCCAGTCATGCTAGCAATTTAAGTTGCAAACGGGATTCATTGATATGCATTCTTAGTGTTAGCAACTATGCTCAAGATTTGGAAGCAATAGCATTCTTCTATGATGACATCGATGCCGTGTCCAAATCCCTGCTAACTCTAAAACTATCATTCTCTAAATGGCATCATTGCCATAATAGACTTTCGGATATTATGACAATAATGAATGAAAGTCCTGACAAAGCATGCCAAGCGCAAAATGAAAAATAATGAGATGAGGCTCAGTTATAACAGGGACTTCGTTTGTAGCTCGCAGCCAAATTACATGCCATAGCATTGTCTGTCAGAAATGTGATCTAAAGACATGTATCACGCACGAGGGTACAACGCCTTACGTACATATTGTATTGGAAAACCACACGCAACAAAATTTAGACTTCTTTAACCGCCTCATGGGGGTATTGAGAGTGATTTGGTTGTGATTGCTCAAGGCGATCGGTGTGCCGTTACCAAGTATATATGATCAGTTGATCATGTTGATATCTCTTTGGCTGATATGAAATAATAAGGTGTGGTATTAAATGATACTGATCAAACGATAGATTAATCCATCTCAAGTTACATTTGGTATCGAATTGCTAAAAAAACAGCGATTACGACGGACACGGGCCTTTAATCAGAAATTAACGTTTGTTTTGAAATATGAAGGTGATAATTTCTGCTGATCAGCTATTATTCCAATATCTGTAATTTAGCATCGCAAGCTGCGCCCCTGTATGCTGCTATACGGACTATTATCAAAGTTAACCTTTTTTATGTAATGGAACATAGAACTATTAATTTCTTTTTTCTTTTTCTTCTTTCATGTACGGTTGACTTGAACTCTTGAATGAATTACATTAGGTAAGTGTCTTTAATTTACCAATATTGTGTGGTTTTTGGGGGGTGTATGTATGGGGTGGGTGCGTGTATAGTTTGTTTTGGCGATTGTTTGTAATTTTTAAGCACATACACATTTTCTAAAGAAAAAAATATCAAACCCAATAAGATATCACTTAGATATTGTATTAATAGCTTATTTACTGACCCGTTGCACATCTTATAGCTATGGAATATGTGTTTCGTGACATCACGAGTCATCCTAGGAGTAAAAGTCTCCATGCAACTTGTGTCTATCGTTTCCTTATTGGAAAACATGATGTGTAAACCCAGGTTCTTCATAAAAATCGATTGGTGATACCTAAACCGTGTCCTTATATCGTCCTCTATCTTAAATACACAACCGAACCATCCAATCATCAAATTCAATGAACATAATTGTCTGGGAATACCCGTTTTACGCCCATGTTATTGTGTAATAAATTGCAATGTTCTATATCACCACACTGACATTGGTCTCCTGGGAATAATAACTTCCAGTACCGATCAATCGATTGGTGATCAATTATTCATCTCCTCTTCTTATCGAAGAATAATTATGACGGGGAAAAAAACTTTCTGCATTTCCAAGTTATGCTTGTAAATGAGAAGACGTATGCTTGTTCGCTATCATCATGATCATGAAAACATAGTTTGTGAAATAAACACTACCAAGTTTAAGGGAACATCGTATTATTAAGTAATGCAATCGCATTCACATTTTGTGTTCGATTAAGAGACTACCAAACCATCATCGTCATCGTCTGGCTTTTAAATATTAGCCTCTGATGATCTTTGCTTAATTCAATGGCTCACAAAAGGAGAAATTGTAATCGATACAAACAGATCGAATTGTTGTGCCAGTAAGTGACACACGTAGTACTTGTGTATAGCATTAGCCACGTCTCAACATGCTCAAGTGGCTACAATTATGGGGCATAATCAAAACTAAGTACTTTCCTCTTATACCCCATTATTTGTACTTTGTGTAACTGAATTAGGAAAGGTGACACTTCAAATTTTATCTGGTGAAAATATTTGTTCATCTTGATGGATACAAGATGGTTTGAAAATTCAAGGACAGTGGAGAAATGAAATAACCGTGAATGCCATAAAAAATAAATGTTACATTCGTTGTAACGGTTTGGTCAATTCGCTATGGTACATAAAAGAACTTTCTTAAAAGAATATGATGCTCTCCGGTTGCAAATTCAATTGGTGAATGAGGTAATTTTGACTTGGGTAGGACTTTAATTGTTGAACGTTTCGTGTACACTCAGAGTTTAGGCTATTTATAATCTGTTGTTATTTTAATAGTACTGAAAAGGCGTGTTAAATGTATTAATAATGTTAATGTCATTCAATAATGTGACTTTAAGTGTAAATTGACTTTAAGTGTAAATTGTGTCTCTGTCTGTATGAAAGAGATATATCGCAGTGATGTAAATACCCACATGACTTTCCACCCAGGGTAGACAGTCACGGGGTTGACAGTCCCGGGGTTGATCAACCCTAAGTCGACCAACCCTGGGTGGACTACAATAGCGCCCTCGCGGAATAAACAGCACAATACTGTTTAAAACACCTTGGAAACTATATTCATTCTAAATTATAGGCTATTTATAATCTAATAGTTAAAACACTCAGGGGGTTGGTGGTCGGGGAGGTAAAAACAAGTAAAAACAAGGATGGATCATTCTAAAACAATTCGGGACTATCCAGCCCCGGGACTGTTCACACTGGGACTGCTTCTAGCCCCTAAACCTAGCCTTTAAACCTAAACCCTAACCCTAAACCCTAACCCTAACTAACCCTATCCACCCAGGGTTGGTCGACTTAGGGTTGGTCTACCCCGGGACTGTCTACCCCGGGTGGAAAGTCATGTGGGTATTTCCATTGTTGCATATCAATACAACCATTATAACTGTACAGTATAGCGACGGCTACGTTTTTATGTTATTTCTGTCAGTTTTTACCATGAAGGTCCATTTCGGACCGCATATTGATATCGTTCTGCATCAGTCTTGTCAGGTCGCCACTAATGAGTTGTTTATGCCGTATGTTATACATCTGCTGTCTACAACTTACTTCGTGTTTTGTGGTCTTTTAAATCATGTAAATATAGGTATATTCTATAAAAATAAAAACTACTGTCAGCAGGGCACAGAGTCAGGGCATTAATTACTCTATGAAACCAGATGGTCTTTGATTCTAAAGTCAAGGTATAGTGTTGCCAGTTCTGTCAAGGTATAGTGTTGCCTGTTCTGTGATATGGTCAAGGCATTGGGCGACAACTAAAATCAACTCTTGTGGTCACTAATCATTCAAATGTAAGGGATCTTATTACGGTAACCTCCTGCAAATCGATAGTATGTTTTTCTTGATAACGTCCTTTAGGCCACGAACAAAACAGGTCCACCCGACCCATTGTTTTCAGAAATTGGTTAAAAAAATGTCCACATGCAAATGAATACCGACAATAACACACACAAAATGTGCTGATCAAAAAACGGCAAAATGCTTTGCAGATTTTTGAGATTTTGCGATCATTTTGAAGGGGAAGAAGCAACAACAACACCATAAATAGAAGAAAGACCGACCCAACCTGAGACTAAGCCGTTTGCCTGTTGTACAAGGCGTTTTTGTCGTGACCTTAGCCATTTTATACAGCAACATTAGGCTACGTGTCGCAGTCTTACAATATGCTACTTAATATGGCGTTGCCTTTTGATGCATAATTTAATCAGTGTACTATCTCAATCTATAATGACTATGGATCAGCAACATGTTGTATGCCTCTTGTTTTCGGGTCTATATTCATGAATCGCCAAGAGCGCAATGTGTCAATACATGCAAGAAAAGATTTTAAACTGAAAACTCGATATAATATTGATACATGAATACATTTTGATTGACATCTCTTATGTTCCAATCAGTAGCGGGTGTTTGGGTTGGGTATTACTTTTGAATTCATACTTATTTCTGCCGTCACGGTTCGACTGTTCTTGTTTAGTGTTCCAAGTCAAACAGAGCAGTGACGGTCCGCTTCTATGGGCCATTTACAGACATGTATCTTGATGTTGAACAAAAATGCACACATTTTGTATAGACCAAATTCCTATCATCTGATACACTAGATCTAGAAGGTACATTATAAGGCTATATCTTGCTAGACGTCCCGTACGAATTAAACCGTGTACTACTACAACACATTTTAATTGTTGTGAGCATGCGCACATCAGTTACAGGACGTCTAGCAAGACATTACCCATTATAACACTATGGCTATCGCCTTCTTACATGTATTATACGAATAATTAATTACCCAGTCCATCGAAATATATTTATCGAAGCTATCACTATTTGTAGCCCTCTTATTTATTTTTATTAACACTATTATTATTATTTTTTAATCCGGGGGGGGGGGGGGGGCACTCATGTATAAAAGTTGTAACCATCCGTGTTAATCCACTCTCAAAAACCACCCTTGACACGGATTCTCAAAGAAGGAAAAAGTGACCCTTAACAAGGATTACAACTCGATGAAATACAAAGGATATAGGCCCTCAAGACAGAGATTGACATGAACGTATGAAGTGCATGATTCAGTTTTGTTTGTACATTTATCCCTATAACCATTTTGATGGCACATGACTGTCTCCCCAAGCAACCCTTATCGCGGATTCATGTTGAAAAAGACACCCTTATTTTCTGAAATTGGCGATTTTGATACCCTTAGCATGGGTCCGCGCGGATCCGCGTTGTGGTCGAAAAAACACCCATATTCCGCGTTTTCGTTCTCGCGGATGATTACAACATCATACCTGACTGGGTTTTTAATTTAACTATTATCATTTTACAATGCACACATAATATGCGCCAAATTCCAGCGATAAAACAATCAAAAGGTATAATTGTTCGTACATGTACACAAATATATGAGATTAATGAGAATAAATGATTATTACAATACAATACCCCCACCCCCCGCCCATCCAACCCCCCCCCCCCCCCCCCCCCCCCCCATCCCACACTAAAATGTACAAATGTCAGTTAATTTCATGATTATTGTCCACGTAGTCTCTGCGCGAATCTGCATTATTCACGTTCCAATTACAATCGCCGCATGGCTTCATACTACATAATTAATGTAAGACCAACAATTCCCAGCCCATTAGCCAGATCGTTTAAAGTAGTAATTGCATTATATAATTAATTAATACAATATAAAATGAGATACCAACAACACAGTATAAATAACACATTCACCGTATAATGAAGCTAGAATACACCTATGCACATAGTGACACCAGATGTGCAGTTCTCTGATAATGTACATGTACATTACGGTGTATGATTAGTATGATAGGGATCAAAAAGGAGGGAAGGTGATTAACTTATTGTATTACAAAATCGTTTTGAAAAGTGTAAAAAAATGAGAAGATAGTTTTTAGGATTTTTTGAACATTTTTTATTTTTTATTTTGTTTTCCTTCTAAAATTGTCGAAATTCACCAAAATATTCATTGAAAACAAAACGCCCGACCGACCGACCCTATCTGAGAGGTCCGTTTACCCGTAGAACAGGTTTTAGGGTTTTTTCGTCCCTGAACATCCAACTTGACTATGTTGACCACGAAACCTTACGCGCGCGCATACCGGCAGGCAAGCTTTTGTAAGGTAATGGCACTTTTTATGATTCGGAATAAAGAACCTCATTTCATATTTATATTTTAGTTACAGAACCTGCTTTAACATTTGAATTGCAGACCCTTTCTTAATAATTGGAATATAAACATGATCATAATAGTGGGACTTTTTTCAGATGATATATTCATAATATTATTAAACCTTAGGCCTAATTACGAAAATACTATAAAACCTTAGTACTATAGAACCTTATTTTTTCGTATTAAAGAACCCGTCGGACTATAATACAACCGTGACTCCGAACATGTCACCAAAATGGTCTATACTTCATTGCAAGGAATTTTACTTGATAGGCCTACTGGGTTTTCCATTTTAAAGGGAACTTTTATTGTTTGCTTGTTTGCTATGACGTTACAGGTGACATCGTATAAGTCATGATAGTTCAGATTTAGCCGGTTTCTGATATAACAATAGTGTTTTTGTATTCAGATCTTTCGAAAACTGTCCGCATGATACGGTACAGAAAAATGAAATAATTAAATTTAGACATAAATTCCTTTTTGTGAATAATAATTATCTGGTTTTGTTTTTCTCGTTCTGCTGCCAGCTGTAATATTTTGTACAGCGCTTATAGAATTGTTTGTTGACATTAGGTGCTTACATTTTTAATTATTATTATTATTACTATTATTATCATTAATAATATATTCATACACTCTTTTATATTCCTATTACAAATGGCTGTCTGACGCCTTGTAAAATGTACAGTCCTATCAAAAAAGTCATGAATATTATATCGCTTTTCATGAAAATAGTGCAACGTAGTGAAACAGACGATAAACCGCCCCGATTTTTGTTCGGTTATAATTGCATCAATGTTAATATTCCTAACTGTCTTGTCACCGTTTTGAGTTGCTGTTCTCGAAATGTCAACTATTAAATGCATCTTTGGTGTTTAGATAACTGGAGGTCTTACTATAGATGTCACATATGCTAGTGCTCTTTAAATGCGAAAACATCACTCTTGTAAAAAAAAGAGTGTAAATGTTGTAAGCCACTCTGAAAGGAGTGAAATTCACTCCAAGATAGTGAAATGCCACTTCAAAGAGCTCTCACCGAGGCACAGCTATTTTTAAAGCTGTTCCTTTTACATACATGTAAACACTGCACACACACAAAATATCCACTTTTTCGAGGCGCCCTGTGTTTAATTTTCCTCCCGCGTATTTTAACACCTCATTTGTCACAATAACACCAATATTGATGAAGCAGTGGCCATTTGAATAACAAATGATGCAGTTTCCATTGTTGCACTTAACCATATACCCATGAAAAGAGCGTTAACAAAACAGTAAATCTAAAGTGTACCGCTTCTTTCTCTCTCTCCACGAAAAGACAATCATAATTCGAACATCTCCCATCATCAATTGTTTCCAACACCTGTATCTACTGGAGTAAGACTCATCCTTTACAATGACCAGTATCATCCATGATGTTTGTATGCCAAAACCCCTGTAACTGTCTCTCCATTTCCGTGCAACCTTCCTTGTAACTCCAAATCGAAGAACCCCTTCAGTTACAGAAACTCCAGACACTTTTCATGGCGAAAAAGAAGTGGTACACTTTAGATTTACTGTTTGTTAACCTTCTTTTCATGGGTATATGGTTAAATGCATTTGAATAAAAAATGATGCAGTTTCCATTGTTGCACTTAAGAGTGTTCCTATGGCTATTTTTTTTATATATTCTAATAGAGCTTGCTGAGCTCCACAATAATCTGAAATCTGAGCTTGATCGGAGGTACGGTTTTATAGATATGACAATTTTATTGTCCAAAATGGAGCAAAATTGAAGCGTTCATTTCATTTGTTTCTTATTGGGTTTTTTGACCCCTAGCAAAATAATTAATCTATGCAAAAATGTTTAATTTTTTTCTTCTTCTCAATTTGGAGTTAGAAGGAAGGTTGAACGAAATGGAGAGACAGTTGTTGGCTTACAAATATCATGCATGACCTTGGTCATTGTAAACGAGTCTCTTACGCATTGAGGTGTTGGAAGCAATAGGCGATACGAGATGTTCGGATTACGATTATCTTTTCATGGAGAGAGAGAAAGAATAGATACACTTTAGATTTACTGTTTTGTTTACGCTCTTTTCATGGGTAAAGGGTTAAGTGCAACAATGGAAACTGCATCATTTGTCATTCAGATGGCCACTACTTCATCAATATTGGTGCTATTGTAACGACTGAGGTGTCAAAATGCGCGGGAGGAAATGTCTGTTCTTTCCCATTTGTTGAATTTATTTAGGGTCCTAAGAAATAAACACAGAGCGCCTCGGGAAAGTGGATACTTTCTTTTTGTGCAGTGTTTATAAGCTCCTTGAAAGATTCGACGTGTATTCTTTTGGAGTGGTTTTCACTATTTTTGGAGTGGTTTTATAAATGAAAACGCACATTTTACTCTTTTTGAAGTGATTTACAGCAGGATTTACAGCAGGATTTACAGTTCTCTTTTTGATGGTGAGGTTTTCACTATTTTATTTACAATGCTATCCTTAGCGTCTTCCATGCATTAGGTACGATACATTTCATGTGATCTCATCATGTCTTCATCATGAAGTTAAAATGCGGAATGATGCAATCAGTTCATACAAGCTTACTAAACGTCACCCGCCACATAGCCGTAATTAAACTGTTGATTGGGGAAATAGCTAGATGAGCCGGGATGAGTTTAGACTTGAACTAAGACTTACGATCACGTATGCGGCGTCGCAATCACGTAAAGAGTTAAAACCTGAGTGTAAGCACCACTGTGATACTTAGTACATGTAGTATAGGAATGATAAGCGATCGTCGTCTGCTGGGTATATCACAAAATATATTTACGTTTTGGAAAAATGAATTAAAAGATATTTAGTTTAGTTAATCCTTAAAAAAGTCCAACTAGAGTCATCGACCGCGATTGAGATACAAATGTTCAAGTAACTCTATTCAAAAGAAACTGCCTTTAAATTACAAAACTGAAAATTGAATTGCTTTACGCAAATAATCATCGCTAGCCTAGCCAATGGGTGATGGGAGTACCGTCTAAAGCATTCTATATAATCAGTCTCCGGGAATCAGTCTGATGGGCCATGAATATTGTAACACTCAAAGGACATGAGACATTATTGGTGCTGTTGATATAGGGGCTGGGTTGATAATTAACGCCTAGGGCAATTTGTAAACGATAATTAATTATTGAACGTGCAGTATTGGTAGCATCTGCATTAACTAATACATCTATTTGTCTGTCGAATTGTTAATTAAAAGAAAGAATGTGACACTAAAACAACGTGCAGTTGAAACGGTATGTGCATCATTAGCTATTTGACTGTGTTGCATTTTCAATTTAATGAAACGATGATACAATAAAATACCGTGCAGTTGAATCACCATGTGTATACTGGTTTTTAGCAAATATGCATCTATTTGTCTCTCGCATTTTTAATTTAATCAAATACCTTGATTTAATTAAGAATGATACTAAAAAAGACCATGTAGTTGAATTAATGGTAATAGCTAATTAAGAGACCTTGTGTGTAAAAATCAAAGAAGTGGTGGCAGACTTTAAAATATCAATTTCCTTTATACTTTGCACATGTTTAGACCTTTGGTCAACATGTATATATTTGGTGAAAAAATTACCAATATACCTTTGGTTGCCATGGCAACGGCCAATATATGAAATTACCCAATTTTCACTATTTTACCCATTTCACAACTTTAAAAAAGCGTAAGTATTAGGTCATATTTCTGTATGAAGAACATGCATTACAGTCCCCTTCTTTTATACAGTGAAGTAGCCATCCTTGTCCTTTTCAAAAATGATGTCAACATTAACTTTCAATTTTTTAATGTGGCTTAAACCATTTTGTAGAATAGGGGTGTTTTGATTAATTTTAATTATGCAAAAGTGAAGGTTGTAAAAATGACATAACCCCTAAAGTGGTGCTTTTTTTAAATTAGCCTGTTCAGGGTCAATAGACAGGATGTTGGTCTACATGTTTCAAGAAAAAAAAGTTTCGGTAATTGTTGTACCGGAGAGCAGTGTTGCCAGGAACTTTGCACTTTTTCGGTTTATTGACATTTAATTCATTGTGAAAAATAGGGATTTTCAGGATTTACTTTCATAGAAAATTCTGATGAGGATTGATATGCATTCAAATGATATTTGTATCAATTCAGCATTAAGTTGGACATGATTTGATAGTATTTAAACAACAGCGTTGCCAGATTAAACGCCCTCAATGAAGCTGTTGCTCATAACCATTAGTAGGGTCATATTCAGTGATCCAGGGAAAGCAAAGGTAGGTTAAGGGTGGGTTTTGATACTATAGGGTATTTAGAAACAAAATTAGCTCCTATTCCCCTCGCAAAAGTTTGGGCAACTGCAGACAGCTGGGATACAGCAATATCCAAAATGGCCGACAGAGGCCATTTTGAAATGTAGAAAATGTTATGACTTCTAGACATAAACCTGGAGACATGATTGATATAATGATATGTGTATGTTAATTATGCCTATGAATCTATTACGGTGGATAGTTTATAATTTTTATAATTCAGCATGAAATCCAAGATGGCTGCTGGCAGCCATCTTGGAATTGATGAAATCCTATAATTTCTGTGTATTTTTTGACTAACTTTATGCCCTGGAATCCAAAACAGTGATTATTGTATTATTATGGTATGCCTTCAACATTATAATTCCAAGAAGACTGACACTTGTATATATATCTAGATTTTCATATGAGTGCACACCACCAAATCATATTTTGCGTTCTGGCAAAATCCGGCAGTGTTTGAAATCAAGAAAGACCCCACCATAAGTCTAAATTTAACATCCTAGAAAAGGTAAAAATTGCTGTAAATGTACCTTAATGTTTCATAATTTTGCATTTGTAGGTTATTTCTTCCATATTAGGCCCGAAATCTATAGCTTTTTCATGAATGTTATTATTTTACATGATGTCACTGTTTCCACCAATTTAGAGCAAAACAAATCCCGGGTCTTAGAATATAGGCAGCCTATCGTACCTAAGATAGATATCATTGGCCCGTAGCGGGGGGAAATGCCGGTTAACCCCCACAAAAGGGATTGTTTTTAAGCAGAAGACATCTTGATCTTCAACAAAAACAATGATTTGAATGAACCAGTTAGCTCTTTAAGGTGAGACAAATTAACACGAACTTGACCTCTAAACCACACAAAGCAATAGGGTACTTATTTGGTGGTGTGGGACCATATCGGCCGAACCATTCAACCTAGAAACACAATAGATGTTGCTCTTGAATAATTTAATGTTCATGAAATCTGTCTAGGATTCCCTGTAAGAGTTAATTATTCTCACCATGGATATCAAAGAAAGCCACCAACAACCATTTTATAACATTTATGGTGCATTTCTTTTGAGCCAAACTAACTTAGTGATGATGAAAGGGTATCATAATGGACTATGAGAAATCCATTACAGAGGCAAACGGGTGTCAATCATTTTGAGATCATGTTTAGTATAAAAGCATCCATGGGTGGATTCAAGTTACAGAAGTCAGCTGTTGCTAGCAAACTTGAATTGTCTTGGCAAGTTTAAAATGTAGTAAGGCAAAACAGAAAGAAAAATCATGTGTGTTAAATGAAAATAGCAGACCCCGAATTCGCCCTCTTCTGATGCTACCCGGATTTTTGTGCCTCTATTGAAACATCAAGCTGGTGATAATTCCGTTCATGTCTTTTCACTAGATCGTAATTTGGCAAATCTGTATCTATATTGACTTTTGCGCTTCAATTGTGTTTTGCCTTTTACTCATTTATATAGTTTGTTAATTTGTTATGGTATTTTATGGTTGTAAAGGTTGTCGTTTTCTTAATTTTTAGTTTTTAATTTATTGATTTTATCTTTGTGCGGCGCATTGAGTTTCCTTGCGGTTTGAAATGCGTCTTTTAAATGCCTGTTTATTATTATCATTATTATGTGGCCCCGACTTTGGAATCAGCTCCCGGTCAGCATCAGAGAAGCCCGTCCGTCTACTGTATCTTCAAACGCCGGTTAAAAACGAATTTGTTTCCCAAGTACTGATTTCTTATCTTTGCATGACTTGTGTATATTATTTTCTTTGCATTTTTCTTGTATATAATGTTGTTTGATATTGTTAAGCGCTGTATTGTGTTCTTTGTAGAGCGCTTTTTAAATGCTTGTTATTATACTATTATTAAAACATAGTAGCTATTTTAAGTATTCTACCACACACTTTCTTATAAAGAAGATGGGTGGATGCAAACTGTAATTGGTCAGTATGGTTTGGCTTTCAATATACCAACACTGACAGAATGCGATCCTTCTTCAGTATCACAAGACAATTCAACGAGGGAATGTACTTTGGGATCATTAATGAGGATCACTACGTGAACCAGTAGAAGATCACCACATTTTATATGCAACGTTGGTTTAATTTGGCACACACACCAATGTTCTGGATGGTTGAAACACTATATTCTTAACCCTAACAGTCCTAAATACTACGAATTATTACGCAAAATCCTCTCCCCAAGCTAAAATGTAGGCACCAAATTGCTACCCGGGCAAGCTCTTGTGTGTTAGCTCAGTTAGGAGCGCGCGTGGGGCGTGCAGAAGGTCCGTGGATCGAATCAGGGTCGGACCGCGGTGGTTTGTTTGTTCAAAATCCCTCAATGTTTCCCCCCTCCTGATCAACACCAAAATATCTCCGTCGGGGTAAGGGTTAAAGACCAAAAACGAAACTAGAGTGATGCATTGTATTGCATTCTTCTAAAGTTTTTTATCGTTAAAAACTAAAATTTGTAAAGTAAAATTTGTTAATTAAAGCAGCTACCGTGTTTTATCATACTTTTTATTTGTCCTTATAACATTTGCAACAATTATTCGTGGTCAACAACAGTACAGGATTTTGTAACTGAAATCCACCCATGCTTTTGGGGCTTTTATACTGAAAATGATTGAAAAACTTGCCTCTGGAATGTATTCAGCATTGTGGAATTATTGAAGAAATGCCCCTTTATCATATCATATTTAAGAACATCATAACATTTCTAAAATAGTCGTCAAGTAGCCATCTTGAATCTTTCATAATGAGTACAATTAACCCATACATGTCATTAAATACTAGTGGGTTTTAGAATAATTTCATATAAATAAGATGAGAGCAACATCTACATTATGTTTCTAGGTTATATTTCATGCTGGAAACAACTTCAGAATAATAAAATAACTACTGTATATAGGATTCCAAGGCATAACGTTAGTCAAAACAGACACCTAAATAACGTGTCCTGGTTAAGGTGTTCAAATGTTATGTGATTTTATCAATTCCAAGATGGCTGCTGGCAGCCATCTTGTATTTCATGCTGAATACAGCCTCCAAATCATAAAATAACCACCGTATTAGATTCCTAGTCATAAAATTAGTCAAAAGAGATACCTCAATCTTGTCTCTGGGTTAATGTGTCCAGAAGTTATGTGATTTTCTAAATTCCAAGATGGCTTCTGGGGGCCATTTTGGATATTGCTACAAAACATATGCTGCAGAACAGTCTTAAGAATGGGTCATTGCTTGAGAATAAGTGTTTAAAGGTACTTTGTGATGCTTGGTTTCCTGTTAAAACATTCGTAGGGGCTCATTTCCCAAAAAAAACACTGTTATTTTATGGGAAAATGTCAAACTTTCAGGCAACACTGTTCGCCTCTGTCAAAATTACCGAAACTTTTTTTTGTTTATTTAGGTAAAGTACTACCTAGTCTAGCCACATTGATAATAGAAATTTTTAAAAAGCACCACTTTGGGGTTTACAGCTCGTTGAACATTGCTATATTTCAGGAAATAAATATTTACAAAAAACACCCCTATTTCAAACAATGGTATAACCCAAGTAGGCCATGATGGTTGTTTGAGAACTGCATTTCTAAAAAGCTTATGTGTTGCAAATCATGTGGTGTGACTGTCAAGTTCTACCTCTACTTTCCCTACATATGGTGAATCTTAAAAGTTTGAAATATTTTAGCCTTATAAAAGTGCTGAAATAGGCCAAAACGTGTCATTTTGATATTTTGGCCGTTGCTATGGTAACGAACGTCCAGCGGTGACCTAATTTGGATTTTTATAGACTTTGACCAATGCTGCACCCTGACATTAAAAAATAAAAAAAATAAAAAATTTGAAGTCTGCCAACATTTTTTTATTTTCTTTGATTGGTACGCAAAGTTGCTCTTAATACATTCAAATCTTATGCATTTTAGAATAAAGGATCAAGTGTGACAATAGGCCGTGCGGTTAAGGCAGTATCTGCATTAAATATGCCTACATGTACATGTAGTCGCTGTCATAATGATATGGATGAAATTCAAAATATATCTCACGCGAAGCTGCGTCCAGATGCGTGAAATGCGCGAACAAATATGCTGACATTCGCCTGACCATTTCACGATTAACCAATCAGGACGCGCGGTCACTTTTCGAAAGCGTCCAGTACGCACTTCCAGGTTTACGCAGGGGCGTTCGTATGTATGTACGCAGGCACACCCCTACACATTGTTGAAACCATGTTCATAGCATTATGACACTGACTTTGTGAAACGACAGTGATAACAAAAAAAACGTGCAGTGGTATAGCATCATCAATATTAGCTAAATGTTTTAAATTGCTCTATTGCAATACTTAATTAAAGGTGACAGTGTAACAATGGACATGGTGGGACTCGTGGTTATTACTTTGGGGTACTCAATCAATCAGATCAGTTTATCAATAGATTAATCAATCAACTGATAGCGCCTATAGATAGATGTGTTATACAAATTTGAATTAAGATGGACAACCTTATGACGCGAGGGCGCTAATGACGTATGTTAATTGGGAAAACAAGTTCAAACAATTCCCACCTATACCCATCTAGAAATGTCAACAAATACAGCAATTCGATATGCTTCTGGCAGCGAGTCAATTTAATGATGGATTCAATGATTCAATTCAATCTTCGTGGAATTAATGACATTTGTGTCATTATTGCACTTGCATTGTCTGGGGAAAAGTAAGCAAACGCAATTGATTAACCTCGCGGACGCGGTATTACCTGTTCCAGCTATATTACCCTATAAGCATAATTTGATTGGCGGCAGCGTTTTTAGCCTATGAGTTAATTGGTTGAATTCGAACAGTTGAAGGATGAGAACATATCTAGGAGCTTTCATAAATATGTAAACGAAATCGTTCAGTTATTACCAGACCCACTTTAAGTACAACGGCTGTCCTCGAGCAATATTACAGTGCAAATGGCGTTGTACGTATCACAACATTGTTATGGGAACCTTTATAAAATGATATGTTGTCCAATGTTATTTTAGATTCGTAAAGCCCTGATCTCTACGAATCTTCTGCATCTGGTACAATTGTTGTCCAACTCAGTGTGTTCGTTTTGTTTACATTAAAATATAACTAGTGTATACTTAAAATAAAATGATTTTAATTTGATATACCTAAACTTTTTAAAACATCGTTGGTATTATATCTCAGGGTGATTCAGATTAAGCCGGTTTTGTTTATCATGAAATACGGACGATGTAGAGGAACGAAGTACCAAAGGTGTGTTTTCAAAAGTGTATAAAATGACAATCAACCGCAATCAGTATATACCGGGTGGTTCAAAAAAAGGGGGGTTGGACGAAACAAGTGATTTCCTTGGTTAGCAAATTGTAAGAAATGTTTGCTTGTAAAACGAGGGAAAATTCTTGTGAGTTAAACAATATTTTTTTTCATTTGTAAGCAGTTGTGTGAGATTTGCTCTCAAAACTGCTAAAATGTCAAGTTGACTCAATTTTAAGGTTACTTTTCAACCACATTTAAAGTTTCAGAGAATTTTGTGTTTACGTCTCGGTCAGCAGTAAGTTTTGAAATTATTCTAAATAAATGGTAGGTTTAGCTTGGTTAGTTCTTTAGATATGGTTCATAACAGAAAGCATACACAAAACTTAATTGTCCACGGGAGCAGTACATTGTGACCAATTGTGTGTATTTACGATACAGCTCCCATGGACAATGGTTATGTGCATTCCATCTCTACTAAAGGATGATCCCATGGATAAGACAGTTTTGTGCATGCTTTTTGTAATGAACCATATCGGAAAACAAAACAAGCTAAGCGTACTATTTTTTTAGTATAGTTTTAAAACTTACTGCTGGTAAAGACTAAGTAGACACAAATTCTCTGAAACTATAAATGTGGTTGAAAAGTTACCTTGAACTTGGGTCAACTTTTTTTTGAACCACCCGGTATTGTGCGTTGACATTTTAGCAGTTTAGAAAGCAAATCTCAAACAACTGCTTACAAATGGAGAAAAAAAATATTATTCAACTCACAAGAATTTCCCCTCGTTTTACAAGCAAACATGCATTTTTACCCATATTTTTAGAGCATTTATTCAAATTTTCTAACCAAGGCAATCATTCGTTGCGTCCACACAACCCTGTAACAGTCGTTATCAGCAAACGAACGAGAAGAAAAGGCCACCGGTCCATTAAGGCAATCCAGGACGGGACGGGAATGCACCTAAACATACATCAGTATTTCAATCGCGATTGCCCGATGGCTATGGTACTGCTACACTTCATGTACATCACAACTTTAATCACATACAATCTCTCTAGACCAAGTCACTATTTCATAGATGTTGATCAAAGAAGATGTTAAGGTCTCTTCCAACAATGTATTGCGCGAACGCCAGCCAATTAAAGCTTTTTGTACACGATGCATTTTGTCGAGCTCTTAAGGGGGCTGTGGACCCTCAGCATAGCTTCCGTAAAACTGCTGTAACTCCTTCATTATTCATTTAATCTATATAAAAGTATGCATTTTCTTGAAGAAAAGGGTTCAATGAATCAGACCATGAACATGAAATTGACCATTTTGAAAAAACAGGGTTTTTGACCCATTTTAGGTTTCGTTAAGATAACTAATAATATATTTTGTCAAATCTTGTCGATCTAGATTTATTATAATCGTAATAAAATTATATGTCTATTTTAATTATTGACTAAAAAGTGCCAAAAATTTAATGTTCATGATTTTGAAGCCTAAACAAAATCATATTTTGGCACTTTTTGGTCAATAGTTAAAAAATTAAATCAGATATTCAAAAAAGACGAACAAAACCCTGCTAGAGAATTTAATTACGATTATAATAGAACTAGTATCTCTTCCAAACCTAAAATGGGGCAAAAAACGGTTTTTTTTAAATATTCTCCAAAATGGTCAATTTCATGATCATGGTTCGAATCATTGAACCCTTTTCTGGAGGATACATGAGGGTCCACCCCCCCCCCCCCCCCCCTCCTTAAGTTTTAGAAATAAGAAAAAGGAACACTGATAACTAATTTATTCATTTATGTAAACTAGAACCTAAGAGCTCCAACGATGAACGCGCTATAAAGCCATGATTGTGTTTATATGTCTATGGGAACCGAGACAAATTGGAGACCAGATTAAGCATGTTAAGGGCATTTTTCAAAAACGCAATGGATTGTTGTGGTATCTTTAAAAAATCTTCTTTGGGTGTTGATGTAGGAATCGTGGGCGTTCTGTGATGATCATGCTGCATGTGATGTTCGTGTTTTGGCTTTTTTCTCTCTCTCATTCTCCTCAAGGCAACGTACCACGCGTTCGTAGCATTCTTGTGATTAGGATGCGTTAAATAGACCCGTATCTCGCTAAAACATCACGATCAACACGAGGGTCGTTACAGGGGACCAAGTACTCGACTGATTGTGCACAATTTGACGGATGATGAGCGTTTCCATTTAATATCATAAAGTTAACCCATGGCTTAATCTGAAAAATAACCGAACTGTTCATGACCTTTAGCGTATAAGTGATAATAATTGTATCACTTAATTTTAAAAATATTTAACCCTTTCACGAGGCAGACGAGGTAAATGTGGAAAGTTCGGTGCGTTATAATAGAACTTGCACTTGATTCTAGATTCGAGTATAATTATATCATCACAAATCGTTGTATACTTATCACATTGTATTGACAATGTGAGCCGACATAATGCATGTAATGAGTCTTAGTTCAATTAAAACATAATCTCTATGGGACCAGAAATATTTATTTACTTTTACATTAATATTTAATGTAAGGAAGTTGTATTTCTAATCAACGTTTACAACTAAAAACAATAAAAAAATACTTGATGTATATTGTTGAACATTTTAAAGGTTTGGTATATCGCTAATAAGCATGCGTATGCATTCATATATTTTTAAAATTGCCGTGGCATTGAACTACTATCATACATAGATTATATTAAAGGCATGAGCTTGCATTGATGATATTTTTACATTATTGTGGCATTGCCGTGTATGAATGGTAATGCGCTATTTAATATACAAGTACATTCAGCTTTCACGTCTCGACTGTCAAATATAACCCTTTGCATGCAGGTCTAGGCGGAATTATTCTATCAAATATCTTTAAAATTTTAGAGTTTTAGCTCAAATTAATTAACATATTTATCATAGACGTTCATTATGCATATGAACGAGTATGGGCATGCCTTATCCCATTTCAGTAGTTCTCGAAATAGCTCTCAGAATTCTAAGAAAGCCATTGTCCTAAGCGATCGGGCGTGTCAAAAAAGTGTCCTATGTAAAACAAGATTTTTTTTGTTTGGCCATGAAAAATACAAAAGTTGGACGTTAAGTACTAGCAATCATGTTCAGCAGTCTCTAATGTGTCATAAGACATTTTTTCTATCCATTTTAGAGCTTTCGTTATCAAATTATGACAAATATAATCAGGCATGTCAAATTCTGCTTCGGCCACTTTATGTGCAGAAACTCATAAATTATAATCGCCATACAGTATGAAATTGAACATAATCAATCCAATCAATAATATCATACCTACTAAATCCTGATAGTAGTTGAATTTTGACAGAAAAAACATGTTTTTCATCTAATATTATCCATGACAAACCACAGAATATTTGAATTGAAAACGTATTTTAAACAATACATTAGAATATCCTATAATCATCATCGGAATCACAACGAAAAAACGTTCAGTTAAAGGTAATTGTCTTGTTCAAAAGTAACCAAAGCTAGATTCGCACTCTTGTTACTGAATTTATCATATCTCGGTAGTTAGGTGGTAAATTCAATTGAGATAAAAGTGTATTAATTTGATAGAATACTAATATGGCTTACAACCAGTCTATTTGATAAAACATAAACACATGTGATGTATTTTCAATTAATTTTAAACTCATGGGACTCTTTTTTGACACACCCTGTATTACACTTTGTTTGTGCGCGTCTGCATTGACAATAAGTATTTTGTCTCATAGGAAACACAACCTTAATTGTTGAAGACTGCCTGACTAGAACGGTCGCTTCTTTTGTTGTACACTCACATCCTCAAATACACGCTTGGAATTGAAAAATCTTTCAAGAGCACGCACTTGTAACGTGTCTTGTATGCACTTTCCTTAACCTTACCATCCTACACACTACAAATCCCCACTGTGCTTCAATCTGGCACCGCGCCATTGCTATCAAATGGCGAGAATTAAGGTTTTTTGAAACTGTTTTTTGTCGATAGAGCGTCTGACTGACACGCACCCGGCCCAGGTTCGATCCACGGCGCGTGTAGAGACCAACCCCCCCCCCCCCCCCCCCAAAAAAAGAAGAAGAAGAAGAAGAAGAAAAAAAGAGAGAAAAAGAAATAATGATAATAATAATAATAATGAATAAATAAATAAATAAGATGTAGACCCCCTCCCCTATAGTGGAACAAAACATTATATCTGGAATTCCAGGGGTTAATGGTATGGGAATTGTGTATAGAGGAATAGTGATAATGAAAATGTGTTTCGAATTCCAGGAATGGTAATGATTTTTTGTTCTCCGGATTCCGGGAAATTTGATGAATTTTAGACTTTGCTTTAACAAAAGGTTTGGAATTCCGAATTCCTCTATACGGTTACTGACTAAAGTGTGAGACAAAAAATCTAGAATTCCAGGCCTTGACTATTGAAGAAAAGTTCGAAATTCCAAATTCATCTAAAGGGGGTGTGCAATTTTTTTTCTGGAAAAGCCCAATTGAAAAGCTTTCAAGAGCACGCACCTGTTACGCGTACGGGTCGTAATATATATTTCTTAAATTCTGTTGTTTAAGCAATGCATTTAACGTTGAATTGAATTATGAAATTCCAATAGAGTGACAAGTGAAGTCGTGGACGGTTTTTTAGTTAGAGTCACTATGTGCAGTAATGTATTTTAGAAAGTATAAGCATGCCTTAGACCGGGACTTACACATGGTCTGTTTCACTATCATTTGCCATTATTGAAACATTTTGTGAAATACAACCTTAATTGTCGAAGACGACCTGGCTCTAACTGTCGCTTCTTTGTACACACACTGTACACACCCCACATGTTCTCTAACACGTTCTTGGAATTGAAAAGCTTTCAAGAGTACGCACTTGTAACGGGTCATAGATCTTCCTTCAAATCCACCTTCAGCATAGCGTCCGTAAAACTGCTGTAACTCCTTTATTATTCATTTAATATAAAAGTAGACATTTTCTTGAAGAAAAAGGGTTCATGAATCCAACCATAAACATGAAATTGACCATTTTCAAAATATTATTAAAACACATTTTTGACCCATTTTAGGTTTCGTCAAGATAACTTAAAATTTATTTTGTCAAATTTTGTCGATAAATTGTCTAGGTTTTTTTGGTTTTTTGAATACCTGATTTATTTTTTGAATTATTGACCAAAAAGTGCTAAAAATGTGATTTTCATGATATTGGAGGTAAAAAAATCACATTTTAGGCACTGGTGAATTGAATGATGAGTTTTAACCCGGGGTTTAAGGATTACTACAGAGAAATTATAATAGAGTGACAATCAGGGGAACGGTAACAGGTAACAAGTCGTGAACGGTTTTTCAGTTAGAGTCACTATGTGCACTAATGTATTTTAGAAAGTATAAACACGCCTTAGACAGGCTAACGAGTTGCTGCCAGAAAGCTACCCCAGAGGTAAGCTTATTTACTGTTGTGAGAAATAACAATCTCAAAAATATGCCTTAGACATGGTCTGTTTCACTATCACCTGAAATAGCTCCTAAAATTCAAAAAAGTAAATAGCATAAACAAGATAAACTCTTGGACGTTTTATGTGCGCATCTGCCATCATGGTGCCATGTACTTAAAAGGCATTGTATCTCTTACATGTCTTAGGAAATACAACTTAAAAATATTGTATTGATCTGATCTGATTTGTTTTTATCTTGTAAAACGCTTGGCGATCTTACGTATCAAGCGCTTTAATAAATTCTGTGTATTATATGCTCCTGTGTGTTCATAAGGAGAAAGAGAACATTGCAGTTTATTCCGTCCATTGTTTAAACGACGTTTAGGCGATAAAATGTGACATTAAGGAGAATTTTTAAACAAAGAAAATTCGCCTTAATCCACAATTAAAATTATTATTATTATAATCATTATTATTATTATTAATAATAATTGACGAAGACGACCTGGCTCTAACAGTCTCTTCTTTGTACACACACATAATATACACACTAACACGTGTTTGGAATTGAAAAGCTTTCAAGAGCAAGCACTTGTAACGGGTCATGTTATATCTTTCTTAAAATCCGTTGCAATGCATTTAAGATTGAATTGGAATGGTGAGTATAAAACCCGGGGTTTAAGGATTACTGCACAGAAATTCCAATAGACTGACAAACATTGTGTGAATTGTAACATTGTGATAACTTACAACATTAAAATATACTGATGTGAAACATAAACGTAAGGTGCGTTACGTTATTATTGTCGCTGTATAATTACACCCAAATGGTGGCCTCTGTGTCGTGTCAGTCAGTTACTGGTGAATCTCAGAATGTGCATGTAAGATGATTAATTGCTTATGAATTTCTAAAATGTTTTCATTTGGATTAATTAACACTTTCCGCGCGGCCATTGGTTTTACCATGTACAAAACAGATTTGTGAGAAACCTTGCCCAACTTCCAAAGTCTTATCCCAAGAATTACTGAACCGATACTAGGTATGTTTGTACTTATTTTAATGCATTTCTCATAGGGATTCCAAATAATTATTATGTTAATGAGATCCAATAATTTTGAAATTTTTGAAACATTTTGTGAAATTTTGGAACTGTCGTCCGCGTGGAAAGTGTTAAAATTATAAGGTGACGAGAAACATTAGGTCAGGGGAAGGGTGGTAGGGAGAGCTTGAAGTTTGCAGTATCTTAAGGCAATAATTGAGCATGCATCTATAATATCAAGATGTGATTGGTACTCGGATTGGTATTCAATATCTAATTTCTGTACGCAGAGGATTCTAAAATCATCAAACTACCCATCTTAAAGTGATAGTACGACCCATCAGAAACAAGTGTAGATCGCTACGGGTGCATAACACAACATATACAGGATTTTCCTTGTGTATGTATGGCCACTTTTAGTTTTTTTTATTAGAGCCATTGCAATGACATGTCTGAAAGCCGCAACCTATAATAACAATACCCCGGGTGGTTAGTAGTCAGGAATGCTGATGGGTTTCCGCTTTGATGAGTCAGGTATGGAAGGCTGAATGGAAAAATCTTTGTCGCTATGAACCTGGCTGCACCTGGCACGGGAGGTGCAAAGGTGCTACCCAAGCAAGGAATGGGCTATTCCATCTGAAATCCATACACCCTCTAATGGAAGTCATGACCTTAATGTTCTACAAAGGGAGGGTGCATTTCAAATGGAGGTAGCCCCATTTAGAATTCACACACTCTATGGGGAAGATTAAGGTAAGGACTTCCAGATAGGAGGTGTATGGATAGAATAGCCTAATACGGTCTGTAACAAATCAATTGGTTATACCAATAGAGTGATCCTTTGGTACCTTGACTGTAAAGACGATGTTCAGCATAAGGGGCGATATCCAAACTCTACAGTGATTTTAAAGCATTTTTCTAGCGATTTTACAATGATATTCCAACGGTATTTCGTTCTATTGTTAAAAGCATCGGAAAAAGATCGGTGATTAACTAGTTCTTAAAGAATATAACACAACCTTCCTTGCGCCTTTGATCTGTCTGCTTCACTAATGCAGCCATCGAGAGTACTACAATAGTTATATTGTTAACGCCAGATGAGTAGAGAGGTTTCTAGTTAATCACCGATCTTTTTCCGATGCTTTTAACAATAGAACGAAATACCGTTGGAATATCGTTGTAAAATCGCTAGAAAAATGCTTTAAAATCACTGTAGAGTTTGGATATCGCCCCTAAGTTGTTGCTTTGTAATTTCCCCACGCGAAATCTAAAATTGAATTTTGTTTCGTGAGTTTGAATTGATGCTCGAGAAAAGCTTTGCTTGACACACCTAAGCGTTCAATTAAACGAATTAGCGTGCAATGTAATATACCCAAGTGTTGCTTTTCAAGACTTTTATAATATTATTTTGACCTTAAATTTGTTAAGCAAAAATATACCCAACGGTACACCGTATTTCCTTATCGTTATAATTAAATTTATTCCATATGATAACAAATATCATCTAACTGTTGTTATATTAATCTTTAATTTCTGACACATTGAAAATTATGAGTGAAATTGCCTCACAGGAAACAATAACAGGAAAGTCATGCGAAATATGTCAACGAACTATGGCAACGATTGCCGCAACCGTCAATTTGCTACTACCAAGTTTATGTTCGCGATAGGTAGCTTAACCCACATGCGGAGTGCTGCAGAGTGCTTTCATACTAAAGTTCTGTCTGGCACGCGACTCACTACGGCAGCCACCGCAATAAGCCGCGAGGGATAACATTCACTACCTAAATAAACCCGGTTCAGATATCTGGTCACCGAAGTCGAATATACATCACTTAAAACCTTCTTGGAAAATAAAGAGGAGCATATGAGACGGAAATCAAAACGGAAATCGGGTAATATCATGTTTAATGAAACTAAATCAAGCACCATAGGCTGGTGTACTAGCTTGAGAGCAGTGTATTGGAATAAGTTTGCAATTCAATTCAACCCCATTGTATGACTATACTTTTATACGCACCCACTATCATGACAATAAATTTGTGTCTTAACCACAATACTCCGATTGAGGCAATTTTGGCATCTTATCTAAAAAGAAGACACAATGAACTTATGCACCTTTCTTTATAATATAGTTACTATAAAACGTCTGGTTGTCCTATTGGGATATTCCAGAAATGGTCTACCCTCCCCTCCTATAGAGGGACAAAATATTAAATCAAGATGTATCTGGAAATCCAAGTGTAATAAGGGTATGGGAATAGTGATAATGAACATTTGTTAGGATTTCCGTGAAAGTTAATGAAGATTTGTTGGGAATTCGAAGTTCCTCTATGGGGTGGCTGACTAATACCGAGACGAAATCCTTTGACAAAATTCTGGAATTCAAGGACTCTACTATTGAAAACAAGTTTGGAATTCCAAATTCCGATGTAGGGGGCAGAATTTTTGTTTTTTTGCTTGAATAGCCCAATTAGTACAAATTGGTATTAAGCACATCCTTTTTGAAATTAATATGGAATCGACCATCAAACATTGGGCTTTCCTATAGAGGAAATATTTTGCTTGGAAGAAAAATCTTTGTTTTTTATTGTTATTTTGAGACTTTTTGATCAAAATTGTATGGAACTCCAGGAAAAAGGAGCTGCGAGCAAATCTGGGATTTCAATTTCCTCTACAATGGTGGGTGCAATTTTTTTTCTGGAATAGCCCATTTGGGATTTGAAAGACCATAATCGTTTTTTGTTATTATTGCAACAGAAACCCCTTTCAGATAGATTTCTCGACTGCAGATTGCCCGATATATCCTGTAGTGCACTTTGTCAAACTGGAATAAATCCCCGGTAGATGTTTAAATCTCGTCAATATTTAATACACGTTTAAAGCTATATGGCCGATAGAAAGACGCTTTTTCGACACATTAAGAATTGATTTGATGCAAACCCAGCGATGTACTGTACTAACTGATTTGCCATATGGTAGTGAACTCCCATGCAAAATCGATATTATCTAACCATGCCCCGGTGGTTTCAGTCAACATTGACTTTGGGTACGCATAATCGTTCCAAAATTCGGGAAAAGGGGATTTTCTGTACCATGTCCGCGGACATGTCCACGATTTCACCAAATCAGGGGTGCTTATTGAAGTTATGTCCACGATTTCCCCAAATCAGGGGTGCTTATTGAAGTTATGTTCACGATTTTCCCAAATAAGGGGTGTCTTTTGAAGCTATGTTTGCGATTTCCAAAAATAAGGGGTCATTTTGGAAGCTATGTCCGCGATTTCAAAAAATAGGGGTGTTTTTGGAGAGGCTATGTCCGCGAATAAGTAAAAAGGGGGTATTTTTAACCATATGTGTCCTCGTTTTTGCGCAAATAGGGGGAGTATACAGAAAGTGTCCTTGAAATGGTGAAAAGGGGGGGTATTTTAAGTCAAAATGTCCTCGTTTTTAGCGAAAAGGGGGTCAAATTAGCAAAATTGTCCACGAAACGCCGTCAAATAGGGGGTATTTTAAGATCCTGGAACGATCATGTGTTACCCCTTTGAATACGAAGAGAGAACACCGGGAACCATGCTAACTAGACCCCCCCCCCCCCCCCCCCCCCCCCCCCCCCCCCCCTTCATGGATATCAAAAGGTGCGTCCCTTAATGTTATTTGTGTCATTATTTTACTTGCATTGTCTGGGGAAATTAAGCAAACGCAATTGATTAACCTCGCGGACGCGGCAGTACCTGTTCCAGCTATATTACCCTATAAGCATAATTTGATTGGCGGCAGCATTTTTAGCCTATGAGTTAATTGGTTGAATTAGAACAGCTGAAATGTGATAACATATCTGGGAGCTTTCGTATGTACGTAGACGAAACAGCTAAGTTATTATCAGGCCTACTTTACCTACAACAGTTGTCTTCGGGCAATGTTACAGTGAAAATGGCGTTGTACGTGTATCACAACATAGTTATGGGAACCTTTATAAAATATATACATGATGTCAATATTATTTTAGATTCGTAAAGCCCAGATTTTTACTAATCTTCTGTCCATTTCAGTGTTGGTTTTATTTTTAAAATAATCATCTATCAAACATTACCAGTGTAATACTATAGCAATCACTTGTGCCCTGTCAAATTAGCGAAGATCTGTATGACTTTAATACAACAATTTCTAAAACACCGTTGGTATTATATCTCGGGATGATTCAGATTAAGCCGCTTATGTTTATCATGAAATACGGACGATGTAGAGAAACGAAGTACCAAAGTTAAATTTACAAAAGTGTAGAAAATGACAATCAACCGCAATCAGTATATACCGGGTGGTTCAAAAAAAGTTAATCGAATTTCAAGGTTACTTTTCAACCACATTTAAAGTTTCAGAGAATTTGTGTTTACTTAGTCTCGGTCAGAAGTAAGTTTTGAAATTATCCTCAAAAATGGTGCGTTAAGCTTGGTTAGTTGTTTAGATATGGTTCATAACAGAAAACACGCACAAAACTGATTCGTTCACGGGAGCAGTACATTGTGACCAATTGTGGATATTTACGATACAGCTCCCATGGACATTTCCGTTATGTGCATTCCATCTCTACTAAAGGACGCTCCCGTGGATAAGAAAGTTGTGTGCATGCTTTCTGTAATGAACCATATCGGAAAAACCAAACAAACTATCAAACGTACCCTTTTTGAGTATAGTTTTAAAACTTACTGCTGGTCAAGACTAAGTAGACACAAATTCTCTGAAACTATAAATGTGGTTGAAAAGTTACCTTCAACTTGGGTCAACTTTTTTTGAACCACCAGGTATTATGCGTTGATATTTTAGCAGTTTAGAGAGCAAATATCACACAACTGCTTACAAATGAAAAAATATTATTTAACTCACAAGAATTTTCCCTCATTTTACAAGAAAACATGCATTTTAACCCATATTTAGAGGATTTCTTACAATTGCTAACCAAGGAAATCGCTTGTTTCGTCCAATAAACAGGAACAGTCGTTATTGGCAAACGAACGAGTATAAAAGGCCACAGTTCCATTAAGGCAATCCAGGACGGGAATGCACCTAAACATACATCAGTATTTTAATCGCGATTGTCCGGCGGCTACATTACGTGGTACTGCTACACATCATGTACATCACACAACTTTAATCACACACAATCTCTCTAGGCCAAGTCACTACCACATAGATATTGATGTAGGAATCGTGGGCGTTCTGTGATGATCATGCTGCATGTGATGTTCGTGTTTTGGCGCAAAAAAGAAAATAGCTTTTTTTTCTCTCTCTCTCATTCTCCTCGAGGCAACGTACCACGCGTTCGTAGCATTCTTGTTATTATAGGATGCGTTAAATAGACCCGTATCTCGCTAAAACATCACGACCAACACGAGGGTCATTATAGGGAAGCAAGTACTCAACTGATTATGCGCAATTTGACAGATAATGAGCGTTACCATTATAATTTAATATCATAACCCCATGGCTTAATGTGAAAAATAACTGAACTGTTCATGACCTTTAGCGTATAAGTGATAATAATTGTATCACTTAATTTTGTAAAACTATTTAACACTTTTCACGCGGTAGACGACATTCCAAAATGTCACAAAATGTTTCAAAAATGTCAAAATAAATTAATTTCATTACCATATTTGGAATCGCCATGAGAAATGCATTAAAATCAGTATTTACATACCTATATTGATTCAGCAATAATTGAAATAGATTTGAAAGTTAGAGAGGTTTCTGAACAAATGGTTAACCAAAAGCCGCGTGGAAAGTGTAATTTGAGCTAATTAATATTTGTCTATCAGCATTTTACTTCCATTCATAATTGGGAGTCACACACTTGACATAAACATGTTCACCTCAGCGTAAATTAACAAATTTTCTGTCTTTAGAAATTTTCGGTGCGTTATAATAAAGCTTGCGCTTTGTTTTAGATTCGAATAAAATTGTAACATTACAAATCATTGTATACTTATCATGACAATGTGAGCCGACCTGAGTCTTAGCTCGATTTAAATATAAGCTGTATGGGACCATTTGATTTATTATAAATATTGATTTACTTTTACATTAATATGTAACAAACGAAAATTGTATTTTAATCAACGTATCAATCTCATAACAATAAGAAATTGCTTGTTGTATATTCATCAATATATTACAGGTTTTGGTATATCGCTAATAAGCGTGCGTATGCATTCATACATTTGTTACATCACCGTGGCATTGAACTGCTCTCCCACCATAGATTATATTAAAGGCATGCGCTTGCATTGATGACATTTTTACATTATTGTGGCATTGTCGTGTATGAATGGTAATGCACCATTTAATATACGAGTACATTCAGCTTTCACGTCTCGACTGTCGACTATAACCCTTTGCATGCATGTGTAGGCGGAATCATTCTATCAACAATCTTTTAATATTTAGAATTTTAGCCACAAAGAAACAAATTTCAGTTGAAAAAAGTGTATTTGATGGAAGACTAAAAGGGCTTACCAACGGTCTATTTGTTAAAACATAACAACATGGGATGTAGTTTTAATTAATTTTCTAACTAATAGGACAATTTTTTGACACACCCTGTATTACACTTTGTTTGTGCGCGTCTGCATTGACAATAAGTATTTGGTCTCAGGAAACACAACCTTAATTGATGAAGACTGCCTGACTAGAACGGTCGCTTCTTTTGTTGTACACTCACATCCACAAATACACGCGCTTGGAATTGAAAACGCTTTCAAGAGCACGCACTTGTAACGGGTCTTGTATATGCACTTTCCTTAACCTCAACCATCTAACACTGACACTACAAATCTCCACCACTCCTACAATCTGGCACCGCGCCATCGCTATCAAATGGCGAGAATTCAGTTTTTTGAAACTGATTCTTCAGTCAGTCGGTAGAGCGTCTGACTGACACGCACGCGGCCCTGTCACTATGTGCACTAATGTATTTTAGAAAGTCTAAACATGCCTCAGGCATGCTCTGTTTTACAATCACCTGGAATAGCTAACTGAATTCTAAGAAAGTAAATAGCATAATCAAGGTACGCTATTGGACGTTGTATGTGCCCATCTGCAATGTACTAATATTAAACCATTGGGTATCTTAGGAAATACAACGATTTTACCTAAAATTTGACGAAGACGACCTGAATCGAACAGTCGCTTCTTTATACGCATACCCCTACACACACTAACACGTGATTGGAATTGAAAGCTTTCAAGAGCACCTACTTGTAAGGGGTCATGTTATATCTTCGTTAAACTCCCTCTTTAGCACTACATTTAACATTAATTTGAATGATGAGTTTTAAATCCGGGGTTTAAGGATTACTGCACAGAAATTCCAATAGAGTGACAGTCAAGGGAACGGAGACAGGTGAAGTCGTGAACGTTAGAATCAGTCACTATGTGCACTGATGCATTTTAAGTATCAACATGCCTTAGACATGTTCTGTTTTACTATCACCTGAAATAACTCTCAAAATTCTAAGAAAGTAAATAGCATAAACAAGATAAGCTATTGGACCTTGTATGTGCTCATCTGCAATGTACAACCATTGGGTCTCTTAGGAAATACAACCTAAATTGACAAAGACTATCTGACTCTAACCATACTAACAGTCGCTTCTTTGTACACACACATAATATACACACTATAACGTGTTTGGAATTGAAAAGCTTTCAAGAGCACGCACTTGTAACGGGTCACTGTTATATCTTTCTTAAAATCCGTTGTAAACACTGCATTTAAGGTTGAGTTGAAATGATGAGTATAAAACCCGGGGCTTAAGGATTGCTACACAGAAATTGCAATAGACTGACAAACATTGTGGGAATTGATAACTTACAACATTAAAATATACTGATGTGAATCATAAAAGTAAGGTGCGTTACGGTATTATTGTCGCTGTATAATTACACCCAACTGGTGGCCTCTGTGTCGTGTCAGTCAGTCACTGATGTATCTCAGAATGTGCATGTAAGATGATTAATTGCTTATGAATTTCTAAAATGTTTTCATTTGGATTACTTAACACTTTCCACGCGGCCATTAGTTTTACCATGTACAAAACAGATTTGTGAGAAACCTTGCCCAACTTCCAAAGTCTTATCCCAAGAATTACTGAACCAATACTAGTTATGTTTGTACTTATTTTAATGTATTCCAAATAATATGTTAATGAGATCCAATAATGTTGCCATTTTGTGAAATGTTGTATCTGTCGTCTGCGGACGGCCACGTGGAAAGTGTTAAAATCACAAGGTGACGAGAAACATTAGGTCAGGGGAAGGGTGGTAGGGGAGTTTTAGGTTTGCAGTATCTGAAGGCAATAATTGAGCATGCATCAATAATATTAAGATGTGATTGGTATTCAATATCTAATGTCTGTACGCAGGGATTCTGAAGTCATTAAACTACCCCTCTTAAAGTGATAGTACGACCCATCAGAAACAAGTGCAGATCGCTGCGGGTGCATAACACAACATATACAGGATTTTTCATGTTAGTATATGGCCACTTTTAATTTCATAAGAGCCATTGCAATGACATGTCTGAAAGCCGCAACCTATAATAACAATACCCCGGGTGGTTAGTAGTCAGGAATGCTGATGGGTTTCCGCTTTGATGAGTCAGATATGGAAGGCTGAATGGAAGAATCTTTGTGGCTATGAACCTGGTTGCACCTGGCACGGGAGGTGCAGAGATGCTAGCCAAGCAAGGAATGAGCTATTCCATCTGAAATCCATACACCCTCTAATGGAAGTCATGACCTTAATGTTTTGCAAAGGGAGGGTGCATTTCAAATGGAAGTAACCCATTTAGAATTCACACACTCTATGGGGAAAAGTATGGTTATGACTTCCATGTAGGAGGTGTATGGATAGAATAGCCTAATGTCTGTGATAAATCAATTGGTTATACCAATAGAGTGATCCTTTGGTACCTTGACTGTAAGGACGATGTTCAGCATAAGTTGTTGCTTTGTAATTTCCCCAAGGGAAAATCTAAAATTGAATTTTGTTTCGTGAAATATACCAGTTTGAATTGAGGCTCAAGAAAGTCTTTACTTGACACACCTAAGCGTTCAATTAAACGAGTTAGCGTGCAATATAATATACCCCAAGTGTCGCTTTTCCAGACATTTACAATATTATTTTGACCTTAAATTTTGTAAGCAAAAATATACCCAACGGTACACCGATATATGTTCTTATCGGTATAATTAAATTTATTCCATATGATAAAAAATATCATCTAACTGTTGTTAAATTAATCTTTCATTTCTGACACATTGTAAATTATGAGTGAAATTGCCTTAAAGGAAACCATAACAGGAAAGTCATGCGAGATATGTCAACGAACTATGGTAACGATTGCCACAACCGTCAATTTGCTACTACCAAGTTTATGTTCGCGATAGGTAGCTTAACCCACATGTAGAGTGCTGTAGAGTGCTGTAGAGTGCTTTCATACTAAAGTTCTGTCTGGCACGCGACTCGCTATGGCAGCCACCGCAATAAGCCGCGAGGGATAACATTCACTACCTAAATAAACCCGGTTCAGATATCTGGTCACCGAAGTCGAATATACATCACTTAAAACCTTCTTGGAAAATAAAGAGGAGCATATGAGACGGAAATCAAAACGGAAATCGGGTAATATCATGTTTAATGAAACTAAATCAAGCACCCATAGGCTGGTATACTAGCTTGCGAGCAGTGTATTGGAATAAGTTTGCAATTTCAATTCAACCCCATGGTCATGATGGTATGACTATACTATTGTACGCATAGCACGCACATACTCCGATTGAAGCAATTTTAGCATCTTATCTAAGAAAAAGACACAATAAACGTATGCACTTTTCTTTACATTATGGTTTTTATAAAACGTCTAGTTTTTATATTCCCCCCCCCCCCCCCCCCCCCCTCCCCTCCCATATAGAGGAACAAAATATTCGATCAATATATATATGGAAATCCAAGTGTTAAGGGTATGGAATTGGGTATAGAGCAGTAGTGATGATAAAAATGTGTTAAGAATTCCGGAAAAGTTAACGACAATTTGTTTGGAATTCCGGGGAAATTAATGAATTCCAGACCATGTTTTGAATAAAAGTCTGGAATTCCGAGTTCCTTTATGGGGGTGGCTGACTAATACCGAGACGAAATCCTTTGAAAATTCTGGGATTCAAGGCCTCAACTATATTGTTAAGGTTGGACTTCCGAATTCCGATATAGGGGTGGGCAGAATTTTTCCTGGAATAGCCCAATCAGTGCAAATTGTTAATGAGCAGATTATCTTTGAAAAGAATATGTAATCGATCATCAAACATTTGGAATTTGCCTGAATAAAAGATAAATCGACTTTTATTATTGTTTTATGACGTGCCTTCGAGGTATTACTCGCATGACGGAGAGGAGAGACCAAAACACACATAGAATAAATATCAGACAAAGCTTAGCTTCTAAGGGAGCAGTTCCATTTATACGCGATAAATTTATCGCGACTGTATCGGGGCCTGATATGTTTTGGACCCGATGTTTTTCAAGTTGATTCGCGATCAAATAGTCACCAGGCCCCGATACGAGGCCTCTGCCATACCCTGGGGTATATTTAGCAAATAGAGCGGGACATTGTTTAGCAAATACACGAGGATAATACAATTTACGTTAAACATCCATAATCAATAACATTATCTCTAAAAAACATGAAATGCTGAATTTGTACCTTACAACTAGAATAAATAACCCGAAGCTCTATTTACATACCGACCACTTATCTTTCGTTATATTTAAACAAGCGGTAATACGCTACTCGATAAATAATCCTTTGCTACTCGCAACTGTACGCGATAAAAATCTCATCGGGGCCTGATAAAAAACTCATCGGGGCCCGGAACATTCTCGCAATATTTATCGCGTACAAATGGAACTGCTCCCTTAGCTTCTAAGTTTGACTAATACTTTATTAAATTAACATGAAGCGTACCAATCTGAGCTTCTGTAAATCAGAAGCATCACCTGTTGTTTAAATCAAACGTGGCCTAAATTATTATTGATAACCTCCTGGCGTGGCGAGTCAGTTCGAATTGGTATCCATGTATTCGGAATTGGGTTTCGAAGACGGCGGGACAGTGTTGCAAGTTAAAGTAAATCATGGCTTAAATGATAGATATTGAAATATCTAGAATTACGGTAAATCCGCGCCACAACAATTGTAACAGAAACCCCGTTCAGATAGATTTCTCGACTGCAGATTGCCCGATATATCCTGTAGTGCACTTTGAAATCCCCGGTAGATGTTTAAAGCTCGTCAATATTTAATACACGATTAAAGTTATATGGCCGACGGAAAGACGCTTTTTTGACACATTAAGAATTGATTTGATGCAAACTCAGCGATGTACCGTACTAACTGCTTTGCCATGTGGTAGTGAACTCCCGTGCGAAATCGTTATTATCTAATCGTGCTTACTAGTGTGGCCCAGATGTCACACTTGTCACTGTGCATGTTTATTTCTTCAGAGTCATTTTTCAAAATTCAAAATTGAATTTGTTTTTCATTTTATGTAATAAATGTCTTAATCAATCAAATTCTGGTTATCATTGTATCCACATTTCAAATATTGATGTCTAAGTTAATATTCAAAGAAATAAATTCGAAACTAAAATTAATTGTTTTCAGAAGAAGAAAAAATTATTTATCTGGTTCCTATTGCATAAAGTTAAGATTCATCTTAAGAAGAGTGATGCTTCTTCTTAAGTTTTCGACTCTTCTCAAAAGGATTATAGTAGTTTCTTGTCCTCGCGCGCATCCATTTTTGCTGCCGCATCAATATAAAGTTGTGTTTTTTATTCTATTTTTTTTTTTTTTATTGTTTGAAATATTCTCAAGATCACACTGATGTTGTAGATGGAGAACATGTCAATTTTTTTTTTAATGTGATAAAATCAAAGAACAACACAACAGGCGAAATGTTTATTATAAAACCATGATAAAAATGAAACTGTATCATCAAAGGACATAAATAAACCATAGGTAAAACTTGTGTGTTAAAATACCAGTGTGGCCTTGAGAACATTTGTTGTCGTTTTTGGCTGGAACTGATTTATTTATCAAGATATTTCCCAGATTTTACTGATATTTTGTAAATCTAGAATACACATCTTTTCTTGTATAGCTTTGTATACCTGAAAGAAAAAATAGAGAATAAATCCTTGTGTTATATTAAAATAAACATGCACAATATCTTGATTTGTTTCCAGTATGTACCCATTTTAAGGTTTTAAAGCTAGTCTTAGAAAAGTGGCGGCCATTTTGAAGCAGAAACTTTTCCACCATGTTGGAAAAAGCGAAACCGGATTTAGGAAAAGGGGCATCCGCCATCTTGGATCCGCCATTAAGGAAGAAAAAAACTGCCCTAATCCTCATTTTTTCAAAAAGTTAGGACGAGAAACTAGTTGGGTTTTTTACTTAGTCTAATAGGAACCATAGCAAACTGTACACATGGGTCCATCTCTGAAGCTCAACTTAGGAAGAATTCGTTAATACTCTTCTGGCCAAGGCTTAAAAAGAGTCACTCTTCTTACGTCACTTATGAAGAATCTTAACTGTTATGCAATAGGGCACGGGTATAATATTTTCAGCAATATGTATAATCAAGAAATATTATTGAATATTAGTAACGAGTTCATGTTGATTAAATGTTTAAAATTGCAACAGCTGCATATAGCTTTCATTGGTTTGGTAGACGGTACAGTCCATTCTTGTTGATTCTAATAAACATTATTGACCTCATTACGCAACAACTTCCTTTAATAATATATTAGCGCTTCAGCTCCATTTCCAGGCAATCCCGGGGTAATACCTCAATTGATCATGCTAAGCCTGTCACAGCATCCACATGTATTGCGAACTACCAAGATTTAACAACGACTTGATTTTGAAGAAGGTCATTTCCTGAACGATATTTTAGCACAATGTCATTTTAGTTAACTCGTTGAGCCACCTCTATTCTATAATAAGTATTTATATAGCGCCTTTCCAAAGTGATCAAAGCGCTGTAATTTCGCTGCTGGTGAATCATCAGAATCAGGTCGCATCAACTAGGGTGCTGCCAATTTGTAGCGCAAACCTATCCGCACTTAGATTGTAACATCCACCATTTTTCAATGCAGCTCCCCAAATACCATTGGGTCAAGGAAGATTTTGATAACCGAAACAACTAATCACAGATTTTGAAAGCAGGAGGAAACCGGAGATTCCGGAGAAAACCTGCGAGAGCGTGTATGGATCGTGATAAACCAAATGCACATAAAGCCCGACCGAGCACAGATTTCGAACCCGGGATTCATTGGTGCAAAGCGAGGGTATCTACCGCTGCGCCAACACGCTCTCCCTAAATGAGATGACTATGTGCTCCTCTGGTCTGTGATATGATTCTTTTCTATGACAATAAATGTAACATCATTCCTACAATGCACTTGTGAGTATTTACTTCATTTTAATTTCATTAAAAACATAATCATACATCTGATACAAGACCATTGAACGAACATACATGATAAACGTATATGGTCACGCGTTATGAACTCGCCTCCCAATAGGGTGGTGCCGTTACATCTTTTAGCTTTATGCTGTCATTTTCCTCAAATATTTTTAAAACCACAAAAGCTATCTCAACAAATTTGGTATCATTTTAAAGCCCTCATAACAAGCTATCCGCCTGCCAAATGGCATTGGTATAGCTAATACAGAAAGGGAGATACAGCTGTTTGATGTTTGGGGACCAGGGGTGGTGCTGGAAGGGGTTCCGCTGGAAGGGGTGCCGCCTGTACAAACTCAATGGGGATAATCCCATGCTTTGTTCTTTTACAATAACTAGTCATCCCCTAATGTTAAAAACACAACTTTGGTCCCATTTCGAAGGATATTTAGTAGCCTTTAAGTATGTGATTCAACAGACTTGTCAACTATTATTAACAACTAATTAATTATGGATAAGACAATGATCATCAGCTTTCTTCCTATTCGCTACACAGTCAACATGAATAATCAGCCTCAATTTACCGGATTTATAAAAATGACTATAACAGAAAAAGTTTTCAACCTATGATAGCAAAAGTATACATTTTTGGAAAGCTTGTAACTAGAGGAATTCAGAAATGCAGTTTATATCAGGGAAGGGTTCATCCTTAAACCAATAATTCTGAAAATTCTAAAAATATATAAAATAAAAATTGGAGATATTCACTAGCCGGTATAATTACCATACTGACGTAGTAACTTTGACAAATATATATATCATCTAATGGGTAATTTCATGAGGAATTCAAATATGTAAAAAAAATAATGATAGGGGTAGGTATAAAAAATATATGGATCTCAAATAAAAAATTAAAAAACTCAGATATTTTCCGTTTTAGTTCTTGGTCGTACTATAATTTTAATGACATATTTGGTTTCCTCGTGTAATTTCCCTTCAGAAAATGTATACTTTTACTACCTCAGGGGGGTATACAAGCAAATATAAATGTGTAAAGTTAAAATCATGATGCGAAAGCCAAAATCCGTGTGTAACGCGAAAGGAGGCGAGCTTAAAACACATGGCCATATAGTTAGTAAAATCTGGAAGTCCGGAACAAATGCATGCTAGGCGGATCTGGACTAACATGATTAAAGTAATTAATGCGCAGGTTACACAGGGTGACCCAGAAAATGTTGAACCCAAAAATCACAAAAATAATTATTATTTTTTACCATTAAAATAATGAAATATTGCATAACTCGTTCACCAGCTATGTACATCATTCATTTAATTTTCTGAAACATTTTAGATCATAAAAATGGGCCACACGAAACTTAAAGTACGTGTAATTTTGTAAGAAGTGTTGTTTCGTAGTGTAAGTGAAGTGCAAAAAAGTGGTTTCATGCTACATGAGCAGAACAAGTGCCTGTTTGAAACCATTTCTGCACAGTATCTCATCAATATTCATTTATTATTTAAATCAATATTATTATTATATAAGAGACTTTGAAAAAAAAACCTGAAGTCCCCTTGACTTTATTTGAAAATGTTAATTTGATATACAGATCTAGAGAAAAGATTACTTAACTCACCGTACTTAGAACAGAATTAACTTTCATATCTGAACCAAGTTACAATTTTTTTCACTTTTACAAAAGGGCGAAAACACCCCCTGTCACACAATGTGTATCTTTAGTTTGGTAAGGCCAATTTACATGATCTAAAGTTCTCCAGAAAGCTGAATAATTTTTTTTTTACAAGACTGTTGAAAACAAAATGCCATATTTATTTATTTTCATTTTTAATTCTTTTTTTTAAGTTTGTGATTTTTGGGTTCAACATTTTCTGGGTCACCCTGTAGGTTCCAATCATACAATTTAGGTTGTTGGTTCAAGTCACAATGGTAGAGGTTACCTGCTTCAGTCAACCAAAGCAAAGGTTATTGGTTTCATTGTCACAGTGTAATATTCTGGGTTCAAAATGTGTCTATGCCTTTAGGCAAATTGTGGGAACGGTTTAGGATATCATTGTAGTCCGGCTCTGATTATGATATTGTATCCAATTAATAATACTTACCACAAAGAAAATGTGAACCAGATTGTGAATGAGAGATATATGTCGCTCGATTGAATACCCCTCGTCACAATCGGAGCAATATCGGTGCCATGAATAGGTTGAATTAAATGTTAACAGCGGAGATAAATCAAACTGGTTATCAACGTGACACCGTTTTAGTACAAAGTAATGGTACAATACGGAAGCAATATTGTAAATAGTATGTCAAGCCCGATCAATACCAGTACTTGTGCGCAGCTTGACATCCTCTATCTTGCGAGCCCAGGGTGATATGCTATTTTACATCGTCTATCGTGTGCACTTATACATGTAGAAATCTCTTAAGTTGCCTGTCAGGTTGGCATAGAGTTAAAGTAGAGATACATGATTTGTAGGTGATATACGGTTAGTAACTTGAAAAGTTTCAAATGCAGTCAAATTATGCTGGGATTTTTTTAAATATTGTATATATTACGTACGTGTTATTTACAGTTCTTGTAGGACAACAGCCATTTCTTGCGAAAATGTAACCAATTTGTTGTTACTAAACGGTTTACTCGTTAACACCCTTCTGTTACCACACAGAAAGTACCAAAAATGCTAAAATAACATACAGTTTACCAATAACCCTACATTTTGAATGTTGGAAGTAGTTTCTTTCATTTTACATATTTCTGTTATCCTCCACTTGCTTTAAAAGTTCCTCTTCATCAATACACAAAGCTCATATAGCCTGTATCATACATGCAATTTCATCAATCATTGAACTTAAAACTAACAAGATCCAAGTGTTTACATTAGGAATTGCTTTTTAATCAAGCATACAAGTAAATGATATGATATGGTTTGTGCCATGTATTGTGCAATTACACCAGGAATAGTGCTGACAAAACACACAGTGATCTTAAGTCAGCAAACGTCAATATATACACTGTGTACATATATCAAGGAGTGTTACATAGTGATCTTAAATCAGCAAATGTTTTATGAAGTGTATAAACAACCCAGAAAGAACCTATTTGGGTTCCTCTATTTTATCAAATCCCTGTGCCTCTGTATCCTATATATGACTATATCGCTATCTAAATAAAGAACTGTAAATGTACTATAACAAGTCGAGTGGAGTTTGTCTGGAGAAGTGACTACTTTTCCCGCGTCTTGTCGCTTGCGGGATGTGTGAAGTACACAATAGTTGTGTGCAATAGCCTACACATTTGAAAATGATATGTTGCGCTGCCGTTGGCCGCGTTAACAAATCAATCGCAATGGGTAATGTCTTATGTTGTGACAACAAACATACATCTGGCTGAAATAGAAAAGGAAACTTTGCACTGTAAATGGCTAATATTTGAAAGTATTGATAATAAAGAAGACAGTATTTAACTCTGAAGCTGCAGTCTGTCGAATTGTTGATGGATATTAACAAATGCTGTGGGTTTCAGATGTTATTTAGGTTTCTTTTAAATAATTTCTAGTGGCAGTGTTATCGTCTTAGGCCATGTCAAATAAAACCTGGTTTGCATAAAAAGTATACATTAAATCTAGTAACACAAACAAAATCTGGGACATTTTCAGTATCTTGGTTACAGTTCACACAAGAGAAACACACATGTTAAGTATGTTATGGTATTCTAGCTAAATTGACTTGGGTATCAGGAAGATGCGCCAATAAGATGAGAAAGTTCGCAAACTTCGCACCCGAACACGAAGATGATAGCTGCGCGTCTTCCCAATGTCACCTGGAATTCCCTCTCGATCTCACACGTTTTCTCTCTCTCCCTCCCTCGATCCTTTCTCGTTACCCCCTTTTCATGTTGTATGTACTCAGTAGTAGTCCATAAGACTTTACATGGTCCCTAAAGCATAGGGTTCTGACGTAAAAACGTTGTGCGTTGTGTGTGCTTTCAGCGGGTATTTTTTCATTATTAATAGGGTTAAATTCATCACACGTTTATACTGTGCAGCGTTCAGCGGACGTGATAGGATACAGTGAACGTGTTGTGACTATGTCATCGGTAGAGAGTCATCAAATCATACGACATAATATACAGAGCTGCTATTTATCGATCTTAGTCGATAAAGAGATTCGAACATGTGTCCGTATTGTAATCGTTTCCCTTTAATGTATTTGAAATTGCGCTGGATGGATTAAAATTGTTCGGGATCATATATTCCAGAACAACTGAATCGTTTGGAGATGAAATTGCTCAATCAATAAATAGTCAGCACACTAAAATACTTCGTATAGCGCATTGCAATATACATGTTATATAGGTACCCAAAGACCTTAAAAGGAATACCGTTCTATTCATTAAACCATGCATTATATGGTAGGAAAATAATTATCTAATGTATATTGACCATTTTTATTGAACACAGAACTATTTGTTCATGCTAAGCCTGTCACAGATTAATGTTCAAGTAAATGAATTAATTTAAACTGCACATCCCCAACCTGTGCTTATTTGAAATTCGCGCCCGGTTGTCTGTGTCGAAAGTGCTGTTGTGATTTTAGTGACGATGACATCACAATATTGTGATGTCATCGTCACTAAAACCGCCTCATCAGCAACTGGTCGCTGGACGGTATCACGCAGGAGTTCAATGCATAAATGTGACTGTTTTTCTTTCTAAAGCCGATTTTGTCTTAACGCGGTACTTTTAACAATTTTAACCTAAAGTAGTGGTCTGTATAATAATAATGCTACATATCTGAGCGCTAATGTAACACAGTCTACACCCCCCCCCCCCCCCCCCCCCCCCTCCAGAAATAATAATACATACATACTGTATACTGTACACAGCGCCCTATATCGAGCATTAACTGTACAGTGCCCCTAAAACCTAGGGACATGAGTTTTTGTGTACACAGACCGGGATAAACCCCTACTCTTTACGAAGGAGGCTGTGACCTTTTAACGTGCTCGGATTTTGCTCTTCCGATGCACGAGACCACCATTTCTACGTGATTTCCGAACCACGAGGCAATTGATACTAAGTACCTTGCCTAAGGATACAAACATGTTGGCCGTAGCGGGGCTCGAATTCACAACCTTTGTATTGTGAGACCTGCGATCTATCCACTAGATCACACACGCTAATACTAATAATACACAGCATTTATTGATACGTAAGATCTTCAAGCGCTTTACAAGATACGTAAAATCTCGAAGCGCTTTACAAGATAAATACAATAGATAATTACAAGATAATATACACAATTGCCCACAAAATATGTTATAAAACTTAAAACTACAGACATTGAACCTTATTTTCAAATAGAAGCCAGTAAAAGACCAGTGAGTGAAATAATGAGCGATCTGTTAACCTTAATAACATAGTTAATCATTTGATTTGTGATTAATGTTTGGTGAAATCTAACTACCTTGTCATTGTAATGTACCAGCCCTCGTATCTTTACACTTCATAGGCTTTTTAACATTAAACAACAAACAATAGTAACAAGAAACCTTATATATAGTCTAGAAGTAAATAGAAACATAGAACTATATGAGTTTTCCACCAGTCCCGTCCTTTTAACCTCATCACCAGATGTCAATTGTAGTAGTGTCTTTTTAAAAAGTTCATACAAAAATGCCTTATTATGGATCACAAGTTCGGTTTTCCGGATAGAGTTTAAATTATTGTGTTACTATTATTTGTAGTGAAAGGTCAGTTTAATATCTGGTGAATTAAGAGCAGTAGGCCTACTCCTAGCCAACCGTTGAACAAAACCTGCATATAACATCATCCTTATGATCATGGCGATGGTATAAGATTGTGTGTTGTTTTAATTATTTGTATATGACTTTTCCATGCGTTAGTCAAGCGTTAACGACGAAAACCGTAGGGTGGTATTGCAAAATCAATGTTGGGTAGAATAATACAATGCGACTTTTAGTCTATACACTATAATTTCATAAGTTCCAAATTGTCGCGAAATATGCGTATTTATCTCAATATTAGTAATAGCGCAGACCTAACACACAGTGATCTTAAATCAGCAAATGTCAATGTATACACTGTGTACATATATCAAGGAGTGTTACATAGTGATCTTAAATCAGCAAATGTTTAATGAAGATTGCCCTGATTGGTCACCACTCGCATCCATGCATAGTTGTTGGCACCTTTGCATTTGGACGCAGCCCCGGGGAAAACAACAAATCACACTCGCGTAAAAATTGCTTCTATTTCGGGTTTATCCTTGGTGTAAGACAGCACGGAGTTAACCTAACAAAAAATCCTTCATTGACGGATTAAAGGATAATACAGTTTTAATCGGTAATGGGTCTTTACACTAGTCTAACTTATGAATGTCTTACACCAAACACCGGATTTCGTGCGTAGCATAATGACAATGAATATAAACCAAACTTATTGTACGGGTATTACCGAGAAAACCAATCATATAACTGATATTCTAGAAATCTGGAATGAAATGGACTACAACTATATACATATATTAGTGGCTGCGAATCAAGATTTGATATTATTTTAATAATATCATCTATGTGTACGGGTTATAAGATCGGCAATCGTCTTTGATTTTTTTTAACTTGATGGCTTTATCAGCTTATATATATTCTAATACTATTACCAGCAACTGTACGATTCAGTGAAGCATATACATCTGAGGCCATATGTTATATAGCTAGAATGAACGGACGTGACATCTCCAATATATCCTTGAAAGAAAAAGTCAATGTATCAGTTAAAGGGGCATTGAGAGATACGTATGGGAGTGCGCCCTCAATTATCCTGGAAATCAGATTTTTGCATCAAAGTAATACTTAGGCATATATTAACTACCATCTGAAACAGTTTACCAACATTCGCCGTTTATCATATAAAATTTCATGATTTTCTTAGTTTCGATATGATCATATCGAAACTAGGTACTGAATTCGGAAGTTATGCTATCCTTTTACGCGCGGCCTTTCGCGGCAAATCTCAACCCGGAAGTGCCGTTATTTGCTTATTTTGCATGAAGGCGATGTCGGAATTGTATGACATTTTGAATTTGGGCTATGTTGATGATTATCTTTACGTTATTTGCTCATTTAGTATATCGATACATCTCTTAATGCCTCTTTAATGATTTGAGATCCCAAAACTATTAAGAGATGAATTGAAATGCAATTACAGACATCCGGACAAAATTATGTTATCTTATATCATTATCTTGAGATGTTGAGTTCAGCCATCACTTAGGCACATATAAAAAAATGTATAGAGTTATTTCTGATAGTGTGACAGTATGTCATTAACTAAGGAATTGTTTCAATCGTCAACTACAGTTCTTCCAGCAAATTGTCATTGTAACTGTAGTTGCCTCCTTTTGGTTTAAAATATCGAAGAATATATCGACAATATTTTGGCATCATTTAGATTTTTATGAACATAATCACGCCATATTTCAATAATCAATTGTTAACGTTTCTATTGTACATGTATCTTTTGCAGGTAGCCTCTGACGTCTCTACTTGATATGCGAAAAATCATATGCCTAAAATAATTACAAGAAGGATCATAATAATCCTTAAATAATCGAAGGTCAGATTATACGATATGGTCCTGTAGCATTGACCTTTATACCTTTATAAAAAAATTAAAAATCTTGTTGACGATTGAGCTACGACACTCGCCCTATTTACGTTACTACGGGAAGGTGTTATCACACATCAAAAGAATGCTGAATATACAGCCTAAATAGAATATTAGAATAGTACATGACCTCCTGCTCGTGCCAAACACGTAATTACCACCAATGTTTAAAATGATGGCAAGGCCACGACAACAAACCATTCTACTGGACCGACCGAAGGTTTTTCGAATTTCCAAATATAAAAAATACAATTTTAGAAAAATGTTGTGAACATTTTTTTTATCTTATTTTTAGAACCAAATCGAAAATTTAGAATATTTTTTGAAATTTCGAAATCGAAAATTGTTGGAATTTTCCCCCAAATTCCAGATTGGCCCAACAATCTTATATGTATCATGCATGTTATACTAATTATTCAAAATACGCATCAGCCGAGTAGCCTTATATTTCATTACATGCCTAATTATCAACACGCTCTTTAACATCCCTCTATTATTATTTTTCATTATCTATAATATGTACATGTACGTATGTACATGCATAGTTAATAAAATGAAAATAAAATATAACAGGAGGAAGTATGAACGGACCAAAAAGTGACAAGGTTTTCAGAATAAAGTGGGATTAACATCATGGCGATTCACAGCGCCGTGCAAACTTTGCTCCTTTATACCCGCTCTTTGCATAAAGTGTATATCTTTATTTAACCACGTACAACTCAACAAGCATCCCTATAGGCAGTGGGCATCTAAAAGTATCTTCTTAGAAAAATAAAACGTGCATTCAGTATAATTTGGAACCTGGGAATAAATATACTTTAGGTCCTAGCAGATACTGGTATACCAGTATCGTTCAATACTGGAACATACACATTGCCAGTAGCGGTCGATACTGCTACGATTTTACAGTTCCAGTATCGGCCGATAATGGAACACTGACTTTGTACCAGTATCAAACGATGTTCCAGAATCGGACGATTACTATTACAGTCCAGAATCTAGGACCTAAAGTAAATGTTCCGGATACTGAAACCAATTTTTTCGTAGCTATACATAGGCATGACAGGGTCTTACTTGATAGAGGGTGTGACAAGCTTAATCTAAAACCACACCATATGGGGATTCATCCATTCTATAATGAACCTGCTGCTATGAGAACTCACATTTTTAGGTACTTCACCTCCAAATATGGACCGGGAATTCACATACGCAGCACAACGGGCAAAACGAACAACACACCTACTTTTCTTTAACCGAGATTTCGAATATGATGCACTTTCTTCAAAAGGTCATATCAAAGAGCCGCATATCTCATCCCATATTGAACGATGTATAGTCCCTATAGAAAATGTGATTTCTGACATAAGTAGTCTGGAAGTACGTGAAACCTGTTGTCGTGTTGTGCCCAAAGAGAATTTACACTTAACGAATTAGGACGGTCGCACATGAAAGTTGAAGTGCATAGACATATGGGACTTGGGTACGGTAGCTGCTTACATCGAAATGCAATTTATTTATAACAGCTTTTTGTTTAAGGCGCGGGCCACCCGTTGTTTGGCCACTCATAGTAATACAAAATCGTCGGTATACCAAGGTTGTAAATATGAATCCTTTTGTAATGTCTTGTCATGACCATGACCGGACGGTCATTTAAATAAGTAATTAGGGGCAGTCTGTAATATTGTATCTCACAACCTTTTTTCCCTTCCAATTACTATTTTACCGGACTTCCACTCCTCAAGTATTTCGGTAGTTTTATTTTTTTAACGAAATATAATTACAAACCTTATTGTAAAAACTGATCATTTCTAAATCTAAGTTTGCGGGAAGCCTTATTGTTTTATTTGCTCAACTCTCTGGATCAAGCGCTTTTACGATAAAATTTAGAAATGACTGAAGTTGTCTCGAGTGGTCTCAAGAGTATCAAATGCCAAGTATACACTACATTTGTCCCCATATATTAGCTGATATTTAGAGCGGTGAGCTACACAATATTTCACAAAACGATTAGGAAGTGCTCTCATTACAAAAGCAGTTTGGAGCTCGATATTCGTGTTTAGAATTACTACATAGTAGGAATTATGTTCAATTACGAAGGTACTTCAATGTGTTTTCTCTCTTAAAACCATCAGTTGTCCCTACAGCTGACTACAAACATAAATAAATACCTTAGTTCCATTTGTAAAACGATTTCTTTTTTCAGTTGAAAAAAGCTGCGCTATAAAACGTTTAAATATATTTGTATACAACGCATGAATTACGTCATTCATAAAATATTACATCGTAAGGATCGTTTGTCCACACTTGGCCAGTCTGATGAAGCTACCAGTGTGGTAGTGAAACGTCATTGATCAAAGTGAGTAGCATATTTGCTTCTTCTTGATTTGTACGCATTCTCAATTTATAAACTACAAAACTATTCCCACAGATGTGGATTATCACGATACCGACCGAATGACAACATTTATTTTGCATTCTATTGAATGATCTACGATAAAAGTGGTCTCATGTTTCTTTGTTCGACTTGTAGTAATGCCGTGGAAAATATGTCGCAATGGTTATAATAGGCGCAAGGACGTACCCAGAGGAGGGGGGGGGGGGGGGGGGGGGGGGGGGCGATCACCCCCTCTCAATATTGACTGTCGTGTCGGTTGAGATTAGCACTGTCGGTTCATTTGACAAGAGGAATCATGGAATTATGATGGTCAAGAGTACAGAGACAGAAATTATTCTCGCGCTGCGCGCGCATGTGTCCCAAATTGGAATCTTTTTTTGGTTAAGCTTGTTTAAAGCAACAATGTACCTCAATCATAGCAAGATTAAATATAAAGTCAAACATGTTCGTGCGCCGCGCGCGCATTTATTTTGTCGGCAACTTTTTGTCGGTTAATTTCTTTTCTTGCCCCCTCAATATAAAAACCTAGCTAAGCCACTGAATAGGCGTCGCATATTGATACAGAACTTTAAAAAAACACGAAATGCAGTTATCATGCAATCTCCCACACACTGGTCAACCGGTCATTCAACTGGATCAATTACACATCTCATATAAAAAAATAGGATTCGTGGTCCATGTTTATCAACCGCAATCATCGCATTTTTGATATTGATATTTCATACCAATAATGGACTCGATGGCTGCGATGGGATGGGAAGCCGGATTTGGATGCAATTTTATAGCAAAAATAGCTAAAATAGCCTGTCAGCAGGAACCCATGTCGAACCCTTTTAGTGATGACATTAGCTAAAGTATATTAATATGGGTGGGAATTGAATGTATATATAGTTATGCAATACAGAGGACATTGTACAAGTGTGTTGTAATTTTGTTTAGAATAAGAAAAAAACATTAAATGAATGAATGAATGATAAATGATATGTAATATACTACTGTACTAATGAGTTCGCAGCAGTGGTTGCCTGGTATGACGTCACCTGTCACCCCCATCTATAACCAGTAGTTAACCCCCTGAGAAACACCGACCGATTGGTTAAAAAGATACCAGTGCACCAGTGGGAGACATTGTTAGAATAATTGATAAAGATGGGAGTGAAACATTTTACAAGCTGCATTTGAATTAGCTATTCATATGAGTACATCTTGTAATAAACCAATCAGAAGATAGACAGGTCCCCAGGGGGTTAACAAATATATTGCTGGTTATACGCCTTTCAAGATAGCGTCCGAAATGACCACCGTATGATCACATTTCATGAACATCAATCGATTACACAAACCTTATAAACGTCTACAACAAAATCTACGTCATAGTTGTCTTTGATTGTCCCTCTATTCTTTATTTCTAATTCTTCTTCTCCATTCGAATGCAATAAAATCTGAACCATTATAAATAGTGTCTGACCATTTCTGCTTTTGTCTGCACTCACTCTTTATCCAATCGGTGTCCTGTCAGTTTCCATTTCCTAGTCTTTATTCAAGTCAACGGCATCTGAAAAACACGTCTTGTTTTGGTTCGGATTTAGATTTCCGTAGTCTGTCTGGTTATACTCTATTATGTTGGCATTTCTAAATTTCTCTTGATGCATTGTCCTAATGTCTGGACGCATTTTCCTAATGTCGGGATGCATTGTATTACTGTCTGGACCCATTGCCCTAATGTCTGGACTCTCAATGTTCTAATGTCTGGAGGCATTGTCCTAATGTCTGGACCCGTTTTCCTAATGTCGGGATGCATTGTATTACTGTCTGGACCCATTGTCCTAATGTCTGGACTCATTGTTCTAATGTCTGGAGGCATTGTCCTAATGTCTGGAGCCGTTGTCCTAATGTCTGGAAGCATTGTCCTAACTTCTGGACGCATTGACCTCCTATCTGGACGCATTGTACTAATGTCTGGACCCGTTGTCCTAATGTCTGGACGCATTGTCTTAATAGCTTGACGCATTGTCCTAATGTCTGGACTCATTAAACGACCACAACCCCCAAGAACTGTTACGTACAGCGCCTGATCTTTCGCCATTGCTGCACGATCATTATGGAATGACCTACCAGAGGAGATTAGGCGTATGCATTCTCTGAATACCTTCATGTCAGCCCGGAAAACATTTTTATTCAAACAATACTACGAATAACATTTTAACTTTTTAAGCGCCAAGAGGCTTTTTTTTTTTGCATTCGGCGCTATACGACTATACGTTTCTTATGTTATAATAGTATTACAATTATTATCCTAATGTATAGATGTATTGTCCTAATGTCTGAACGCATTGTCCTAATGTCTGGACCCATTGTCCTAATGTCTGGACGCATTGTTCCAATGTCTGGACGCACTGTCTTAATGTCTGGACGCATTGTCTTAACGTCTGGACGCATTGAACTATAACTGTCTGGACGCAATGTGCTATTCCATCTATTTAAATGTGACATAACTATTGAGCATAATGAATTATTCCATTCAGTGTGTTATGATAAAATGCTTGCACTCAACTGATAACTTCTTTTGTTGTCCTCTCTACATTGGCCCCTTACCTTATAAGTTAAGTCGCTGAAGATAAACGCATGATGCGTCCCAAAACTGTCAGCACTGTTTAACATTGCTGCTTATACCAGCAGTTCTCTGACCCGTACCACAGTGTATAAATTACCGTTTATAATCACCTGCAGTATAATTACTCCGTGTGTACGTATATACATAATTATATTGTTAGTTATAGTCTATATTTATGATTTCAATTGAAGATGTGAAACATGAAGTACAAAAAAATGCCGGACGCTTCATAATATTACAACACGGGGGACAGGTATTTCATTAAAGCGTAGAAGTAAGTGACATTCCGTTCGCAGCGCTTAATTAATTCATCATGAAGAGGCTATATTGTTCGTATTGAGCATTGGATATTTTATATTACTTGCAAGTCACGCCAAGAGACAATGAATATCATGCGCTATGACCATTAGTCTATGCAAATAACGATTAAATCCTGTAAAAAAGCCATGCATTGTCGTAAAAACCGTACGTAGAAATACTATGAAAGCCACAAGTGACCTTGCGAGTCATATGTAGAAATACCGTGAAAGTCAATCGTGACCGTGGAAGGTGACAGTCATATGCAAGAAAGACTGTGAAAGTCACACGTGACCGTATGAGCCACGCATAGAAATACTGTGAAAGTCACAGGTGACCATGAAAGCCATACGTAACAATAATACTATGAAAGTCAGGCGAGGCAAGACCATGAAAAGCAACACAATACGATAACGATGTTAATGTTCAACCGTGTGTGTACAGCCATTGAGGCATCGTAAAAAGACCTAAAACTAACTCCACGTCACATCCAAAATATTTTCATCTCAACCAGCTCATTTAACAACAGATTCTGCGGGAAACGATAAAGTAATGTTTACACTTCAGATAACAGAGAAAATTTAAATTATATGAGGTTTGAAGATTTCTTTTACACGAATTCATTGTGTAAATCATTCTGCTCCAATTATAGAGACAATTTTAACATGAATTTTGAATGTTGAAGAATTTGTTTTAATAAACTCATTTTAAAATTATTCCGCTCCAATAAATGCTTACAAAGATTATGAGGAAAACATGATATTAAAAATAACATCCAATTCACTGTTCTTCCTTATTCTAATGAAATGCCTGTACACGTAGTTTAATACCTTGATGTTATCGACCATTTGATGGTTAATGTCCTAGCTACATGTACTAACGTAAGTGAACATCGACTTCAAATAAATACATATTATTTTGTTCCTCTATGGGGGGGTGCACTTTTTTCTGGAATAGCGCATTAGTAAATGCATATTCAGTTATAACAATTTATAATTCAGACATTGTTTTAAATCAAGTGACATAAATGCCTAGGTAAGTGATCACACTTCAAAAAATGCTCGAAATTTGTGCTGGATACAAGAGCCAAGAGTGCATTGTAAGGCACCGAATTGCGTCCTTGGAGACAATCCTCGGGAAATTGATATCAAATAAGACATTTGTCAACATTAATGTAGGAAAAGTAGGCTAATGCGTGTGTAATGCGGGTATAATCATAGAATAATGCGCCTTGCCTGAAAGCTTTTTTACACTTTTCAAGTTAAAAGCTCCGTCATTTTTACCTGAAGGGTACCTTATAATATTCCCGTTTGGTTGTACATCATCAGTGTTCGACGAGGAAGGTGTCAACAAAAAACTGCTTGTACAAGAAAAGTGGGTCGCTGGAAATTAAGCGATAGAAAGAATTAGTTTTATTATTATTGTCAGAAATTAAAGTTGTTCTATCAGATCATGAGCGTAATCCTTCAAATTACCATCAGTGTCATGCTTGCAACATTGGTTATCTTGTTTTTGTGTGACAGAGAGTACCCTTTTTTTCTTCTTTCTTAATCACTGTATTCTTGGGAGAAATGATGAAGCAACATGACATTAAATTGTAATACCCGATTCGGTTAAAGGTTCTGTTTTCCACAGTCATATGTCTGTTATAATTAGCTATACACAATCTCTTAATCGTTTTTCCTGTTACGTTTCGGCGACTTAAAATCCCTTTTTATATCCCCGACCGACCGATCCATTTATTTTGGATTTTGTTTTGTTAGTTGATTTCTTGTCGTTGTTTGTTTTTGTTTTTTTGGGTTTTTCTTTGTGTTTTTTTGCTTGGGGGAATTTTGTTTTTTATATTACTTTATTTGTTGACATCTTTTAAAAATTTCGATATTTCACCAAAATGTCAAGACGTTTTTGACAAAAGAAACCCGCCCGACTGAGTGGTCCGTTTGCCTGTAGGTGGTCGCCGCCTTATCACAAAAGGAACTTGTTAACATTGTCTATGACTTCAAACAGGTCTGGTTGTCACACAAAGGAACTAGAATTGTGTGTATTACTGTATTGCCTTTGGGGAGCCGTGTAGATACGAGCAAGAGATCCGACGTAAATGTTACCTGTCGACTTGATGGTTCACGATATCCCTCGTTGCAGAAAATCGAAACATATAAATGCAATGGGTATTGAATTACTGTGTTATGTTGATTTAGAGAGATCAGTATAAACACCACGCTGTCTTAAGGGTATATCAAATGTGCTTCCTTCTTACCGTCTTACAGTGCAAAAGTTTCAACACAATGCTATCAAATTATTTGAAAGCTTTCCTGTTGAAATGGGCTTAGAGTGAATAGGAAATCATGTTACCAGGAAATCATGTTATTACTGGCGCCAGGTACAGGTAGACGAATTTATTGCTATGAACATCGGTTAGACTTGGTAAACGCGATGAACACTTACGCTATATTGATAATTGAAGTGATTACATACGTGCTACATTCTTGACTTTACATATTGTGTTAAATTAATGCACTAATGCACGGTTTGATATACAAAGTATGTTGTATATCGATAAACAAATCAATTCAATAGTAAAAGTACGGTCGCCAAATTGTGCATGCATGAATATATCTTGAGTTTAAATATGCCTGTTTTAGTAGCTACCATGATTCAACCATTTTGTCAATCGGTTCGAATGTGCATTGTCCAACATTTGAAGTCGTTAATGATAATGAAATCTGGAACGAAAAGTCATATCAAGATCATTTAGGGGCGATATCCAAACTCTACAGTGATTTTGAAGCATTTTTCTAGCGATTTTACAACGATATTCCAACGGTATTTCGTTCTATTGTTAAAAGCATTGGAAAAAGATCGGTGATTAACTAGAAACCTCTCTACTTATCTGGCGTTAACAATATAACTATTGTAGTACTCTCGATGGCTGCATTAGTGAAGCAGACAGATCAAAGGCGCAAGGAAGGTTGTGTTATATTCTTTAAGAAATACTATATAGAACGAAATACCGTTGGAATATCGTTGTAAAATCGCTAGAAAAATGCTTTAAAATCACTGTAGAGTTTGGATATCGCCCTTTATAGGTCTGAGCCTGATTTAGTTATATTGGTCTTAGCTGGAAGTAGGATGAAATTAATTCGGGCATACTATTATTCTCTACTTCGTAACACCAGAAGCTACACATTCTTAAGAAAAGGAAAAGAGCCGATACAAAAATAGAAGCATAAAAGTAATCGCAATTCTAAGTCGGCAATAAGTGGCAAGACTATTATAGAGCAGATGTATTACGTGGTGGTATAATCGCCAGCAAGCGCTTGATTTTATTATATTCGATTGCTTCATATCAAAACAATAAACCATTCACGGTAGTGTAATATAGATCCCATTTCTTCATAATGAACATGATGAGCAGATGAGGATACTGTGAAAAAAAATGATACAGATTCTGTTAGAATCGTAACGTCAGGTCCTCTTATATTTATTACATAAAAAAATACAAATAATACTTGGTTCATTTTGGGAACGGAATGTACGTACAAACATTGTTTTCTCTCCCCTATACACACACTTCGGTGCCAAAAACAATGTATTCTGAATGATATACCGAAAAATAAAAGAATATTGCCATATGTACTTCTTCTTTTTTAAACCATTAAACCATACAGTTGGATATGTGTCCATACGCAATCCGCAATGATAGAGAATAGGCTTGATTGATGTACATCCCATCTAAAATTTTAACTTATTTATTTAACTGAATATATATACCGCTTTCTAAAAGATATTAAACCGCACTGATATTTACATTTACCTCAAAACATGGCACAAAAATGTTCAACTCATTCAGCCCTATCTACAAAATACAAAAAAGTGCCTCAACTGAAAATGGTTCTTTAATAAAAACTAATTGAACATTAAAATCAAAACTGGTAATTGGGCACTCCGTACATCATAATTATGGTGTTTACCTTGGAGCGGGTATCTAATCAGTGGCGTGCGCAAGATATTTTGACTGGGGGGCCACTTGACCATAAATGAATTTCCCCCCGACTCAGAGTAAACAACTAATGGACAATTATGAGCGTTTTCATCATTTATCTCTATAACATTTCCTTTTCTTTCCAACCTGGAGCATAAATTTGTCGACTACATGTACAAATTTGCAGACTATTTGTCTATTTGGATTACACCACCCCCCCCCAAAAAAAATCTAACGACGGCTCAGCCCCCGACTGGCAGTAGTTTCCCCCGACTGATAGACCAAACTGGAGGGGCTAGCCTCCCCCTTTGCGCACCCCACTGGGTATCTTTCGAGCTTGCTCATGAAATGTTCATATATTTATCCATTTTTCTTGAAATCGTACAATAATTACGTATGGAAAATCCACAAAGTAAGTCATATATATATAGGGCGGTTCCGAATGACGCCTGTAATAATAATCATTTTAGATGTAAATTATTGATGTCAATCGTAACGCTAACACGCTCGATACGACAATGTGAGAGAATATGAATGTGACTGGAATCACGCAGCCCGTTATATTAAATATGTACACTTCCCTCATGAAAATTGTGTTAATTCGACTGGAATGCATAAAAAGGTTTACTTATAGACATGTAAAACGTTTAATATTTGTTAGCGACAACATCCAAACATTAAACGTTCTGGAATCTGGAATATAATCTTTTTTATTTGTTTTCTCGTGAATTATAAAATATAAAGGTTCGCTATCTCTTCCTGTGTTCCAATATTTAGTAGGCCAGGTAATTCGTGTAATGAACAAATATATTTCCTTTTTAATTAGACATATCCTTTTTAATTAGACATATAAGAGTGTTATTGTATTGCAACTACTGTGCTACCATATGATTACAATATTATATCATGTTTAAACAAGAAATAATTTTGAATAGATAAGATGACCATTATGTATTAGTGCCAATAACATTAGGTTAGATTCAGGTAGGTTAAGTTGAGACGGAGGTGTCTCCGATTCACAATATGGTGCCCTGAGTTTTCTATCCTTCATCTTGAACATGTCTTCATATAGCTGTCTTGCAACTCGATTACCTCGTGTAAACAATACATCTAATTCTGAAGTGGTACAGTGAAGTCATATCTATGATGTACTTATAATAGCTTTTGTAAAAGCTAAAGGATGTGTTTCATCATGTTTTCAAAATAATCCTGATTGTGCAATCCCGGGTGTGCAATCCATATTCATCGTAAAACAAAGTACCCTGTCCATAGAGAGCATGTTTAGTAGACAATGACAAAATATCACATTATGAACCCCTATTCAAATACATCATAAATGCTATTGCGTATACGTCTATCATGGGAAATTATGACACGAAGATGGAACATTATATGCATAATTAAAAGCTCTTATAGCACTCCCTTCTCATCACGCATCACCTTCCATGTGAGTCGATCATGGTACTTCCATGGGGGCCTATGTCATTTACAAAGAAATATTAGATCAGATAGCCTAGGGGTGATATGTATGCAAGTTTGATTTACACTTGTGAATTGTACATATGCCTGATTAGAAATTTACAGAGCGAAACTTAATTTGCATGGATTAATCTACATATTATTGGGACATTCATCATGTCTTTTTACAAGATAAATTATATATGTATATTTTTAAATGTTAAATTTGCGACTACTTATCGTGTTGTAAATACGTTGCCAATTTAATCTCTGTATCACTGGAAATAAACTGATAACTCAGTCTGTACATCATATTCTAGCTTTAACTTTGTAGATGTGGGATTAAAGGGTCTTAGCTTAGTAATAGTATATCAACTTATACTAAAACGAATGACACACTAGCAGTAGGTATTAATCCCGGGTATTTGTATCAAAAACGTTATTTTATTATGTATATATAACATAATTATGTAATTATAAAAGGCCACCTTTAAAGACTTATGATATATTATATAATCTCATGACGTGTTTCCTGCACGTCTTCATGATCCTGATGTGCAAACCATATTCATCGTAAAACAAAGTACCCTGTCCATAGGGAGCATGTTTAGTAAATGACAAAATATAACATTATGAACCCCTATTCAAATACATTACAAATGTATTTGCATACGTCTATCATGGGAAATTATGACACGAAGATGGAACATTATATGCATAATTAAAAGCTCCTATAGCCCTCCCTTCTCATCACGCATCACCTTCCATGTGAATCGATCATGGTACTTCCATGGGGGCATATGTCATTTACAAAGAAATATTAGATCAGATAGCCTAGGGGTGATATGTATGCAAGTTTGATTTACACTTGTGTATTGTACATAAGCCTGATTAGAAATGTACAGAGCGAAACTTGATTTGCATGGATTATTCTACATATTATTGTAACATTCATCATGTCTTTTTACAAGATAAATTATATATGTATAGTTTTTCATTTCAAAAGAGTTCAATTTGCGACTACTAATCGTGTGGGGAACACGTTGCCAATTTAATCTCTGTATCACTGGAAATAAACTGATAACTCAGTCTGTACGTCATATTCTAGCTTTAACTTTGTAGATGTGGGATTAAAGATTCTTTACTTAGTAATAGTATATCAACTTATCCTAAAACGAATGACACACTATCAGTAGGTATTAATACCGGGTATTTGTATCAAGAACGTTATTTTATTATGTATATATAACATAATTATGTAATTATAAAAGGCCACCTTTAACACTTTCAACGCGGCAGGCGTCTGCAGACGACATCCCAAAATGTCACGAAATGTTTAAAAATGTCACACTTATTGAATGTCATTATCGTATTTGGAAACACCATGAGAAATGCATTTAAATAAGTACAAACATGCCTAGTATTGGTTCAGTTTTCCTTGAGATAGACCTTGAAAGGTTTCTAACAAATCTGTTTTACATAGGGTAAAACCAATAGCCACGTGGAAAGTGTTAAAGACTCATGATATATTATATAATCTCACGATGTGTTTCCTGCACGTCTTCAAAATGATGTGCAAACCATATTCATCGTAAAACAAAGTACCCTGTCCATAGGGAGCATGTTTAGTAAATGACAGAATATAACATTATGAACCCCTATTCAAATACATCACAAAATGCTATTGCATACGTCTATCATGGGAAATTATGACATGAAGATGGAACATTATATGCATAATTAAAAGCTCCTATAGCCCTCCCTTCTCATCACGCATCACCTTCCATGTGAATCGATCATCGTACTTCCATGGGGGCCTATGTCATTTACATAGAAATATTAGATCAGATAGCCTAGGGGTGATATGTATGCAAGTTTGATTTACACTTGTGAATTGTACATAAGCCTGATTAGAAATGTACAGAGCGAAACTTGATTTGCATGGATTATTCTACATATTATTGTAACATTCATCATGTCTTTTAACAAGATAAATTATATATGTATAAGTTTTTCATTTCAAAAAAGTTAAATTTGCGACTTCTAATCGTGTTGTAAACACGTTGCCAATTTAATCTCTGTATCACTGGAAATAAACTGATAACTCAGTCTGTACGTCATATTCTAGCTTTAACTTTGTAAATTGGGATCAAAGGGTCTTTGCTTAGTAATAGTATAATACTTATTACTAAAACTATATAACTTATACTAAAACGAATGACACACTATCTTTAGGTATTAATCCCAGGTATTTGTATAAAGAACGTTATTTTATTATGTATATATAACATAATTATGTAATTATAAAAGGCCACCTTTAAAGACTCATGATATATTATATAATATCATAATGTGTTTCCTGCACGTCTTCAAAATGATCCTGATGTGCAAACCGTATTCATCGTAATACAAAGTACCCTGTCCATAGGGAGCATGTTTAGTAAATGACAAAATATCACATTATGAACCCCTTTTCAAATACATCACAAATGTATTTGCATACGTCTATCATGGGAAATTATGACACGAAGATGGAACATTATATGCATAATTAAAAGCTCCTCCATTCCTCCCATCTCATCACGCAACACCTATCTGAATCTATCATGGAACTTCCATGGGGGCTATGTCTTTTACAAAGATTTATTTTTGATCAGATAGCCAAAGGGTGCTATTGTAATGTATGATATATGAATGCAAGTTTGATTTACACCTGATTAGAAATTGACAGAGTGAAATGTAATTTGCAAGGATTATTCTACATATTATTGCAACATTCATCACATTTTTATAGAAAATATGATAAGGTTGAAATATGATTTTCAGAAAGTTTATTTTGCAATTACTAATCTTGCTATGTGTTAGTTGTCAATCTACTCTTTGCACCACTAGTACTAGAAATAAGCTGGCAATCCGGTTATCAATATGAGAACCTTGTTAAGTAAGAAATAGGCAATTGCTGTTAGGCTCGTATTTATCCTCCCGTAAATGCGTTGTCACACCTAGCCGATTTGGCTCGCCGATGCTATACCGTAGCACAAATTTGGCGATTTCCGGGGATCGGTACTAGTACGGTAGCGCAACGGTATTACATCGCTACGGTAGTACATCGTAAGTACATCGGCAGGACTACGGTCAGGGATTATATTAAAGCGCTGTCACACCTAGCCGATTTGGCTTGCCCGTGCTATACCGGAGCACACATTTGGCGAATTTCGGGGATCGGTACTAGTACGGTAGCGCAACGGTATCACATCGGTATGAAGGGTAATGGCAGGCGACAGTAGAAACTTTTGAACATCCTCAAAAATGTCTGCCGTTGCGCCGAAGCGAGCAACGGGACGGCTGTAGTCCGGTATGGCTTCGTTAAGTGTCGGTAGAGCACCGGTAGCGCCCCGTAATCATGGTAATGGATCGGCGCCTCTCCGGCGGCCTCATAGTAGCAGGGGTATGCTACTCAAATTGCTGATCTGAAGCTACTTTTGTCTAACCAGTGACGTCACTGGGGAGTGTCCCAATGTTGGTGGCACTGTTTGTGTCGTCTGCTTTAGGTATTAGACTTAATTAAAGTTTACACGGAATTGTTGGAAAAAATCCCCAAAATGGTGCGGTTTTAAAAGTTATGATAATACGTACGTGCTGGACTATTTTTACAAGCCTGAAATATATGATAGATACTTCACGATTCATTATTTCTATATGACTCGTGCACTCAAGCGACGATATGTATGTCAATTCTACGAGAAAGCCTTTTTTAATCTCATTCCAAACCAATTTCAATAAAGTAGAATTGACCTAAGATTGCTATCCGAACATCTTAAATCACTGGTTCATTCACCCTCACGTCTGGAACCGTCAACGTTCCTAGTTCAGGACACACCACTTGTTTAAAGGACTTTAGTTAAAACTGCTTTGCTAACCGGTCTCATATTCGATCAAAATGCATGATATCTAACAAAACAACAGAAACGTTGACCCGTTCATGTATACAGTACGTGACGAGCAAACTATTCAGCTCTAAGAAGGTTAATCATCGAACATAATCAGACGAAGATGAAACACGTATTAAAGACTGGGTGATGAATCGACATTTTACCCGGTCTCGGGCCGCTAGTCTTGCACCTGGGAAGGAACGCTTGTCTGTGCAAATACGCAGCCTTTATATTCCACTGGCTTTGACATGACCGAGTGTCATTTACTAGGGGTGTTTATTGTGTATTAATGCGATACGCTACTGCGCATTCAGGTGCGCACTCAACTCCCGATGGACATAGATAACAATAAAAATAAAAGGTGGAATACTTTTAAACAGTCAAAATTCGCATGAATAAATGACGTTTATATGCACTGACAGGAAAATTATTCGTTATGAAACTGAGTTTGACATAGTGGTGAATAATTAATGTGGAATTTGATTAATTAAGGAACTGTCGTGTTTGACGAACCCAATTGTGGGATTAATTTGCAGCCTAGTGTTATTACTACGATAACGACGAGACGGTTGCTCACCTTGTTTCTGTGAAAGATATGTAGAGGAAGCTTAAAATAAGAGATCGGTGTTCAGGGTTAAAATGCCTCACCAATCTTCAGTAACCGGTAAATGATTGATTCGACTTATGCAATGAGGATCCTCTTACTAAATTCAGTGTTCGTGAATACTAATTCTTGCAAATGAAACGCCCGGACCAAAAAGAAAATGAGCATTCGGTCATAAACTTGGTCATTAAACATGTAACCTACTCCGTGCTCGTTGGTCACCAAGCTGCTTCATATTTGTAATCAACTCAAATGCATAACGATCATTGTTCACCCACCTTCCAACACCATACACCATGCTCGCTTCTTTATATGCCAATTGGTGGAGAATCCGTTATTTCTACCCTCAAGAAAAACACGACCACCTTTGTGCCCCTTACTTCAAAATAATGATTATGCGTCTGCTATTTTGGCATGTTTGATGACAATTATAATGATATCTAACAATAAACATTTCAATTTTATATTGGGCTATTATATTTGAAATCCTTCACCCCCTATGGAAAAAATGACCTTTAATCTTTCACACAGGGGGTATACATTGGATTCACCAATGCAGGTAACCCTATTTGAAATTCACGCTCCCTGTGGGGGAGATTAAGGTAATGTCTTCCATAGGGGTTTATGGATTTTAAATTCAATAGCCCGTCAAATACATCTGATCGTCATTTAACATCAGCATTTCATTAATTGCATTAACATGTAGTCACTGTACAATAATTGTTTTCTCTGTGTGTATAGCCATTGAGGCATCGTGAAAAGACCTAAAATTAACTCCACATCACATCCTAAATATTTCCATCTCAACCAGCTCATTTAACATCGAATAAACATAAAATAATAAATAAGAACGAAAAATATATAAAATAAGGTACTTCAGTTACTAAAATAACATTATAATGTCCTGATAAAAACAACAGATTCTGCGGGTAAAATGTAGTAATGTTTACACTTCAGTTATCAGAGAAAATTGAAAATTAAATTAAGTTTTGAATTTTTTTTTGGTAAATAAATTCATTTTTTAATTAATGTGTAAATCATGCTGCTCCAATATAAGAACAAGTTGAAGATTTTTTTTTAATAAATTAATTTTAAAATAATTCCGCTCCAATAAATGCTTACAAAAGATTATTAGGAGAACGTGAAATTAAAAATAACATTCAATTCACTGTTCTTTCTTAGTGATGCGGTTTATTCTATGAAATGCCTGTACACGTAGTTTAATATCTTGATGTTATCGACCATTTGATGGTCAATGTCCTAGCTACATGTACTAACGTAAGTGAACATCGACTTCAAATAAATACATATTATTATCGTATATATAAACAAATGGCTGGCAGTTGTAACTTGCACCCCCCCCCCCCCCCCCCCCCCCCCTTTAAAGAAATTCTGAATTCCAAACTTTTTTTTCAATAGTCGAGGCCTGGAATTCCACCTTCTTTTGTCTCGCAATTAGTCAGCCACCCTATAGAGGAACTCGGAATTTTCATTAACGTTCTCGGAATTCCAAACAAATTTTCATTATCACTATTCTTCTCTACCAAATTCCTATACCCTTAATCCCCGGAATTCCAGATATATTTTGAAATAATATTTTGTTCCTCTATGGGGGTGCACTTTTTTCTGGAATAGCCCATTAGTTAGCCCATCAGTAATTCACCATTCACAGTTTTAAAAAATCGTTGAAATCCCACCTATATCCTTATCAGTAATTTAGCTTGTATTTTGTTTTTGTTTCTCTTGCCTGTTTGTGGCTTCTTATTCTTGTATAATGGCGCCTAGATATTCATGATTAGGCGCCCTATAAATCCTCTTATGTATGTATGTAAACTTTTAAAAAAAGACAAGTTACATAAATGCCTAGGTAAGTGATCACACTTCAGAAAATGCTCGAAATTCGTGCTGGATACAAGAGCCAAAAGTGCATTGTAAGGCACCGAATTGCGTCCTTGGAGACAATCCTCGGGAAATTGATATCAAATAAGACATTTGTCAACATCAATGTAGGAAAAGTAGGCTAATACGTGTGTAATGCGGGTATAATCATAAAATAATGCGCCTTGCCTGAAAGCTATTTTACACTTTTCAAGTTAAAAGCTCCGTTATTTTTACCTGAAGGGTACCTTATAATATTCCCGTTTGGTTGTACATCATCAGTGTTAGACGATGAAGGTGACAACAACAATCTGATTGTACAAGAAAAGTGGGTCGCTGTAAATTAAGCGATAGAAGGAAAAAACAGAATTTGTTATATATATATATATTATTATTGTCAGCCTAGAAATTAAAGTTGTTCTGTTAGATCATGACCTGAGCCTCCAACGTTCTATCAGTGTTGTGCTTGCATCATTGGTAATCCTTTTTTTTTTATAATCAGAGTACCTTTTGTCTTTCTTTTTTTATCACTATATTTTTGGGAGAAATGAAGCAACATGACATCAAATTGTAATACCTGATTCAGTTAAAGATTCTGTTTTCTACAGCCATGTCTGTTATAATTGGATACACAATCTTTTTATCGTTTTTCCTGATCCGTGGTCGTCGCCTTATCACAAAAGGAACTTGTTAACATTGTCTATGACTTCAAACAGGTCTGGTTTTCACACAAAGGAACTAGAATTGTGCGTATTACTGTATTGCCTTTGGGGAGCCATGTAGATACGAGCAAGAGATCCGACGTAAATGTTACCCGTCGACTTGATGGTTCACGGTATCCCTCGTTGCAGTAAATCGAAACATTTAAATGTAATGGGTATTGAATAACTGTGTTATGTTGATTTAGAGAGATCAGTATAAACACCACACTGTCTTAAGGGTATATCAAATGTGCTTATTTCTTACCGTCTTACGTTGCAGAAGATTCAACTCAATGCTATCAAATTATTTGAAAGCTTTCCTGTTGAAATGGGCTTAGAGTGAATAGGAAATCATGTTACCAGGAAATCATGTTATTACTGGCGCCAGGTACAGGTAGACGAATTATTGCTATGAACATCAGTTGGACTTCGTAAACGCGATGAACACTCACGCTATATAGATCATTGAAGTGATTACATTCGTACTACATTCTTGACTAAATGCATCGTGTTAAAGTAATGCACTAATGCACGGTTTGATATACAAAGTATGTTGTATATCGATAAATAAACAAGTCAATTCAAAAGTAAAAGAGCGGTCGCCAAATTGTGCATACATGAATTAATCCTGAGTTTAAATATGACTGATTTAGTAGCTACCATGATTCAACCATTTTGTCGGTTTCGAATGTGCATTGTCCAACATTTGAAGTCGACATTGATAATGATATCTGGAACGAAAAGTCATATATCAAGATCATTTATAGGTCTCTACTTCGTAACACCAGAAGCTACACATTCTTAAGAAAAGGAAAAGGCCGATACGAAAAATATAAGCTTAGTAGTGATTTAATCGCTAACAAGCGCTTGATTTTATTATATTATATTGCTTCATATCAAAACAATAAACCATTCACAGTATCATCATATGTTCAATACAAATTGGAAATATAGATCACATTTCTTCATAATGAACATAATGAGGATACTGTAAAAAAATAATGATTAAAAAACAAAAACAAATACTTGGTTCGTTTTGGGAACGAAATGTAAGTACAAATATTGTTTCTCTCCCCTAAACCAACACTTCGGTGCCAAAAACAATGTATTCTTAATAATATGCTTGCGGGACCCTTCCTTTAAACCATACGGTTGGATTTGTGTCCATACGCAATCCGCAATGATAGAGAATAAGCTTTAAATCAGGCTTTCTCAACTAGATTTACTGATGCGCCACATTTTAGTAACCAACTTGTTGAAGCTCCACTTGGTCATATTTTTTAGAATTTACAATGGCAAAATTCCCTTTATAACATTAATTTCAAAATATTTTAACATATGTACGTACATGTAGGCAGCATATTTATATAATATTGGATGGCTTTGAGGGTGATACAAGAAAATATTGCAGGAGCTATAAAAATTATTGCACGAGTCGGAGACGAGTGCAATATTTTTTATAGCGAGTGCAATATTTTCTTGTATCACCCGAAAATAAGACATCCAATATTATTATTATTATTTATATTCAGGCTTTTACCGCGTTCCGTGTTGATTTAATTGTATTTGCAGACTCCCTGTTCCGCAAAAGTTCGTCAAAATCATCATCACTTTAGAAAAGCGAATCTCCCGGGAGTCTGCTGCGGTTCCGACATTTTGCAAACTTGTTGATTTGTTGTTGTTTTCGTAGTGGTACCCCACGTAATCCTGCTTCATTAACAGTTAATCCGATAACACGTATTTGCGAAACACGTGCAATCAGCGAAAATTAGTCTCGACTGCATGCTTAATAAACGCTAAAGTTGCGTGAGCTCCTTTGTATACAATAGTATAGACGAATATTCGTGACGAACAAATAATGGGTATGAGACTAAAAAATATTGCACAGCAATATTTTTAGAATATTGAATGCATCCGGGTACTTTGGTTAAACAATATTGAATACACAGTTTTATTGTATCGTTAAAAAGCCTGATATAAATAATAATAACTAATATTACTGTTTTGAGGGCACATACGCGCGTAGCGCGAGAAAAATTGCTGTATTTATACATCTGAGTGTCATATGCCTATGGAATTTTGCTATATCATGATATGATTTATTTTTTAAAACAAATGTTAACCACTCTCGCGCCACTTAGGATGCCTTGATGCGCCACAAGTGGCGCGCGCGCCACCATTTGAGAATGCCTGCTTTAAATGATGTACATCACAATTAAAATTTAACTTAAAGAATATATATATACCGCTTTCTAAAAAATATTAAACCGCACTGATTTTTACATTTACCTCAAAACATGGCACAAAAATGTTCAACTCATTCAGCACTATCTACAAAATACAAAATAAGTGCCTCAACTGAAAATGGTTCTTTAACAAAACTGGTAATTGGGCACTCCGTACATTATTATAGAGGTTACCTTGTGGCGAGTATCTTTCGAGCTTGCTCATGAAATGTTTATACATTTTTCTACCGGGTGGTTCAAAACAAAAGTTGACCCAATTTTAAGGTTACTCTTCAACCACATTTAAAGTTTCAGAGAATTTGTGTTTACTTAGTCTCGATCAGCAAGTTTTGAAATTATCCTCAAAAAGGGTACGTTTAGCTTGGTTAGTTCTTTAGATATGCTTCATAACAGAAAGCATGCACAAAATTGGCTTGTCCACGGGAGCAGGAGCAGTACATTGTGACCAATTGTGTGTATTTACGATACAGCTACCATGGACAATTCCGTTATGTGCATTCCATCTTTACTAAAGGACGCTCCCGTGGATAAGACAGATTTGTGCCTGCTTTCTGTAATGAACCATATCGGAAAAACAACCAGACTAAACGTACCATTTTTTAGAGATAGTTTTGAAATTTACTGCTGGACAAGACTAAGTAGACACAAATTCTCTGAAACTATAAATGTGGTTGAAAAATTACCTTGAACATGGGTCAACTTTTTTTGAACCACCCGGCTAATTTTTCTTGAAATCGTGCAGAAAATCCAAAAATCAAGTCATATATATATTATATAGGGCGGTTCCAAATGACGCCTGTAATAATAATCATTTTAGATGTTAATTATTGATGTCAATCGTAACGCTAACACGCTCGATACCACAATGTGAGAAAATATGAATGTGACTAGAATCACGTGGCCCGTTATATTAAAAATGTACACTTCCCTCATAAAAATTGTGTTAATTCGACTGGAGTGCATAAAAAGGTTTACTTATAGACATGTAAAACGTATAATATTTGTTAGCGACAACATCCAAACATTAAACATTCTGGAGTATGGAATATAATTTTTTTTTTCTCGTGAATTATAGAATATAAAGCTTCGCTATCTCTTCGTGTGTTCCAATATCTAGTAGGCCAGGTAATTCGTTTAATGAAAAAATATATTTCCTTTTTAATTAGACATATTCAAGAGTGTTATTGTATTGCAACTACTGTGTTACCATATGATTACAATATTATATCATGTTTTAGAAAACAGCGTAAGAAGTGATTTTGAATAGATAAGATGACCATTATGAATTAGTGCCAGTAACATTAGGTTAGATTCAGGTAGGTTAAGTTGAGACGGTGGTCTCTCCGAATCACAATGGTATCCAGAGTTTTCTGTCCTTCATAGCTGTCTTGAATATGTCTTTATATAGCTGTCTTGCAACTCGATTACCTCGTGTAAACAATACATCTAATTCTCAAGTGGTAGCTTCAAATCATGTCTATGATGTACTTATTTAGCTTTAAAAAAGCTAAAGGAAGTGTTTTCATCACGTTTTCAAATAATCCCGATGTGCAAACGTTATTCATCGTAAAACAAATTACCCTGTCCATAGGGAGTATGTTTAGTAGACGATGACAAAATATCACATTATGAACCCCTATTCAAATACATCACAAATGATATTGCATACGTGTATCATGGGAAATTATGACACGAAGACGGAACATTATATGCATAATTAAAAGCTCCTCCATTCCTCCCATCTCATCACGCAACACCTATCTGAATCTATTATGGTAATTCCATGGGGGTCTATGTTTTTTACAAAGAACTATTTGATCAGATATCCTAGGGAAAGTGGTATGTATGCAAGTTTGATTTACACTTGTGAATTGTACATAGCATTCGAAATCTACAGAGCGAAATGTAATTAGCACGGATTATTCTACATTATTATTGCAACGTTCATCACATTTTTATAACAAATATGATAAGGATAAATTAAGGGTTTTTTTCTTCAGAAAGTACAATTTGCAATTACTAATCTTGCTATGTATTAGTTGTCAATCTACACTTTGCACCACTACTAGTACTAGAAATAAGCTGGCAACCCGGTTATCAATATGAAAACCTTGTTTAGTAAGAAATTGGCAATTACTGTATGGCTCGTATTTATCATCCCGTAAAGAAATGTGTCGATCAAGTTTGACGGAGCAACACTGTATCCAACATTAATCAAACATAATATGTTGAGTGTTTGTACTTGCTCCGATACCATCTTATCTCTTATTAAATCAAACAAAAAGCAACCAACCTGTTAAATAAACCAATTAATTTTTAGTACAGGGATACTTATGTGCGCCAAGTCGTTTGAAGCTATGTGTGTTTCGGACCAGGAGAAAACGCGTAGTATTTAGCCTTGTCGTGAACTTACAAGTCATCAATAAATATTCACTCTCGTTCCATGAACGATTACATCTATTAGTATGATAGTATCTATCTGAACAATATGCACACATTATCCATACGGTGCGCGTGGGTTCGAGTTTAGTTCTTTAAAAACACTGGGTGGAGAAGTTATGTACAATTATGACACATATAGTAAAATCAATCGGACACGGTGAATGTATGTGATAATTTAATATGTTGAAATTGTTAGAAGCATTTACCGTGCCATCTCGTTTTTAACGTTAGTTTTGTGTCACAACGGGCACAAGGGCCATGCTGTTCTCGCAAAAAGACTCCCAATGCCCATACTAATCACCGCTCTTTTCAAACATGCCATGTCATACAGGTGCTATGAAACACACATGAGTATAAGTTCTTAACGACATTTCAATAGAGATCATAATCCCTGTACAAGAAAATCTTTGGATAAACAGATAATATTAAAGTAGAGTGTTGCAATCGCTATAATTAATCCATGCTAGATCATCAGATACCAAAACAAATCCAGACCGATTCCATTAACCATATCATCACTTGAAATATAAAAAAGAACATCATAACTGGAGAAGTTTTGGTTATGCTGGGGTTTTGTCAAAGTGCTTACTTTTAATGAAAGATATATATAAAACAAAATTGTATAAGAATACAGAGGACTTGAATATAATACTTCTCTATATTTGCAAATATATGACTCGTGCACTTAAGCGACAATATGTATGTCAATTCTACGAGAAAGCCCCTTTTAATCTAATTCCAACCCAATTTCTATTAGGTAGAATTGACCTAAGATTGCTATCAGAACGTCTTAAATCACTGGTTCATCATCAGTGTTAGTTTAAGCTGCTATATCTCCCTCACGTCTGGAACCGTGAACGTTCCTAGTTTCAAGACACACCACTTGTTTAAAGCATTTAACTGCTTTGCTAACCGGTCTAACTGTTCGATCAAAATGCATGATATCTAACAAAACAACAGAAACTTTGACCCGTTCATGTATACAGTACGTGACAAGCAAACTATTCAGCGCTAAGAAGGTTAATCATCGAACATAATCAGACGAAGATGAAACACGTATTAAAGACTGGGTGATGAATCGACATTTTACCCGGTCTCGGGCCGCTAGTCTTGCACCTGGGAAGGAACGCTTGTCTGTGCAAATACGCAGCCTTTATATTCCACTGGCTTTGACATGACCGAGTGTCATTTATTAGGGGTGTTTATTGTGTATTAATGCGATACGCTACTGCGCATTCAGGTGCGCACTCCACTCCCGATGGACATAGATAACAATAAAAATAAAAGGTGGAATACTTTTAAACAGTCAAAATTCGCATGAATAAATGACGTTTATATGCACTGACAGGAAAATTATTCGTTATGAAACTGAGTTTGACATGTTGGTGAATAATTAATGTGGATTTTGATTAATTAAGGGACTGTCGTGTTTGACGAACCCAGTTGTGGGATTAATTTGCAGCGTAGTGTTATTACTACGATAACGACGAAAGGTTGCTCGCCTCTTTTCTGTGAAAGATGTGTAGAGGAAGCTTGAAATAAGAGATCGGTGTTCAGGGTTAAAATGCCTCACCAATCTTCAGTAACCGGAAGTAAATGATTGATTGGACTTATGCAATGAGGATCCTCTTACTAAATTCAGTGTTCGTGAATAATAATTCTTTCAAATGAATCGCCCGGACTAATATGAAAATGAGCATTCGGTCATTAAACTTGGTCATTAAACATGTAACCTACTCGGTGCTCGTGGGTCACCAAGCTGCTCCATATTTGTAATCAGCTCAAATGCACACCGATCATTGTGACCCCACCTCCCTCCACACCCCATGCCCGCCTCTTTATATGCCAATTGGTGGAGAATCCGTTATTTCTACCCTCAAGAAACAGGCGACCACCTTTGTGCCCCTCACTTCAAAATAATGATCATGCGTCTTCTATTTTGGCATGTTTGTTGAAAATTATAATGTTATCTAACAATGAACATTTCAATTTTATATTGGGCTATTACATTTAAAATCCCTTCACCCCCTATGGAAAACATGACCTTTAATCTGTCACACAGGGGTATACATTGGAGTCACCAATGCAAGTAACCCTATTTTAAATTTCACGCTCCCTGTAGGGGAGATTTAGGTAGTCTTCCATTGGGGTTTATGGATTTCAAATTCATCTGATCGTCATTTAACTGATCAACATATGATGTATAGGTACTGGACCGGGTGTCCCTAAAAAAAGGCTGCACGTGTTTACCCAACTTGTTGACCATGAAGTTCTAATAGTTGGTGTAAGATGTTTACAAATATTGAAAGACTAAACACCTGGCTTTCAGATGCTGCTTATTTCATCTGATTCGGATTTGTCAATCCTGAGATATGGACAATTAACTAGAGCTACCCAGAATCGATGTTACAGTTTCAAAGGCTTACTCCTAAGATACAACTTCCACTTGTACGATTGACCTTCACCAGTGTTATGCAAAGTAACATTTTTGTATTGAGATTAAATAGGTTTAAATAATAGAATGAGTGCCTGTGTATCCAAGCAGAACTGAATATAAAGATATTTGTTACATGATTCGAACCAGTCCCTTTGACGAGGTTTCACAAAATGTGTATTCGGCCTACATTTTCAAAACGTCCATATGGCTGGGTGCGGCCTCAATTTTCATTAGACATGTTAGAAGAGGGTGTTCATGGTCTTAAAATATCATGAAACGAGAAGTCAAGCAGAAGTCACCAGAGAGTTTGCCATTCATTTCCCAAACACTCACGTACCATGGAATACACCTATATACAAAGGATTATTGGAAATACTTGGTAGATGATGGTACAAGCACCAATATGAATAAAGAACATTCTGGAAGACTAAGATATGAAAAGTGGCAGGACAGAGTAACACATTGATAACGTGCGGCGTGCACTTCAGAGGGATCCCGGAATAACTGCTCGTAGAAATCCCTTACCACATATTCCAAGGACATTATTTTTGTTCCTCAGCCTCTTTTAAACAATTCTGGTCAAATGTCCACCCCAATGTTTCAAGACGACTGATGCCCATGGATAGACCAATGTTAGTATCGTTTTGACGCTCATGATCATTCTTTCTGTAAAAGTGGCACAACGTCGATATTGGGTAGCTTAGATAAACTGGGTATATCTCAGGATTGACAAATCCAAATGAGATAAAATAAACGGCATCTGAAAGCTGAGTGTTTTCCCTTTTCGTGTGTGTAAATATATTACACTAAACTTTAGGATTTCATGGTCAACAAGTTGCGCAAACACGTGCACCCTTTTTAGGGACACCCTGTACATTGTTTCCTCTTTATGCATACCATAATTGTTTACCCAAAGACCCTAAATACCACAATACATAATCCACAAGTAACAATTTACATCTCGTTTTTTTTCTTCTTACAGGAGGTATATTTCGTCTTGGAACCCCCGTCATGTCCGCCGACGAGAAAGCATTTTCATTTGCAGTCGAACAAAATAATGGCAATACCAATGTGACAAATATAACAACGGATATTAGGCTTGTCAGCGAAAACGATACATTCGAATCAACGAGAACAGGTGAGTAATCTTATTATAATAGTGACTATACTGTACATGTATAAGATTGGAAATGTCTAAGCGCTTTCCACGCGGCAGTCGTCTGTAGACGACAGTTCCAAAATGTCACAAAATGTTTAAAAATGTCAAAATTATAGCATTTCATCCCCATATTTGGAATTACCATGGAAAATGCATTAAAATAAGTACAAACATGTTTAGTATTGGTTCAGTAATCCGTGAGATAGACTTTGAAAGTTAGGAAAGGTTTCTGAAAAAAATCTGTTTTGTGTATGGAACACTAATAGCCGCGTGGAAAGTGTTAAAGGTGCACCGGCTCTTTGGATGCCTCTACACCGCTTCCATTCCAACATATATGGCTTAACGAATTTCCAATATTACCCAAATTACTCGTGAGCAACTTGTTATTAGAATCTGTCAGTGTTACTTGAAGCGATGTGTGTGTCATACTTCATGGCTCAAGCTACTACAATTGGACATCACCAGCAACTGGCTAATGAAAAATGACCTTTAACCTCGTATCTAACCGGAACTAGAAATTTAAATTTCTCTAAGAATGGCATTGAAAATTAATGCTTTTTCATTTAATAAAAGCAGATCACATCCAATAAAATCAAATATATAAAAGTATACGTGTACATTAGAATATTTCGCATACACGACCACTTCTAGTTAGGCCAACAACAAAAAAAGTTGACTTGCCTTTTCCGACCGACCCGAATTTTTGGAAATAAAATTTAAAAAATAAAATTTTTGTTCAAAATAAAAGTTTTGTTCAGTAAATTTTCAAAAAATTTCAACAACAAAAATAATACAATAATAATCCGACCTTCCGACCGAGACTCTGGCCCTGAAAGGGCAAGTCAACTTTCTTTTCTTTTTTTGGCCTTATGTAGAACATCGTTTGAACGTTTGAAATTCGGGTTATTGGGAAATATCTACGCAACACACGGACAGAAATGCAATGGGTTTGAGATTCAGTGATTGGAGTAGCACATCATTTAATTATGACAAATCATATCGTCTCATCATTGTACACCGAGATGAAGTATGTAATAATATAATGTCATATGGAGCCTAGCACGTACGTGCTCTAGTAACACAGATATAAAAGACACTGTCTAATTTAACCAAAGCTATAGGCGTACGTACATTCACATATCTTAGTGAAATGTCTGTCAGAATTGTTAATAATAACCTAGTAAATGAATATTGGAGTAGTCTGTAAATCACTATAAATCGACTTAAAGTTACCGGTTAGAATTGCCATACCATTCTACGTCTTCAAAGGCAATAGAATATAACAAAGTTTAGACGATATCATCTCTGTTACTGAACTCTTTCATTAAAATGGTTAATATGATTTGTATGTACGTGAATAAGCCACAACATACGACGGATGATGTTGTGACATTTAGTGATTATGAAATAAGTGTACGTTGTCGTATACGCTCGTCACTTTATAAACAACAATATATGATGAAAATCATAGGGGTACTCGTTTTGATATATTGAAGAAAAATCAGCACGGGCATCTATCAAATTTGTTTTTGTATGATTGATGCACACAATTTGAAAAAATGACGTCTAATAGACGTACCAACGTTGCCAGTGTCATGCAACGTCGGTACAACGTCTATAAATGACGTCAGTTCCCCGATTGTTCACGCTAAATGTCTTGATTTTTTCGGCTTATACTTAAAGTTATAGGTTAGATACTGGAACTCCCGTCAGCCTGTTCAGATATTAAACGGGTATTGAATTGTTTACAATTGCTTGCATCAATAGCATGCGTTTTACGAGTAGTTTAATAATATAGTATTTGTTTCCAGTATAATTGATTTTATTAAAATAGCATCATTCAATAATAGGAAGCTTCATACATTAGTAGTACAAGATAAATGAGGTGCAATGAATAAACGGAAATCTAAAACACCTTGCATGCTTCCTATTAAAGACACATTGTAATACTTATATAATGTCATATAAGTACAACCGATAGCAGTCTTTGTAGCCATCTACACCTCTTCACTCATGCATAGACAGACTTGACATTAACGAGTTGATAATAATGTATAGCTTATGGATACATGCTTGTCGTAATTACGTTAGAAGCATTAACATCATGTCTATGTCGCAAACATTGCTATCTAAACATGGAGGGCTCAGAGGCAAAAGGAGCTTTTATTAGCTGCCATTTTGTTTTTGTTTATTATTGAATATAGGTATTGCATGATTGAATATAGGTATTGCATAATTGAATATAGATATTGCAGGATTAAATATAGGTATTGCAGGATTGATATTTGCTCGTGATATTTCAACTATATATCTTTATGTCCGTCCTTTGTTCTCTTTGACGATTGGCTGCCTTTCTTTCGTATTAAGGTATTTCCATCTGGATGGGAAATACCCGCTCCGAACAGCCAATTCCCTAAGGAATTTCGCCATCATGTTACCTCTGTTTTATCTGTCATCAAATAAACAGGTGTCTGAGGCAGTTCTTCCGTGACGAACGTGCCATGGTGTGCTTCCTCTCTGTTTAAGCAGTCCATTTATTGATACTATCGAACCATTGAATCTCTGGACATCCTCGTATATACAGGGTGTCCCCAAAAAATGTTAACACTCCGGGCACATAATATATCTTAAAAGGACAGGAACACACGGGTCTAATCTTGATGTATTATGAAAGCTAAGTAAATAAGCTTTCATTGGCATTTTATTGCGTTCCAATTGGTTATTTAGAACGGGAGATATGCCTCAGCAAACATGAGGAAGCAAAATCGGCTTGGTCCAATTTGCATTAATTACAACTATGATTACGAACTTGTATTAAGAATGCCAAAAACATTATTGTGCAGTAATTCAAAAGGAACAATACCATTGCAACATTTAATCATAAGTTAGAATGTATCGATTATTGATTTATGGTTAATTTCAGTGCAATACTAGTTTTATTTCAGTGCAATATTAGTTAATGTATTTAATTGGATGGACCATTTCAACAAAGAACATGAAATGTTTCAATTTCAATTTTAAAGACACCCCCTGCTTTACTGACATCTACCCATTGCACATGGAAAAAGAGTATAGAACTTGAACTCATGACAAAATACCTATATAATTTATGTGGAATATATTTATTTATGTCTTTTAAGCTTGAAAAGAATCGAAAGAGTGCGTTGAAAAGAACAAAGAAGAGATTAACTGATGTGTGTGTGACTTAATCATGTTGCTTCTTGCTTCGTGCATTTTAAAAGCTTTACTTTCATACTGAGCGGATTGGACCAAGCCAATTTTGCTTCCTCATGTTTGCAGAAGCATATCTCCCGTTCTAAATAACCAATTGAAATGCAATAAAATGCAAATGAAAGCTTATTTACTCAGCTTTCATAATACATCAAGATTAGACCCATGTGTTCCTGTCCTTTTAAGATATATTATGTGCCCGGAGTGTTAACATTTTTTTGGGACACCCTGTATTTATGATAAGATACAAACAAGTCAAATGGTGCATATCCTTGTTTAGTTTCCCTAAAAGTTTGACATACGCTTCGTCCCATTACATTCAGTACACAGTCTATAGATTTAGCGACGGCTTTGGAGAAAAAAAAATTCTTTATGAAGGTTTTAACGTGAGAGGCAGTCACGTGTATGTCATCAAAATGACAGTTTCATATTTGACAGAGTGTGCACTCACTTGAACTCCAAGTACGCAGTTTACGAATGATTTTAATGAGATAAGATTTTATGTGAAGGTCAATGTTTGCTACTTTCACATGTTTTTTATCTAGGGTATAGCATAATGTTAAGTAACACGAGTAAGAACGTGTGTGTTAGTCGAACTCAAATTCAAAATGGCCGCTCGCAAAAAACACCACGTACTATCATTATGGCCTCAGCTTCAAAAAAGGTCCATGAACATGATGAATGGCGCGTGTTACTTCAAGATACAATAAGGCCCAAGGGTTTCAGAACATTCGGTCATTAACCAGGCTAGTCTCAAATCCTTACTTTCTGGTCAACCAACTTCTATGTAAGATCCTTATCCACGTTACAAACATCTTCGATACATCAATGCTTTAAAAATATATGCAACATAAGTTCAACCAAAATGTAAGGTGTCGATTATTCTGTAATGATTTGACTGTGATGGTAATTGCCACATTAAGAAACAACGATCATCCATATGAATCTCTCAAATGACTTGAATTATAGTGGATATAACATGATTACGCCTACCTTCCTTAAAATCACTTGCGCCCTGTTACATTGTCTGTATGCGTGGTACAACGTCTATATTGTACATTATGACGACGCGTTTCGCCGATGCAGTTCATGGTATACTTTGTTCTGCATATATTGCTGTTACTTTTAACACCGCAGTTTTTGCAGTGTGAGGTTTAGGTTAGGGGGAATTGGGAGGTATCCCTCATGTGCTATGTTGGTGGTGGGTCCTGCTTGGTCCTTCTTGCTCCCATACCCACTTTGGTGGGCCTTATATAGGCCTATAGCATTGTGATTTTGGTCCTCTGTGGCACAAATTCGGATGTTACTGTGTTTAGCATTATGTACCTATATGTGTGAAAAACCCAATAACTTAATTTAGGGCTGCCGTTTCAAAAGATCTCGTAATATCTCCTTTAATCAAATCACCGTTAATACACCACCTGTTTTGACATTTATTCCCGCCATTTTCCAAATCGTCTTGTTGATGTTATTTTCATCACGGATCATACGCATGACCTACTTCGAGACCCAATTCTTGCGATTAAATTGTTTAGTGTTTGCCGACTATTAAATCAAGCATGAAGGAATCTGCCACACATGATATTTATATCAATAGAGTTGATTGCCGTTAATTGAGTTCTATGTTACTTAGTGTGTCCGGAGGTCTAATAAAATTAGTCATGATCCCTCTTCTCAACTTAATACATCGTGTCGTTTGGGCTCCTTCTTAACACAACTGAAGTGTTTTTAGTGTAACAATATCTATCTAAAGTATCTCGAAATGAAACTTAGCCCTCCATGATTTCTTCAGGTAACGTTCAGTGATGTCGAAACTATTTGTTAGTGATATCATTATTATTTCATTCAAACCAAGACATAAGTTACGAACAAATGTTGTTCCCGTCAAAAATGTACACAATTTTTTTTTTCTTTTTGGGGGAGGGGGATAATTTCACAAGATTTTTAAAACATCCTAACATTTTCACAATTCAGGAAATCTAAAGTTGTATTGGCTGACCCCTACGAACCTGCATGATGTATTTGATGATTCGAGTTGTATACAAAGTATAATCCTTCATATTTCTGTAATTGCGTCTTGATACCTAACAAAATGGGTCGTAATGACCTTTAACCATGTTAACACAAATATCGCTGTCTTCTTTCTGGAGACACTAGAGAGAAAGAAGTGTTTCTAGTGTCATATTTAAAAGATAAGGTTTTTTCGCCTCTAAGCCACTTATTAACCCCCTGAGAACTACCGGCCGATTGCTTAAAACATGGATACATCATGTATTGAACCAATGAGAGACATTGTTAGAATCCTTTCAGTCGTGACTATAACAAAAGTGTTTAGGATTACAAAAAGGAAGAAGTCGTTTCATTTTCACGGTCTGACTATTTGTCGCGTCTTAGCCAATCACATGGGATGCAGTATGCGGGAGGGAGACTAGACGCCCTACCGGCATCCCTTCTCAATCAAGATCCGTAATGGATTCGGTAAAGATTCTATAATTGTCTGATGGATGAACTTGACACTTAGTTAGATAGCAGACGAGTTTATCAAAAAAGCGCGGGAAAGAGTCATCAATATTTCACGCTATTCAATGAGTGTTATACCCAGTGATGTCATTAAATACACGTTAATTGAAAATGTGTTAAAGTGATTATCTAGCCGAGGGCTCTAGCACCGCGTTAGGAACACGCTCGCTTTTTACTCCACGGAGAGCACATGTGACGAGTCTTGCGTATCCATTGGCATATTTGACGATATTATGTTATATTTAGTTAATGTAGCCATCTACAACATCACATTAACGATGCAAATTGGGATGACGGAAATAGAATATTAATCTTAATTCGTGTGATCGAGGATGGTACACCTCTTTTTTAAACTATCGTACGCCCCGATGACACTATACGAGTACAGAATGCACCCCATAATAACAACGCAAAACCGCCTGAATGCTCTCCTAATCTCACGGGGATTTTCACTCAATGCTTATTACCACGATTACGAGAAACCAATACAATTTCATTTACTTAGTAGTGTTATTGAAGTCGAAATAGCTGAAAGAGTTTCGATCATTGGTGTTAATAATAAATTCGCATTTTCATAATAATGCTAAAAATGTCTATCCATACTTTGAATCAAAGATAAACATTCAAGTGATGACGTCATTCATCTATGATCACGTGATGTTCACGTCGCAAGTTATTGGGGAAAAGTGTACTTTGGGCCCCAGATTCTGGAATGTACTATACTCGAACATCCAGTATCGTAACAAAGGGAGTGTTCCAATATCGGCCGATACTGGCATATATATATAATGTTCCAGTATCGGGTGATACTGGAACCTAATTGTGTACCAGTATCGGGCGATACTGGAACAAATCTCACTGGTATCATATGTACCAGTATCGCCCGATACTGGAACATAAAAACGTTCCAGTAAGGATCGCGAGACGAACATAATTAAGCAAATTAGCAATCTGCTGTAAAAGTATGAAGTATTACGATGTATATTTATATTAACACTACAGGGTGACCCAATAAAAAGTTTACCTAAAATGAAAGTGATATTTTTCCACTTTTTCCAGATATGGTCTTTTGAACATTGCTTTTACAAAACAGACTTGTCCTTGGAGCAAAGTCATGATTGAACCCAAGTGAGACATCAAAACTCGATTAATGTTCAATGGACCATATCTTGAAAACCACCCAACCAAAATAAAATTAAAAAAATCAGGGTAGATGCTCCATTACCCATTCTTTATAATTAAATAAAAAACACAGATATCAAATTACAAGAAGTGGAAAAATAGCACTTTCATTTTGGGTAAACTTTTTATTGGGTCACCCTGTATGTCGCTTTAATGAATTACCAAGCACATATTGCCTTTGATTCTGTCTGAAGTAGATTGAACACCGTTAACCATTGTCGGGTTTGTTATGGATGAAGATCTCAATAAGGAAAAATTGCTTTCCCTCTCCTACGTAACTCAATATTAAGCCTTTTAAATCAAATCCATTTTTTGTTAAATATGCAAACAAATTCAGCGGACGTTGAAAATGTATTCAAACAGCGCACCAACTTTTCGAAAGCGGAAATGTTCCATTTTCCCCCGCCAGATTCTTCTTTTTGGACATATTCAAAATCTGAACAAATAGCAGTCGTCTGCTTTGTTTTCTTACGGGTGTGCGGTGATTCCCTTTCGGCGATTTACCATGTTTATGCAATGTGTAAGACGGGATGTGTGCAGTGTTACCATATAATATTGTCTTAAATATGTTAAATGTAGCCCAAAATGTGTTTTTTTTACCATTGTTTCCAATGCTTCAAATGGTTTTTTGATCTCGATTGGGCGATTTTATCGTGGGTTTGTAGCACTGGATATGTGGCTTGGAGCCCATTGCAGAAACATTGTTTTGCCTTCTAAACGAGCTCAATAAGGAATTAAACCATACACCGTATGGGAAGAGTGTCTTTGTTGAGATAAACTAGATAAGCAAACATTTCCGAATCATGCTTGTCAACGATCCTAATATTTGAGACAGAGGCTTAATTTACGTTTAAATTGGACGCTGGTTTGTGATCAAATGATACTGCTGCCGTGTGTCAAGCAATGTTGATGATTTGCGTATCGAGCATCGAGTTAGCATACTGTGATAACTTGAAGTATAGGAGACTTGAACACTTTCCACACAGCAGGTGTCTGCAGACGACATTCCAAAATATCACAAAATGTTTCAAAAATGTCAACATTATTGACTTTCTTTACCATTATTTGGAATCACCTTGAGAAATGCATGAATCTTTATCGAAAGGCAGATCTTAACAATTTAAAGGAATCACCGATTTCAAGCCCAAGTATATGTTCTGTGATAGAGCGCTCTCTTGTTTTGTTTCCTTTTTCCACACTTCTTTTAAAATCTGAAACTACGAAATCTACTAAGCGATATTAGCCCTGGGCATGTGAACTAATATTTCCTTATGTTTTCTTAACCCTGTGCTTATTACGGATTGTTGATTAGAGGTTCAATGATTATCGATAAATAACATATGTCAGTGATCAATATTCATCCGTATGTAATCAGTATGCTTACTTCATAGGCTTACGAGCATGATTAAAATCTTACTTTGTACAATTACTTCATAAGCACCCTACATCATAAACATTAGGTTACAAGGCCCGCTGCGGCTGCTTAGCAGCGCTATAAATTGATGCCCTAAAAACCGTCAACAAATTTAAATATTCGCCTTCCATGCAAAGCTGGTTGCTATATATGACATAATTCTCGTGTGCAACCAACCGGCTGTATTGAGTAGTTTAAAGGCATGAGCGTAGATGATATTTGCAACATAATAGAAACCTACCCATGCAGTTAGCCCCGAATTTAAATATATGCACTGGGTAATCCTCTCGTAGTATTGATAACAATAGGTTTACCAGAGCGAATTAATATCGCTTCTAAACGGACAATTTATGTCATGACTGACATCCCTGTGCGTGAGCTTACATCACGATTCAGTTATGTTCTATATTCATCTGATCTCATTAAGCTTGTTACGTTAGTAAGATAAGTTCACTTGAAAATTTATTTCACCTAAAATGTAGTAGACTTAACCTTAATTGTGTACTGGTTTTAACGTAAATATGATAGTAACTCGTGATATACAAAGTGCATATTGCAATCAAACTCGTCAGTTATGCGAATCAAGGTATCTTATAATTGGATGTATTATACAATATATCTTTATTATGGCTTCTCGGAGGTACGATTTATTATACAATATATCTTTATTATGGCTTCTCGGAGGTACGATTTATTATACAATATATCTTTATTATGTCTTCTCGGAGGTACGATTTATACGTGCCAATTTAATGTTCATACCATCTGATCATGTGTCAATCATAACGATTCGGATCATTATTAATAACCGTTTGACACCGCTCTCATTTCATATGAGCCATACATAATATTGAAGTTACAGTAATCCATCTGGAAAAGGAACGAATAAAGTATCTCCAGCGCATGGTCGCTTATTGTCATCATTATTATTGCTATAATTAAATTCACAGCCATGATGATCGGCATCATTTTACTCTGTTGCAAGTACATGCACAGGTAGGTACTGTATGTCCAGTACCCATATAGGGACTGGAAGTACCAGTGAGTTTCATGTACCATCAATTCGGTGGCTGCGCAGTACCAATAACTCTGCTACTATGCGGCTACGTTGGTGCATGGTTGGTTGTACCGCACAGGTAGGCTACTGCACAGTTCCCATACAGGGCTGGTACTAAAGCATACAATACCGGTAGTAGCCGAGTAACCATGATTCCGGTCATTTAGATTGAAACTTATATAATGTATACAAGTGTTTTGCACTTGAACTTAAATATTCCCTATGTCGAAAAAATATCAAAAAAGTTAATACGCAAAATTCTGCGACACCGGGAATCGAACCAGTAACCTTTCGTTCATGAGTCCTGTTCGCTAACCATTAGGCCATAAGAAGTTGGCTGACAACGATTGGAATTTTAATTGTTACGGAATAAAGCTTATCTGTTTAAACAATATACAAACTAAAACGTGCGTAGTCGAATATGTATAACGTACAGCTAGCTTTCTGTGAACTGAGCCCGGGCTACGGTGTTATTATTTCACATTTTAACTAGCCTATCCAAATGTTGTTTAGGGGAATTTATTTCGCTGCCGGGCATAACAAAAATATTACTGTGTAGTTTCGTGATATCACTGATAAATCGAAGCTGTAAAGATGCAGATAGCCTAATAAGTTCGCAGGCCTCGTGTATAATATGTCAATGCAACGAAGTGACTTAAGACGGTATTTATTGAACTCTCCTTAAGCCTTGTTTAGAAGAGTATTCTAGATTAAATACATCTTCCTAATTTGAGCTTTATAGAGTTAAACCCAGGTCTAAAGTTTGAAATAGCCTCTATTTCATGAAGATTGATTTTTGAATTATTTACCAATCCCATTAAGAAGAGTTAAAAGCCTAAGATACATCACTCTTCTTCAGATGAATCTTAGCGTTTATGCAGTAGGACCCTGGCAGGTGTTTTTGCACATTTTTACATAATATATCACAATACACGTGTCTGTGCTAATGCGCAAAACCAATGTAAAAATGCTGACTGTCTCCATCGACTGAGAGTCCTAACTTCTAGGAATAGATCGTGGACGAAGCTATATCAAGTTGCCGATCGATATGGATGCAATATAAAAACAACCAGTTTCGGTGGACCAAGAACCCTCAGATATGGGACTCTAAATTTCATGACACCTCATCCCCGGGCAATGACTCTTTATATTTGTATTGTTCGGCTTAAAATAACCCATATAATTGTTGATTTAGGACCGGCACGGATATGTTTAACCCGTATAGGTGATTCAAAACCCAGTTAAACGAAGTGTGAACGAGGTAAAACAGCATGAATAATAAAAGACACCACTGTCACAAATTTGACAGGGAGAGCTCATGGCGTCCCTGGTGGCGTAGATATTCTTTTCAAGATCTACAATTACGTGAAAAACAACTGATATTGACACTCCCGTTTATTAATGCAGAACGTGTCATACAATTTTATTCGAAAACACGGTTCCATGACATGATGATGTTTCTTTTGAAGCACATGTATGCATGCATGCCACCTACATTTGTGTGAGCCATTTCAAGATATTCAAGTATCTTGCATGTTATTGTTTTCTTTAAGTGAAGTAACATAGCATATTTTGACAAACTATCTGCTGCGTCTTGCACTCAACAAGGACATGTTTTGTACATGGTCTGGTTGAAACATTATTTCATTTTAAACTCGAACAAATTTAAAATACAAATCTGTGTGATCAGATAACGTAGGAAATGTCGTAAACCAATTTTTTCCCAGCTGAAAAAAAAAGGATATTCATTAAATCAAAATGAAATACATATAATTTTAGTGGTAGTGTTTTGAATCAGGACGGGTGATGAGAACAATCTTCCATGTTTTGCACAAGGTTTCGTTCTTAACCCTTTGTCAAGTGCCAAAGGGTTAAGCCCGAAACGTCGTGCATTAACTTGTTCTCATCACCCGCACTGACTCAAAACACTTGTTTGATTCTACGACTTTATAATGTGTCCAGAGCAACGTAGTCCCACAAGCAAGACATTATAATGTTAGTGGGTATTTTGAATTTGTTATGGAGCACCGTGTTGTTTTACCACACACTCCTGCATTGTATGCCCATCTTATCCATCTTATATTGATGAATATTTCAATCCTGTGTTCTATAGGCGACATTTGGGTCAAGTTAATGGAAGGTCTTTCAACCTGTAAAACGACAGCTTAAATCCCCGATCTGAACAGCACGAGCTTGCAATACACAAGCGTCTAATCAAATATGATGTCGTGTATGTACAGACGTAACTAATAATCGACTTTCTCTCTTTATTGAGTTATATTTTAAGAGTTGCTTTTACGCCGTGGAAATCACTCGATTTTTATTACCGCCATGCTAAAAATAGCACCGCACCACAAATGTAGTGAATTATTGACTTTAAATTGCGTAAAAAACTACAACAGTTCTGTTCTTATCTTGTTATTAGATTTGCCATTCTGTGGTTGCATTGTGTAGTAGAATCCGTACACATGTATCTGTAATGATTTCTGTGAAAACAAGTTGATATTAACGATGTTAATTATAAAAGTGTATATTTTTATTAAATCATTCCAATTTTATTTAAGACATTGAAAAGTAAACATATAAAGCCAGACAAGAGGATGGATTTGGCAATGGGCATTTCTCCATCATCCGCAGGCATTGCACAAAATACATTACGATCAGACACATACAAATGAAAACATACAAAGCTGGAAATGGATACAAATTTAAAACTGTGGGATAAAAGGACCAAAAGGGTCATGAAAGCCTGCTTTTCATAATAAAAGTATTGCACTAAACATAAATATAAAAATTGAGCAATGAAATGTGCCCAGAAAAACGCTGAGAGGACTGAGGATATTGCACTAAGTAAGCAAGATATAATTAATTCATGCTCGATGACCATTGTTTGTCATATTTGGAATAGAAATAGAATAGGAACATGTTACTGCACGCTGACTCATGGATTTTAACATTTTAGTAGACGTAAGCGTAAAATCTAACCAATGTATTGTTCAAAATCAGTAATTTTAGGGGAAATCATTTTGAAAAAACGTCGAATCAAAGTCACAAGTTAAAAATGCCACAGTACTGCTATTCGTCTGGATCGGAATGATTTGCTGAGATTCGGGTTAGTTTTAATTTCAGTTTAGTTCGATTAATGCATAAATCGTTATTTAATTAATAGATCGAGGTTATCCGTATTTGGGATTAGCTGACATCTGGTCGGGAATTTAAACTGTGTTTAAGATTTTCAGAAAGAAGACAATGTAGGCCGATCTGGTAACACGGTTCATACAATGAGTTGGACTTCATACATGCACCGATTCACTTGAATGTAGAATAGGACGGGTGTGATACCCCTAGTAGTCCATTGCGCATGGCTACGTGGATAACCTCTATTATCTTTTGTGTCTAAAGGTTGTTATGAATCTTTGCAGATATCTATCAGTATCAAATTCTTTGTTACCCATCTATGTTATAAAAACACGGTTGTTATAATCGATTGGTTAACATATGGACCTGATTAAATTGTGTCATACTTAAATAGAAATAATTGAAAATACAGAAATATTCAACAGAAATCATGTTATTGCCGATCACGTTATATTTCCTTAAGAACAGTCAGGGTTGAATTAGATTAATTTATAAATGTAAGGGAGCGATCACTATTTACGCCAGGGGATGGAGGAAATCAGGAGGGGAACGATTTTTTTTTTTAAACATGAAGGGGGGACGCGAAATTTTATTCTGGCAAAGAGGGGGGACATTTTGATAGTAAAAAGTACAAAGATGAAAAGATTTCACGAGCTACGCGTGCATGTCTCCCAAAAGTGAAATCTTTTTGATTGGACAAGCCTCTTTAGAGCGAAAAATGTACATCAATCATAGCAAAAATAAGTGTAAATTCATTTTTGCCCCCCCCCCCCCCCCCCCCCCCCCAATATGAAAAACCTAGCTACGCCACTGTTGACACACCCTGCATTCTTTATGCATGTTTAATTAACCTATCAGTTGTAAGACGCACTATACGACCCCCGGCCGGGAGAGGTGCGTCGTGTGTGCGTCGTTTACCAATATTTTTTGACGGAGGGTACGTCAGTGGCAGCCTTTGGTCCGTCAAAAAAATGACTGAGGGTGCGTCAAGTTCCGTCACTTTACATGGGTGCGTCATAGTGTACATCTGTTTACGAACAACAAAATACGACCTTTAAATATACGCTATAGGCCTACTAGTACTATACCACATAACTCCTTGATACCGCCAACCAGGCTCTACTTTAATACCGCAAACATCACTCCGATATTTTATACCGCACATGTTCTAAAATTTTGTGAAATTTCATCATCATTGGTTAAAATACACTTTCGCCGAGAACCCAATTTTCTACTTACCTCCCGTTTATTGTAAATAGGCGCAAGCCTACATGTATAACAAGGGATGAAGGATGCCCCTCCCCCACCCCCCCCCCCCCCCCCCCCCCCCCCACTCCACCTCACCCCACCTCCTGGTTACGCCACTGAACGGGTCGAAGCAGAATGGGAAATGTTCTCGAAATTGTTTCATCCTCATCCTGACGTTTATGATAATCAGTTAAATATTTTATGAATTTTAGACCAGTCAGACATTATTGTGCATAATATATAAAAGTTCTCCTCTTGCTTCCGTCCATCCCGGTCCCGGTCCGGGGTCTATATATTCGAGGGCCAGGGTTGACAACATCGAATAAGGGCAGATCCCCCGTGAATCAAAAGTAGTTTCATTTTCAGTAGTCATCGTGTTTTATCCAGTTTAGTTAACGATATCTGACGACGGGGTGCGTCGTCATGGTCCGTCAGAATCCACCAATGGTGCGTCCAAAAATTGACTGAGGGTGCGTATTTGGATGGCAATGGTCCGTCGTTTTTTTGACGCAGGGTGCGTCATGGTACATGAGAAGTTGACGCACCTCGGTAAAGTGACGCACCACTCCCGGGGGTCGTATAGTGCGTCTTACAACTGATAGGTGTATGAGTTGTTTTGTGATTACAGACGATGTCGTCAGGTAGGATGGCGTTACTGTACTATACTAAAAGCATGGTATTATCGTGAAGCTTCATGTTGATGTTCTTCTAATAATAATAATAATAATATTCACTTCTTTATACCATACACTCTATATTGTATAGTTTTTTTCTTGAAATTGTGACATCACACATTTAAATTACCATCATTTGTACCATCATTATTGTTTTAAATACCTGAGGGGGGACATGAAATTGTTCCGTGTTCAAGAAGGGGGGTAATGAAAAAATTGCACCATAAAAATAAAATATCCTCTATCCCCCTCCCTGGAGTAAATAGTGATCACTCCCTTAGCTATATGACGTTCATGGTAAAAATTGACAGATATCTAAAAGTAGTGTGCTTCATTCGAAGCTGTTTGACCTTTTTACTTTATACCATCAAAGCCTCTTGACTTTCGGCAGTCTTGTGTTTTTCATTTTGAAAAGCTTCCCTGGGCACACCTTACACTTACATATCGTAATGTTTTAAAAGTCTAATTTAGTTTTCAAGAAACAATGACGTCATCCAAGAGGCGTAGTATTCATACGTGCGTATATTGAGACACATATTTCTGTATGCCGCTAGTTGTCACTGTATTGCGAAAGTATGACACGGCGAAATGTTATTATGAAATGCTAAGCAAGTAAATACACTGAGCCAAAAAAGAAACTTATAAAATGTTAACAGATCACCAAATAAAATTCTGTGCATGAAAATGTACCAAATTTGGATACAATATTACTGCAATGTATTGCTTCAAATGGCAGTCAATAACCAATTGTTTGCTTCAATGTCACAATAGAAATCTGCACTGACCCAGACAACGTCTTGCATCACAGGTCACAGCAAACAATTTCAGCAACATAAAGTTAAAAACATTTCATAGAGTCAAAACAAACTCAAACAATGAAGTCATTAATAACGGGTATGTCCACCTCCAGCTTGCAGGCAAGCTGTGCATCTCCTTCTCATGCTTCCAATCAAGTTCCTGATGATAGCCTGGGGAACATTGTTCCATTCTTCCTGTAGTGCAATAAGTGTTTGTCTACTGACAGGTGGATTGTCTCTTCTTGATACACGTCGTCCAAGCTCATCCCAGAGATGTTTGATTGGGGAGAGGTCTGGCGATGCACAGCTTGCCTGCAAGCTGGAGGTGGACACATCCGTTATTAATGACTTCATTGTTTGTTTGGATATGTGTTTGTTTTGACTCTATGAAATGTTTTTCACTTTATGTTGCTGAAATTGTTTGCTGTGACCTGTGATGCAAGACGTTGTCTGGGTCAGTGCAGATTTCTCTTGTGTCATTGAAGCAAACAATTGGTTAATGACTGCCATTTGATGCAATACATTGCAGTAATATTGTATCAAAATTTGGTACATTTTCATGCACAGAATTTTATTTGGTGATCTGTTAAAATTTTATAAGTTTCTTTTTTGGCTCAGTGTATAATACAGTTCACTTCACCAATAGCAAAATAATTAAAACATCCTGGATCCACACCACTAAATAAATCCCCTATACCTACTGTGTAAAATAAGAGTGTGTATGATGGGCCTATTAATTAAAAACCATTTTCTCGCTTATAAAGCTACTGGTTGCTTCAACTTTACATTTTTTAGGAAGATCATGGTTTTGGCTTTCCTTTAAACAACATCTTCGAAACAAAATCTTCGAAATATGCGCCGTCAACATCAAATATACGAATGTTTTTAGTCTTTTAGAACGCCCAGGCATAGCCTAAGTCTTAGCGATTCGAATCAATATTGAAGTCTCTAAAATGACTATAAAATCATACAAACTTGGTCTAAATAAGAACATTTGCACTGATATTGCTTGATAATCTTCATTTGAAGACAATCCAATCAAAATGTTATCCAACAACACTACTTTTGCAACATTTTTATATATTTCACTTAGAGGAGTGTCTTCCCACCCGATTCAACAGGCCTTACGTGGACTGTTGAATTATTTATTTAGTGTTGTGGATCCTATACTAACTTGGTATCTATCCCATGACAATAACCTCAACGAGCATTGAAGAGTATCCCAATTATCGTCACTGGATTATTCAGAGAGCGATTCTAATACAGTAGCAATATGCACACGATCCGAGACGCACACCTGCACTCACGCTTGCGTAAATACTACGTCGTGATGTCACTCCACAGGAAAAGATGACGCGATCATAACTGAGCAGTTTGAGCACAAGAAGGCACATCTCATACCAGTTCAATATAAATAGAGAAATCCTTTTAAAAAGCATCACTTGTTAAAATTATCATTGTGAATATACGGTGTTAACACTTTCAACGCGGCAGGCGTCTCCACACGACACTTCCAAAATGTTAAAAAATTATTGATTTGCATCACCATATTTAGAATCACCATGACAAACGCATTAAAATAAGTACAAACATGCCTAGTATTGGTTTTGTAATCCCTGAGATAGACTTTGAAAGTTGGGAAAAGTTTCTGAAAAATCTGTCTTACATAATGGTAACACTAATACTAATAGCCGCATGGAAAGTGTTAAGAGCAGCTTATGCAACAGTGCCCCTCTCCAATTAAATTAAAACTGTATCAACCCTCAAAAGGTGTCTGTCATTCGTGTCTACATGGAAGCACATAAGCTCAATGCAAAAATTATACAAAATCGCATGTGCATCAACGATCTAAGCTAATTTGACCCCATTGATGGAATTTAAAAACCGTGCGTCTGACACTTCGAAACAGGCTAATTGTCTTTCCGACCTCACTCACGACAGGAATGTACCTAAATAATAAAGGTTCTTGTCCTGGTCTGAAACCTTTAGGTTTATTAGTCGCAATCTACATAGGTGTAAGTTCTCGTGCATTTGCAAGCCTCATCGTCATAAATTTGTTATATAGAAATCACTCCTCCAGAGCTTTAAAAACTTCCTGGTTAGATTCATTCGCCACTTGAACACCTTGCCTGAGAAACTTGATCGTGACGGCCACGGAGACGTCAATAGTTAAGTGTCTAAGTCCACGGATAACTTTCAACTAAAATGTTTAGGTCATGGCAATACCTTTCTTATTTTGTATTTGAAAAGTCGCTAGCGATACGGCGAACTTGATGCCTTTATCGACGCGTTAGTAGACATCGGGAAACACGGATGCCAGCTACTAGACTGATACGCTGCCAAAAAAGTACACACTATCCCTATAAGTAAATCACAGTGAAATTGTGTGCAGCATTAAAAGCTACTCGGCAAGAAAACTTTACGAAGGTGTTGAAAACTTGTGTTTAAGTATTTTTACGCTGATAATATTGTCGCTTAGACGTGAATTTAGCAAGAGATTAGCTGAAAACAGTCCGTATATAGTGGTCAAAAAAAGTAAGTCCCCCCCCCCCCCTCCTAAAATTATATTACTTTTGTTTACATAACTTCACAAACAATTCAATTTGACCACTATATATGGACTGTTTTCAGCTAATCTCTTGCTAAATTCACGTCTAATCGACAATATTATCAGCATAAAAATACATGAACACCAGTTTTCAACACCTTCGTAAAGTTGTCTTGCTTTCTTACGGGCTGAGGGTAGTGTAAATGATCTCTTGTGGCTTGGTAGGTTGGATCTAAAAGCTTGGATGGGGGAGCGTGTTGGCACAGCGGTTGTTCCCTCGCTTGCACCAATGAAATCCAGGTTCAATTCTGTGCACGACCGGGCTTTATGTGCATTTGGTTTATCACGATCCATGCACGCTCTCGCAGGTTTTCTCCGGGTTCTCCGGTTTCCTCCTGCTTTCAAAATCGGTGATCAGTTGTTTCGGTTATCAAAAACTTCCTTGACCCAATGGTATTTGGGGAGCGGCATGCATTAAAAAATGGTGAATGTTACAATCTAAGTGCGGATAGGTTTGCGCTAGAAATTGGCAGCACCCTAGTTGATGCGACCTGATTCTGATGATTCACCAGCAGCAAAATTACAGCGCTTTGAGCCATTTGGAAAAGGCGCTATATAAATACTGATTATTATTATTATTATTATTATTATTATCTACGGATTTCAATTGCAAGGTCATTTGATCAATAAAATTGTGAAGATGATGACTCTGCTCATTATTTGATACTAGTTTGCGTTAAAGATATCGGACGTATACCGATAGTTTAATCTGGTGGAATGAATTAGCCGGTCTTACGGATGGGTAGAAGCTGAATTTATTGGGCAAATATGCATTCACAGGTGAAGTTAATAAAACGGATGGTGCGTCGTTGGTTATCAAAAGAAGTCAGTTACAAACAAGTGTTTCTCTTACGACCGTGTACTAAGTTGGTTGAATAGAACAGCAAGACTTTGACACAGCCAACACGCGCGTTTGATTGGCCTGATCTATGGCTTTATGAATATGTTACCGCCCGCATGTTGATTATCTATCACGCGCCGCGCAGGACCAGTGCTGAACTTTTATGTCGGAGACTATAGTTGTCACAATTGTATTGAATTTATTTTGGAGTATCACCATGCCATACTATATAGCATACTATAACTTAAATAGAGGCGTTGTCAGTTATGATAGTAAAAAGGTTGATAATTATAGGTAAATCTAAATGATCCAACGAAAATACATGCTTTCTTGACGCTAACTGCACTGTTGTCAACCATGTTCTTGATCGGTCATCCGGATGTTGCATTCCATTGGCTGATAAAATACCCAGAAGTCACTTTGATTTTCTTCCCGTTACCACGTGTGAAATTTTCTGCACATGCGTACACTTGTATTCCTAGCGTGGTTCCCCTTTTTCGAGAGTGTGTGACGCAATCAACCCGACCGTGAGAATAATCACTTACGATCCCTCAACTATACCCCAGCGATTAGTGAACAAAATTCATGAGTATGTATGCAGCAGATACTTGATAAACAGGTGGATAAACAGTATGGAAACAATGAAGACAGATGATAGCTCTAACCGGTGTAAACGATAGCGGGATATATGGGGAAAGGTGAATTGACAATGGCAGCAACCTGAAACAGATGTCAAAGAGAACTGACTGAGGCATTCCTTAGTTTCATCCTTTATGGTAATGGAACGTTTGTTTCCCAATGTCTGTAGATTGGAAACTAGCAAGCCTCATTTTCTTATTTTGCCACTTAATCAGTGCATTCCATTTCCGGTGTCTTAAGTTCCCATCGACATATCATTGCTGCGAGAAGCTTACAACATTCATCGAGGGGATTTATAGGGAATCCAAGATGAAAGCGGAATTGCAGGTATCATTTGACATTCAAGTAGGGCTGTTATTTCAAAAAGTTAAATTTGTTTACAAAATTACAAATTACATCGTCTGTTTGCTCCAGATAGGGGCCTAGCATTGAAATATTTAGCTCTGCAACTGAGCCTTATAGCTCTTCCAATTTTGTTGTGAAGCTAGGGAAATACGAAGTTTTGGAAACCACTGCTATTGAGTCTATACTAATATAATATGATGATTTTAGTTCACCATTAAAGGCATATTATGTGATCTTTTCAATGGGACTCCCTCCATCCTTGATTTTTTTTTTGAAAAAGGATTTTCTTGCAGATTTATATTTGTGATCATAAATCATAAATATATTCTGTGTTACAGGGTGATACGATTTCTAGTTACTTCAAAATCATGGTTTTAGAGTGAATTTAGACTGAAAATAAACTGTCCTGCAACAGGACAATCTATTTTTAACCTCTTTAAACCATGATTTTGAAGTAATTTGGAATCGTATCGCCCGGTAGTAGCTCAGAATATATTTATGATTTATGATCAGAAATGTAAATCTACAAGAAAATCTGCTTTCAAATGTATGCATTTATAAGTCTTACGTATAAGTCACTTATACGTATGAGCCATACGTACTAGTTTTGCACTACGTCCTAAGCCGAAAAAGGTGAGCGCTGGATTCCATCTATGCGAAACATTATGTAGATCAACCTTTACACACAAAACGAAACTTTTTATTTACGGTTTAAATTATCCTTGCGTGAATAGTAAAAATACAACAAAAACTGTGTTCGAAGATTTTTCCATATAAACAGATAATGGCTAATTATCCGCTATCGTTGCCTTATTATAGCATTAGTGTTCAATCGCACCTCTCCCTTACACTCAGTCTGGAAGTATCGGATGAAAGTATCAAACGAGGTCAATGTGGTTAATACGTATCGAAGTAAAATAATTACACCCTAAGGAGACTCATTTATTCACGTAGAAAAAAGGGCCAATATACAACATCGCCTCGAACACTATTTATCGAAACACCCACCTATATTTTTCTTGTATTTTAAGAAAGACGTCGTCAAATTTCTATTATTGTGCCCGCCTAGAGGGGCGTTCTACAGGAAATTTACTAAATTTACTACTAAGTACGAGGTCAGAGTTAATATAGTGTGATGTCGGGAAGAGGTGATATTGCTGTCAGATTTCATTTCTTTGTTCAATTCACGTTTTTATATTAAGAATTTAATATTGTCGGAATTCTGGTTGAAAAAAAAATGTAAACAAGTTTTATGATGCAAAAACCACCAGAGATGGAGCATTTTTATTGTTCTGTTTTTAATACTTGTCCTTTGATTATAGATTTATTTATAATGAGTTAGATTTGGTCAAAATTAACAAGATGGAACTTGTTTTCAATGATTTCACGTACGTTTCATATCTTTTAGGCCTCTTTTAAGGCAGTCAAGGATTAATTGCCCTTATATAGCTGAGAAGTTTTTACTTGGTTACTAGAATGATCAATTATATATCTTTCCCCAAAATAGGACAGTGCACATAAATGCTGAAAACCCATGAGCTTCTGACCGGAATCGAACCGGCAACCTTTGCATTAGCTCAATGTTAGTATGTTCTCTATAGCTATCCTTATCATGCTTATCAAGATTATACAAACCCTATCAAAAGTATCGAAATAGGACGGTAAATATCTTTAACACTTATCCTTCTTCTTATAATGCGTATGGAATAAGGTGCATCGTGGTGCCTAGGATGTGGATGGTATCCGAAAGACTTGCCAGAGTATTCATAAACAAGACGTCCTTGAAGGGAAAAAAATCATCGTTGAACACTAACCAATACGGTAGTCAATCAAGGATATTTTCAACTAAATACAACAGATCTCCCGTCCACATAGGGATACAGTTACAACTTTCACTTGCACAACGATGCACGTGATTGACAAAATGTTCTCAAATCCACTTCTATCCTCTGCCTGACTTCTAGTTCCTGTATCTAAATTCCAATAATCAGCATCTCGATTTGACTCCCGGTTCACCTTTTATTGAAGACATCTACCTTTTTATAGCTATTTTCACCCGACCCGAAAAATACCCAGAAGTTATAGTTTCAATAATGCACCTCGCGGATCTCTGTTATAATCGAAGGTTTAGTGCAACATAATCTATTGTACGATGGCTGCCCTCTATTACATTGGGTTTTTACAAGGAAACGCCGTAGAGCACCAGCAATATGTAACACATGGCAGCTATTACATAGTGCCGTCTCACATCACAAGAGGATAGTGCAAAAGGAACATATATGTAATAGCTGCTCTGAGTTACATTTAGTTCATATAAATTGCTCAGCATAGAGTCAGCCTTAAATGGAACACCTGGCAGCTATTACAGATAGTGCCTTCTCACATCACAAGAGGAACGTGCAAAAGGAACATATCTGTAATAGCTGCTCTGAGTTACATTTAGTTCATATAAATTGCTCAGCATAGAGTCAGCCTTAAATGGAACACCTGGCAGCTATTACAGATAGTGCCTTCTCACATCACAAGATGAAAGTGCAAAAGGAACATATCTGTAATAGCTGCTCTCAGTTACATTTAGTTCATATCAATTGCTCAGCATAGAGTCAGCCTTAATGTAACCCCTGGCAGCTATAGGAGATACGACCTTATGGCTCTAAACCCTCGTACTATTCTCAGGATTTGATTCCTTATCCGCGCTCGCATCCTTGCCCCCAATGAATAAAAATAAATCCGTATAATCAGTATCTACGTTCAGGACGTTTAACAGCAGCAAACAGAGCGTCGATTGGTGGGCTATTTCACAAGTAGGACAATTATACTATGAAGATTGATGTCACCAATTGGTTTATAGAAGAAAATTGGATTGGTGAGAATAAATGACGCCTCGTGCTGGAACAAGTATCTAAGTCCTATGGCGGCCTTGTGAATGTTAATGTTGGACGGTTTTCAACTACGTCTAATATTAGGTTATCTAAATCAATCTTAGTGAAAATAATAATTCACCATATGTTGCTTTGGTCTCAAGTTATAATGATTAAAACATATACAGAAAAAACTAGAAATAGTGGAATTTGTTTTGTGTATTTGAGAAAATTTAAACCATGAATCTAATCAAAATTAATTGTCTAGCATAATTAAAATTATGCTGAACATCAAAAGCACAATAATTGCCCTGATCATCCATTTACGCTTCTTGTTTTCTACCATTCAAGATTCCTTGCTACAACAACGGAACTCTCAGTAAGCCTGGTAAATCATTCAATTACTTTTGTGTCGAGTTATCGTGTCTTATCTATTATATCTTATAAAAATGTGTTACTTGTTTCTAATTTAAGTTTAATTAGCCGTGTCAAGGGATGACATTTTGTGTCTTTAAATTGGATGAGCATAATATCTGTAGTCTCAATGATTTTAATATATTGGCTTTTTTGCCTGTTGTGGGCTCTAACTTGTATAAACCCTGGAGCAGCTATTTCAGATGAACCAATATTCCAATTGGACATCTTCGAATTGTGCACTGATGTAGAATGATTTATAGATTTATGTAGGGTGATATAGGTTCACAATAAGGCAATAGCGTAGTAAATAGCGTGCTCGTAATTATAGTGACTATATTAAAATAGGCCTAAGTTAAATGCGTCTGTGTGAACCTGGGGGCGCTCAACTTTGGAGGTGACCTTCCACCGATCAGAGATAATTTGTTGAGAGTAGGTCAATGAGTAACAAGCAGTAGGAATCACTATAAATCACACATTCCAAAAAGGGAGCAAGTAAGAACAAATCAAATTTGTTGTCCAGCCTGTTATTATGTGGGCATTTAGTAAGATAATCATATTACAAAAAAGGGGGTCAATGGGTGAGTAATTTAAAAAGATGGTCATTTCGTAGGGATTGATTCAGTTAGAGCATGTTAAAAAAGGGGTCTATGTGACCTTTCCTATATATAAGTGAATCCCCCCCCCCCCCCACTTTCTTCAATTTGGTAACGCTACATTTCAGCTCTAGTTAACGAAGTCGCTTATTGTAACGTTTATTGAAGGCTCCTGAGTAGGTTTAATTTCCTTCAATAAATGTATTTCGTTGACGACGGCGGGACAACAACGAGAATTAGACGTGACTTTAATTTTCATCCAGTCTGTGACATATTGACATTTTACATTACATTAGTATTCATGTTTGTTCCTAGCAGAATGCTGGCTGCGAATAAAATAAGACGTTTATAGGAAAACAAGTTCCTTAATGAGTTTGTGCGTGCGTCTATGTGGGAATTGCATGGGTCAGTGCGTAAGGTTGAACGACGCGCTGTGAGTTGATTTCGTTAGCCGACAGAAGAAAAAATAATTTTGGTTTTCAATAATGATGTCTTCTTAACCTATTACACTTGGATACTTAAAACTTTGTGAGCGCCTTGAGCATCTTTAAGAAAACAATAAAGGACTTATAACATTGTCAATCTATAATAATATTAATAATAACAATAATAATCAGTCTTTATATAGCGCCTTTTCCAAAGAGTCAAAGCGCTGTAATTTTGCTGCTGGTGAATCATCATAATCAGGTCGCATCAACTAGGTGCTGCCAATGTGTAGCGCAAACCTATCCGCACTTAAATTGTAAACAAAGGTCTTTTAGGATGCGAATGAGGGCTCGTAGTTATTCAAGATGTGAATCGATAATCCACCGTTTGTTGTTGATATTTTTACTATTTTTGTCATTGTTGTTGTTATTATTATTGTTGTGTTGTTGCTATTGTTATTGTATTGTTGTTGTTGATGTTACCGTTGCTGTTTTTGTTGTCATTTTTGTTGTTGTTGTTGTCATTTTTAATTTTAGTTGTTATTTTTGTCGTTGTCGTCATCGTCGTCATTGTTGTTGTTTTATATAATTTTTGTTGTTGTTGTTGTTGTTATTGTTGTTGTTGTTCATTGTTATTGTTTTATATATTTTCTGTAACACAGATTTTGGTCTTTTAGAAAGAGCTCGTGTCATAGTCAAATTACCCGTTTATCACTGTGTTATGAAAGTTCAAAGTAAGAGAGATGAATAACTGATCAAGAGATGTGTAAGCTCACAACTTATACATTATAACAGTTGGTCCATAAATAGTCCCTCTCTGTGGATTGCGGATACAGTGTAACAAAGCATGGTGGAACCACGCAAGAAATTACCTTATGGTTAGGTGCGACAATGCGATTGAAACGTAGTTTTATTAGAATTCCGTCAAGCGAAGACCATTATGTTACACACCTCTGTTAAACTCCTTGTTGTGCCACGATGCATAGACGTCTTGTATATTGCAGTGATGTAATTGGGAGGGATATCTATAATGCATCACTGAAAGACCTGAACAGTAAATGTTGCTCTCTGAAGGATTTCATTTATTCTCGAGCAAACAGGTGGCATATTTCACGTACAAGCGTAGGTGGTGAATGCAAGGTCATTTGGTGACAAAAAGTAACATTATAAGTATTATCTATATATATATAATATTACGTCAACAACGTGAAGGACGTTGACAATTCCAAGTGTATTCATTCCATGGAAAACAATATATGTATTCCAAAACAGCGCCCTCGATAATTTGTTTTGTGGAATGAATACAGATGTTTTAAGTTTTTTTTAGTTAGAAGCTTCATTCTAAATTATCTGTTGGCATTAATAGTTTATTTATCCACTTACAGTATCCACTATCAAGGTGATTATATAACCTCTAGTAACTGGATCTCGCACCTTTTCGAATGATAATTCACGACATCAGTCTTTATGTGGCGATCATTTCGATCAGGGTTCAGTACTCAAAACTCGAGATCCAACTGACATGGCGAATTGATATGCTTGAGGTGCTAGCAACCGCTTGCGTTCTTATCAATTTACATTATTGTTTTTGAACCTAATACTGTAATTATTGCGGACGAGTGTTGAGGGACTCAATTTTTTGTTTAAAAACAAATATGGACAACCTGACGTTTTAAAATAGAAAAACAATTACGGTGTATTTTTTTCATACGTGGAGGTTGTACATTTTTCCTTCATGATTATGCTATGCTGATAGCAAGGTATTCAATGTCCTCGATAGAGTAATATATGAGGATTATTGAACGAAGATTTCTTGTGCAATCCCAGCATGCTTAGCATCACTCCAGTTCAAACAGGGTGTTTTCTACCAAAGCAAACAGTGATAAACATTGTATTGAAGTAATTAACAGCCGAAGGTAGTCTGACCTCAAGCATGGTTCAAATAGGCATAACTTGGTCAATGGGAGTTGAATACCAACTAATAAGTGTTATTCAAAAAATCAAGGGTTTTGAGAAAAAACAAGAGTGGATTAAATTGAAGAGACATCAATTGTACTACACGCAAAGCATGATGTTCTTAAAGACTCTCTCATTTAACAACGTTATAAGCTTGTTTCAATGGAATGTGAATGGGAACCAGTTATACACTGGTGACAGAAAAAAGTGGTCATGTTATGAAAGTGAAGCATGCTGGGGTTGCTCAAGAAATCTTCGTTGAGTATTATTATTAGATACTAGCTGTCTCGCCCATGGCATGTTGACTTACTGTTAGATCAGCGAAGAATCCATCAATATATCCGGAATATAGTCTGTGATTTGAAAACGTTTCGTCATAATTAAAGGAACATTAATAGTGTTCTTACTGCGGCTGTATGCAAGTTGATTTGGTTTTCAGACATATAATTTTCCATTTATGACCAAATATGTGTGTATTTTGAAATACGTTCTCTTGTTTTACCATTGAGTGAAATAAGTGTTTTATGTTGAAGGTGTTTGCATAGCGTAAAAGCGACAGAAAAACCTAAATGGCTGGAAAAACTGGAGCTCATAATCAGTATTTTGATGGACAACAGGGATGCACTCTGATATACGTACTAGTTGGTATGTCAGTTGTTGGAGAAAAATGCGCCATTAAGCTTAAGTTTGATTCCTATACGGACACCTAGAACATAGTATACAGACATGTTGAGCGCATACGCCAATCATAATTTTTTTATTTGGTTTCTTTTAAGGTCCAGTCAATTAGATTTGACGGAGGGATTGAATACAAAACAGAACTATTAGGCGAAGAAAATAAGAAACTCTGTACTACCGGCAAATGGACCACTCAGGTTGGGTCGGTCGGTTGGGCTTCTCCTTAATTTCCTTCAAAACGACCAGAAACATTTCTAAAAATCTTTTCGTCGCCTTAGCAAAACAGAATTCGAAACACTTCTAGAAAACGAACTAGATTTAAAAAAATACGTGAACAGGTTAATAGGAGCACAAAAACCGATGAAATTTGATATTTAAATTCTCACATATTATATCGAAATCTAATATTATTATTATCTTCAAAGCGAGGTCATATATGTACCTCATTGGGCATTATGAAGTTTGGTACCTAGGAATTTTAAAGAGATCCTATCTGCAATAGATAACAAGAGGCAGGAAAGTGCCACTATGTAGATAGCAGTTTGCGCTTACATCTCATGTTTTGTGAAATGTCTGTATCTGTAATAGCTGCCACATAAAAAAAACACTGGCAATACCATATTATGGTATTGCCAGTATGTTTTATATTTCTGAATAACAACATAAAGAAGTGGCAGCCATTTCAGATTGGGTCTTGTGACAAAGCCCGGATAGGCGAAACGTCGGGAAATTAAATGTTTGATACATCGTATAAACTCATCTTTACTTATTTGCTTCTACTTGTGACACTAAAACCATCGACAAGATCATTGCTTAGATCAATTTATAATTGAAATAACTACTAACGAAGATCGCATCTTGTTTTACGAGGATCATAGTGTAGACTTGCCGTAACCTGAAAGGATCAGTGTCAATTGGAATTCTCTTGGTACTAAATAGTCGGTTTAACATTAACATGTTTGTTTTCGAGTGGTTTCTCATTCAATCTTGTTTCAATATCCCAAATAACCATGTAATATGTATGTATAATACAGTTAAGACATCATCGTAAGATCTCTTTGGAGACAAAATGGTTACGAGAGTAAGAGCCCACGTTGGATGTTATCAACACATTCCCATCATTGACTGACGGGTCGAAATCCTATGTCTCCTGACTAAATCTTCTATCTTAACATATCATTCTTATTTCTTTTCTTTTTCTTTACAAACGGACTGAATTAGTTTAATGTAAAAGTTCAGCACGTGTTTTAGATTTCAATATACAACGAAGCGTTTGTTTTTCGTCAAGATTCAATTTAAAAGGATGATAATAAACTGAAACCGCTTTTAAGACATCAATTTGCACAGCGTTGACTACCATGGTTGATGTAAGATATTATGTTCAATTTTCCCGGAGTAGTCTGGTCAATTAGTCCAGTCAATAAATACTGTGCAATGTAGGTCACTTTTAAAAGCGAATGTTTTGATTTTCAATATAGTAAAAAGCAGGCTTATAATTCATCAAAACTTTCCGAGTTAACAAACAATCAAGATAATGCACAGTGCACTTAAATCGTAAGTTCTCATTTTAAATCGCATTTGATGCTTCTAGAATTAATGATCATCTATATAAGTCTCGAGCTAGATGTTAATGACTGCGTATGTCTAATTCCTGAAACAGTTTGAGTTGCACTTGGATTTGTTAAGGCGACGAAATCAAAACCTGTATAACGGTCGAACGGACCTCGCAGGTAGGGTTAGTCGGTCGGGCGGTTTGTTGGGGGGGGGGGTTATTGTTTTGTTGTTTTGTGTCAAATCGTTCGTGAAGATGTTGGAGAATTGTCAACAATTTTCTAAATTTTACAAAATATTTCACAATCTGAAAACTAAAACTCACAATTTGTTAATTATCAAATTCGAAAAAAGAGATCGGTCCGGGGTTTATTCGTCGCCTAAACGACTAATAAATTCAGGTCATCACGTTCATACATGCCTCAAATCACTTTAAGTTATAGATTATGTTATTGGAATTCTAAGTCATGATCCTATAAACATGATAAACATGCACACACTCGTTTCTAAGTAGTTCAGAGTGACGCTAACCCATCGGGTGTATGTGTATACAATTTCTACATATATAATTGCAGTTATTAGTCTGAGGGGAAGCCCCTGTATTATAGGTTCACGAGACCCAGATCTGACATTGTCGGTATGTTTAGGTAGAGGAAATCATTCAAAACAGTTCAGAACTATGAAATATTTTGAAAATAAAAAATAAAAACCTTAGAAGAGTGTTCCCTAAGAAAGAGGTTTTGATGTGCTGTAAATATGTAAAATTGAACCAAAACCAAGGGTGACCGACTGACCGACTAAGGATGTCAGGTGGTACCCTATATTTCTTGCATGTGTCATTATGTAAAAAGTCAACATTAAAATAACCCCTGGCAATACCTAGCCCCAAAGCGCCGTTATACTATATCCACGAACGGTGTATAAATGAAAAATATATCAAACCTCTTTTGCAATGAATGCATTATACAACATTACAACAATGTGATATTCCCTCAACTTCTGATGCTTTATATAACACAGACAAATGCTAAACATCCTTCGGGAAACCTTAAGACCTTTCAGTAGTGAAGGCTTGGTTCCTCCTGATCGATTACACGGGCAAAGAGGTGTGGGCATGATATACAGACGTGTGTTGAAGTGAGTCCCCGGTGGGTTATACTTCAGCTAACATTTAGACGGGTGACAGAAACCAATGATTTATTCATTGTGCTAGTTCAACGGACTTCACTTTGAGCTAACTTTTGTTTTGCTTTGAAATTATAATAAATACTGAATTACATGTATTAAGGATGCATTTTATTTTTTAAATGTGCCTTAATGAAACTTGGCCTGCGATGTGGTATGCATACTGTTTTGATGTACCTGAATGAAATAGCAAATTAAGAAGCAAAATGTATAGCTGCATAGATGTAATGTGTCTGATTTGTATCTGTATCGTTTGTATGAGAATCGAGCGTACCACGACAGGTGTGGAATCACCAATACCACTGGAACTTTCTCGTAGCTATTAGATTTACCTTATACAGGGTGTCCCAAAAGTCTATGCACGACTTTGAAGCTTTGTATTTCACAAAATATAAGTCGTATTAGAAATATGAATACATATTTAGAAAGAGGAGATGTGGGAAATAATTTTGATACCAAACATTGGAGTAACATCTGATTGTAATGCCACCCTAGAAGTAAAATATGTATTACTGGAAAAATGTAATTTTATACTTCGGAGGAATAAAGTTCATAAATCCATACCTATTGAGATTAACAAAAAGACGGGTAGAGTTGGTTACACGGAAAGTGATCCGTCAATTGTAATATTTAAAATTTTACATTACAGTGATCCCATCATAATAACAAACTATATCACACATAGTTTTCGTTTCTATAGTGAAATCTAGTTTAAATGTTTTCCATTTATACAGAGACGTATGTTTATGCAAAAACACAGACCTAAAAAATTGAATAACGTAACAGAAATGTGAACACACACATCACACAGCGAATAGATCTCTTTGGACTTATGGCTACTGCATGTCTTATGACATCAATGTGACTTGTTGATCTACCAGTCTTTTTCTACCACATCGAGACAAATCATGACAGTTCCTGTGTTCAAAAATGTATCCACCAACTTTTAAGTTTAAAGAATGGATATTCTTCCTGGTGCGCGTTTCACTTTAAAATGTTTTCTGAACTTTTGTTGAGTAAGTTGAACTGAATTTGTTTCAGCGTAGAACCATACGATTTGTATTCGCTTATCTATGCTGTAAACCATCTTGAATGAAGACTTTTGCTGTGCATTTTGTCTACTACGCCTATTTATGTTGTGAGTGACCGAGTATGGTAATAACATTAATGTTGCAAGGTAAGCAGTGAACTGTGACTAATGCGCAACGTTGCTTTCATACCGTTAATGTATGCGTACCTGTTTTAGCAACAATGTGTAGTGCTTGGTATGGGTGGGTCTCACACGGCCAAAAACTTTCAACCAGTTTTATAATGTTGTTGGTTATCCAATAGGGTTGTGTTTGGTATCAAAATAATTTCCCAAATCTTGTCCATCAAAATATGGTTACATTGATACCATATGATTTATATTTTATGAGATATGACTCTTCAAAAACGTGCATAGACTTTTGGGACACCCTGTACAAGACAGACAGTTGTTCAGAAACCTTTCCCAATTTTCAAGGTCTATTTTAAGGATTACTGAACCAATACTAGGCATGTTTGTACTTATTTCACTGCATTACTTTTTGTGACTCCAAATATGGAAATGAATTTTAATAATTTTTACATTTTTGAAACATTTTGTGACATTTTGAATGTCGTCTGCAGACGCCTGCCTCGCGAAAGGTGTTAAACATAGAAGTGAACATATGATAATATAATTCGTCATTACCCTACCCCCGGGATGTACAACACAGGTCATATAGATGTTGGTTGTCAGGTTGAACATATAATAAACTAATTGGTCATTTCCCCCTCCCCACCCCTACCCCGGGACGTACAACATAGACGGACATAGAGGTCGGTTGTCAGGTAAACACATTGTTTTGGCAATACATTTTTCAAAGGGACATAAGTAAGTACTGTAAAACAACTAAATGTCACGGCAACTTTATTTAAAGCAAATTGGTATTTTTGTCAATTTTTCTGCCATTTTAATTGTGTACGACTTTGCATCATCTTCCTATAACCATTTATACATACATTGTACTATAGTTTAGTCAGTTCCAAATTGGCGAGAAATATTCGGTTTTTATCTCTCCGCGCATAAGTAAGTAATCAAAGCGTACGCACAAGATTATGGCCACATGAACGCGGTTTAGGCCGCACACTCGCGTCACACATATGGTGCACAGTGCGCTTGTTACCTTACTTCTGTATTCATTTGTTGCAGCAACTGTAGGCAGGCTTCGCCAATTTGGAACTGATCAAACTACGTATGTGACGGCAATTTAATTTGTTGCACTGGACCTTCTAAGAAAATTATCGAAATTAAATTGCCAACGAATTGAGATGTTTTACAATATTTCTTTATGTGTTTTCCCGCCAAAATGTGATGTATTCCAACATGTATTTCCGTTGGTTTGCCCACATTATTTATTTTAGCTCTTTCCGATGTTATCACCCTCCATTTCCGGCAATTAACCCTCCCCTTCCAATACCTCTATTCATATTTGTTCTTATATTTGAATTTCAACAGAATTAATTGCGCGCGTCCGGCGTTCATGGCGTTTGCTGATTTAAGATCACTGTGTAATGTGCATTAGTGGGGAATAGGTTCGGTTAACACTTTCCACGCGGCTATTGGTTTTATCATACACAAAACAGATTTTTCAGAAACCGTTCCCAAATTTCAAGGTCTATCTCAAGAATAACTCACCAATACTAGGCATGTTTGTACTTATTTCAATGCATTTCTCACGGTGATTCCAAATATGGTAATTTAATTCAATAATTTTGACATTTTTAAAACATTTTGTGAAACTTTGGAATGTCGTCTGCAGACGCCTGCCGCGCCAGGAAAGTGTTAAGCAACGCATGATGCACGCTTGTGTTAATCCTAATTGAAAATACAATTGCCTTCACTATCTCAAGCAACGAGGTTATATTACTACTCAATGCAGCTACCGCTTTCTTAATTGACCTGAACATCATCAAGGATTGTCTTGTTTTTATATTTAAATCTCTAATTACTTCCGCCGATAGAATAAACCCAGTACACTCTGTAAAGGTTTTTTTTGGTTTTGAATTATTAAACTCTGAAATCATTATGCTTACCCACACAAGTCCTCCCATCCGTATCCTCCTCAAGACACAACAGCAAGTGCATAAACATCCAAGAACGCGTGCTCGGAATTCAAGATCGGTGAGCGCCCATGAGACCGTAGAATATCGAATATATGGAAAATAGGCGCGAATTTGTCTTACATTGTTGTGTACTACTGATCGTAGCAGACGATAAGAAATGTTTTCAGGGCACAAGAGAGGGGTGTCGTGACATTAGATGCTCCGATAAAGAGGGTTCATCGAATAAGTGCCACGGGTAACTGGTTATCATATATTGGGGGATTGACTCGGGGAATAGGGGAACTTTATAATTTATTTATTGACTAAAAATAGTTAAAATTCTGAAGGCAGTAAACTTGTATCAGGGTTGAGTCACCGATAAATTGATGTAATCTAGTGGTGTTAACACAATTTTGTTTTGTCAACAATTCCATCGTGGTTTCGCTAGTAATCACAATTACCCATAATTCCATAGTTACATTCTTGTATGGCGATACCAAACAGTATGTGTGTTTCATGAAGCTGATAAGGAACAAATTGTGACTAATGGTGGGTTGGGTTTCGGTAATTTTACATTCAACTACATATATTTTCAAATACACTAATTTTGCTCCCACAAAAATGTTGACACATGTGTTTTATATCAGTTGCCAGAATGAATACAAAACTGGCAACCGTCGTGTGCGCAATTCCCACGTGGTACGGGACTGCCCATGTTTTGACATCACGCACAAAATATCTGATCTAATCCATTACATTTGTTGAAAATACAAACGTCTTCGCCGGACCTCGTCCATTATTTTGTATATCAATTCCTTTTAATCAGGTTAAGTGAAATTTAATCCGACGATATAATAAAGTAATAATTATCCTTCATGCGACGAAAACTACCAGCCGATTGGTCAAACTGATGGATAAATCATTTCTTCCACCAATCAGCGACTTTGTTGGAATAACTGTAACTCTGATATGAATGGAGTGAAACATGTTAAAAGCCAAATTTTAATTGGTTATGCAAATGAGTATATCTCATAATTAACCAATCATAAACACTGTTAGATAGGCAAGTAGCGCTCAGGGGGTTAATAAAGTAATATTATCCATCACGTTGCTTTGATCGCATTGTTTTTAAATAGTTTCATGTTCGCCTTTGTAGATATTTCAATTGCTTAGTAGAATATGCTTTACGGCTGTGCATAAGGTCAAGTGTGGTGGTTTAACGCTAGTTTTGAAGGACGTATATTACTAAGTAAATTTGTCTAAACTATAAAACTGACTATATCCATGTCTGGCGCTTAGTACTATGGATGACAAGGATAACAAAGTGCTGATGGTATTTATAATGGTTGCGATCTAAATGGGAAAAGTACGGATTATCAAGTAATTTTGAGGAGTAATCCGCTGTAGTTTCTAGCAATCATAATTTCTCTAGTACTTGAAACTTTGTTTGTTTTTTATTGTGTATACGTGACCCTCAACCTTATTTAATCTAAAATTATAAACAATTGTTGAATTAATGTGATATATTGTCATGGATACGGTGTTAATTTTGATTCATGTATTGCCCTTGTGAGCAGGATTCTCACAACACGATAGGGATGGGAGAAACAAATGATGATTTAATAAATATTATTATCATGTTTAGAGATTAAAAAAAAGTAGATAGCATTTACGACGGGTATTAAACAAATTATAAATATTTTAAACAGGTTCGCCGTCGTGGATAGGATCGTTTTCCCATAATTGTCTCTTTTCTGCCCACGACGGCGAACCTGTTTAAAACATTTATAATTTGATATAAATTAGGTCTTTATTTTTTACTACTTCTTCATTATATTATGTGCGCTTGTATCAATATAACAACATATCTCAAGTTATGCATTTATTCATTCATAAATATCAATTTACTTGTAATCGAAATCACCGAATTTAATCAATTAATGTTATCAATTAGTTAATTAAAATTAGTTCATGCATTCATTTATTCATTTATTCACCTATATCAATTTGAAATATCCTTAGTTTGATATCATAACAAATAAACAGATTAATAAATTAATAATTGTTTAAATAAATTTTAAAAATAATTAATACAAAAAATTAAATACAAAAATTTAAAAAGTTTAAAATAAAAAAAAGTTCAAAAAAAGTAGATAAATAAATAAATAAACATACTTTATTAAACATACATATTATTCACATGGTAATGATTTTAACATCATCATTGCCATCGTCCATTCTTTTAACAGAAATTATACTCTTCAAATGCTTAGCTATCGTTTTTCTATAGGCTATGCATTTGTGCCATTTCAAACGATGTGGAGTATATCATCCGTCTTAATCGGGTTAAGAGTAATTTGATCTGACGACTCCATACTGCTATATCATTCTTTACAACGCTTTATCGCTCTATTGAGTTGTCATGAGTGTGGCGTAATGACAGTTTTGATAGATATTTCAGACCACTATAAGGAGGTTTTGTTTTACGGCTATAAGGTCAGGTGGATGACTTAACCCTAGTTTTCAAGGATGTATATTACTGAGCATTGTTGTCAAAATTGTATTGACTATCTTATCTCATGTCTGATACTTGGTAGTAAAACAAGAAGGCACTTTATTCGTGGATGTGATTAAGAATAGATGATTCGTGTATATTAAATCCTGCCCTATTTAAACAACCCTTAAACCTGACTGTATGATTGTTTGTTTGTCGTCAGGAATAGGAGAGTACAAACGGGTTTTTCAATGACTATCCAAAACAATACTAAAAATACAAATGATAGTGATAATGTACTTTTTTTAAATAAAAAAGAGATTTTTTGTTGTTGAAAAAGCACAGGTTTCAACAGTCCAGTAGGAGCTGTATTCAAATATTTGCGGCCATATAACAAAAATATTGCAAACATATTCTAAAATAGTTAAATATTTGACTACTCAAACATCCGATATAATCTAACAGTACCGTCTTTACCAAACAAAGTCAGTGAGTGTACCATAAGGCATGTAAGGAGCCAGACGAAACATTGTTGGATAAAAGGAGCCGAGTCAATGTGTTCAATCTTATTTATAACGAGGGTCGGTCAATAAGAAATGAATGTGATCATGGTCATGATGGTATGGGATGCATGAGTTATTCTATTGAGGAAAGTGTTATCAATACAAATATAAACCTTTGTCTTTCAAACAATACACTTTTTTATTCCTAAGTATGAACTATGACGTCATAGCATTAGCAATTGGAAAATAGGTTGGGCGGTCAGAAAAAAAGATTGGGAATCAAAAGAAATTCAGTAGGGGGATCAATTACAAAAGAAATAAAAACATTTGCGTAAAATCATTGTTCCCGCAGAGGCCCACGCTTTTGCCGGGTACACGGACATGAGGGAGAGGGGATAACAATAGTGTTGGAGTGATCAGAAATTACATCCGCTGTTCGGCCTCCCCCACCCACACCACCCCCACTAACAAAGTATTTATGAACACTCCCTCATGGCATCATGAATACAAATAAAAAGCAGGACGATTAAAAGTTGTCAATTCAGCAAACATACGAAAATATCTCAACGTTAGGTTTATACATTACAACAGACACACCCCGACCTTCTAGCTTCATGCCTCGACAGAATGAAGGATAATTAGTAGTTGAAAATTGACAATTCAATCGTTAACAACATGAGTGTTTACAGCATCGAGGATAAAGAGCTTTGTCTATGTCATGGGGATATACCGTCTGGACGCTGGACGAACACATTTTTAGTGTCTTAGATAGCCATCAAGTAACGCATAGCTAAGAACGTTCAGTTGATGTTAGGATGAAATAATATAAACATGTTTGCATCAAAATAAAGTGACAAACATGTTGTGTGGGCTTTTTATCAAACCTATTCCAATGACCAATTTATAGAAGCGGTCCAGAGCCATACATAATAATTAACCAATTAAACAGATATATAGAAAATAAATAAATAAATGCTTCTCCGATCTACATGTATGTACCCTTTGACACAGTCTCTGTGGATAAAGATATGTTCTGGCATAGGCATGAGCGCATGTCAATGGTGATAATTTTCTAGGATTCTGGCGCCAGAACTCTATATCTGGGTCGTTACATGTATCTTACTCAATGTTTATGTTTCCTTAGATAAATCAGTAGTAACAGCCTAGATACTATTATAATACCGCTACAATACATGCATTTAAGCAGCCTATCCATGTTTACCCTTACTTGGTTAAGTAAGCTACGACAGATCAACATAAGAATAAGTGTTTGCTTTGAAAGGTTTGATGGGTATATACTTGGTGTAAGGCATTCATGGGTTAGACTAGAGTAAAGACCCCATTAATAAGGAATAAAGCTGTATCCTTAATCCGCCAATAGAGGATTTTGTGCTAGGTTAATTCTGTGTTGTCTTACACTAAGGATAAACTATTAAGGATAAACTGTTTGTGGTAGGTCTAGCAGCATCTGATACATGATTTGCATTACACATATTATTTAGTTAATATACTGGTTAGTATAATAATATAGGGACGTGCTTTGTTGTCATCTTTTCGAAGATTTTAATACAGAAACGTGTTCTTTTTCCAAATAGGTATTATCATAAATGAACTGATAATACGTAAACACCTGTACTAAAGTATATTCTAAAGTTTTCCGAAAATAAATCAGAGGTTGTTGATATCTGAACGACCATAACAACAACCGTGGATTTAAAATCAAATTCACGAAAACAGCTGTTAAGCAGTCATTATTCTCATTCATTACTGAAAAAGATGAATACTTATCCAAATTGTTGATTTGTACTGATATAATCGCGCTAATAATTAATTATTTTTCTGTATATTATTTTATCCACCCATTCTTAATTATTGAAACAGTTTTTAAACTGTTTTAGACTTAAAAGTCGGGTCATCCCCTTATTAACATTTTTATCATTCAACTAATCAGAGCTTTAATCGTGCTATCTCATAACTAATTGAATATTCGGTTTTGGGACGTGAGGCTTTAATTTGATTGGGTCGGTCAATGAGCAAAACAATCGAACACTTTGGCGCAGTACTTTCGAGCAATTATTAGCAAGGACGCTCCTTGATCATTAGTAACCTGCGCTTCGCGTGCGCGTTCTCATAAAACGATTAATTTTATTGGAACGCACTAGGTACGCAACTATCACGATTATTCATGAAGTAGTAAATGCTGGTTAGGCTACGATATCATTCTACGTTCACCAGCCTGGACACATGTTCGTGAGAATACATGTTTTAGGAGTGGCATAGTATTTGATAGATAGATATTCAATTTCATAATTTTTTTATATTATTGTTTGTAGTTTTTTATCTGAAAATAATACGACTGCCTTATCTGTCTTTGAAAAGTGCACTTTATTTTTGGAAAATTATATTCAGACTTGTCTGAAAATGGCCAAATATATATCCAATATCCAATATGAATTATCAAATGTAGCTGTAGATATGATAGATTCAGATGTCAAATGTTATAATTGTATCTTTCATTGTACGCTATAGTATACCCTTAATGTTGATGATTCACTGTGCGATAAAATACGTCAAACTTTATAGGTCAGACTGTTAAGTGTGCGGGGATCGGTGTTTTAAATGCAGATTTTGTTTTTATTTCCTCGCGAATTTAGGTGCATTACATTGCAAAGCAAAACATAGACAAGCAAATACATATTTAAAAGGAGGTCTAAAATTAGGTATACATGTATGAGTAAAACTATAACCTTTGGTATATTCCTCTATATGGCTTTCATGTGTGCTGCCAGATCCACATGTAATGCACATGTATGATTTATATTGATCCCATACAAGTAGAATCCAATAAGATATAGATTTCAATGTAATCAGATAATATGCCATGAATATTTAATATTTAATGATGTTTACTTAAAGACGAGATCACTGTATAGCACAAGAACGGATTAAATGCTGATCATTTTACGCTAGGTGGGGTATAAAAAAGAAACACTTGGATAAAGTACCCCCTAGAGGCCTGGGGTAATCAAACTTATTCACAACATATTGCCGTACAGCTTGATCATGTAATTTTTTAATAGATTTGTTTTCAAAATTTTAATAATAATAATAATAATCAGCATTTATATAGCGCCTTAGCAGAAGATCAAAGCGCTGCTGGTGAATCATCGTCGCATCAACTAAGGTGCTGCGTGCTGCGAACTTCCCGCGCCCGCGCAACCCTATCCGCACTTAGATTGTAACATCCACCATTCTTTTTTAATGCAGCTCCCCAAATACCTATGGGTCAAGGAAGTTTTTGATAACCGAAACAACTGAACACCGATTTTGAAAGCAGGAGGAAACCGGAGAACCCGGAGAAAACCTGCGAGAGCGTGCATGGATCGTGATAAACCAAATGCCCATAAAGCCCGGTCGTGCAGAGAATTGAACCCAGGTTTCATTGGTGCAAGGCGAGGGAAGAACCGCTGCGCCAACACGCCCTCCTTGACGTTTGTAGCAATACTTCAATCACAAGTATATGTTTTTTTAAAGAGTAGTCCCTATCCAATTGTTTGTCTCTAATAACGGGTCGAATGCTGTTAGGTTGTCTCAATAGCCATATAATAACATATACTCATGACCCTTGTATGGGGTACTTATTTATACACGCAGCACTAATGATAATGATGATGGTCGATCGCTCAACTGGTGGCGGTCGGCGTTGTCGGGAGTTAAAATCGATGAACATTATTCTACAATGCGAAATGTTTTGAACATAAAAGGTCACGAATGACGTAAATGAATTCTAGAAAGGTGATGATACTAAATGACAGTTATTATAAAATAATAGCAAAGGGAAGAAAGTGCATTATGCGTTCTAAGGCCAACCAAAACAAAGTACCAAAAATGTTGCTTATAAATATTACTAACAGACCGTGGTTCGTGTCAAGCCAAAATTGGTAAATGTCATTTTGACTAATGATTCTAGTGTGCTAATAGTTTAAAAACAATTTATTCAGGCAAACGAAAAGTTTTCTTTCTTTTTTAACAGCCACATGTAGGTGACAAAGTTCGTCTCAAGGAGTTAAAATCGATGAACATTATTCTACAATGCGAAATGTTTTGAACATAAAAGGTCGCGAATGACGTAAATGAATTCTAGAAAGGTGATGATACTAAATTACAGTTATGATAGAATAATAGCAAAGCGAAGAAAGTGAATTATGCGTTCTAAGGCCAACCAAAAACAAATTGTGTCGCCCTCAAGTACCAAAAAGTTTGCAAACAAATATTACTGATAGACCTGTGGTTCGTGTCAAAACAAAATTGGTAAATGTCATTTTGACTGATGATTCTAGTGTGATAATAGTTTTAAAACAATTTATTCAGGCAAACGTTTCTATTTCAAGCAGAAAAGTTTTCTTTCTTTTTTAACAGCTACATGTAGGTGACAAAGTTCGTCTTAAGGAATGTATAATGTAATCATTTAACACCCCTTCCGTTACGGTACAATTGCTATGGAATAAACACCATTTAAACAAGAAATGAATTCCCACGCACCGATCTCATCATGGTATGACGAATGTGATGTATGGTGTAGGGGGCAGACATTCTGGTATTATTTGATTGTGGACAAAATAATAAATAGAAGAGGCTAGCGCTTTCAACTTAGCGGTCAACCATAAAGCATCCCATTAAGACTTGCCTTTACTTGTTCTGTCAGAACAGAACTCGCATTTAAGCTAACGCTTTCCATGTCTGCAGACGATATTCATAAATGTCACAAAAATATTTTAAAATGTCAATTTATTGAATTTCATCACCATATCACCATGAGAAATGCATTACATTAAGTACAAACATACGTAGTATTGGTTCAGTAATTTTTGAGATAAGACTTTGAAAGTTGAGCAAGGTTTTGGAAAAATGATCTGTTTTGTATATGGCAAAACTAATAACCGCGTGGAAAGTGTTAACATTATATTTGTTTTATGAATAATTCGTCCATGGTTTTGTCCGGTATAATTACATGGGACTGACGGCATAGTCTGACGGGACTGACGGATAGTCTGACTGGTAGATTACGTTCAGGTATTGAGGTTCGGCACCTGAATAACATTTCCATTTTTGCACAGTAACCTATTTATCGATGAATTGAATTGTACTATTTCCAATGTATAACGTATGCGAAGAGGTCTGTTTTGAGCGGTTGGGAAATGATAAAGATGTCTGTAGTTTGCCAGTATCACCGTGTACTGGATGCAAACGCCGCCACGCAAGACCCTGGGACTAAACAGTGTTGTGTTACGAATATGTTATATTTCAGCTTTATAAATAACTTATAGTCTCACTTCACCATCTCACATACTCGATCATTAGCCAACATGCACTCATAAATTCTTGGCTCACACAGGTGTGCGGTGCATTTTGTGCTTATGAGTTAAGGCTGAAAGGCAACAAACGAAGAAACGTGCCCGCCCGACCCATTTTTTTTTAAAACTTGGTGAGAATAATTTCACGTGCAAATGAATACCGACCAAACAAAATATGATATAGTTTGTCAATCAAAAACGGTAACACTTTTAAAGATTTTGCTGTTATTTTGAAAAGGGAAAAACAAGAAAATTTCCAACCGACCGAACCTAAAAGTTCCGTCCGCCAGTAGCACCAGTGACAGTAACTGTCACCTAGGCTATTATTTCAAGGGTATCATTCATGTTTACGTTATTGTACACTGCAAGTGATCATATGGCCTTTGGAACATTTTGAAAAAGTCTCACCATGAAACACTTGACGTAATCAAAACTAGGCTACTAGGTAAGGTTCCTATTGCATAAAAGTTAAGAATCATTTTATGAAAAATTATACTTCTTAAGGGGGCTGTGCACCTTCAGGTACAGCCTCCGTAAAACTGCCGTAACTTCTTTATTATTCATTAAATCTATATAAAAGTATACATTTTCTTGCAGAAAAGGGTTTAATGAATCCAACCATGATCATGAAATTGATCATTTTGGGAGAAAATTATAAAAAAACACGTTTTTTGACCCATTTTAGGTTTGGAAAAGATAACTCAAAATATATTTTGTTAAATTTTATCAGACTAGTTTAATTATATTCCTCATGCAATTCCCTAGGATCGTTTTTTTTTTTTAATTTTTACTTTATTATTTTTTGAATTATCGAACAAAAAGTGCCAAAAAATATGATTTTTTACCAAAAAACGTGATTTTCACGATTTTGGAGGTTAAAAAACAAGGTTTTTTGGCACTTTTTGGTCTGTAATTCAAAAATTAATAAAGTTAACATTAACACAAAAAAACCGATTCCTAGGGAATTGCATGAGGAATATAATAAAACTAGTATGAAAAAATTTAACAAAATATATTTTGAGTTATCTTTTCCAAACCTAAAATGGGTCAAAAAACATGTTTTTTATAATTTTCTCCAAAATGGTCAATTTCATGATCATAGTTGGATTCATTGAACCCTTTCCTGCAAAAAAATGTATACTTTTATTAAGATTAAATGAATAATGAAGAAGTTACGGCAGTTTTACGGAGGCTATGCGAAGGTGCACAGCCCCCTTAAGTGTTTAACTCTTCTTAAGTGAATTGGTAAATAGGTCATGATTCAATCTTCATGAAATAGGACCCGTGTCAAGCGTTAGTCCTGGGTCTAACTCTATAAAGCTCAACTTTAGGAATAATTCTTTAATTGTCTTCTGGACAAGGCTTTAGATGAGTTAAAATATAACTCGATACATAAGTCATTTAAAAAGCATCTTAACTTTCATACAATGGGGCACAAGTGTGATTGTTCGTGATCGTTATTTTCCAAAATGTCAGATGGATTTTCATATGATATTGGTCGGAACATGCATTCATACACAAATATTGATGCCCTGAAAACCCACATAACATACGAAAATATTATCAATTCATTATATTCAGTGAAGAGACACTGCAACTAGAAAACTAGTAATCAGATACTCTACCTTCAAATCGAGTTGATTACATCTCATGAAATAATCATACCGAGACCGAATAATTCCTTTAATTGCATTAAAGATACTTCTAAACGTTCGTGTTAAAGTAAACAGAACTCGATCTAATACAAATTATACATAACTGCCTGGAAAGTCATTTATTATTAATACATGAACAAAAATACATTATTCAGTAACAATATTTTGTATACATTGTATTTATATTTGATATCGCGTAACAAAAGTATATGCAATAAATGCTTGATTAGTATAGAGTGTCCCATTGAGAAATTGAAAATGGTCCTACTTTCTCAGTGGCTATATCTACATTATTCTATTATACTGTATTTCCGACATACAGGGGCGTGTCAAAAAGGGCTCCTATGATTACCATTAATGGTATAAATGTCTAATTTCAGATCAACGTGAGGTCTTTTTTAGGCATTTTGACTATTATGATAGAATAATAGCAAAGGCCACATTTTAGCGCGCTTCGCAAGCTGTTTTCCCCACAAATCTGTCTCTCGGGTCTCTCGCCTGGCCTTACAAAAATGTTGATGCTGGCGTCGCCACTGGCTTAATCTAACTAGTTGCCGGGAGTTATACCCCTGAACCCCAATAATAATTTGTTCGTATGAACTCCATCGTGGCCACTACTATACATGTACAGAAAACTCGTGGTAAATCAGCCAGAAAGACACGATAGTCATCCATTGCATTGAGCATGTTGGTGTATAGACTCTATTGACCTACGGCACATATTCTCCTGGCCACAGTCCGCCATACGCGGGTGCACTTCGGTTAGCTTACTGCGCATGCTTGAAAACTCACAAAATACCGCTAACCAATCAGCTAACCAAATGACGAAAAATAGATCCACAAATAAATTCGATCAAGCCAGCTTCACGCTTAGAACGATAACAAATTTGCTGATTGGCACAAACTACACGTGTATCTGCGGTCATCACAGCGCCGGACTTCACACTCACATGCACGCATGTCATAACGCGTTTCCCCCATCGCGCCGTAGCTATGGCATCGCGACAATGCATTCAGCGTTCGATGCGGTATCTCTGATACAGTGTGTTGCCATAACAGAGCGACAATGCAATGTGTTGAGTTTACGGTTACGGCCGGCAAATGCGAAGCCTGTACCTGCACCTATGGATAAGTTGGCCCGAGGATCCAGGGTGCAAGAAACCAGTATACCGTCCATCCTGACATGGACACGGACACATATGGTCAGAATAAAGACTGGACGTCAGAAAACAGTATAAACAATGTCAATCATTGTTACATAACAAAACTATACCACAACGTGTAATACCTTTGATGTTCATAATGAATGTTTGTACTTCGAGAATCACATAATACTTTGTAATCTCAAAAGTGGCACAATAATAGAATACACCCTCTCCTATATCTCAACATGGACTGCATTCCGTTTAGTAGAGATAAGGTGCGAGGTCTATTTTATAATAATTCCTCAAAATCTCGAAGACCGAATGGGCGGCTAAATATCACACGTGATGTGTCACATCGTTGATAATAGATTATGTTTACATTCAGATTCATCTATTATCAATGACAATACAATACTCTTTAAAGCTGTGAAAAAGAAGAAAAAAATGAAAAGTACTTATTTTAATTTCGAAAAATGTCTGCCATCTCCCCTATTTGTAACTACTTAGTGTTACGTTATATAAAATCCCATATTATTTTCATTCAGCCGTCATTTAATTCAAAATTAGAATTCTAGATGTACTACATGATACTCGATCGACTTACACTATACTAAATATTGTTTAGGTATTATCTAGCTAACAATATACGGTATTAGATTTCAACAACTGATACGTTACTATAATTACAATAATATCAGGCGTATTCATTTGATCAGAGAATAGCAATTGGAGAATGTATTCGCGTTTGGTTAAAGGAGAAACGCGCTATATAAAAATATACAGTAACAGATAGGCTATTCAAGCCGATCTTATCTACTCAATTGGGCCATCACAACACCAGCCTCGGTGAATCCACCCCCCCCCCCCCCCCCCCCCCCCCCCCCCATCCCCCTTCCCGGTAATGGCTGAATCATCCTTGACTATTGTTTTCGATTTAAATCATATAAATAGCAATTGCAATCAATGAACATGGAATAAATATGATTTTAAAAGGAATAGCGCATGGTGAGGAAAAGAAACCGCTGACGACGATTTTGTACCAGCTAAACCTTAGCTCATAACTAATGCATCACTTACATCATACGATAGAAAATGCGTTCAATCAAATGAAGGATGGTTGATTGAGCGCGCCACCCACATTGGTTTAAGAGATTGTTGTAGAGTCGTACACAATACCGCTTGCATGTAAACATACGAAGAACAATTACAGACTGTGCCAATGTCCAACTTGTTTAGATTCAAATAGTCGCCGCGCGCTGTTCAATTTTCGTTAGAATCCTCACCATGACCGCTTCCCTTTAAAAGGTGATACTCTTTTGAATGCAGCAGTCGATGAGTCCTCTCATTTGTAAAAAAAATCACCGAACAGCTCGCTTTTTAAAAAATGTATACTTGCAAGTAAAATGAATAGCTGTTTTATATCACATATGAATTAAGTCACATATTTCTTTAATAAAGAAAGTAAAAGAAAAAACTGGGACGCTTGATTTGAAGGTAAGCTTGATAAAATATAAGCGCCTGGTGCATATCTGATAAAATCGTCATTATATAAATGTATATCCAATTGCGTAAAGTTGTGCTGGGAATAACATTTTCTGATGGTATGTGTAACTTATTAGAGCGTGGTTGCTAAAATGCAACACAACTCTTTCAAGCGGCAACAGATACACATCAATTGTTCTATCCATATATGAAACCCATATATATATAATTACGATGCGAGCATTGTATAAAACAAAACCGAATGAAATATGACCTAACACGCTCCATATAGATAATAGAAAAATACACGAGGCGAATTATTGTTCTAGTTAAAAAACCTTTCCAAGTGATACAAGTCGTATGAAAAGTATTCTGCAACAGACATATCGCTATCATAAAAGCGTTCATCTTTCATATCATTGGATTCAAGTTTCCTGAAATAAGAACAACGATAAATACATGATTTCGATCTGCACTTCTCGAACAGACAATCGCGCGATACTGGCTGCGAGGTTTTAAGCGTTATATGAATAACATGTATTGATTTGCGTTAACAATACTTGATTTTATTGCATTATGAATGTGTGCTAAAATGTCATTGTTTTAGATTTTAATATTATTATATTTGTGTACTAAAATGTCATGTTTTTATCATTTAATGTTATACCTATATTACATTACGAATCTCTGTGTATTTGGTATAAATGTCAAAGTTGCCCCGACTCCTCTCAAATTGATATTTCTAGCCTTCCAAATTCAACATAGATATGGCTACAAGACAATTCTTTCGAGTTAAGAAATGAGTTTAGAGACTAACCAAGCATACCTCCCTAATTATCTGTGAAGTTAGTCGTCTAGCGAGGCCACTTGTTCGGGTTCAAATCCTTACACAAATTATAATCATACATTGAGTTATATTACTCTAGCGGCTTCACCGGCTTCCAAGTACGGCCAAGTACGGCCAAGTACGGCCTGGTTTGTAATAATTGCACCGTTCATAAAGTTTGAATAAACATACAGTTTTCACAGGAACTGAGTCAAATATCGGAATAGTTTTTATTATAACAAAAACACTGACAGATGTTGACTTATGTTTAATTTTTTTTATAATCACCATCGGGTCCCAATATCAACTGTGAAATAAGCGGGACTTTAATTCTGTAGATGATATTGGGATGAAATCAGTGGGCCTTTTAATTTTATACTTTGAAAAAGTTCTGAACCAAATTGTTAAAACCTATCTGTAACATAGTGAGCGTTTGACACACATAAATAAATCACGCACCGTCATGATGGCAATATCCTAAAAATAGTTCTACCTTACGGAAAAGGCAGCTATTAATTTACAAAATATATCAATAGTAAAACAATAATTGCTGCCTTCTGGTTCATTCCATTTGGGAGACCTATTTTAGGATATTGCCGATATGTCTCCATCGGAAGTAATGTAGTAGTGTGCCGCAATGCACTAACCTAATAAACAAAATATAACAAGACGGTCATAGAATACTTATTTAATAAACCGTCCTATTTCATGGGAATGTCAATATGCCCATCCTGTTACTTGGAATAGCACGCATGTTGAGATATGACAAAACTAGTATCTTACAGAAGAAATAGTCTTACATTTGCTGTTATAAAAAACTTTATAATTCCCAAACCCCTTTGGCAAATTCCAAAATAGATCCTGTGACAATGTTGTAAATTAGTTGAACAATATGTGCTATTTAAAGTTGGTAGGGTCCAGTATTAGAATTTAGTTTAGATAAGCATTATTAAATTAGGAACTATTATAGGCCATACAGCTTACTACGAAATACCAATTATTACGTTGTCTGAATAACTGATCACTTTCCATGCGTCATTCCTCTGCAGACGACAGATCACAGAATGGTTCAAAAATGTCAAAATTATTAAATTTCATCACCATATTTGGAATCACCAAGAGAAATGCATTAAAATAAGTACAAACAAGCCTGTTATTGGTCCAGTAATTATTGAGATTAGACTTTGAAATTTTGGAAAGGTTTCTGAAAAATATGTTTTATATGGTAACACTATCAGCCGAAAAGTGTTAACGGAGAATACATATAGATCTATCATTTAATTACCATTCAGTTTGCTACTCATTACATCAATCAAATGCTAAAACATAATATACGGTAGGTGTAACTGAATTCGTAAATCATTCAATACAAAAATATTTAAATTGCAAAATACCTGCCATTAAGGACAAATACTACTGCGTAAAAATCAAACATTGCAGTTTCCACATTTCTAATAGATATTGAGTAGTCCTGTACTTGCAAGTAGAAAATGTATGGGCAATATTGAAATATCATGCACATGGTGATAATATCTTTCATCACTTTTGCATTTTACGTTATCTTTCCAACTAGCAAATTTGTTGACTTGACGATAACGCTTAGGTGCGATTGAATTATGGTAAAGGGTCCGAGTCATATCGAATGAAATACCAGGGTAACTCCAGATTTGCAATACAGTTTTGACAGTATTCAATCATATTCACCAGTTGCATTGTTTTAACCATTTCCACTTGGCAGGCGTCTGCAGACGACATTCCAAAATCTCACAAAATGTTTCCAAAATGTCAAAACTAAAAGGTGTCTTTGCAATATTTGGAATCAGCACGAGAAATGCATTAAAATAAGTATACACATGCCTAGTATCGGTTCAGTTATCTGTTTTGTATATGGTACCACTAACAGTCGCGTGGAAAGTGTTAAAGATATGACGGTATGCAATAACTTTTTCAGTTTTCAGTGATTTTGAGTAAACCTATAACCAACTAGTATGGTAGTGCCCAGAAATCCTCCACCCTGGAGGAAATACCTTGAACTAATACCTGAAGAGCTAAATGCAATACCCGGGAGTTGCGGGACAAAACATTGCAAAAGTGAGGTTGATTTTATATTTAGTCAGAGGAAATTAAGCCAAAAGAATCAACGCCACTTATCAAGTCAACGAGTTAGATAGATAGAACCACTGCACACAACTTTTACATTGTGCGTAGCGGTGATTGTATTGCGGTATGTGCGATACACCTGCTGCTGTACACAAAGTTCTATATCATGCCTTTGGGTCGATTCTACTTGTGTCACAATGACAACATTTCATTGGTTTATACAGGTAACTAAATAATGACCCCGGGTTAATATCCGAGATAATTTCCCGCCTAAACAGTCCAAGCACGCGATACTCGTTATGACTTGGGGTCAAACGGGTTGGTATTCCTACTAGTACAAACACGTGTTATACTACTGGATAGTATGTATGACAGTCTTGAGAAAATCGAGTGAAGAAATGTGGTCAGAAAGTGAAATCTTCTTATTTTTTTCTTCAAATTGTGTATTCCACCAGTTGGAGCTTCTTTGGCAATCCAAGCACGTGTTGTTGTCATTATGGTCTGATGATGAGGTCAATTAAGTTCTTCTTACATGGCGATTGAGCACAACATGTAGACAGGTCCCGAAACCCTTATTTTGTTTTGGGGACTTCACTTTTACAGCGTGATTGAAATCTTCTAATACACTTGCATTTGTATCGAGGTTGACTTTACACTGACCTGATAGAGGGGGCTTGGGCGTTGCACCATTGATCCTTCTTGTCTATAAGATCTTCATTCTCCTTTTAAAGGCTTTTCTATATAAGAGTTTATTGTTTTAGTCAAAGTGACATTTGAATATTTTACAGATACTTCTTTTAAAAGCACTTCCCGTTATTTTGATTTCATATCGTCTGCTCGTGAGAATTCGTTAAGATGAAAGTCAATAAGCGCGGGAAACCCGATAACGCAACATGTGTATGCGTTGATTACATTGGTCTAACAATCATCGCCGTGCAATCACGCTCAACCGGTAAATCTGTATATATTGAGATGTTATAATCTAACCGACATGTGGACTCTATATTGAGCGTTATATCAACAAACATATATCATTGACGCTCACGCCGGCTATTACAGAGTAGCGGATGAATTGGAATTGTCTTTATTTCATCCTATTGACAGACGGATGATGCATGGGAAAGTATGCAATTAGGAAGCGTAGTATTGATGACTTGATCATATAAATGTCCGCATATATAATATATACAGACAGCTTACAACATCATAAACCTTCAATCATATAGTGACAAGGTGATTGCTGTCATGGTTCCGCACTCTGGATTTATGACTAAAGGGTCCTTTCTCAGTAAAAGCTCAGTTAAATATATATTGCGATTTACATTTATTCACAAATATCAATTCTATGGTGTCAACATTCATTAAAAAAATACTGACGTAATCAGTCTGATATAGACTGAATATGTAAATGGGTTCAGTCTGTTATAGACTGATTATTAGATAGACCAGGTTGATGTTATGGTATACCTTTGTCGTTCTAAAGCAGTATGATTACATTCAAACGATGCAACGGTTACCTTAACAAGTTTTGATTCTAATACAACCAAAACTTTTACTGTATGTATTATTTAAATGATTTAACTGATTCGAGATGTCATACGAAAACTACAGTTCTACTGCTACTACAAGCTTTAACCATTCTCTGTTAATGTTAATTTCCCTAGTTCCGCCTCATCTTGAATCCAACCCAGCGTTACAGTTTGATGGCCTCCACAAAGGAGTGTGTTAGATTCCATAATATCTAATATCATAACCTTGATAACCTATGACCTTATCTGTACTTGATCTTTCTTATTTAGAGTCTTTGCCATAATTATCAGGTCTGCTGATATTTCCAGATGATTGCGAAACCTTCCAACGTGCACTGTGTGATTGTTTCATGGAAGCAGCATCCTCATATGTGCAAGGACGGGTGAACCTGAAAGTAGTATGACATCCTCTGGTCATTGACCAATCATTCTCCTTGGCACCAAGTATCAAGATAGCAGTGGTGCTGTGTGCACTCATTGATGAAATATATAAGCTGTTTAATTCCAGACTGCGATTGTAGCAAAATTACAGTTATACTTCTACTGCAATCCTTCACTATACTTTGATAGTGTTAATTTCCCTAGTCCCGCCTCACCGTGCATCCAACCCAGCGTTACAGTTTGATGGTTTCCACAATGGAGTGTATTAGATTCCATAATACACTGAATAAACTGAACCTTGTCTTACACACATAACCTTGATAACCTTTGACCTAATCTGGACTTGACCTTTCTTATCGGAGTGACTGGAGCTGTTTTGACCTGATGAAAATTGAGAGAGACTTTATTTAATTTGGTGTGGACTTATTTTTAGCTAATGGTTTAGGGTCTTTGCCATATCGGATCTGTTCAAACTGTAATTTGAAATCATTATGTTTGCACAGTGCATTTATTTGGTCGTTATGTGTGGATTACAAATACAAAATGTCATATAACCTTTTGTATACACGTCAATGCATAATAAGCTATGTCATGAAATCCAAAGGCAAGAAACCATACGAAATGATACGATGACTATTATTACAATAGTACATATAGTTCATACCGACAGCTCATGAAAATTCTTAATATCACAGAGTAGGTATATTGAAGTTTATTTATTCATTGAGGGTAATAATGGCATATGTTTGCCAACCATAAAAAACACTTAATCATTTAGGAACGATTGTCTTGAGAATAATTTAACGTTTTATCAAATAGGAATATTTCCCGATGATTGCGAAACCTTCCAACGTGCACTTTGTGATTGGTTCATGAACGCAGCAGCCTCGCATGTGCCGGACGGGTGAACCTGAAAGTATGCTCCTTTGGTCATTGACCAATCGTCCTCCTTTACAACAAGTATCAATATAGCAGTGGTGCAGTGTGTGCACCATTGATGGAATACATAGCTATTCTATATCCGACTGCATTCAATTGTAGCAAAATTACAGTTATACTTCTACTATTCGTTGTTAGTGTTAATTTCCCTAGTCCCGCATCACCCTGCATCCAACCCGGCGTTACAGTTCGAAGGAGTGTGTTAGATTCCATAATACACTGAATAAACTGAACCTTGTCTTACACACATAACCTTGATAACCTATGACCTGACCTGGACTTGACTTTTCTTATCGGAGTGACTGGAGCTGTTTTGACCTGATGAAAATTGAGAGAGACTTTTTTTTAATTTGGTGTAGACTTATTTTTAGCTTATGGTTTAGGGTCTTTGCCACATCAGATGTGTTCGAACTGTAATTTGAAATCATTATGTTTGCACTGTGCATTTATTTAGTCGTTAGGAGTGGATTCCAAATATAAAATATCATATAACCTTTTATAAACATTTCAATACATACTGATTTAAATCCCCAGGTAGGAAACCACACGAAATGTAACGATCAATATTTAGTACAATTTAATACAATACATATAGTTAATATAGACAGCTTATGAAATCCTAGCATCTCTATATCACTCAATGGTTAAATTGAAGTTTATTTATATATGGAGGTTAAATATTGGCATACTTTTTCCAGTCATTATAACACGTAAATCTTTTAGGATCACATCAACGACTGTCGGGAGAATAATTTAACGTCTTGTGACAAATGCCATCAGGAGAATATTGGGGAAAAGTGTACTTTACTAGGTTCCAGATACTGGTATACCAGAATCGTTCAATACTGGAACATTAAAGTTTACAGTATCGGTCGATACTGGTACGATTTTACGGTTCCAGTATCGGTCGATACTGGAACACCAAACTGTGTTCCAGTATCGGGCGATACTGGTACACGTAATACCAGTTGGATTTGTGCCAGTATTGAACGATTAACTGGTTCATCATCATGTTCCAGGAGGATAACTCTCGATGATTTCGAAACCTTCCAACGCGCACTTTATCATTGGTTTATGAATGCCGCAACTGCATAGTGCACGGACGGGGTAAACCCGACAGTGTGACGTAATTTGGTGATTGACAACAAGAGACATCAAGGTAGCAGTAGTTGTGTGCGGTGTGTGATCACTGATGGTATGTAGTTAGACTCCAGACTGCGATCAAGTGGCCTAATGCGGGGTGCAACGTGGGAATCACTCAATTGATACAGCCTTTAATTTGATTTTTGAATTGATTACAAACTGATATACTGTGTCAAAATTCAGCTTTTGATCATAACACACCATTTTCAATCGGTGCAGTACAATTTTCTTAAATAATTGTCAAATAACTTATCTGATCTGATGTGTACTGATTTCAGGAAATAGAACCAGGTGAAAAATGGCGAATAGAAACAGTTCTTCTTTTATTTTTCTTACCCGAAGATGATATCGGTTCTCCTTTATATGTAACATAAACCGCTCCAATACATTGGTATATTATAACCCTGTGCGATTCATACTGATCATTTCATTTACTCCGACTGTTCGCTAATCAATGATATGCTCTACTATACTGAACCATCGAGCAGTTATTTAAAGGCTTTTTGCGATAGCTGCTCAATTCGTTATGTTCAATACCTCACTGTTAAAACCATGATGAAAAACAATGGATCAATAAACGGCAGCAATTGTATTTAAGTACCTCTAGCACTGTGGCATGTTGATATTTATCCAGGTTATATATCCGTTCCGATCTATTTTGTCATGCTAGACCTAGTGCTGCCCCAAGCGGACAAAGACTGGAAGAAAGGGAAGTGAGATAAGTGAAATAGAGAAAGAAAGAGATAACAACACACCGAGAGGTTTAGTTAAGACTTTCCAAGCGGCTACTGGTTCTACCATATACAAAACAGGGTGTTTTTTTTCAGAAACCTTTCCCAACTTTCAAAGTCTATCTCAATATTTACTGAACCAATACTAGGCATATTTATACTTATTTCAATGCATTTCACATGGTTATTCCAAATATGGTAATGAAATTCAACAATTTAGACATTTTTGACACATATTGTGACATTTTTGAATGTCGTCTGCAGACGCCTGCCGCCTGGAAAGTGTTAAAGCTAGTTTATTAAAGGAAGGTTAACACAGGGAGAAAGAGTTCTTATCTCCCATCTACCATTATTCTCATAAGAATTTGTGATATCAAATCTCATAGCAATGGCCTCGGCTCTTTTTATCATCTTAATAATAATCTCGGATGTTTTAAGAGCATGTGCTCTGTGTCACGAGGCATTCAGAGGTTGGATGAATTCAATTGATTAAGCGTGTTATTGTTTAGGTTTATCCTGTGGTCATATTTAACAATTGGATGATTAGGATGATAGTAAAATTATAACTTTAAACCTAGTCGGTAGGTTTGAACATACTTGTACAATTCTCTCGGACGATGCACTAATGGTCATTGTTACATCAATTTTGAAGAAAAAAACATTCCAAAATCTAAGGATGTATTGTACAATGTGAGGTGGAAAAGTAATACCTTTTCCAAATCATGCCGCCGAATCTCTCCGGACCATTATGGTCTATATTGCAATCGACTCTATTAACCCACCGGAAACAGTTATAACTGCTCGCGGTGACTGTAAGAGCTAGAAGCATATTTCAAGTATTTCCAATGGAATTCCATAAAATATAAATGAATCCATAATGATGTTCGACATGAAGGAGACATTATAACGTGTGTGAGAGGTAACCGTCACTTAAAAATCTAGTAGCAATTAGACTGACGGGACAGGCTGTCATGTGGAGTAGACCGTCCGTCTATCACCATTCCTTATTCCCCTTCCCATACTGCCACCTTACGTTTCTCTCTGCCGTCCACAATTACCGCTATTACCGCCTCTCTCTATATCTCGCCCCAGCCTTCGTCACTACATTCACTGAAAGGGGCGCCGACATAGGCAGTTGAAAGATTTAAACTTTTCTAAATCCTTAACTCTCCCTACTATATTTTTATTTCTTATAGTTAGAATTAGAAAAAGTGAAGAACAAAATCTCGGAAATCAACACTTTTATGTCAATTATGAAATATTAGTTCTAAAATTCAAAGTTCAAGAACCAAGATGATACAACTCTCCTAAGAAGGTTGCGTGCTCTTCTTGATAACAACCATCGTTGCCTTCCTATCTTGAAATCACGTCTTTAAGCACTTCAAAACATCAACGTTTCTATAGGCTTCAAAAAGAGGGTCATCTATATATAAATCCGTTAATTCCCAACTGTATCATTGCTGCTGATACGATATCATTCGAAAACTTGTCAATAGGTAGTTTGTTTTTGCAGTTAAACCGTTTCCGTGTCATTCTCATGATGATGTTTGTGTTACGATGTTTACCCTGATGGTCCTACATTTATATAGGTCGTCATGTGACACCCACACGTGATCAAGGTAGTTCACACAGACAAATGAGATTGAAATCGAATCACCTTCTTTCCTCTTCTGCTACTCAGGGTAGATCTAGGCGCAATTTCCGTCGTAACTACAACATAAAAACAGACAGGCTAAAGATATGAAAACTAGGCTACAATAGTCCTTTGCATGCGATTTATTTATATTTCATAAAGATGTAGCTCTAACCATATTGGAAATCTTAAGAACCGAAAGAACAAATTCTTGTCAAATTTAGTCTCAATCCGATTCGGAATGTATAGTGGTGACAATTCTTATGACATTTTTGACATCATTAATTTGACATCGCTGATGTCAAATGCGTTTGACAGCCAGCGCACAACGGGTTGCGAGCAGGTTGTGAACAAAGTCAAATATGACCATGGTGAGCGGTTAGATTTCCGTTTGCAATAGAAACTCATGGGTTGGTTAAATCTGAGACTCCTCACGGAACTGACTGAGACTTGCTACTGGATACGCACCTAATAGAAGTTATAACAACAATGACAGATTTAGATATAGAACTTGACATACGTATATATTTTCAGCCTTATCTCTCTCTCTCGTCTTGTCTGTAGTTTCTACTCCGCGTTACAAGAAGTGCACACGACCTTGTCTGATTCAGAAGATGGACGTTATAACCGTGTGGCACTTTAAATGCTCAAAATAAAACACATTTGCGTCGTTCATACGTAAGAATTTAGAGTTATTAGGTAAAATTCCAGGGGTTTTATTCGGGTATAGCCGTAAAAATTGTGTATTGTCTTTTGGATGTGAAATAGAACAATCGTACTTCCAAATTTTGAATCAGTCGCATTTCTGTGTCATTCAATACAATTACAGTAAATAGTGTGGAGGGGAAATCAAAAATAGATCATTTTGAACAATCGTATATCCAATAAGACACATTTTCGAGCCACTCAAAACACTATGGTTAAATTCCTCAGTTTTGATATTCAACTTAAGTCGCGAGATATGGTTTGTTTTTAACGGAAATGAAATAGATAATGTTGAGCAAATTCGCATTTAGACACAGCTCGTCACACCGATCGGATGGCTTCCCACGGCGATCATGACTTGATCGGTTTGCCTTTTTCCGCGAGAATTGTTGTCCTTGTTCCCAGGACGTACTGGTGTGGTGGTTATAATATCAGACCTTATTGTGCAGGAAATCTACGTCATCGAAACAGGAAATATTGATCAGAGAGGTAATCTGTATATGACAACATGGGTCTTATTATAAATCTTACCCAACGAGGCCATTTATTCCGTGTTTGATCTTTACATCGGATCAATGCATCCTAGGAACGTGAAAAAACAATTCTCGCGAGAAAAAAATACAAGTAGATCAAAGCATTTGTGTGGGAGGCCATCCGACCGGCATGACGGCACCGTCTAAACGTGAGTTGTTACAACGGATTTCTTAAAATAAATGACAACATTATTCGAAGAAAAGGTCTAGCGTAAAGAAAATGTTTTTTAACAAAATAATGATTTTACACATTTGTATTGAGGTTTATTATTGTCATGCCAACACCCACGGGATAGCTGCTAGTTGTCTAGTGTAGGCTAGATGTGCTCAGAACTGATAGTATCTATGTTATACCTGATCATAATCTAGGTCTTTGCAATCATTTTAAAAATGATAGACAGATGTTGCACAGACGCATTTCACAAATGCAATGGCCATTTTCGATATATATGTTCACATTAAAAATTTCCTTTTCATCGCATTTCAAACGAATGAACCGAATTTAAATACAACAGTATGTAAAATGTTGGACAGATTACGCAGATATAAAATGTAATTCAGTACCAGCCAACATCCCCAATTCCTACGAGATATCAACGAGCGCTAAAATTCTAAACAATGACCTTTGACATTACGGACCAACTTGTGAAAACCATCACGAACATCTCAGAATGCGAGATGACTCGTTCCCAAATGTCCTTGGAGATTTTATCCACGTACAGCGCGCCAAACAAGTGGATGGCCAAATTGTCCCTGTTGAGTACCGTCTGATTTTCTTGATGCAGGACTTTCTTTGTTTATTTATGTTATCCTTTAGTAGTCCATCAATTAAGAGACTTAATATATGACATAGGCTCGTTTTTAACATATGCATGCATCAGTCTGTGTGATTTCTAACACCATTTAAACGCTGAACATTCTCACTACGCTCGAATTCTTTTCGCTCTCACGCATGCGTAGTAGCTCCACCGCAACGCAATAACGCAGCATGATGGAAAATGGTGGTCGACGATTGCGCTCAGCGTTGACCACCGTTGTATGGAGTATGCTAAGCCATTTACTGTTCTCTCTTTGAACTCAGGTAGATGAACTACATGGTGATTCCGAGGTGTTATTATCAGGACTATTTCTATCATCTGTTGGATCTGGAAATTGTCCCAACTGAATATCTCGATTGCCTCGTCTCTAAATGTGGACTCTTGGTTTATTTACGTTATCATTTGGTAGTCCATCAATTAAAACACTTACAGTCACGTGTTAGCATATGTATAGAACTGTGTGTACGTCTGCAGATGACCGGTAGTGATCTGTACTAACTAATAATATATTGAGGCCTAGGGGGACATTCAGACAATATTGTTTCGTATTAAATAACAGTTAAATTGTATCACTGATTTGGAACATAACCACACAATTAATTTTAGCTATAAGTTGAAAAACTGCCTTTAAAATGGCTCCACATCAGATTTGTATGATTGAAACAAACGCAAGTGCTGAGGCATACAATAATGTTAAACAATTGCACCTAGATTGTTGTTACTTCTTAGTGAATTTTCATACATTCATGCCACTTTATACTGCTTTGAGAGCAGGACATGTTGAGTTATGAGTTATATATTGATGAAAAATGAAAGCTTTACAACTCATAAAATATTTAACTGTAGGTATTAAATTTACCCGGGTATTACCGCCGCCCACCCCTTCCGACTTGAATGTGACGCGAATGACATCAAGACGCCGCAAGAGCTGGCCACACAGAACAGCCGTCATATGGTCTACTTTACATTAACACTTTCCACGCAGCTGTTAGTTTTACCATTACACAAAACAGATTTTATATATAGAAATATTACCCAAATGTCAAAGTCTATCTCAAGGATTACTGAACCAATACTAGGAATGTTGGTACTTATTTCAATGTATTTGTCATGGTGATTCCAAATATGGTAATAAAAATCAATAATTTTGACATTTGTGAAACATTTTGTGAAGTTTTGGAATGTCGTCTGCAGGCGCCTGCCACGCGGAAAGTGTTAACGGCCCATATGTCAATCATATAAATTAATATCAGTTTATATTTTGAAGAAGAGGAAATATGAGCTTGACAAGCTATGAATGGTGTCACTTGAGATGGTGGATGTAAAAAGCCGAGTTCAATCATCTGTGTGAAGAAAAGTGTCAATGAAGAACTCAACGCTCTATAATGCACGGTATGCATGCAGTCAATTTGCGATCTAACTAGAAGACTTTTTCTGATTGCTCTTAGGGTTTCTGTTTAATGCTGTTGGGAATTGCTATTTAAGGGGTGCGTGTGTAGTTGAATGCAAGCTGCTTGATGTAAAGAGATTAATACAGATTGTTTTATCTTTTCAATCGGTGATTCCTATTCTTTCGTTGATCATACATATTCAAGCTCAATAGGCCCGCTTCAATATTAGCAGCGCACCCTTCACGAAACTTGAACATTAATAATACCTTAAAGTTCAACCAAAATGGTGATTCAAGTTTGTTTTATATGATGGAGGATATTGTAAAAAACAAAATACCAAATTAATGACCCTTTAATATTGCACGGTAAACAAAATATAGAGTTTCTAAGCATGCATAATTTGTATCATAATATATTGATGATGGCAGGTTACTACCCTGTATACGTCATAGGTGTTACCCAGGCTCGCACACAGAACCTCAATAGGTCGGTAGCGTAAGCATCCACTCATGACTTTTGTTTGTGCAAACCTATCGACCGAGTCCCGGACCGATACCGAATTGGGAGTAACACCTGTTATGTAGTAACGCGTCATCCGTATACAGTTCATCCCATACTAAAAAAAAACCACTAGCAATTTAATGATTGATTTTATGTATATCTTTTTAAATGAAAATATTTAAAGACATTATTTTTACATTTTATTCTTCTAAACATACCCAATCGAATAAAATATACTCGAATCGCCATTTGGTTCACTTCTAAGTTTGAAATATTTAGAAGTAAACTGCGCTACAGTTTATGCTCTTACTTCAAGATGGAATGGAAGCAATTTGGAACTATTGCTTGCTACCATGGCGACACATATATGTCATTGTATGATGGTATACTAGTAATTCATTTCTCTTCTTGTAACAGAAGTGAACGCCATTCAATTCAACTTTTCAGACGTCACCAGTGTTTGTGTGCCATGATTGCCGCCATCTCAGATAAATTGACAAGCGCGGTTCAAATGTGACGGCTGGGTGATAACAATAATTGCAAACACACTGCCTTTGGCACTTAACACTTTCTACGCGTCTATTAGTTTTACCATATTCAAACCAGATTTGTTTTTCACAAACCTTTCCGAACTTTCAAAGTATATCTCAAGAATTACTGAACTAATACTAGGCATGTTGGTACTTATTTCAATGCATTTGTCATGGTGATTCCAAATATGGTAATGAAATTCAATAATTTTGACATATTTGAAACATGAAATTTTGGAATGTCGTCTGCAGATGCCTGCCGCGTGGAAAGTGTTAAGAAATGTAATTCGTCATCGCTTATAAACATTTGACAAATGCTTGTATACCCGCACTAAACGAAAGTATAACACAAGCCTTCTGCTCGTCGCCAACGTTGCGATTGCATAAATAGATCAAGTAATCAAAATTACCTGCAAAAACTCGCTTTTGCCGCGTGTCACTCAACTTTGCAATCGCTTTTAAAAAGGTTGCTTCAAGCTTAATGACACGATTGATTGTTACAATTGGTACTAAAATGTAATTTCTATAGTGATTTCTAGTCGACCTAGTCTTGTTCAAAATGACAAACAGTCTATATGAGACTGAACACACATCTATATTTAGTTACGGAATAAAGCTAAGTTAAATATAATATTGCGATTTATTCCGTTAATAGTATAACCTAGTAGGATATCCAATAGAAGCTTGTGTACCCGCACTAAACGAAATTCTTATATAGTGGGTGTGGTTTGAGATGTCAGCAGGCAATTTGATTGGTTTTTGGCTGATTTTCAGCCGACACGCCCATACATTATGAGACAATGGTGCACGGTTTGGGGCGGGGTTTAATTCATTCGAAAAATAATACCTTCAGCGCGTATGATCAACTCGTCATCGCGTTAGCGTGCCCTACACAAAGTCGCCGCCGTATGCGTTGTGGGTATACTGGATTCGCCGATTTAATAAACGGGGACATTTGTTGTTGTTTGTTTAAAATAAATTTAACAAACTGCGTTATTTTATGATAAAAGATCAAAATAACTAATAAACTAAATAAGAATGAGAATAAAACATAGTTCTTAGTTGTTTTGCTATAGCCGATGGTCTTATAATGTATAGGCTGTACCATATTTGTGTCGTCGTGTATGGCCGCCTGCGGCGACCATACACGACTCCAAATATGGTACAGCCTATACATTATAAGACCATCGTCTATAGCAAAACAGCTAAGAACTGTGTTTTATTCTCTAAGTATAACACAGGCCTTCTGCTCGTCACCAACGTTGCAATTGCATAATATAGATCAAGTAATTTGACGCCATGTCACTCAACTTTGCAGTCGCTTTTGAAAAAAATGCTTCAAGCTTAATGACACGATAGATTGTTACAGTAATTTCTATAGTGACTTCTAGTACAAGTACAATTCATGTACATCACTGACAAGACTCCAGACAGCACGTCGCCCAGGCAGCTTAAAAGTGTTTTTGTTCTACATTTAGTAACTAATTCCAAGCTGAGCACGACATTACTACTATGTTATTGTCATTAAGGCACAATGCCCTTCACGGTCTAATTCTCATAAGTTTAAAGATTTCGATAGTTTAGTCATGTATATTTATGGAGGATTTTTACAGATTAATTTAGATAATTCCCTAACACTCAGTTAATTTATTTAACGAAAGCGCCCGCAAATGTGCCGATTTTCCAGACTGCTTGTCACCGGAAGTCTGACGTGTATTCTACTTGTTACTTCCCCAATGTATAAGTAGCATCAGTATTTCAACGTTTATTTCACACTTATTTCTTGAGTAGTGGCTTCAGTATTCCAAGGTTCAATTAACGTAAATCGGCATGCTCACTATTTATGATATCATTCAGCCTGGGCTGATACACGAGGCATACCACACAGTAGTTCACTGTCTGTTTTCCATGTTTTTCTGTGATTTGATGATTCGTCATTATGTTAGCATTATGATCCTGAATATAAGACCATAATAGAATGACTATTCGAACAAAAAACAAACACACTTGATCAGTCAATTCAGAACAGCCAATTACATTTTCAGGAGTATGTTGGATGGGTCACATACACGAGTCTCAGCATGCTTTGATTCCGTTTACGGCATTCTCTTGAAATAATATCAATTATACATATGCCTTTAAGATTCTCTTGCAATAATCCAGATACGATTACACTGAAGGACATAATAGAAACATTATAATACACTGGTTTGATATGGTTTAAGTCAATATTACTTTTACCAGCAGCGGGCTATATTATATATTGGAAATATCAGGTTGTTAGTTTGGAAATCTTGTACGATAAAGGCCCTTTGGACAAACCGCATGATTTCGTCATGCTAAACCAGTTGACGTTAAGAAACCCGCACTGTGGTGTTATGATATGAGTAGAGAAGTACTTGCAGAGAGAGAACTGAAAACAAAGGCTGCCCCGAGTAAATAAAACAATAAAAGTAAAAAGCATGTTACAACGCATTCATCATCTTCCGTCTTGTGTTAAGACGTCCATTGTCTTGAAATTGGCAATGAAATAAGACAGTCAACTTTATTAATTCAAATGTCTTTGTCCGCTGTTAACTTTCGATAAATAACTATTAATACACAATGCAACGGCGAACAAATATATTACTTTTTTACCCCTTCACTCTCAAGTGTAACGAATCGTCTAATTACAGCCTTACGAGAAATGAGAGTCGCTAATATTACTCGAATGTATATAGTGCTCAACGTGATGAATTAGAATCTGAGCTTTGCCTTGAATTGATCTTAATCAAAATTTAAAATTTGCATAGAGTTAGATTAAAGGTAGAATTGGAGGTATTTTGTCCGATTTGTGATATTCTGGTTAAAACCCGTAATATTTTGATTTAGAAGTTAAATGTGATACAATTATTCCCTTTTGAAGTAATCTTCAACGGGTCTAATTGTATGTTATTCACATCACAAAAGAGGTTCTCAAGAAAACAACATAATATAGGATTGAACCATATCAATTGTTATGGTTCAAGCCTTTTATTGCAATGTGCTATTGTGTTTAATCAGTTCCAAATTGGCGAGAAACATTCGGGGTGTTTTATCGCTACGCGCAAAAGTAATCCAAGCGTGCGCGTGTGATTATGTACACACGCACTCGGTTTTAGGCGAACGCACATGTCACACATATGATGCACAGTGCTCTTCATACGCGCCCGCGTCCTTCTGTATTCATTTGCTGCTGTAAGGAGGCTTCGCCGATATGGAGCTGTTGAAACTATAGTAATGTCAATGGGAACCAATTTATATTAGAGACAAAAACCTGCTGGTCATGTGACTAAAGGGAATTATGCTGGCGTTGCTCAACCATTCTTCATCCGTATTTGAAAAACCTGCAATAACGTTATTTGAGTGAAACCCGGGTGAAAAAGTAATAAGGGAATGTGAAGCGTGGCGTAGCGATCGTAACAATGGCCTTCAGGGCTTGTTCCCTGACATAATGTTCGTGTGTTACATGCAATGCTAATGGATATGGGCGTGCACAGTCATTACATCGCTAGCTAGTTAGATATGTCTCCGCACACACAAGCCCCCGGTGAATGTTTTCAAATCGACCACCAAAATTTCAACTGATGTTAATATTTTGTACGCGGCAGGCGTCTGCATTCGACATTCCAAATGGTCACAAAATGTTTCAGAAATGTCAAAATTATTGCATTTCATTAGCATATTTGGAATCACCAAGAGAAATGCATTGAAATAAGTATAAACATGTCTAATATTGGTTCAGTAATCCTTGAGATAGACTTTGAAAATTGGGAAAGGTTTCTGAAAAATCTGTTATGTATATGGTAAAAGTAATAGCCGTGTGGAAAGTGTTAAGATTTGTCTACGAAAAAAGTTCCACAATGGTAATTTTATAACCAGTACTAAACATTAAGCAATTCTCAAACTGATTGAAATGTTTAAAAAGGTACATTTTACGGGAAATCCTTTGGATAATCTGGTAAAACAATGCACGAAAAGGCGACGTATAGTTGCTACACGCTCGGAATGGGTAAATACTTATCTCAGTCGAAATGCAAAGCATTTCATATTGAAGAAAATGCCTTAGGCAACGTCGACAAATAAATTCAGCTTATATTCATTCAAAGACATCAGTTCATGAATTATATGATTATGAATTACGTTGATTCGATAAAAATGTGCAGTTACCTGGCACCACGTTTTAATGTATGTGTGATCATAATGCATTGTTTCAGGCGTAAATTATTTAAATAACATTAGATGGGATTATCATTATACAAAGAAGATTTATTGTGCAGCCCAGCTTGCTTAGCAACACTAAATTGGCAACAGAGCTTTCTCCCAAAACAAACAGTGCCAAACATGTGCCTCCAGTAATTAACATCTGGAGGCCGTCTAACTTCCACCTATTAATACATGGTACAGATAGGCAGCACTTTGTCACAGATATGAAAAGAAGTTGAATCCCGACTAAATATTGTCTTCAAAAAATCAAGGGTCTTTAAGAAAAACAACAGAGGACTGAATTGAAGTCACATCAATTGTACTTCTTGCAGCAGGATTTTCTTAAAGGCCCTTGTTTAACAACATTATAAGCCTTTCCTTGCACTGTAATGTCAATGGGAACTAGTAGACACTGGTGAAAGAAATCAGTGGTCACGTGATGAAAGTGTAGCATGCTGGTACTTCACAAGAAATTTTCTTTGACATCCAGTATCTCTGATCAATACCTAGATCTAAGGCTGAATGCTTTTATGTAGTTTTCTCATCTATTTGGCTCTGTAACTGATATCGATCAAGATTCATAAAAGCAGCTGGTGAAGTCAATGTCGGTTTTCCTGACTCCGGATCAACTAGCAATACCTGAAATGGTGTACTTAGTATCTATTTACATGCATATAGCTTATATATTGTTGTTACATCTGCCCAAGGCGTGTCTTCTTTAACTTATATACATGTATATATGTAACTTTCCTCCTAAACTATTAACGATGAATCTTGATTTTTTAAATTAATTTCTAGTTGTCTAGAGTGATAAAATGTGTTTGCAAATGTACGTAGTTCTGCAAACTAAGTGCAAGAAATTGAATGTTATAATACACTAGCAACCAAAAGTCATTGGGCACTTGTTTATGGTCTCAAAATAATCCCAGACATTACATGTGTACTGTAATATTTCACTATGAGTTGAACAAATGTGTTGCTGAATCTCTTCTCATTAATAAATTCATGTTTCCTGCAACATCTGCTCATTTCATTCCATGAAACTGAAGAAAATATGTGCCTATGTTGAATCCCCATACAAATTTCCTATTGAAAATAGCTCATGAATAATTCATCAAGATCATTATAGCCTATACAATCCAATGGCAGGCAGTGTGTCAATTTTGACTTCCTTTCAAAAATTGTTTGTAAAATGATCCACTCAAGTGAAACTAATCCCCAAAATTGGCCCTAATCTTAATACCTTTCCCAGATATTGAGAATTGATCTCTTTATTCATCTTTAAAAATGGCATATTTGGGAGGGAATTTTAAACCTTTTATTTAACGTAATAAATATAAGAGGACCTGACGTTTTTAACACCACGACTTTCATATTATAATGGAAACCATCCAAATTCCATATACATTCTGATATAGCACCCAAAAGAACTGGGCATACTACAAAGTTATATTCATGTTATCATTACTTAGTATTATTTTCAAAGCCTATCTTTACTCTTAAATTAATTTAATATATCAAAGAGAACATTTGAATTCACTGAGTATTATTATAGGTTTTTTCCCTATAAACTAATAATGTCTCAAAAATATCTCAAATTTGTTTAAACAAATTTATAAGAACTTTTCATCAATTTGCAAATCTAGAATACCAAAAAAGCTAACACAGTAGTTCAATGGGTGCCCAGTGTTTTCTGTAAATTTGTGGTATGCAAGGTGCCCAATGACTTTTAGTTGCTAGTGTATAACGTTCAATTTCCTGCACTTAATTTGCGTATGTTTTGCAGTTTTGCTGTTTATATTATAAACATCTCTCAATTGCACATTGCAATACCCAAAAGTTGTGATCGCAGCGAGATATACCTCCTATCGTGGGTATTATCCAGAGGGCGTTATCCCTGGGTGTTTCAAGGATAGCGTGGGTGTTCTCATCCTATCCCGTTGCATTATGTTCTTTAGGATGTTGTAACATCTGCCCAAGGCGTGTCTTCTTTAACTTAAAACAACCTACTGCAGCTGTTCACAATAGAACAGCTGAAACATATCTTACACACAAACAGTTTAACCTTAAATAGACTCCTAGGCACGGGGCGCTCAATGCAGGGAATGCTTTTACCGTGTACCATAACCTCCAGGTTTGCTTGATTGTACCATATCTATTAATAATTAGAAGAGTGGCTAAGATTACATCAACGCTTTAATATCATAGTTACGTTAAACCACTTTCATGTGTTCTTGTTTGTTAACTTTCATTATATCCAAACCATTCGGTCGTGCTGATTGTGTTATGTTGGTTGGTAATTGTTGTAATGTACGCACTTGCATCATGTCCCGGTTACGTTTCCATGTCATGCTACGTATGAAATGTGTGGCAAGATGTGAGTTTGAATACCAATGTCATGTGTGAGGAGTCATGTTGGCAGCATTAAATTAAGAAATTGTCGGCCATTTTCATTCGCAACATTTTCAGTCAACACCTCTCAAAACTGCATAATAAATAAGGGCGCTACACCAATTGTCTAATATCAGGGGGGGGGGCTATCTCTCGGATCTTTCAGGGTTATTTTTTAAAATAATTTTGTACTTCAATCATTACAAATTTAATGCATTTTATGAAATATGTGTGGTTGTAAACAATCCAGTGACTTTAAATGATAGCGATAATTGACTTTTTTAGTAACACACATTCAACATGTTGGCTTATGTATATATAAGCAGCGATGGAAATACCAACATGACTTTCCACCCGGGGTTGACTAGGTAGAAACTACACACTTTGCAGACTTAGAATATTTCTAACCCTAACTTTTACAAGGAAATAAATCAGTTGTCCTAGTGGGAATCGATTCATGGACCTCTGCATTGTAAGGCACATATTTCAACCACTAGCGAGGGGTGAACTGGCCAAGAAATTAATGTAATCCCTCTTATTATTACGGAATAAAGCAATACTACTATTATGATTAGTACACACCATATTATTAACAGAGCTGTGACACACATGATCGTCAATCCTGGTTAACATTCATGTGGGTATTTCCACTACGGCTTATATAATAATGAACCCATTTACTTCTGTGGAAAATGTAAGGTTACCAAGTAACGAATAATAAATAGTAATAAATATAGGTTATGACAATGTCAATGAATTTCACTATGACGGTTTAAAAAGAAAGACTCTTTTACTAATGGCATACTCCCAAACATAACTATATAGAGTCAAATAGCGTCTATTTTACCTCCTTCAATCAACGGATAAAAAAATAAAACCAGTCAAGATGGTGTTCAAACAGTTTGAAGATAACGGAAAGTTCTCGAACATCTCTATAACATATAAACCGATATGTTTTACGCCATTTCAGTGACCGAGAAGGAGGATATTGATGCAAATAAGTATTTTATCGTCGCTATTCTGACATAACGACACATCACTTTACTAAATTATGTTGTGATGTGTCGTTATGTCAGAACAGCGACGATATTATAAACCTCGGTCAGTGTGCGAAGTCTACCCAATTTACCAAGTAATCTATACAGATAACTATTTGTAGTATAAAAGTCCTGTATCGCTGTGATTTACACCTCTTTAATATCAACAGCTCTTCAGCACCCAACTGTTACCTCACTTATTTCCAACGTTGCATAATGACTTGTGCAATTGAATTGCTTGCACTGAACCCCTTATACTTGTCACGATTAGTTTAAGGTACTTGAGTGATGGTAAGCAAAGAATTGCAATGTGGAATGACACGATCGACATTCTAAAGTACCGGATACGGAGAATGGTACATTACATTCGGTCAGTTTAAACATACGGTCAGTTTAATTTAACCACAGCCGGTCAATAACCACCGTTCAAATTCACGATCCCGGTTCAATGTATCCCGTAAGAAGAGTTTGCGTTGTATAAATACACGAAACGGAACTTGTATGGTCATGAATGTTTTAATGTAACTGATAGGTATTGACGTCATTGTAAACTTCACAAGGGTACGTAAGAGAGTTGATAGCACCTTAAACCGTCAAAATAAAGTTTGTGTTCATGTTAACTAGAACAATGATGACATTTTTAGGTGTTGAACGATAAATGGTTATCCGAACGTTTCACAACCTTATAAATTAAAAGTAACAGTTCTTAAACACCTTTAATAATACTTCTCTAAATAAACAAACCAAAATAGTAAAAGATTATAAAAACAAATAAACAGGTTCTTGTAAATGGCTTACAGAACCGTTTTGAACCTTAAAGAACCTTCCCTGATTATAATGAGAATCAAGGTTTTTCTATAGCTTTTAGAACCCTTTTCATTACGGTTTGTAAAATTTCAAGTCACGGATATTGTCCATGGTAAACCTTTAATGATTGGCCTTGACTTCATTGCGTCAAGTGATATCGTTACCGCTAAGCTTTAACAACCCACCTGTTATTATATACGGGTCCATATATTAAACGGTTCAAAGTTAGATCTTTTTACAATGTCGACATCGGCCTTTTGTCTAACACGCGTCTAACTTTGACTTTTAGACACATCGTTTAACTAGACGTCATTCTCGAAAATTTGTTTAACTTCACGTTGAATAGTGTTGCCAGTTATGTATTGTATTGATCTCCTGTTTCTGTCTGTGTCTGTGCCTAATGGTCCAGACGACGGTGGTTACGCGAAACGTTAATTTTGAATTCGTATTGGAATAACACGTATCCGCGAATGTTAATCCTATCATTATCAAAAATTCATCATAGTTTAGAAGAATTTTTTGGAGTTGGCTAACCAACTCCATTGTAAATGCTATTTTGAATTATTTTCATCGTTAACCGGGCGATGACTGCTATAAATAGTCAATATGGTGCACTCCCGTTGCCATATTGAGTCGTCTGAGACGCGTGTCCAGCGTCGTCTGTTATGGTCGTGATTAACAGTTTCTGCATCATACGCCGTATTATCGCCAATTTGCAATTGACGGACTGCGAAGTCTTGCCAGGTTCTCTGGATTATTGCTGTTCAACATTTCCGCTTCGGTCATATGTTCTTCCGTTCCAATATTAATCGTAGTTTTTACAAATATGAGGTCACAGTTTGGGTTATTAATTTATAGCTAAACCAATTTGCAATATAGTGAAATATAAGCATTAGATATTTTTTGTTATTTTTCAAACAATTATACTCACCAATTATGAATATTGTCGGATACAAACTTGTTGGCCTACTTAACGAATGTGTTAAGACGCAAACATAATTAATACGCAATACGATATGCTATACGTAAGACGAAATATTGTCGTTTGAAATTGTTTCTAATTAATTGTTAACGCTTTCCACGCGGCTATTATTTTTACCATACACATAACAGATTTTTCAGAAACCTTTCATAATTTTCAAAGTCTATCTCAAAGATTACTGACCAAACACTAGGCATGTTTGTATTTATTTCAATGCATTTTTCATGGTGATTCAAAATATGGTAATAAAATACAGTAATTTTGACATTTTTGAAACATTTTGTGAAATTTTGGAATGTCGTCTGCAGACGCCTGCCGTGTGGAAAGTGTTAACATTATCCGTCTGTTTGCATACAACAGTGGTCTTGTGGCATCCATCATTGCCGCGTGTGAACATGGGTATATTATATTTAATAGCTTTCTCGCGGTGTTGACGTCACCAATATAATTAACGCATGGCTTACACTAATGTATCAATGTTTTTATTTTAGATTGTTAAGCTCGCCGCGGGCACTATTGTTTTTCGTAACCTAGCCAGGGATTAGGGTTAGGGTACACTATTAAGGCTATCCGAAATTGTTCATCGCCAACTATAGCTCGCGACTGATTACTGTAGTAATAGCGCCACCACTCGTTAGTTACCGTATTCTTAGTTACGGTCAAAGGTCAATGTAGTGGTTGTCAAGACAGACGCCATATTGAATGTTGAATAAACCAACGTTGTTATCTAACCAGACTGTTAGAATAATTACCTTTTGACATTTAAATTATATTATGAAGCATTTCAGTTTGTTATAAGACTAAAGGAACCACTTGCCTACATTCAAACTAGTTCTTAGCATTTAGAAAAGTTTGGTATTTACATGATTCTATTTATGCTACGACGGAAATTCCTTTTAATGATGTGCACATTCGGAAATATTTAAAAGGAGAAAGGACGCTGTCAAAATGTCATTCGTTAATTTTTAAAGTTTTTAAAATTAAGTGGCTTTTACTTAATTTGAACCCATTTAGGATTCGGATGCCCTTGAGTTAGCAGAATTTTAAAAAAAACCCGATAAACTAATACATTGATCTTTACTGATATGTCCTGTACTGACCACTGTTTTTAATCTTCTTTTTCAAACTGACTTATGAAACCTGCGGGCCCAACATCCAGGCAAAACAGAAAAGCAACACCGTGCAATCGCTGAACGTATGATCTTTACTTTCGTCTACAGAAATTCTCGCGGGAACACGCGTGCTAATGGCTAAGTTCAAACACCAATACCTGGCGAATATTCTGTGGGGAAAAGAGGCATGATGAATTGCAGTTTGGCAGACAATGTTATGGAGATAATAGTATATTCTAATTTGCCTTGCAAGTCGTTACATGACCCGTAATTATACCTATGTAATTTACTGGACCGGTTTGGTCGTATTGTATGGAAATGTAAGGGCGGCAAAATGTAGTCTGCTAAAGATAGGTACCCTTTTCCCTGCTGCACTGATCACCATTTAAATAATGTCGCTTATGAGGGTGTTTTTATTGGAAGATTGAACAAAATATAGTTTGTAAGAGGCGCACTTTATACCGCCATTAAAATTCACGCAGTTATGCATAATTCATGAGCATGTTGGATCCTTCATAAAATAATCATGATCTAATGCACGTACAATCGCCCATCATTTCCGCGCAATACAAACATGTCAGTGGTTTTTGCAGACAACAGACATTCCTTCCTATATGTAGGCCTAAACAGAAAACTTTACTACTGAATCGTTGACGGAATGTTGTTGGTATCCCCGTTTTTTGCATTTAAAAGGCCTCGCTGACACTGTTGTCCATTTTTCTATCCAGGAGATCTTCTTCTCAGTCAATAACATGATGTTGTCCTTACCGTTTGACTGTGTATTTAATGCAACTGCTTTTCCTGCATTTCGGAAAATCTCTGTCGGTGTAAACAAACAAACAAACAAACAAATAATATCATCTTCCGTTAAGTTCAATAACTTATATTTTTGTGATCTTGTCAGATGTGACTTGTTTGATTTGTATTCAACCAAATCTTTTAATCAACAATCACGACACCCCACATCATTCTACAAAATGTAAAGGCGTCACCATGGCAACGTACATCTCGCGAACTAATTTTGACTAGTCCTATTTGCGAGACTAATGCAAAAGGCGTCAGGAAAATACGGAAAACAGCCATTCAATGCGATGTTTGAGTAATTTGCAATGCACTTGTGCAACTCGGGTAAATGACCAGTTTTCATCCGTACGGCAATCTCCCACTGGATTAGAAAAAGTCATCAACCAACAATACGTTGTATTTGTGTTTCATACTTTAACGACGCAGATAGAATCTTAACACTGGTAATGCCGACGGCATTGAACATTATCGGAGTAGTGTACTAGTTGTAGCATTACTTTACTCACATTATATCTATCACGTTACGCCTCGGCTATTATAGCAATCTGAATTATCGATATCATTCTGAGATTACTCGTTCTACAATCCGCTCGTCAAGGGTGTGTTTTGGTTACAAAATTCAATCATCACTTTCATCTGTTACAAGCGTACGTAGTAGTGCTTAATATTGTTTCACCAACGTGATGTCATAAACTGTCACAGTTCAGACACTCAAGGGTACAAGATTTTAAAAAACAGTGAAGTAAATACTTTTTTGTATCATCACAATTTTAACAAATGAATTATAATTTCAAATCAAATCAACCTTCTATGTACCTAATCATAAAAGTACGATAAGGAAAATCGTCATTACACTCATTGTGCGAAATAACTCAATTTCTGGAGACGATCACTGGTTAATCCTGATGAAAGAATGTATGTTCTCTTACAAGGGTTTGTTGTTATACGGTATTTGTAGAGACGGGAAAGCTGACTTTAAGCAAAAAACTTAAATTCCGTATTATTGTATAGAGATATTTATATACGTCATGTACGTGATGCCCTGATATTGAGACATTGTATACCTATACATCATAATATCACGGGGTGAAACTATGAATTAACGCGGGCATATTTGAAAATATTTAAGTGAGGAAATTATTCATACTAAAAAAAGGAATCTTCTTTTAAAGCCAACGCGGAAGGCAGAGAATTTAAGTCATAAATACGAAAGACGATTTAACAGCAGACTTAACACTTTCCACGAGGCAATCGTTTGCAGACGACAATTCCAAAGATTCACAAAATGTTTTTAAATTGTCAAAATTATTTTATCTCATCACCATAGTTTGGAATCACCATCAAAAGTACATTAAAATAAGTACAAACATACCTATATAGTATTGGTTCAGTAATTCTTGAGTGTGACTTTGAAAGTTGGGAAAGGTTTCTGACAAATTTATTTTGTATTGGGTAAAATTAATAGCCGCGTGGAAAGTGTTCAGATGTGTGCCGTGGCCGTAGTATAGAGTGAAACATTAGTTAGTTTCGTTAGGTGATGCTATGAGCATGGACGCCATATACATTTCTCATTATACCAAATTAAACTTATTCTTAATATTCTATATACACAACTAGGTTTCGACTTCTCCTCTCTGCTTCTAGCTTTGCCCCTCTTAAGAATTCATAGCCAGTCATAACTTAAAGAGGTGTAGGTGCCCATTTCCATTAATATAGAGGTCTTTTAGGTTCTTTCTTATAGGCCATTTCCGATTTTCCGTCACCGTTTTGAAAATTAAATGCCCTCTTAATGACACATCCGCTAATATTTCGAATATTAAGTGCTCTTATTGTCCATTTCTGTTTAAGATTTCAGGCCAAATGTGACATTGTACACAAGGTATCGCAAAAAGGGAAGAGTTGTCTTGCTTTCTTATTTGGTGCAAATATTGCACGTTTGTGAGAGAAAAAGGGTTCTTTGTTGTCCTGTATGGTATGTAGAACCTAGACTGGATCCTCGTGTCTTCCCTATTTTACACACGGCCCCTGCGAGGGTGTTCAAATGCCATTTTTTAAAGATGGATGCCATATAGAGGGACGTGGGGACCCAGTCTATGTAGAACCCTCAGTGACAAAAGGTTCTAGAAACAACCCTTTTCGGTTCTTTCTAGAACCAATTTATAATCTAAACACCAACGAAGAACCTTTTTGGTTCTTCCACGAACCATTTGGATAATTTCTAGAACCTTTATAAAGGTTTTAAATACAGGACAGTTCAATACACTTTTTAGAATCTACTTGGAATCTAAAAAGCCCTTGAAATTGGTGTTGTCTATGCACGTGTTTTCGTTTTGAACCTTGAAAATGACGTAACCAATGTTACGAGGCTTCAATGTTGTTTTTGAGACTTACTGGCCAGCAGATTATGCTGCAGGTTATACTTTATATAATGAGGATTAGAGGTTACGAATACAAGCGATTGTCTGTTTTTAAGTCACTGTGTACAACTCTGTCACCCCTCCCCCTATTGCTATCTTATTCGTTACTTGTTTCAGTATTGTTTTACAACTGGATTGAATTTAAAACAACCTTATTGCTATGTATCTTTAGTCGATCAAATCTGCAGCCATAAGTTCAATATGAGTTATTGAGTATATCCAGGTCTAGGAAAGTCCTTATATATCTATGTACCAATGGGACCCGTATTCTCTGATATCAACTCATCCTCTGTTATCCATACTGACTCAATGGACTACTTGCCATAACATGGTCTCGCCAATATAGTGTTATGATTTCTTCCCGCGGTTGCTCTCTAATCCTATGCAGCGTGAAATCATCGGAAAATCATCGGTCAGTGCTACTGTTTACTTTCGCCTGCGGGGCATGATGGTCATTTGGGTCATTTCCTTTTCCGTCCCCCTTTCCCCACGCTAATCATATATCGCTGTCATATAAAGCTAGGAACGTTGGGACGTTTCCCCGTTTTTATCCAATAAATCTGCCCCGAAGGAGAGTTATGAAAATGGCTACGGTGGTTTTGACACGTGCTGTTTATGACTGCAACAGTGGACAGTGGCCGTGTTAACAACCATTGGTTGTAGGACGCAAAGCCGTAGCACTCTTCTTTATTACAGACAACTCGGACTTGTTAACCCAATTGCAAGTCCAAACTACTACTTTTACAGAAACGTGCTGTCGCAAGTATCATTGGAAATAACCATTAAAGTGCTATAACATACTCATTATTACATTCAATCTGCCTGGATGTGTCTTTTAATGACATGACGACCATGTGAGAGTCAGCGATTCTGCTGTAAACAGTATCGCTCTAATACAATGGCCTGGATCTGCACATACATCAGTTATAAAGTCTTTGGTTATAGTTAATACGTGTCTCATGAAGGCTATGTATGGCTTCAGGATAATCGCTGTTGCGGGCTTTAGATTATTACTCCTGATTATCGGTTCCGTCATCTGTAATCAGGTGGCCCTTGGTCAATATGGCACTCTAATCCAAAGTGTCTAGGCAAGCGCTAAGGTGGTTCCTTTGACTGCCTGTATCCTTCGGGTGTGTTATATTATAGAATAATATATCACGGTGATTATCTTGATAATCACACGTGTGATACGGTCAAAGCAGGTCAACTTTAGAGCAGAAATGATCAAATCACAGTTTGGCATACAAACATGATATCCGAACCAAATCTGCTTTACCGTGACAGTTATACTAAACCCGAACGGTTAATTTATAATTCAATCGGTAAATCCACACAGATGCGCTGTTTCGTACCGCGAATTTCTGCTCCTCAATTGTTACGTCAGCACTGGTATTGAATCAGAATGCAATTCTGTGGAAATCAGACGTTATAATGGAAAATATTTGGATTTGTGCAAATTCATACATAACGGTTCACAGCCATTGTGGGAAGTGCATCAAGGCATGCAGCATTATCTTGGAGCCTGAAGAGAGAAATAATGAACTTTCGTTATAGGCCTATAATGGTGAATATACCCTGCGGACAAAATGTCGTTTGTAGTGAGTGATTAATGAATAACAAACACACACCAACATATAAATCTCACTTTACTGCGTGTATTTTTTAAGTTTTCTACTTTCCCGTTGTTTCCTAAATACTGAGAAGGTATGAACTGTCTCTCGATCCATTTTATATCCATTTTAGTCGAAAACATAATATATTGTGTATATTTCCGTTCCGTTTCCCATATCGTCGTATGTCTTATCTGATACTTATAATATTCAACACGGCACACTGGTCAAGGTTCCTAGAAACTTGTGAAATATAACGCAGTTTGAAACCAATTTGAAAGGACATGATAAAAACAGCTTCTCTGACCATGCCCACTGCGATATGATAGATGATAGGTTATTCCATGAAATGTTGAGATACGCATGTCCCTCTTGTTATAATATCTTGTACAATAAACATGACACACAGGGATAACTGTAGATTACCGTGTCAAAACTGTTCTGACATCTAACACTAAACACACAAATACAATGATCTCAATTGAACCCTAGCAACAGGGCCTGAAACAGTTAAAGGGATTTTGAAAGGATGCCAAAACACGCTATAGCAATTATAGGCGGAACAGCACAATACGATCCGTCGGATATAGCGGGACTTAGTTTACATACAAGTACTAAATCTTATCTAAGGTTGCAAATACCTGTGACAATAGCAGATTGCATTATTTGTCTTAGTTATCACTTTCCAGACGACATCCAAAATTTCACAAAATGTTTCAAAAATGTCAGAATTACTGAATTTCATTACCATATTTGGAATCACCATGAACATGATTAGAAATGCATCAAAATAAGTACAAACATGCATAGTATTGGTTCAGTAATTTTTGAGATGCATCTATCTATAATTCAATCATGATTTTCCAGTTTGATACCGGTTATAAAATTAAAATAATTTGAATTGGTCAAGCGCTTTGATCAAGACGGATGGAGACAATTGATTACTTGCTTTATGAAAATGGTAACATACGTATCAATGTTGCCATATTTCAACCATCAACAGTTTAACACTATTTAACGCTATCATGTTACCATGTACAACACTGATTTTTCACAAGCCTTTCCCTACTTTCAAATTCTATCTCAAGATTTACTGAACCAATTACGAGGCATGTTTTGTACTTATTTCAATGCACTTCTCAATAATGTTGACATTTTTGAAACATTTTGTGAAATTTTGGAAAGTCGTCTGCTGACGCCTGGCGCGTGGAAAGTGTTCAGAAGGCATTTCCTGACTAGATGTACAGCAACCCCTCCTTTAGACAGGTAAAACAGGGGAAGAAAACGAAAGAACATCCAGCACAGGACCTTGTTATGGAGATGTTAAAGTGAAATCGTAAATGATACCTGTAATATCAGAACAGTTGCCCCTTTATATAAAAGCAGTCCCATTCATTCCGTGGTCTGAATAACCATGCGTTGAATACGAAACCCTTGCCCAAAACATGTAAAAGCTACCCGTTGAAAAACGAGGTTAAATGGCATTTATTCAACCACACGAGACGGCCCAATTCCTCACCATGTACTGGCCCATATTAAAATACTGTACAATATACCATTACGTGTTCGCGTAGCGGATAGCTGTAGACACGGTAGATGTCATTGACTTCCCCACGCATAAACCACACACATATATGTTGCCAAGTCTTTGCTTGTATATGCACTACAAGTATCCTGGTCAAATCTTACATATATATAACACTTACGTCCATTGGCGTCCTGTCTACTTCTGACAAGCATTTGGCAAAACAAAAGTTGTGAATCAAATGATAGGAGGAAATGTGGTTAGAATAACACGAATATCTGTCATCATAGGAGAGGTTGTACAACTAGCCAACAGCCAAGACGAAACGGTAGATAGTATCGGTAAAACGCGTAAGATTATTGAGAACATTTTATTTTTAATATGTCGTAATTCCTCGATTCGTGTCTACCTCACGTAGATAATCTTACGACATGTTGGAAAACAGCCCGTGACATATCTCTGCAATACATCACGATCGTGCTTGCCTTGAAGGTCCCAAAACTTCACGCATTACAAGACCTTTGTAACATTGTCAACATGAATGATATCTGATCAATCGGGAGTTCAGATTGAAGGTTTTTATACAAACGTTCAGTTAAGGTTACTTCCGTGCTTTATTACCAGATTTTCTCATTATCTCATACATTGTGCATCTTCAATGTTATTCCATCGTGAATATTACTTCTAACTGAACATGAATGATAGCTCCTTACCTTCAATTTCCCCCATCACAAAAAGACCCGAGGGAGAAGAAATGAAAATCCTTTGTGTGCTATTTATCAGCTAGGAAATGTCTTCAAATTATAGATTAATCCAAGAAATAGTGATGTCGAAGAACGGATATTTTATCACAGTGTCACTATACACCGTCGTGAGTGCAGTATTGTTGACTAAGGAAATGTGCTTAATTCGGTGGAGAGCAAGTTATCTTTTATCATGTTTATTATAAGTAAAGAGTTCCAATATCGATATTAACCGTAACCTTTTGCGCATAAGTATTTACTTTCATGTTTCTTAATTTATCCGACGCCCAAACAAAAGCGTACAGATTCATTTTTGATAGAAAATCTATAGTATGATAGATAAGCCAAGCTTTTCTTTCAACTGTTACCAGGCAATCTGATATTATAAGCAGTCCCTGACCTATCATGTTGTTCTTCAACCAGACCCATCGCGGTACATTATCAACTTATACCTCTGCGATACCTTCATGATTGTACCGCCTCCTGATGAGTTGGCTAAGCTAGGGCCTGTGTGAGTCAAAATAGTCCGGTCCCGATTTCACCGATTTTTGAAACCAGTTAAAATTTATAAATGAATATATTTAATGACTTGCCTAGCCAGGTGGCATTACTAGCTATAACCTAAATTTTATTTCATTAACATTTGTTTTTCGAAACGGGAGATATGATAATTTTTCTAAATTCTGTGAAATAAAATCTGTTCCAACTTATCTAAGGGATCCCTATGGATGTTAACGTTTAACGCGCGCCTTTTGAATAAGTCAATCGAAGGCGTGTTGGTATTCACAGCAATTACAATAGGAAAAGAGATTCTATTGTCTTTGCGGTTATGTTTTCAATAGTTTTCGTGCATTCAGAGATAGCCTATAACAAACATTATTTGAGTTTTAACAAAATGTTGACCAAAATATTTTGAAACTTGTTATTTTAATCGAACTGATATGAGAGAAGTCTGAGAGAAAACAGATCTTATATCTTTAAACAGTTTGTGATTTGGCAACTTACCAGGCAAAGTGCATAGTCCATTTTTATGAATATATTTGTGCAATACTGAGTTATATTATAATATATTTAAATACTTTGCATGCAATATCGTTCAATTCAGAGATTCAACAAAAAAAACATGATATTTTGGTATAAATTGCAACAGTTACACAGTGTGTTGTGTTGTATGAATAACTAATATTACAGTAGAATTAACATCCACCACCAAACTTGGAACACTTTGGATTACGCGTCTTTTTGTAAAAATGTTGTAAATCTGGCGTGGAATATGATATTGTCTTGAAAACATCACCAGGTATGAAGAAGTATGTCTACTCTCATAAACAATGAAAACAATTACCAATTTTGTACAAGAAGTATTTTTCTTGATTTTTTGAAAACGGGACCGGACTATTTTGACTCACCCTGTATAGCCCAATCACGAGGATATTTCTGAACCCATTTGCGACACATAATTTTATACACCATTTACACAATAATGCAATTTCCTCGGGAGTCTTTGCACCTCTTGTTATATTTACATTTCATTAGTAAATATCCCGCGGGTTGTGCGGCGTATTGATTCAGTTTGGTCTTTGACATTATGTGACGAGTGATGTCAAAAAGGACATGTTGTCGGCAAACACAGTTTTGAGATAGAGGTCAATATATTTTGTGAAATATAAAGAAAATAATAGAAAATATATGCTTCTTCAAATCATATCTTGTGATTACAAAGTCCGATTACCTTTAACATGGTATCATTTTAAAGCTTATTTCCATGAATGACTATAGCAGAGAAAGATACTTTGGAAATGTGTTCCGTGTATCGGGCACCTAATTTCTAAGGTTATTAGTTATAGATCAGACTTGGTACTCCATGGTCTGATCCAACAGATGGCCGTATCAGGTCTTGGCTACAATTGTTAGTTATAGCAAAGTGCTGAACTACTAAAGCAGTTACAGCATCATGATGTGGTTGATTGAATACTTTGGGTTATAATAAGATGAAGTAAATTTTAACGATACAAGATCGGTTTGTATGCGGTTTGATTGAAGTTAGAATCTATCCCCATATTATTATAATATATAACGAACTTGCAATATAAGCACGGTCGCCCCTTTATATCATATGAGGAAAGCAGTCCGATTCAGTTCTTATCTGAATAGCCATGTGTTGCATATGAATTGCTGTCCATAGCATAAAAAGTAACATGTAGAAAAACGAGGTTAAATGGCATTTATTCAACCGCACGAGGCGGCCCGATTCCTCACCACATACTGGCCCATATTGCAATACTGCACAATATGCCATTACGTGTCCGCGTAGACCGATACCTGTAGAAGTCATTGACTTTCCCTCTTGGATGCAAAAACCACACACATATAATGTTGCCAGATCTTTGCTTACATACACTACAAGTATACTGGTCAAATCTTACGTATAGATAACACTTATGTCCGTCGGCGTCCTGTCTACTGCTGACAAGCCTTTGGCAAAACAAAAGATGTGAATAAAATGATAGGAGGAAATGTGGTTAGAAAAACACGAATGTCTGTCATCATAGGAGAGGTTGTACAACATAGCCAACAGCCAAGACGAAACGGTAGATAGTATCGGTAAAGGCGCGTGAGATTATTGAGAACATTTTATTTTTAAAATGTCGTTAATCCTCGATTCGTGTCAACATCACGTGGAGAAACTCACGACATGTTGGAAGATAGCCTAATGTAATACATCACGATCGTGTTTGCCTTCAAGGCTCCCAATACTTGACGCATAGCAAGACCTTTGCAACCTTGTCAAACTGAATGAGATCTGATCAATCTGGAGTTCAGATTCAGGGTTTTCATGCCAAGATTCGGTTGAGTTTGCTTCCTTGCTTTATTACTAGATTTTCTCATTATCTAAAACATTTTACGTCTGCAATTTATTCCATCGTGAATATTGCTTATAACTGAACATGAATGATAGCTGCTTACCTTCAATTTCCCCAATCACAAAAAGACCCGAGGGAGAAGAAATGAAAAAAACCTTTCGTATGTCATTTAACATCTATAGCGATGTCGTATTACGGATAAATTTGATCGTCTCAAAAAACATACACATGTCAGATCATGACAACAATGAGTTGCATAATAGTCGCTTAACAAATAATCTTTACTTGCTTATTTTCGTTGGGACATTCGCCGGTGGTTGTTATTATTTGTTTGTTATATTGTCTATTGTAAACACCGTGGGTTGGTAAACTGCTTTATATTATATCATATATATGATATAAAACATTATTATATGATTTATTTATTCAGTTTCCTCTTGTCATCACGTTTGTGATCCCTACTGTGTTTGGCCAAATGTCTCATGTTATCGTGCTGTGTGTATTGTATAACCCCGTCGCTTATTCACTTAGCACTGATTCAAATTGCCGTTTATCAGCAAGTTATCGGTGGCCTAGTGGTTAAGGCGCCCGTCTAGATATCGGGAGACCGGGGTTCAAATCCCCGCCGGTGAATGTCCTTGCTTATTTTCGTTGGGACATTCGCCGGTGGTTGTTATTATTTGTTTGTTATATTGTCTATTGTAAACACCGTGGGTTGGTAAACTGCTTTATATTATATTATATATATGATATAAAACATTATTAAATAATCTTTAATTATTAACAAAATCAAATATCGATATTTTAATATCTTAAAAGACGTTATCGTTTTGCACATAAGCATTTTATGTTATATTCATCAGTTTGTTGGACACCCTAGATTATAACAAATCAATTTAGAACTACTTTGTTTGATAAAACATTACACTGATTCAAGACCACTTAATTGTTTGGAATGATAAAAATAACAAGTCTGATCATTCATTTTACTAGTGCAATTTCCAATAGTAGGCCTATGCCAAAATACGTATTTGTCACAAATATATTTTCATCGAATAGTTTTGAAATACGCTGTAGTAATCTTGTATAGCTTTTCGCGTTCTTACTTTTAAAGGGACGGTGCAAACAAATAGCTAAGTTTGTTACGTCCACATTATGTCTGGTTTTTTTATTAAATAGTACGCCTGATAGTCCAAGTACGTAGTTAGATAATTTTGATTACACTTTTTGAAGTTAGTCAATGATGTTTGAATTCATGAATCGAATCTATATTGAGAGATTTAGGGCATTATCTTCGCTATCAGATCTCCTTCAACAGTGAAAAGATGAGGTGAGACTTTCTTGCAACTGGCATGCTATTAGTATTGTAACCACGCAATTTGATATTATAACTGTGCCTGGCAAATAGTGTTGTTCTTCAACCAGACCCTTAGCGATGCATTATCAAATTACTGCAGTGATAACGTCCTGATTTTTACCGCATCTCAAGATTGCAAAGATTGAGAGTATATACTGCGGGATAGCCACATCACGGGGACACTTCTGAACCCATTTGCGACACGTAATTGTATACACCATTTACACAATAATGCAATTTCCTCGGGAGTCTTTGCACCTCTTATTATGTTTTCATTTCACTAGTAAATATCCCGCGGGTAACTCGGTGCATTGATTCAGTTTCTTCTTTAACGTCTTTTAGTACTGTGCTATAGCAGGGAGAGAGAGAGAGAGAGAGAGAGAGAGAGAGAGAGAGAAATAATTTCAAAATGTGTCTCTCGCATAGTTTTCCTTCTTTGTAACACTTCCATGCAGCAATTAGTTTTACCATACAAAACAGAATTTTTAGAAACGTTTCCCAACTTAATAATTGCTGAATCGATACTGGGCATGTTTGTACTTCTCTTAATGCATTTCTCATGGTTATTCCAAATATAGGGATGAAATTCAATAATGTTGACATTCTTGAAACATTTTGTGACATTTTGAAATTGTCGTCTGCAGGCGCGGCGACTGTCGCGTGAAAGTGTTAAGGTTTTGAGTTCGGAGTTAAAACAGATGAGCGTGAATGATGTTGACTGCTACACGGATCAAATGTTAGTTGTAGCTAAGTACTGAAACAATTAAGCAATTACATTATCATAATTGCATTATGGTTAATGGATTCCATTGGTTTATATTGAAATGAATTAAGTTTAAGGATACAAGAACTCGAAAATAAATTGAAAAGAAAGCCTATATACAGGGTGTCCCAAAAGTTTCGGAACCATGTCAAAGCTTTTATATATCCGGTAAAATAGTTCGCACTATAAATCTGAATATATATTTGCATAAAGAACACTTGTAGAATTATTTTGATACCAAATTTACAAATACAGCTATTTGTATTACCATAGTACAGAATAGGTTTCCCGAACTGTAAGACTGCACTTTCATAACGCGGTACTATAATGTGTGCTTACGAGTATAATGAAATGATTTAGATGGAGCGAGGGAGGGATATTGGAAATACGGAAGTGTTTCCATTGCGATTATTTTCAAATCTTGGATTAAAATAATATTTTGTTCATGAACTTTAGAACAAATGAACAATTTATGTCAGTTAAAATAGACTGATAAAACCTGTAAGGCAACGTTTTTATTCATTTGGACCTATACATGCAAAGGTTAACCTCGTCCTCCTGAGACATTGTTGTAACACTGTTACCTAAGAGGGGAATTCAAACCGAGATGCAGAGTATGCTTATTTGGGTACCATGGTATAGCTAGAGGTCCCCTCTTTCCATACATACCAAAACAAGTACAAACATCCCACGCATGACGTCACAATGACATCACTAAACATGGCCGACCTCAAAATCCCGCCGTATTCGTCTGTACAGTGAAATATAGGCCAACAATGAATTGGCGCCAATTTTTTTTCCAAATATCGGAATTTCACCCGGATTTTTGCTTACAATACAAGTGAGGGAAATGACGTTTCTAGCATACCGTACACTATATAATTCAAGACCATACAATTAAGATTTTTTTCAAAATGGCGATTTTAACAAATTGAAAGGTGGCAACCAGGATAATTTAGCCATATTTATAAAAGTAGGGATATACTTCTTATCTAGGGAGTAGCTCAGGAAGATTTATTTCCCCGGGGAGGATTGTGGTGGTTAGGGGAACCCGAAAGTATCGGAAACTCTTATCCATCTCATCTTCGATCTAGTTGATAACATACTGACCAAGCGCCGGTTCCCGCGTACATACGTAAATACAATAAATAGGCAATGTCGTTGACTTCACCAAATACAATCTATTTCGTGACTGTCTTACATGCACTCTGGTCAAACGCAACATACACGACAAGCATAATCATCGTGTACTATTAATGTTGCCTGTAGCAAGCCAAAGCCGCCTGAAGAAGTAGGAAATGTGACTGGTGTGGATTTTACTATCTGGGTGTGAAATCGGACAGAAATAACACGATTATCTGTCATTTCTAATATATTATGGTCTAAGAAGCCGAGAGCTAAGCGTGCTTATGCGACGTATGAGCTTCATAACATTCGCATTACGACATTTGCTCATATGCGGCACGATTATAGGGAAATGAGTCACAAGTCGCTTATGTTGATTCTGAGTCTTAGGATCAAAAGAGAGCACAGTTTCGTATGTTTTACTATGTCTTTACAGTTAATGCATTGTTTGTAATTAGGTAACCTGCACTTCAATTTCAGTTAGATGTTGATTATTTTCTAGCATTTGTAAAGTGCATTTCAACGATGCACATAAATCAGAACTGAAAATGCTCGATACGTGTCTCATTTCCATCGATTATGTCACTTTACAAATATCGAACAGTCACACGGAAGCGTTGGGTTCACGCTAGAGCATGAGCGACACGCATGTGACTTTTTATATATAAAAGACTCTCTCTCTCTCTGAAACGCGGCAACCCCAATTTTGGGAGACGAAAGTGAACAAAACCTTGTTTGAATTAGAAGATAACATGTCACCCGATCTGAATAGCTGGAATATGTTTCAACTGTAGCTGCAGGCTGCTCATTACTAGCGAATAGAAACGGAGCTCTAACGGCATAATGTAAGACAAATCGTCAAAGAATCGTTTGTAACCTTCATTTTTGTCTTCGTGGAACACCTTCCAGTATCGCCTCATGAATTCCTGCTTGAGATATTTATAGTCTCGTTGTTTAGAAACTTGCAGGATATGTTCTTTTCTGGCGCTTGAAGTTCTATGCTGCTTTCAGTCTTGACATCTTTGCCGATCGAGCATAGAGCGACAGTACCATGAAAGCTCAGAACATTAACCCAAACACTGCTCTACATTCATAAATATTTTTCTTTGTAAATAATATATCATAAGCCTTTAGAATACATCGAGTGATGTAAAGGGTACAGTAAAAAAGAACGTTAAAGAGGGTTTCCGAGAACTAAAGCGATAAACCCTGTTAGCACCAATTATTTTTTCTGAATTTCCTTTAATAATTTCTGATCATGATTTAGAAACGATGTTGCTTGTGATGTGTAAGTAATGCAATATGCCATTTGATGAAATGTAATAGGAATAAACTAACTCGTTTATAGTAGAAGCTCCAGTAATAGATGTATTGCACCGACGACTCGACGAGTATCATAGGACAAGCACCGGAATTAAAATATGGTCGAATTGATCATCTAAGTGACCATTAGGTTCTCCTGTATGTAATTAAACAATCGTGTTTACAGCACCTGGCAACCATTTGCGTGGTCATGTAGATCCTAACACATACCTTAGAATTAGAATTTCTTGAATTAGAATTAGAATTTCTTGAATTAGAAATATATAGAAATCAACTCCTCTGAGCACATCACATCCCACTTGTAGGAACCTACCCATTCCCGGTCTCAAAATATCAAAGTATACCCTACGGGGGAAAGATTCCTTTCCGACAGACAATACATGTGTTCTCCTTAAATAATTAATCCTTAATTAAGCCCGTTAAAACATCGAGTGTCACATCGGTTAAAAGTACAGGTAGATGTTAAAGAACGATCACAACTATTTCTCAGAAATATACATCGATCTTACCTATTTAGCTCCATTTATTTGTCTACATTTCCTTTTGTAATTTCTGTTCATAATTTGAAAACAACGGTGCTTGTTTTGTATAATGTAATATTAATGTAATGTGATGAAATATGATAGGAATGAACTACCGGGTTTATTGTCATAGCTCCTGTAATAGATTGACTGCACCGACGAGTATTATATGACAAGCACACCGGAATTATAATATGATATCATTTAAAACGTCAAATTCTCATATAAATGACCATTAGGTCCTCCTCCCGTATGTGATTAAACCAAGATGATCGTAGCACCTTGGAACCATTTGGGTGGTTATGGCTTAGATCATTGCGTAAATCGAAGACCTGTTAATGAGATACAGGGTTCCGCCAATTCTATCCTGAAGAATTCGTTCAATGATTTATTCATTAGCAGACTCGCTGCATGGGAAGATGGGTAAAATGCCCTGAAGCAAAACCATTAGACTTCCAGTGATGCTATTGATATTCATCGCACTGAATACTTCCGATTTTAATTATATATTTCTTATGACCTAAATATTCAGTTTTTAGGATTTTTCATATAACGTTTATTCTGAATAAAACCCCTAAAGACGATGAAAATTAGCACACAAAGTATGTTAATGTTTTCTTTAACTTTCCATTCTTACTACTCATCTTTGACGGAGTCAAGTTTCTATATTTAAAGGAGAAATCGATTATTTTGAGCACATCCCACTTTCACACTTTCCACGCGGCAGGCGTCTGCAGACGACATCCCAAAATTTCACAAAATATTTCAAAAATGTCAAGATTATTGAATTTAATAACCATGTTTGGAATCGCCCTAAGAAATGCATTAAAAAAAGTACAAACATGACTAGTATTGGTTCATTAAATCTTGAGATAGACCATGAAAGTTGGTAAATGTTTCTGAAAAATCTGTTTTGAATGGTAAAACTGATAGCCGCGTGGAAAGTGTTAAAGAACAGAATAGCCTACACTTTTCAGTCTAAAACTGTCAAATACCCTCACGGGAAACAGGTTCCTTTCCGGCTGACAAAGCCTGATCCATGTTTTCCACAACAAAGCCAATAGTATCTATAGTAAACTGTGCACAAAAAGAAAGTATCCACTTTCCGTGAAAGATTTCTGGAGTTTCTGTACTGAAGTTGCTCGTCGATTTGGAGCGACAAGGAAGGTTGCGCGAAAATGGAGAGACAGGTGTGTTGGCTTACAAACATCATGAATGATACTGGCCATATATCGTAAAGGATGAGTCTCACACCAGTAGATACAGGTGTTGAAAATAATTTACGATGTGAAATGTTCGGATTATGATTGTCTTTTCATGGAGAGAAAGAAGAGGTAAACTTTAGACTTACTGTTTTGTTTGCGCTCTTTTCATGGTATAGGGTTAAATACTATAATGGAAACTACATCATTTTTTTTATTCAAATGGCCACTGCTTCATCAATTATATTGGTGCTATTGTGACAAATGCGCTGGAGGAAATGCCTGTCTTTCCCACTTGTTGAAATTATTTAGGGTCTTAAGCAGGGGCGTCATATGGGTGGGGGACATGGGGGACACGTCCCCCCCCCCCCCACTTTTCAAAGTGGGGGGGACATAATAGCAGATGTCCCCCCCCCCCCCCCCACTTTTTTTGAATAACCCTGAGGCTGAAAGTGTTTAATTATGATGATGATGATGAGTGATGATGATGCCCCCTCAAAAGAAGCCATTTTTTGCGTGGATTTTTTTCAATGTTTAATTATTCAAGCTTAACAACATGGTTTCAGGAACGTTTTCTGGACCATTTTAGTGAGAAAAAAACAATTTTTGCCCGCTTCGTGCGAGTTGGCAATGTTTCTTCATTCAAGTTATAAAAAGATGGCTTAAGGAACGTTTTTCTGGACCATTTTAGATTAAAAACTGACAGTTTAAACATGATGGCTCAGGAATATTTTTCTGGAGCTTTTTAGTGTTAAAAATAGCCTCTTTTTTTTGCGCTTTGCGCGAGATGGTTACAATGTTTATTCAGGCTTTATAAAACATGTTTCAGGAACGTTTTCTGGATCATTTTTGCACGTTTCGAGCGAATTGGTTTCATTGTTTATTTCAAGCTTAAACAAAATGGCTTCATGAACGTTTTTCCGGACCATTTTAGTGTTAAATAACCATTTTTTTGCGCGCTACGCACAAATTGTTTTCAATGTTTTATTATTCAAGCTTAACAAGATTGCTTCAGGAACGTTTTCAAGATCATTTCAGTGTAAAAAAACCAATTTTTGTTTGCGCGCTACGCGCGGATTAGTTTGAATGTTTTTTACCAAGCTTAACAAGATGGATTCAGGAACGTTTTTCTAAACATTTCTTTTTACAATATTTATTTTTTCACGCTCAGCATGAATTATTTTTACCACTTTGTTATTAAATTGGAACAAGGTGGCTTCAGAAACGTTTTCTGTACCTTTTTAAAAGTTTTTATTATTTAGCATTTTTTGCACGCTAGCAAAGTAGTTTCCCCTGTTCGAGCTTTTAAACAATCTATACTTAAATCAGGAAAATATGCTCAACTTCTTTCTTGCATTGACAAAAAAAACCAAAATATTTATTGGAAATGAAGAGGTGGCTTTTCGATTATCTTTGGTCAAAAGTATACACCAGATCGCACCAAATGAGTTCCAAAATTGAATTTTTTTCTACTTATGAGGGGGGCACATCCCCCCTCAGACTCCCCCCTGTCCGAGCATAGCTCGGAGGGCGGTGCTATGCACCGCTTGAATCATACCTGATCAATTTCATTTTTGGGGGGCCGCCCCCTAACCTTTTCTGGATCCGCGCCTGGTGTCCCCCCCCCACTTTTGAAAACGGGATGACGCCCTTGGTCTTAAGAAATAAACACAGGGCGCCTCGAAAAAGTGGATACTTTCTTTTTGTGCAGTGTTTATTTATGTTACGATAAATCATCCAAACACCCTATGCATTATAAGGTTTATTTGTCATAACCAAAGGCGTAGCCTAGATGTTGTGGGTAGATAACCGAACACACATGGTAGTGTCACTCCTACTGTTTGTTATTACGGTTGCCCGTGCACTATCAGCACGGTAATTAGAAAATTCCAGAATGTCTGTGAATAATTACATGCATTACAACTTAACATGGAACGCAGGTGGAAGGAAGGCTTGAAGTCTTTTAACAGCTAAAAAGCCATTATCTGATACTTGATTACGTGATGGTGATAGGATGTGCAAGCACTTTAATAATGTTTTATTAGCTAACACTGCCAACGCAACACTCGGCGATAGTGTTGTGTGTGAAAAGTTATATCGGGATAAGGCGACAAAAACACTCTCAGGTAGGGTCGGTAATTTTTGTTAGGGGAGGGGTAACATAACGACATACCAGGGAATATTTTGGTGATTTTTCAACAACAACAAAATTGTCTACAAAAAAAGAGAAAAGTCTAAATCTTGGTTGTCGGTCGGGTCCGGGGTTTTTTCTATCGCCTGTCTGGTACTCAATTACGTGATAGGATGTGGAAGCAATTTAAGGATGTTTTATTAGCTAAAACTGTCAACGAAACAATGTTGTGTATGAAAGATTATATTGCGATAATTGTGTACTAACTATAAGCCTACGTGTACAATAAGGGATGGCATCCAGATTCGTAAGGATTGAAATTTTAGAAAACCGTAGATCGGAGAGGGTAAACGCACTGGACAAACGGACAGTTTTGTGTAGATAAACGGAACGCGGTTAAATAATGACCAATCAATACGCTAGCCATGCATAGCGAACGCATTGAACAACTTCCGTGAACAAACAGCCAGTGCGTTTACCATGTTTACTCTCTCCGATCTATGGTTTTCAATCCGTACGAATCTGGATGCCATTCCTGAGCAATACAATACTTGGATTTTAGATGAATAACATCTTTACGGGCTACTGCCCGTAAAGTGATGGCATATCTAAAGGAACAAGAAAAATAAATATTTACGCAACACGCAGTAGCTCATTGACATATCTAGAGCAAAAAAGTCACACGATTTTCATTAATATACAGGTTCCAATCATGGAAATTCCTATTTACGCTACGCGGACAGTTGGAGTCCTTACACTGGGATTTATTCACATTTTAATAAGGTCGCCGACTGGATTAATTAACAACCAATGTACACGTGTGAGGAATAACAAATTATTGTATTCAATTGACCTCACGATGTTCTATAAAGTAGGTCTCTCCCAATTACTTATGCAATCGTGCTCAGAAATGCCACTTAGAAACGTGAAGAAACTCAGCAATTTTAAACCATTTCCACGCGATTATTATTATACAAAACAGATTTTTCAGAAATCTTTCCCGACTTTTAAAGTCTACCTCAAGATTGACATATTTGTACTTGTTTCAATGCATTTCACATGGTAATTCCAACTAATTATGTTAACATGGTTAAGGAAATTCGACAATATTGATTTTTTTTTAAAAACATTTTGTGAATTTTTGGAACGTCGTCTGCAGACGCCTGCCGCGTGAAAAGTGTTAAGTCTTCTGTTTGGCCACTAAGACTTAGATAGATATTATTATAGCCTGATATTGTTCTCTATAGAAAACCTGCTGATGATGCTGATATTTGGCGTTGGAAGGAGGGTGGGGTGGTTGGCTTGATATGAGGGGTGGAGGTGGAAGTGGATATAAGGATATCAAGTACCCCCTCACTTATGCAAATACTTTTCTTTTTCCTACTTAACACTTTCCATGCTGCTATTAGTTTTCCCATATACAAAACAGATTTTTAGAACTGTTTAAAAATGTTTAGAATTCACCTCAAGAATTCCTGAACCAATAATAGGCATGTTTCCACTTATTTCAATGTATTTCTCATGGTGATTCCAAATATAGTAATACAATTCAACAATTTTGACATTTTTTAAACATGTTGTGAACTTTTGTAATGGCGTCTGCAGACGCCTGCTGCGTGTAAAGTGTTAAAGATGTAGGATTGTAGGACACGGAAAAACACTCAGACCTATCAGAGTCGACTGTATGTGGCAATTGACACAAAATAAATATTAGCGTTCGTTTAGTGGAATATGGTACCTTATTTTGTAGCCAAGCCACCGTCCAGAACCTCTTATAAACTGAGTACCCCCGGGGAGTACCCCCGGATTGATATTTACTAATAGTTAACACGCTCAGGTGGAGCTTATGACGAACCCAATCACTAGCATCCGTTTTGTTGACGTCATAGGACATGCGCATCAATCAACATGTTACAAGAAATATCAATTGTTTAAAACAAGCGTCTTTGTCAGAATACTGGAAAGCAACTAAGAGATGAAAATAGATAGTAAGAGTTGAAAATAGACAAACATAATCAATTTGTACAAAAGCCCATAGGTTACGTGTCATTGGCTTTGGAACGAATTTATTGCATCTGTTTATTAAAACATTCTGCGAAAACAATTAAGATTGCCAGATTGAACTCATTGAACATGCAAGAGGATGTCCTTCATTTCTGTATTCGTTTCTCTTTCGTTAGTTAGTTGGTTTGCTTTTTGGCCATCAGGGAATGGTAATTGAATTAACGAATGCTATTTGTGGTTGTTCATTAGCAACATTAGAATGAAACTATCAGTAATGTACTAGACGGGCATTATTCCCCAGACATTGTTAGCCGATACTTTGAATAATCAAGATAATAGAAATGATGCAAACCAACATGAATCTGAATGACCTCTCATGTTTGATATGCTCCGTTTTAATCCAGTAATACATACACAGACATTTGATTAAATGGTTGAAATAGATTTCGGCAGCGGCTTTTAACAGGAGATTGTTTTATATTAATTACTATTTACCGTCTTAGTCTGGTGTTTTGATCGTATTTATGATCTTTGTGACACCAAAACAAAACAAAACTAGTTCAATCGATTCGATACCTGCCATCCTAACGGTATTCCTTCTTTTACATTTTTCAACTACAGGTGTGGCACCAACACACACCATGGGATTCGTAATATGCTTACCAATGTATTAATTCTAAATTTTAAGCAAATATCTGTGTCTATTACTCTCTTTTTACAGTATGTAATCAACTAGAAGAAGGCGTAGCGGCTGTATTCGGCGCACCGTCAAGGGATGGCGCTCTTTCAATACGATCTGTATGCGATTCTATGGAGGTCCCTTACATAGCAACGCAAGAAGATGGCAGACCAACAGAGGAATCCACAATCAATATATACCCTAATTCGAGATTTATCAGTGAAGCACTTAAAGATTTGGTTTTACATTACAAGTGGACAAAAGTGACCATTCTTTATGAAGATGAAGACGGTGAGTGTGTTATGAATTCAATTCAATTCAATTCAATTCATTTCAATTTAATACCCTAATTCGAGATTTATCAGTGAAGCACTTAAAGATTTGGTTTTACATTACAAGTGGACAAAAGTGACCATTCTTTATGAAGATGAAGACGGTGAGTGTGTTATGAATTCAATTCAATTCAATTCAATTCATTTCAATTTAATTAAGTTCAATTCAATTCAATTCAATTCAATTCAATTCAATTCAATTCAATTCAATTCAATTCAATTCAATTCAATTCAATTCAATTCAATTCAATTCAATGCAAGTCAATTCAATTCAATTCAAATAATTCAATTCAATTCAAAATTAAGTTTCAAAAGAGAAACTGTTAATAGAAAGTTGAAAATGGTAAAAATTGTAAAATATTAAGTGAATTTGACGAGAAAAATTTGACACTAAAATGAAAACATCGCATGATGAATTGGTTTTGATGAACCAGTTTGATTTGAAATGACAGATGTATTGCACAAATTGTTACTGAAATATAAATTAGGCATATTGAGATTTTAACACTTTCCACACGGCTATTATTTTTACCACATACAAAACAGATTTTTCAGAAACCTTTCGCAATTTTAAAAGTCTATCTCAAGGATTACTGAACCTATACTAGGAATGTTTGTACTTATTTCAATGCATTTCACATGGTGTTTCCAAATATGGTTATGAAATTTAACAATTTTGACGTTTTTGAAACATTTTGTGAAATTTTGAAATGTCGTCTGCAGACGCCTGCCACGTGGATGAATCTCTGCCATTACATTTGTAACACGTGTTCAAGAAATATTTGTATTTGTTGAAAATCCGTGTCAAATTTTACCTTTAAAATTCATCGAAGGAATAACGCCGGCGTGTTTAAAAAAGATCAAAATGTGATATGTGCTGTATGTGCTATAAAGGCAATCGGCTAAAGTGGCGCTAATGTTCAATCCATTAAGTGATTACATGACCGACACTCAAAAAAGAAGAGTAACCACAGACTTGTTTATGTGGACGGTGTTAAAATCACCCGCAAATCCAAAAGCCTCTCTTTCCATACATGTTCATAATGTAAGCTATTAATCTTGTACGGCGTGAATCGATTAAAGCTAGCCTGTCCAAAAAAGTGCATGCTGGTTTATTTTTCTCAGTGCACCGGGTGGATAAGGTCGTCTAACCTACTCCGGCAATCCCTTGTAAGACCGTTTTAAGTTATGCCGTGCCATAGAGTTGGGTCAAATCACCGCATCATCGCAGGAAACAATTAGTCATTAACAGCGCATAAATTAAATGAGTAATTGGCGGTAGTTAGTGTTTCAAAATTGTTAATGAAGATACGATGTTGCCCCATTCCTAATATAGTGGCCCAATAAGGCCGCTTTGATCTGGAAAATAAAACCAGATACTCTAGATCTGAAACATTTTAATAACACATTGGGTGCATTCATACAGACGATATTGCCTCCGTATACAATAAACAGATACAATTGATACATACAGTATTGCTCCCGTAAACTTTACCACAAATGGGTAACCTTCTATCGTAAATTGTACTACAAGTACCAATTATTTTGGTACCAATCCTTAACACTTTCCATGCGGTAAGCATCGGCAGACGACACTCCAAAATGTCACAAAATGTTTCCAAAATGTTTAAATTATTGAATTTCATTAGCATATTTGGATTCACCATGAAAAAGTCATCAGAATAAATACAAACATACCTAGTATTGGTTTAGTATTTATTGAGATATAGTCTTTGAAAGTTGGAAAAGGTTTCTGACAAATTCATTTTGTATGGTAAAATAGCCACATGGGAAGTGTTAAGGTAGCGTGATGACTTGCTAGTTACTGGAATGTTTATCAGTTTTGTTTAACAGTGAAACTGATACAGGTTTCTGAGTGATTATAACCCGAGGGATGGGAACCCCGTGTGTCTAACAATTTCAAAATATGCAAATTTCTAATTTACATATGAACTAATTCAATGCCCCTACAAAGTGATGGTGTATTTCTTACATTTATACACAAAAACCTGCACGAAAGCATCGAATCTGTTACTATACACAACCCCGAAATTCCAAGGGGTCCTAATGCTTTTAGCCTTTTTTGACTTAGCTTGTTGCTATTTCAATATAACTCAAGACTATTTTTAAAGAGATATTCAATTTGCAAGAGGTCAAATGAACTAAGGAATGTCATCGCAAAGCTAAATTCGTGAGAAAAAACACAAGAAAATGGGAGCTTATTAATCACTTAAGTGGAAATAAATACTAAGATCTTTAGAAATTAATATCCGGGTGGATGATAAACCATTTTTTTTTTAAATACAGTTTCGCAAAATCTAAGGCATTTACTAAAAAAGTTTCATATAGAAATTGGCTAGCCTTCAGTCTCACATACAAAAGAAGTAATTTCCATAATGAAGTTCGGTGATGCACAAAAGCCTATGTACAAAATAGACAAAAACAGTCAGAATCCTCGAGATTGAACGTAGTAGATGTTTTAACGCTTTACACGCGGCTATTAGTTTTACCATTATTCAAAACAGATTTTTCAAGAACCTTTCCCAATTTGAAAGCCTATCTCAAGAATTACTGAACCAATACAAGGCATGTTTGTACTTATTGCAATGCATTTATCATGGTTATTCGGAATATGGTGGTGAAATTCAATAATTATGACATTTTGAAACATTTTGTGACATTTTGGAGCTGTTATCTGCAGACGGCTGCCGCGTGACAGGGTTGGATTTATTTACAAATGGTACACATAATGAACTACGTAATGAATGAAGGTTACAAACAGTCAACACGTGAATGAAATGAAATGCAAACCAAAATACTTCTGGAGGCATGGTGTGCACGGTGTTTCTTGCTGGATTAGTGTATTCCCCGCTGCATATCAGGTGGTTGTAACCTAATTTGCCAACACGGGATGAATACCGGCATAGTTTTGGGACTGGAAAGTACGAGAGACCTAACGTGTTAAACAGCCTGAGTATCAAGGAGGAAGACAGCGGGTCGTTCACCAGGGAAAACCAAGTATTAAATGGATACGGATATAAAGATGGACCGTTCTGACACCTTGGGGGATTCAGTGATAAAGAACGTCGGATTAGGGGTCATTGAATGGAAACCTACCAAATTGCCAGAAACAGCAGTTATTTGGCTGAAAGATTGGTAAAGTTTTCGAAAGAGCTAAAGAGCTACCAAACAGGGTCTTTGAAAGGAAAAAGTAGCGACACAAACGTCCAAGAAGTGGCTGACAGTGTCGGTTATATTTAAAAAGAATGTATGGTTATTGTGTGGAAGCGAAGCTGAAAGTTTGGCTTACAGCCGTATATGCGCCTGCCCAACAGGTATGCCCGAAAAGGGGTCCTTCCCCCTCCCCCAAACACACAGGGATGCCGCAAGGGGTTAGTTCACGGAATATCATGGCAAATGTTATTGATTTTTGTCTTCTTTTTTACGATCTGCGCGATACCAAGAAGTTTCATCGTGTACATGCATTGTACATGGTTGTTGGCTGATGTGAATTTTCAAGTTCGGGCTGACCATACACAATCACTCTCAAAGGGAAAGGTTACTTGGAAGACAAACATAGGAATACGCTGGACGTGTCGTGCGTAGCAACGACCAATTAATCTGGGATGGATAGTAATGGGTGATGACTGATCTAGAAAATGTGGTTTAGGTCTCTTCAAGGGTTTGCTTGGTGTAGCAACATATTTAGTGCATTTGTGTAGCTTCGTGTATAACTGGAAGACGCGCAATACAGTGTTAAAAGATGGGGTCAACCAAATTGTCGCTTTCGGTTTTTTTTATAGGTTTCCGATAGAACTAATTGACAAGATATCACAGCTGATTGTTTGTTCCAACAGGCATACATTTGAAGAAAGTCATTTTAATTGTTATCGTTTTGTTTTGTTTCAGGTTTAAACAGACTACAAGGCGTTCTACAAGCCTCACGGCGGAGCCGATTGAGCCTGTCCGTCTACCGCATACCAGGTGAAAATGTAAAAGGGTTATTGAAAGAGATCAAATCGTCAGGTGCCAATCATATCATCGTGGATTGTAGGCGTGATATGCTTCCGCTAATGCTTGAACAGGTGTGTAGCATTCTTTTATAACATTCCACAGTCTATAGTCACATATCTAAGCTCCCCTATGGGGACACCGTCTATACCTATGTTCAAGTATAGCATGTTGTTCCACTGTATGAAGGCAGCAATGTCTACATTTACATACTCCTGATTAAATTAGGACGATCCTCAGATTACTTTAATTAGACATTCAATACATGATGAGCTCCAACGGTGTAGTCTAGGATTACGGTATGATATCTCAATCATTTTGAAACCTTGTCGTCTGGTCGACAGTAGACATAATATGAACACTATGCTTACTGCTTCGCTGGCGGCTCTCCCGGTGGCAACAACATTATAGGTACTTAAAATGGTACCTACTATAACACTTTTTTTCTATCTCGTGCATGAACCACTAAGCAACTACTAGGCATGTTTGTACTGAAAAAAGATCATCCATTTGTCATATTGATTCTTAGTCGCGTTTGCTAATCCAATAATATCGGGATATATGACAACATTTGGTATAAAATCGCAAGCTTGTCGAAACACTGCACAGGCATCAAAGGGGTTAATGCCTCAGAACCGAAAAGGTTAACACGCACTTTCAATTAAAAAGCCATGGGCTTCTCTAGACTAATTAGCTCTGACAATTTGCGTAAGGACAAGGCATTAGAGGTCAAGGAATGCAGGATGTGCTATTATGCATGTAATGTTGGCGGTCGAAACCATCTAGCTCTTCTGGATTATTTTACCTGTTATGGTTAGTGAGCGGCATTTCTAAACGGGGGCGCTTTGAAGGGTAAAATTTTGTAGCTTTAGTGACTTTGGATGACTTATTTAGGCTTGTCCTTTAATGGGGACTGTCAACCCTAAAAACATGAAATTTATCAAACGCTGTAACTTTTGAACTATTAATGTGATGTATATAAAAGTATACGTTTTTGGAAAGGAACTGTTTCACAGAATCGATTTGTGGTATCAAATTTTACTTAAAATGCTGATATTCTGACTTTTTGCCAAATAATCACTTTTTGACTCAAAAACTTGTGGACATCGTAGCAAAATCATTTTTTTGGTAAAAAATGCTTAAATAGCACCGAAATCATCTATAACACTACCCACGGGACGCTCTTTATTTTTACCATAACAATGTTTAGATTTTAAAGTGTTGACCAAAAAGGGATTTTTATTTTTTTTTATTTCGGACTACTGGAATTTAAGGCATTCACACCCGTGTATATATGGTGCAACAAGATTTGTATGGAAACAAAACGAGCAGTACTTGTATCCGAAAGTCTTTATAGGTTGCATTCAGCAGTACCGCAGCGTTGATAGCTGCCAATGTTATGAAATGATGTTAACCCAAACAGTCAGAAAATTCAGGTAAAACTTAAAGCATGCTAAATTCAAAGTTGTTTTTGAATCAGGAAACCGTAACATCAATAGTAGCTTACTACACACATATGTATTGATGAATTTAACCCTAACAATATCCAGCCGCGCAGACAGTTACAACACATTAAATCAGTTCCAAATTGGCAAACTTTTTTGTATCTCTATGCGCGCAAAAGTAATCCAAGCGTACGTACGCGATTATGGCCACACGTATGCGGTTTTGACCGCACGCGTGCGTCACGCATATGATGCACAGTGCGCTTGTGTTGCCTTCAGGGCGCACGCAACTAATACGCTCCCCATAGGCTTTACACACAAATGTCGGCCTATTAAAACCGCTCTATTTCAAAAATCCTTCAGTGAATTTTTATGAGAATTTGCAATCTTATTTATAACATTTTCAGTCCTCAGTCTGGGACGCACAGTGGCGGTAAATCGGCTGATAAAATTATATTAAAGCTCAAATCATCCCGTTTTTTTACAAACTTCACGTACATATTCACCCTAACACATAAATTCAACATTCGCGAGGACAACCCCAGCTACTGTGTCGATCTCGCACACTTTTGTGCTTAATAGGAACTATTGCTGTACTCAATTGTTGGCCAGAAGTGGATTTCTAGACTGAATTAGTTGTGTGCGCCCTTCAGCGCGCCAGCGTCCTTCTGTATCCATTCGCTGTTGTAAAAAGGCTTCGCCAATTTGGAACTGATAGAAATGATTCACACCTTTCAGTTTTTGTAACATAAATTATCGACACCGATTTGATTAATGGATAATAAATGTGTTTCAACACGTCGCAAACACATGCATCAAAAGTAATAACAATGACAGACAGTGCCATATCTAACGCCTCCCGTGGATAAGTAACCATTTTCTGGGGAAATAAATCGACTAATGACTCAGTTTTTATGAACATTGCAAGGCCAAGGGGATACATCTATTGGACGTGAACGACCAATATTTTTCTTATTTCAGTTGGATTTTTATTTTTTAAATAAATATTTACAAAAGCCGTTTAATCTTTTTTCTAATTTTTTTTTAAAAATCTTTAGAATTTTTTGAAAACTGTTCTCCAAATAATTTAAATGATTGAAAATGTTTTCCGATATTTTTGTGAAAGTTTTCCAAAGAAGATTTGTTTGATCATAAATTTCAAAAGATTGCATTGAAATGTTGATAAGATAATGTCGAGAAAAAAATCAGCCCAACTATAAACCGACCGTACATAAAGGTTTTTGTCGCCTTATTTTTTTGTGTGTAAGCAAGTGAAACTGAGGCCTAACAAATTAAATACTTTGTTTTAGCAAATAGCAACCTTTGGCTAAAAAGCTATGTGCTATGCTTTTATTTTTGTTTAAAAAAAAAAGAAGCTATGTCCTATGCGATTATTTGTAATCTTTTTTTCTTCATAAAAATCAAAATAAAATAGTCAATACTATTAATTTTGTATTTTTAAACAAAGTAATCAGACATGAACAATGCACATTGTATGCTTGTGTTCTCTTTACCTTTTAACTTCACAAAGTTAGTTGAATGTGTGTTTTCAGTCACAAGGTTGTCGAGTATCGCCAAAACAATCTAAATTAGTTTTAAAAATTAAGAATTAAATCGAAAAAATGGCTGCCGCACGTAGCGCTACGCACGAAATCTAATTTTAAAAGTAATGCGTACGTGCTGCTGAGACAAAGTATTAAACATTTTTTGGCCTGATCAATTACTACTTCTATATTTGACTGATATCACTGGTGTTTTAGAGAGAAGTTGGTGATGGTGTGCGTACATGTCAACAGTATCTCGTATTATATGTCCACTTTGTAGATTAGCCTACACTTTCAATTTAAACCACCTCCGATTAAAGGTCAATACACATTGGTCAAAAGGATGGGTTCTTTCCAAATCACTGGGACTGGACGCAATTAGACATGTTAGAGAACTATGATGATGAAGATTTAGTCGTGGAAAGTTTCCATTATCGCACAATGAGGTATGCGTCACTGTGTGGTTGTTGCTATTAAGTATTAGTCTCTTAGGTCATGTAAGTAGAGACGTTAGCCAAACTTGAATCAAGAAGTTGATCACGTCTTCGCATATGTAACCGCCTCGTTTGTCTCAAGGACTTCCACGAATTTTTCGTTACCTAACACCTTTTAAGCCAGGCAAACCAATCTGAAAGCGATGCTGGCCCTCGGTGCTGGCCTACTTTAATACGGATGAGTTTCAGAGTGTATCGTGCGAGAGATACAAAATAATGCTCAGCTTTTCCCCTTCATGAGTCCGCATGTTGTATACGTTTGGCAAAGCACTATACTACAGAGGTTGTGTGTTCGAGTCTCGCTATCGTCAACCTGTTGTGAAGATCCGAGCGTGCACGTTGTAGATTTGACGTTGGTTCAACTTCGGAACGTTGTATTATGGTTGTCATTTCGTTGGGGATAAAAGATTTTGGCGTCAAGGGTTGTTTTAGCAAATGCAATAACGATATTTATCGTTATGTTCTAGAAGTTATTATAGCATTATTAAATCAGTCCCTGACTGGTAAAAAAAACCTTTCAAATTCCTATCCAACCATATGGGACAACCATTGACATCAAATCTCCAACGTACTAGCTGGATATATTATCCTGAGGCAAAACTTAGATTGAAATGTGTAAGAATTCAGAACATGCGAGAAATAAATGCGCCATCCTTGTTCAATCTAACAGTATGACACTTTGAATGTAAATGATTGCTAATACTTATTTGGATGGTTTTCATTTTTCACGACGTATCCTTCATTCATTCATTCATCAGTTATTTCAGGTATTGTACAAGTATGAGGTTTCTGTCAGAATGTTTGGTGCAAAGAACACGCCGATTTTCTTTCCGTGAAAAGGGGATAGTCAAATGTTTTCAAATCTTGTTTGCATACTAAATGAGATTACACGACATCGCCTGACCTATACTTTAATAAAGAAGAATTAGTTATTCAAAGTCTCCCGTTTGTGCTAAATTACATACGGTTATAACACTTTCAACGCGGCTTTTACTCTCTAAATGTAAAACGAGTGGAAAGAGTGGCAATTCACTCGAAAAGGAGTGAAAACGCAGGACAACCCGTTTTAAAATGAGTGTGAAAGTTAATTTTTCACTCTCAATAGAGTGGAACATTGTCATAAAATCCCCTTTCACTCCTTTAAGAGTGTTTTTTCCACTAATAAACGTGTTGTCCTGCGTTTAACACCTTGAAAGAGTGGAAAACCACTCTTTTACATTTAGACAGTAGTTTTGCCATACACGAAAAGTTTTTCAGAAAATAATCGCACCGTCTATCTCAATAATTACTGAACCAATAATAGGCATGTCTGTACTTATTTTGATGTATTTCTCGTGGTGATTCTAAATATGGTAGTAAGAAATGATTATTTTGACATTTTTGAAAAATTTATGAAAATTTTGAATGTCGTTTGCAGACGCCTGCCGCGTGGAAAGTGTTAAAAATCAAAATGATCACCATTTTCACCAAACATAAATGTATCCTCATTGTGAAGTGTCAGAAACGGTCTGATAATAGCGATGGAATGCCACCATTGGCTTCAACTGAGTTAGAACAGGTGGCAAATCAGGTGGAGCATTAAGTTGAATTGTGTGAAGTCGGCACCTCGGTCAAAGAGATATTCTGCCAGATTTAAATGGATCCAACGAATATCTGACGTGATGGCTAAAACCGATTTTACAACTTCGCACTTTAGTTGTTCGCTTCTTCTTTAATAGTATATATAATTTTAAGTAAGCTACTATTTTGTCGACATCTGGTTATAGTCTAGGCTCTCTGCTCACGGAATACAGAGGAAAATCGGTGTCGAATTTGCTCCCAATTTTGAAGACGAGTTTCTAGTCTTTTATCTTTATTTGTAGCAGTTAGTTAATAATAAAACTCCCTATCTTTAACGCAATATAATTCGTCGCTGTTCTTAAATAACGACACATCACAACAGAATTAAGTAAAGTGATGTGTCGTTATGTCAGAACAGCGACGAATTGTTCAATGTTCTAATTAATGTTCGCTTTGTCGTTTACGAATATTTTTTCGAGGTAGTGTGATCTGTGCTGAAACACCACCACCACCATCACAACAATTACTTCCCTCACTTAAACCTTCACCCTACCTCGAACTGGCTGTATTACTTTTGTGTTTTCACTTGATTTTGTAATTTTAGTACATGCAAACAAAATATTAAAGAGGTATTTTCTCAAACCTTTATCGATTGCTAGAGCTACCGTTTGAAATATATGAAATGTCTGAATTTGTATCTATCTTCACACTCTCAGAACAAAGGTTAACCAAGTTGGTTAAAATGTTGTGGTGTACCACACAATTGGTTGGTTAAAACCGTAACCAACAGCTGTTGGTTAAACTTTAACCTGTGGTTGGTTACATTTTTTAATCATTTGTTGGTTAATATTTTTTAACCAACAGCTGTTGGTTAAACTTTAACCTGTGGCTGGTTACAATTTCTAATCATTTGTTGGTTAATATGATACCGTATATGATATGATTTTATTGGCACAAAATCGCGACCCGAAGGCAGAATTCCATTGTACAGGAAAGCAAGGAATACATATAAAAAATTCAATACATAAATAGCTTACTTACTGGGCAGGAACATGGCACAGAGACAAATACAGGATATGCGAGCATGATGAAGAAAGACGGAGCACGCAAAGCAAATTATGGGAGTTCACTGTTGATCAGCAAATATGTTTTAACCAACAGTGGTTGGTAGAAAATGTTGGTTAAACTTTTATTTTTTTTGGATAAACTTTAACCCAGACAACATTACAATATTGGCCCAATATTGGCTTTCAATATTGGCGCCAACCCGTGGCCAGGACAAACTTTGGCAAAGGGCAAGCCTATGGACAAGGGACAGGACAAGGCACATTTCAAGGCACAAGATCTAGGAAGCGATAACTTAAAACAGCGGCGGCAATTGTTAGACCAAGTCAGAATTTGTATATGAAATCAATGGTGTCATTTTCCGCCCCTGGTATATTGTGCCCATTATTGGACCAATATTGGTTGCCAACATGATGCCAATTGAAGAGCGCCAATGTAAAACCAATATTGGTCCAATATTGGTTGGCAACATGATGCCAATTGAAGAGCGCCAATGTCAAACCAATAATGGACCAATAATGGGCACAATATACCAGGTGCGAAAAATTACAAGTTGATTTCATATACAAATTCTGACGTGGTCTCACAATTGCGGATTGCACAAAATATTTTCCCGCCATTGAAATTCTTTGGCGGGAATCTTGTTATGACCTCTTGTTGGTTAAAATTATGATGCCTTAACCACGTTTGTAATTTTTAACCAACGCTTCATTTTTAACCAATGTAGTATACTTTTTAACCAACATTCTTTTAACCCATGGTTTTAATACCTGTTCTGAGAGTGAGTATTCCGTAAAAATCTGGCTATGTTATTTACGTTTATTTACTTTATAAATAAATATATTATTTAATTATGTAATTATTTTATATTTATACATTTGTTTATTCATTTATTTGGTCTTCAGTTATAATGTGTGCCTGTAAATATGGCAGGAGAGCATAGCTTCATGTTTACAGCATGAAGCAAAGTGTTTCTAGGTAAAGTTATAGTTGTGTAGTTTGCTGGGATTTGAATTATTAAATCTTAACACTTTTTAAATTTTTCATGGTTTACTTCATCATTATCTTAACACTTTCCACGCGGCAGGCGTCTGCAGACGAAATTCTAAAATTTCACAAAATGTTTCAAAAATGTCATCATTATTGAATAACATTACCATATTTGGAATCACCATGAGAATGCATTAAAATAAGTACAAACATGCCTAGTATTGGTTCAGTAATCCTTGAGATAGACTTTGAAAATTGGAAAAGGTTTTTTAAAAAACTGTTAAAAATAATAGTCGCGTGGTAAGTGTTAACATTCGTAACATCTATAGATTAAAAGACAATTTTGAAATTAAAAACATGAAAGGTTAGGGCCCGTATTCTCATACTTAACGCGGTTTTAGCTCAAAACCGTGTCCAACTAAACGTGTGTCTAACTTAAAGGCGAGTTTATCTTTTGAACAACGTGTTTAACAAAATACGGTTTTAAACTAAGCTAATCTCGTCCACAGAGTGGTCATGCGTTACTCTATACAGGTATTTTTTGTGTTTTTGTTGAGAATTGCGTCAGGTAAAACGATGTGTCTAAAGTCAAAGTTAGACGCGTGTTTAGCTTAAAACCATGTTTAACACGTACGAGAATTCGGACCCTTAGGCGTCTGATCACAGACAACAATACTACTAAGACATACCCTTTTCTTGACAGTCTCAGATACTTCAAAAGAAATTAAACTCAATGGAAAAAGGATAATTTGAGACATTGCTGAATTGTTATCATACGTGGAACGTACGTCGATGACAATAATTGGTGTATCATTAAAACTATTTTGGAGTTATTACATAAAAAATAAAACGTCTGTATCATTTTGTGGTATCTATTGCATATACATTACGATGGATTTGTTGATGATTTGTTATTTTATGAGTCGCGATAGCTTACAAAAATGAAACGCAGTCCTTAATGTAATGTCGTGAATGTTTGTTACAAACAATTTCTGAGATTTTGTATTCCTGAGTCTTTGACAAGTCACCGCATTTGACATGCAACGAATTAACCTCATGTTGTGTATTAAATTTGTATAAAAACTATAATTTCTCAAATAGTCAATTTTATTTATCTTTATTCTTTTTGTGTTTAGATGATGGAAGTGCAGATGTTACGAAGTTATTACCACTACTTGTTTACAAACATGGTTAGTAATATACCCTAATGTAGTTTATTGGCACGGGGAATTATATCAGCGATTATTTACAGGAGCTTAAAAATCTGTCAAACGGTTCATTAGGCTACACGGCCCGCATAGCAGCGCTATAAATTGATGCCCTAAAAACCGGAACCAAATTTAAATATTCGCCTTCAAAGCTGGTTGCTATATGACATAATTCTCGTGTGCAACCAACCGGCTGTATTGCAACGCCCATCATTGAGTAGTTTAAACGCACGAGCGTGGATGTAATTTGCAACATAATGGAAACTCACCCATGCAGTTAGCAAGTAGTACCGCTCGTACACGCCCCAAATTTTAATATACAACCAGGCAATCCTCTCGAAGTAATTGATAACAATAGGTTAACCAGACCGAATTAATAGTGCTCCTAAGCGGGCAAGTTATGTCATGTGACTGGACTATCTGACGCCCCTTGATCCTCACACCCTATAGCAATTATCCATTTTCACATTCCCTGAAATCATCGGACATAAACGAGTGTTTCTTTCTTGGACTCGGTACAAACCATTGTAAAAGTAATCTATTTCGATTGGTCAATGGGTTCCTGGACTTTCTGACGAAAGCTAGTAACGGTCTCTCGACCTATATGACCCGATGTATAACGTAGTGGCTGAACTTAAGTTGACAGAACTCGGGACAGAACTATGCATACTCCCATTAGTATATCATCTTATTTCATAATTTAGTCACAAAAATACAAGGATACATTTTTGCGCGAAATAGAATCGAATAAATAATATTTATTTTAGCAGATAAAACACTTTTCGTCTGTTTTGTTTCGGCAGGATCTTCATCTTTTGAACATGACTCGGTATGTCGGCGATAAAGTCAATGTGTCAACATTACACCTTCTAGACAACGAGAATGTGCAAATAAGAACATTGATGGGAGAATGGAGATCATTGCATCCACAGAAAGAAGAGACGGATCCTCCTCTGGATCCATTCTATGGCAAACTCACGGTAGGTTCTTCAAACCTGGAATATAAAATGGATACATCTATAATATTGTGGAGGTTAACGCATACATGTACACCAATTGGACTCTGCAAATCAAATCAAGCACGTTATACCAATTTGCCTTCCCAGATAGCAATACAACGTTGGGCCAAGGTTGGGACAACGTAATCACTTACGTTGGGGCAACGTCAAAATATGACATTGGGCCAACGTAATTTTGTCCGGCTAAACAACGTTGGCTCAACATCAGTTGTTTGACGTTGGCACAATGTTGGCCCAACTTTGGCCCAACGTTTCAACAACAGCGTTGGCACAACGTTGGCTCAACGTTGGTCCAACATTTCAACAACAGCGTTGGCACAACGTTGGCCCAATGTTAGCCCAACGTATAAACAACAGCGTTGGCACTACATTGGCCCAACGTCTCAACAACAGCGTTGGCACTACGTTGGCCCAACGTTGGCCCAACATTTCAACAGCAGCGTTGGCATTACGTTAATGCCATGTAGATTTATGTATTCAGCCAACGTTCAGGTCCAACAATGCCCTAACGTTTCAATGTTAAACAACATTGGCACAACGTTAGTGCAATATATTTGTCTGTTGGGCCAACGTTTTGCCGGATTTTGTCTTGTAAACTAATGTACGTTACTTCAGCGTTTGCCCAACCTTTGAAAGAACACATAACACTGTAGATAAAACACACAAATTCATTGGTAACAATTTATTTGAAATCTTCTGTTTTATTGGTATCATGAATAATCTGTAATATAGTTACAATACACACGAAAGAACCTAGCTACAACCTGTTCCTGCCCAAAACGGTGCGACTAAAATGGTTATTAGGGTTAAATGTATTAGGGTTTAATAGGGGAGGATGGGGCAACTGGTCCAGTGAAGCATATTTCAGGATATAAAATATTAAAGCATGTGTAAAAATTGATCAATTTGCTATGAAAAATAACATCACCCAAGTAACTGTTTACATATAACATATAATCAATGTTGAAAAATGACAACATGGAAACCAGGAAGTATTTTCTTAAAGGTAAATGACCCGATCACATTTTCTTATAGATTTTTCTCAAACATATGGAGATTTTCATATCATATTTTTCTGATTAACATACTGAAATTTGACGGTCCAAATCAGTATGATTACGAAGAAATTGGTGAAATAAGATTGAATTACCACGAAAGGTGGTTAACCACCAATAAGTTTGTGTACAACACAATGGGCACATTTCACGGCATCTTGTGCGTCTAAAATAAGAACCATTAGAGTTATGCAACTCAAACTTTGGAATACAACTCTTTTAAGGATGACCTTTCATGTAGAATAGAAAACTTCAAGTTTAAAATCGGAACATCTACCTTTAACAAACACATTTAAATATTATTTAATTTGTAAGGCTATATTAAAAAAATGATGTCTCAAATCTCCCCCGCGCATTGGTTAATTGACGCGCGTTGGAAGGAAAAATTATTATTATTATTTTTTTTTTAAATCCCAAAGTTGCACCGATTTGTCATTGATCACATCATTTTAAATAAAGGATTTCAATATTTTATATTTAAAAAACAAAAATGCATTTCGCATTATGTTTTGAAAATCTGAAGAGCTTTGAGACAAAAGATTTTTTTAATATAGCCTAACAACGATACACGTCTCATAAAACCCATGTTTGATACAGTTTTTGTGTTTAACGTGTAAATAGCAGTAATACTAATAGTGTATATAAAGCAAGCAAAGTTTTTGACTGCACGCTTTTTAGAGTATTACAGTTTTTGACTGTTTGCTTTCATTTTCGGCTATTTTAAGTCCCCATCGAAATGATATATTGTTGAATTTGTGCCGTCTCTTCATTTGTGTGTACTGCTGTCTTTTAAGTGTTCAAAAGTAAGTGATTTAAAAAAAATAATAAATAAATAAATTTAAAAAAAATCCCGACTGACCTACCCTATTTGTTTTGGTCATGTTACGCCAATCAAACTTTTTTTTTTACGCCTAATAATAATAATGGTAAACAGGATTTATATAGTGCCTAACATCAGAACCAGTCACCAGGTACTTTATTACAATGGTAAAAATGGTAAAAATTAAATAAAAAGCATTATACAATATATATAGCAATATACAATGTACATATAAAAATTGGAGTAATTCTGTTATACCCTCCACAGGGTATTCATAGTGCGTGATTTTTAAGAACAACGCATACTAACCGATGTTGGTGTGAAGGGTATAACACAATTATGCCTAAAAATCAAAATATAAACTGTGGCAAGCCAGTACAATAACATTAACTACAAAGTACTGGATCAGTTTTTGTCTAAATAAGTAATTTTCAAATCAGCTAAATCTTTTAAGGGCAACCAAAAGGTGATTCAAGTACATGCTTTATTTGATGGAGCATATTTTGAAAAATATAATGTAAGCTATTACTCTTATTGTCCGTACATAAACCAATCATAATGGCCAGTGCATCAATTTATTGTGGGATGAGCTATACGGATGACGCATTACTACGTAACAGGTGTAACTCCCAACTCAGTATCAGTCTGAGTCTTGGTCGATAACAAAAGTTGAGAATACTGATAATATCCATCTATTGAGGTTCTGTGTGCGAGTGCGACTAACACCTTTAACGTAAAAGGGAAAAAGGGTAGTAATCTACGATCGACAATATGATACAAATTATCTAAGCTTAGAAACTCTATATTTTGTTTGTCTGGGCAATATCAAAGGGTAATTCTTTCTGTATTTTGGGTTTTTTTACAATATATCACCACTTTGGTTGACTTTCATTAGAAAATCCTCGCCTTTAACAATTGCTCAGGGATTGGAAATAAAAATATGGGGAACTAGGGGAAAATTCTCTTGATATGGACAATTTGTACGCAGATTCAATAGTTGATGTCTGCAAGGCAAATTATTATATTTTGCTGTAGGATTACTGGCCAGAATTGAGTCTTTTGTAACAAAGGGAAAAACAATAATTTTTTGCCAAGAAATTTGTCGGAAAAATATTACATCCTGCGTTAAACGATGCAATGTAAGTAACATACAGTGGCATTGTGAGCAAATCAATACCAGGTCAAGTGCATTGATTTTTCATATTTTACATTGACCTACGTCATACACAACACTATACAAATCAAAATTCACAATTTTAGCATAATTTTGATCTACAGGCTGTATCAAAATGATTTGTACTCTGATATGTTCCATTTTCAAAAAAGCATTAAAAATATAAAATCTCTGATAAATACAATATTTTTGATTTTAATAAATAGGGAATTATGTCAACTTATTGATCTGATAATCTGAAGATAATTGGCTGTTGTTTCTGACCGCTATTGTCATTCAAATGAAGATCGACGTAATCATGGTTTTACTCGCAGCAACGCAAATTTAATAGGTTCACTGCACAAACTCTTTATAAGTAGTGAATATGAGTGCAGTCAGGAGGAACTTTGAATTGAGCGCTTCAGATCTAACGTTTCGATGAAAATGATAAAAACACCAATATTAATATTCCTTTAAAAGCTTGTAAATTCTGAAAACATTTTGCATATAGAAGCAAAATGGTATAAATGGTTCGTAACATATCAAAACAAATTCTGAAAAACTGATCAGACCACGGTACAAATCTTTTTGATACAGCCTGTACGTTATAACAAATAAAAAAATGTCAACAAGTCTGCTAACACCTGCACCAAGCAGCTCATCAAAACAAGGCGTGTGTTGCACGCATTGAACGGCATACATGCAGATTGGTTTAGACACTTTGAATGCACTCCGCAGACCCTTCTTTTTTTGGTTCAGACAGATTTTGTTTTATTACAACATCTTATGCAGAACTTTTTGCATATTAGTTCAATGATGTGCTTCAGGATACAAACAATAACTGATGAAAATTGTTTCATCAAATCTTTCAATGTGGTTTAAATCATCTCTGTATTAAGTCAAAACTGATATTGCTCCACTGTGGAGATATCTACTCTTGTGGCTCTCCACCTCCTTTTTAGTCTAGCAGTCAAACCAGTGGGCAGTTGTAACAATACTTTCATAAAATACACGCATCAAATTACTCTATGATACATACTAAAATCAAACATTTTCTTATCTTGGCTTCTGAATCTTAACTTCCTTAGGTTATAGTTTGCCTGAATACAGAGATGAGCACTAACCGAGGTTTGTTATAATCTACTCAACTGTTAAATTAGTCGCTATTAACAAGAACACAGTACACTGTATATTGTAAGACTGAAATAGATAGTCAACATTTTATCAGATGTGGCTCTGACTTCATCAGGACAATGTAACCAGTCTCTTTAGAACAGCACAATGTTTCACTGAACCAATGTGAATAATGGTGATGATGCTGACTTGTGCGAGGTTACCACAATTGTTCTGCAAGCATGCAGCAATAACATTAGCCACCTTTGTGCACAGTTTAGGGGCGGAAGGCTTCCATTTGATTGGTCGGTCTCATCATCATTCATCGCAGACATAGCCTCTACATTTTCCATGTCTGCCTCTGCATTTCCATCTGCACTGTCAGCTGAATAAAGTAAAACACAAATATAATAATAACTGTATCAAATTGATAATTAATTTTAATATAGTTTTCAGGTCCAATATACACTCTAACAAAAGAGGTGCTGGTCTCACCAACTTATCTGAATCCTCATTTCGAGGTCTAGATTGCTCAACTTTCTTAGCTCTACATCTGGAAGCTCTTCAACCATCTATTGTTGTATTGCGTTGGATAAAATATGGGGAGTCACCAAACATTACAACTTGATGAGAAACATGCTTATTCAGTATAGTGATCAGATAATTAAAATTTACCAACAGATAGTGTACCACATGTTTCAAACAGATATTTCAAACATGAGTTCTATTTTCAATTTCACAAGAATAGGATCAATATAACTTATATAAGGTTTGAAGCTGAATGGAAGGAAGAATACAGCATGCAGGAGGACAGGGAATAGTCTCAAGTTCTTAATCAGATTGTATGACTTTTTGATTTAATTTTGTAATGATACACAGACAAATATTTAATTGTGAAATCTCACATCTTTTTAATTAACTTGAATTTTGTTTATCATGGGTGTAGAATAGAATGTTTACACGTTTAGTATTCTGTTCCATTTTTTTTTATAAAATACCCAAAATAATTACCTTGTTTGGCAGCGACTTTCCTTTACTCTCTGTCTTTCCTTCCCGATATATCTGCTGCATACTTTAACCAGCTTTTGATGTAGTTGCCTGCAGAGGTATCATCGGAGCTCTTCCATACCTTTCTTTCGGCACCTAAAAAAATAAGACAGACAGTATATCATTTAAACTACTGAGGAACTGTGATGCTCAAAGTATGTGCGAAATGAGAATACATTTTTTTATGTTAACCCTTACCCCGCCCCCCCCCCCCCCCTGAATGTTAAATAATGCCAATTTTAAGTCCCTCTCCAAGCGCCTGTGCCGCAGTTTTTTGATGACGTAGTAAACGGAGCCTACATGTACAATAGTGAGCGCAGACTGCGCGAATGAGTAGCTGAGGGCCGTGGCTTAGTGGGTGGGACATGGGACTTGAGAACAGAGGATCCCCCGGATCCTTAAAAATTGTGATCCCAATCAAAAACCCTAAACCGGGGTTAGGGATAGGGCCTAGGGATCTCTATAGTATAAAGATAAATAAACAAATATTTGTCATAAAGCATGGTCAGAAGTAACAAGAAAGAGACAATGCAGGCTTCAGTAACAATTATCACCAGTGTTGTAGCTGAGTGCACCCTACCAAAGTCCAAGTCCTTGTTTCTCGAGTCCCAATTCTTACTGTCCGAGTCCAAGACCAAGACAGAGACAGAGTCCTCATATATTTTAAGTTCTGATAATATTTCATGTCATATATTTTGCTCTCTACAGGCCACGCAAACATACTACTTTTTCCCCTGTTTTATATTCATGGACACATTTGGATACCATTTTGAATCAACGGTGTAGTGAGGATTTTGATGCTCGGCTCGGATATGTGGTCAGCAATTGAAAAAAGTGTTATACATTGAGAAATGTCAAACTTAAGAACAAAGTTAAGTTGTATCAGGGTTGTAGCCAGAGCATTTTGAGTGTCAGGCGCAATATTTCGCTATTTGGTTACACAATTCTTGCGGCTCAGGGGCCGGGATGTTTTTAGGCCTTTTTAATGCACTTTGAGGGTTCCTGCCAGTCGCCACATAATGTCTTGTTTTATGAGGCAGTTTAATGATTTTATCCACAAACTGTTAAAAAAAAATTTTATTATTATTTGTTTTTAGAGTGCCGAGCGGCCAGCCCAATTCCGGGCCCGGCGCCGCCTGGCGTAACTACAACCCTGGTTGTGATAATCTAACAGATTCTACTCTGTGGAGTAAGAGTGAGGAGACTGAGCTGCTCTTTGAAGCTAAAAATTGCTAATGAAAGATCATTTTTGTTGAAAACACAGACAAAGAACATTTTCCTCGTAAAAATATCCTTAATTGTATATTTTCATTTTTGCACACAATTTTAAGTCTCTTTACATTATAGTTATAGGATTTCTATGATAAACATGTTTTTCGGCTTCTTATATTTTCAACAGTCAGAGGTATTTATTATGTTTTATGACAATATTTCTCAAGAACTGAAGATAAGGATAACGACATTTTAAATTCTTATAAATTATGCCAATACTGGCCTTTGGACTCAGGTAAAATTCCTAAGTTCTCAGTGTTTGAGCCCTCCTCCGTGTTCAAGTCCTTCAAGGGGACTCGAGACCGAGTCCGGACTCGAGTACTACAACACGGATTATAAGTAAGTTACTGATCCCTACATAACAGAAAAATGACCAACAATGATAAATTACTTACGGCAAACAACACCACTTGTGAACTGGCCAAGCCAGTTTTGGCTCCCCTGCCCTTCCAATTACACAGTCTGGTGAAGTCGTCCGTCATAAGTTCAGCCATTATCCTCACAACTAACTACCTGCTGCTCTGATTGTCCCCCCAGACGGTTCAGCCATTTGATCTGCGAAGTAGGTAAAAAATCTGTGTTATTTCATTATTATGAGATGTTATTATGAGATGCATATAATCCAAAGAGAATATATCACAGCTATAATAACCTGAATGTCCCTTTGTACATTTTACAAAAGCTCTGGCTGGTGTGTCACAGTTCATATTCTTGAATTTCACCTGCATTGTCTTGCCATTGAACTTAAAGGTTGTTCCTACATGTACATGTATGGCTAATTTTTTTTGACCCCCTAGCAAAATACAAAGAAAATGTATCTATGCAAAAATGATTAATTAATTTTTACAAGAAAAGTATAAATACTACAAAGCTGAAAATTTGGGAGCTTGTTATTGAATTAAGTTTTTAGAAAGTTTCCTGTTCTGCGGGAGGCTGTAAGACATAATAAATTATAAAAAAAAAAATAAAAAAAATATTAGGCTAATTAATGCACTTAATTATTTTTTTCAAGTTCATGCACTTTACTAAATGTAATGCCACTTGGTGTATACGTTGGCTATGTAACCAACAACTCTCTTTAATTCCTGTGCTGCAGGAATCTAAGGCGCATGTAAGTCGATATCGAGTTTCCTGTTACCCGCCCGCATCACTTTTTTCACCCGCGTCAAAATTTCCCCAAAAAATCATTATTTATTTTTAAACACAATTGTTGCCAGTTTTATTAATTTGAACACATTTTTCACTTTCTTAAAATATGAATTTTGAGAACTAGGCTCTTAATCGTAAACCTACCTTCCGTGAACATTATTTTGATGCATTATACGTTTTTATATTTATTTAAATGAGCACCGTATCAATATGGGTTGATCAAACATGCATTTACATGTCAATAATGAAATCTGATCAAATAATGAATAATAAATAATGAAAAAGTCGCCTCATCACTTTGAGAAAAAAAAGTAACAGGAAATTCGCAATTGACTTTCATGCGCCTAATGGAGTTTTGAATAAAAAATTAGAGCACTTTAAACAAAAAACTACATTTGTATAGAAATTTTACCTAGGGAGTCAAAAAAACAACATAAAACAAAAGAAAATAGACTGCCCTCTGTTGGCCGAAAAACAGAACAAAACAAAAGAATTCAAAATGACTTAAAATGGTTTTTTTACAATAAAATTGTCATCTAGAAAACCGTACCTCCAATCAATCTTAAAAATTAGCCATATGAACTTGACCTGAACAACCATTGCTCAAATTTAGATTTCAAATCATCCACAAATTCTTGTAAAAAATTATTAGCACTGCTGGTTTTGAATCCCCTAAAAAAGCCCAATTGTAAATGGTGTTGTTGAAAAAGTCCCGGTGGTTTCAGTCAACATTAACTTTGGGTACGCATAATCGTTCCAAAAATCGCGAAAAAGGGTGGGTTTTCTGTACCATGTCCGCGATTTTAACAAATTAGGGGTGTTTTTTGAAGCTACAAAAAAGTATTCCGCGATTTCAAAAAATAAGGGGTCATTTTGGAAGCTATGTCCGCGATTTCAAAACATTAGGGGTGTTTTTGGAGAGGCTATGTCCGCGAAGAAGTAAAAAGGGGTATTTTGAACCACATGTGTCCTCGTTTTTGCGCAAATAGGGGGACTATATAGAAAGTGTCCTTGAAATGGTGAAAAAAGGGGGATTATTTTCAGTCAAAATGTTCTCGTTTTTGTGCGAAAAGGGGGTCAAATTAGCCAAATTGTCCGTGAAACGCTGTCAAATAGGGGGTATTTCAAGATCCTGGAACGATCATGTGTTACCCCTCTGAATACGAAGAGAGAAGGGGAAAAAGTACAGTCTTTGTCCTCAATTCTGCCTAGTATGGGCCAAAACAGTAAGCCCTTTCTCTTTAATAAAGGCAACCCATCAATAAATGCTTGGAGATACAGCTCATAACAATCAAGAAAACAATCAAGAAGACTAGGACTAGGAGGGTAAGCTTCAAATACCCTACCACTTCCTCACTACTAACTAGTTAGTAGTACATACACTGTTAGGGATGTTCATATCATTGACTATAGAGGGCGACATATTTGACCAAAATATGTAGAAAACTCATGTTTACCTCTTTTAAATTCAGCGGAAAAGTACGAAACTGCTGGGATGTATTCACTGATGTATAAATAACCCCACACAAGCAACTAGACATCATGAAAGTAAACCCTTAATTTACCTAAAATGGTTTTAAAATGTGCATGACTTAAACTACTTTTGGTTATAACTTTTTTATTATTCAGCCTGCAGACAAGGTTGAACCATAATTTTTTATTGTAAAGTACTTTGTTTCCATGTATTCCATTTTCAAAGAGATAATTTTATTTTCAAAATGTTATGAACATGCCTAACACTTTGCAACTATCTGCAAGTGTATGATGAAATTATGAATGGGTCGTTCTTTAAAAGTCCCCATTGAAGACATGCAGTGGTAGGGTATACCATGGACTTATTACTCTAATAAGTCCATGGGTATACTAAAGGAACTCCCAAACATGAAAAATAGTGAATTTATTACGCATTTTGTCTTGGTGGCCATATTTGCCAATTTACTCGGTGGGACAATTTGGCCACCTGCCTGCTAGGATTGTTACATGGTCGAGAGAGAGGCTACGGTAGTCGGCAGTTTCTCTGCTGGCGATTCTACGCAGATGATCCGATTGTTATATTGTTTTGTTCTTGATTTTCACAATAGGCCTACTCGCCATTTCAAAATACAAATAATTATGAACTTACCTCTATAAATCCCGTGTGTGAGTTTCCGACGACGCGAGTGTTTGTCGTATTTTATGATTAATGATTACGTTGTTTTTAAGTGCATATTATATTCACAAACTTAAATATAGTTTTCGATGTTATTTATTTAAAATAACATAAAAATATTACTACTAAATTTTAAAAATAAACATATTTTATTTGTTTCTAATTTTTATTTATGTATATTATGTTTTAAACATGTTTGAAGCTTTTTACATTTTGGAATGTAGAACTTTTAATAAAAAGTGTTATACCACTCATACAATACGAAACCCACCAATAGAGGGCGTACACCTATCTCCACCAGTCCCCCAACGTCGGCCTCATTATCTTTTGTGCGCATGCGACCGTGCGCCATGTTAAGAGACTGGTGGATTCATCCTAACTTATTAACGGCAGCCTGGTCATGCGATGGTTTCCAGTTTTTAATACGATTTATTCCACTAAAATATAATACCGGGTTCCAAATTTTACGAAAGCAAGCTCCTGAACTCTCGAGCTCAAGGACAAATTCGAAGTGAATGGTCGTACTGAAATCGTCGGGCCAACGCTGGCCCGCCGACCGTTTGCCTACCGACCATTTACCAACGTCATGTTGACGTTCATTTGGCAACCAATACCCGACATAAAATCCTGTTAATACTCAACGTTGGCTAGACGTTGGCTACACGTTGGCTTTCCGACCGCGACCTTGCCGATCATTGCCAACGTTGACCCACCGTAGTCTTGCTATCTGGGTTATCACATCAAATGTCTTATATCGAGGGTTGAGCGCCAGAAGGCCGTAACTCAAAAATGTTATTCTGAGATAATCAACTTTCAAATAGTCGGGACTCATTACAATACACTGTAGCACTCAACTTATAACTCTAGTTTTAGTCAAATAAAGAGTGTTTATGAGTTCTCTTTATGGTTCTGAAAATCTAGGTTATATGGATTAGTTTGGTACCAAAATCTAATTTTGCCCAAAAGTTGAGTTACGTCCTTCTGGCGCTCAGCCCTCGATATTGGAAAAAAAACTGATTTAAACAAATGAATAGCGCGTGAGAGGGCGTCATTCTATTTCCTGGTCAAAACAAAATAATTAAGTGAAAGAACAGACTCACTTAGTGTTGCCCACTGAATTTGTTGGTTTAATGTTCCGGTGGTTTCGTCATGCGTGGTGCTGCAGGTATAGGAAAGCTTACATTATATTTGTTTAATCTTCAGGGGATCTTTTCTCATGTCTTCGTCATAACATAGTAGAATTAACTCTGTGCGATCTTCCCGGCGGAAGTGTATGTCACGTCGAGCAATATAAACTCCCTATGTGTGATTACAACCAATCATGAAAATATAAAGGAAATATAATAAAAGAATTCTATCACTTATTTCTCTCATCTTTCTTTACAAACCCAGACCCAAACAGCGTTAATCTACGATGCAGTCCATCTGGTTAGCGCAGCTATGGCTGGAGCAGACGTGGGCAGTGATTTTGTGGTCCAATCTTTGTCGTGTTCTAAACGTCAATCCTGGGATTATGGACTCACGGTCTACAACTACATAAAGAAAGTAAGTTCCAGCTAGTTTTACAATTACTCGGGGAGATTAAGGAAGTCACTCCTTGAATTTTGTGAGTGCTGTAATTATTGACCTATGACTCAAATGCATATAAAGTATACATTTCTGGAAAGGAAATGGATCAGAGAATCCAAATTTGGCGTCAATTTTGACCCAAAATGTTGATATTTTGAGAAAATCACACAAAAATCACTTTTTTGACTCACACTTTTTGAACAAAGCTAACACAAATAATGTTATCTATCCTAATCTAATATTTTTTGAAATTTTGACAAAAAAGTGCAAAAAGGTTAAAAAAGGTAAAAAATGAGAAATTCGTCCCTAAGTTACATCATAATCAAGCGATTTGGGCATTTTTTACTCAAAATTATTTTTGTTACCTTTGTTAGAAAAATTGGGTCCAAAAAGTGAATTTTGTGATTTCTCAAAATATCAACATTTTTGGTCATAATTGTCGCCAAATTTGGATTAGCTGATCCATTTCCTTTCCAAAAATGTATACTTTATATGCATTTGATTAATAGTTCAATAATTACAGCACTCACAAAGTTTTAAACAAATCAAATACTTCTTTGAGTCCACCCCTTTACTCTTCCTATTGATGGGCATTTGTATCTCTTCTTATCTCTAAAATAGTTTGTCTTCGTACTGATATTTCTTGGTACTGATTTTTCTACAAACAAATCTAATTGAATGGTCGTCGGTTTAAAGTATATCTGTATCTGGCAAGTTGCCCTACACACCCGATTTGGTTGAATTGTGTATTTTCCCTGTATCCACTGAGTGTAAAAGTTTTAACTTTTATGATATGTTCCTAGACAAATCACACATTGCAAATTCCCTGTCTGATTGCTGTACCATTCTCAACGTGACACAACATATTTCTAAAAGAGTCCTTCGTAATATATTAGGATAAATGAACGCCTTTACCTTACAGATGACCGATCCAAGGAAGATTTATTGAGTAGTCCAGCATGCTTAGCCCACTCCGGTACCAACAGGAGTTTTCCACAAAACAAACAGTGCAAAAAATATGTTAAAGTAACAACTGGAGATCGTCTGATTTCCACCTTCATACATTGTACAGATAGGCATCTTGGCCACAGATATAAAGAGAAGTTGAATCTTAACTAAAATGTGTTATTAAACAAATAGGCCTATAGGGTCTTTAAGAAAAACAAAGAAAGGACTGAAAAGATGTCACATCAATTGTACTACTTGCAGAAGGATTTTATTAAATACCCTTGTTTAACAACATTATAAACCTTTAAACGGTAGACACTGGTGACAGAAACCTGTGGTCATGAGATGAAAGTGTAGCATGCTGGTGTTGCTCAAGAAATCTTCTTTGTTACCGATCTATTAAACAAAATTAATTGTCCGTTTAGTAAGCAAAATTAAATAATCTATGAAAATATACTGTGAGCAATTGTTGAAAGACTTTATCATTATTCTTTCTCCCATTTTTCTTTCACTAGACGGAAATAGATGGCGCCACCGGTAGAGTGATGTTTGACCAGGAAGGGGAACGGCAAGATCCCCTGTTCTATATTTCAGAATTGACAGAATCCGGATTTTATCAGGTAAATACCGTGCGGCATCCATCATGGTCACTGTAAATTTGCCAGGCACAAGTAAAGAATAAACTATAAAAAAGAAAATCACGCACATAACTATTACTTTAGAGCTTTAAGACACTTAAACATGTTTGCAGACGACATTCCAAAATTTCACAAAATATTTCAAAAAGTGTCAATACCATATTTGGAATCACCATGATGTTTATGTTAACAAAAAAATATTTCTAAAGATGTATCTATAGATGATTTTGATGCAATTTCTGCATTTTGTACTGAAAACTGGTTTTTGCGGTTTGTAGCAAGCAAATGTTTAGCAAAAAAAAGTGATATTTTGGTCGAAAGTTAAAAAAACTAACAATTTTAGTGAAATTTGATCTCCGACTCTTTTCCTTTCCAAAAATGTATACTTTCATATACATCACAATAATAGTTCAAAAGTGACAGCGCTTGAAAAATTCCATGTTTTTGGGATTAACACTGCCCCCCCCCCCCCCCTCCCCCCACCCCTTTAGTACAAACTTTATAGTTTATACACTTACGTACATTTTATACTTACATTTTTTTCATACAGGTTGGAAATTGGACACCATCGCGGGATAATCAATTAGTTATGCAGCCTAAGGATCCAAAAACACCTGATAAGAATTTCTACGCAAACAGAACGCTGGTTATAACGTCCGTCATGGTAAGTGTGAGATGTCGGTCTTAGTTGTCTTTGATATGGGGAAAATTGACAAGAAAGCTGATACTAAATAGAGTTAATATGTTTGTATTAACAACAGTTATTGTATCAGCCCCAAGCTGCATCAAATCCTCTCTGTCAGCACGTGACAGAGCTACCACATGGGCTGTGCCTAACAGTGTCAAAGGTGACTGGGGGACAGCACATCAGCAGACATCTTGGATTTATACTGCAAACATGCCTGCAAGTAGAAGATTTATGATTGATACTAGGCAATAACTTGCATACAAGTGTCGTAATGGTTGTAGCTACAGGGGAAGTCTCACCAAGACATGTAACGATTACAACTTGTAACGACCTAGGTTTAATGGGGCACTAAGAGATTGCTGAGAAAAATGAAATTTGGAAACAATAAATTGTATCTGCAGATATTAGGTACATAGGAACCCTGAAGTGTAATCATTTATTGGAAAAGGCATTACGGTTCCGTTATCATCCCCTCCTACACCATTTATCTGATTTTTTTGACACCACCTGTGTCTTGCCAGCGTGCTAGCTACCATTTCCACCGCTGTCCTAAGCATGGCCCAAGGCTCTTTAGTCTGGATGTAACTAGAAGCCCTATATGTTACTTTTGAAAAATGTTGTTGTGTTAAGAAATTCCAACTTTAAACTTCAATTTGTTAAAGAAACTAGTGCTATATCATATTTTGTAAAAACAAAAGTTCAAATATCGGAAAAAAAGCACATTATATTATTCGAAGACAAATTTTAGTTTTTAAAACTAGCCCAAATCTGGCGGAAAGTCACCAAGAGTGCCAAGTCATGTGGCAAGACTGCAGCGCCTGCAGCGATTACTGGTATCCCTGCTGCCACACTCAAGGTCCACAGCATGCGGTCAACAGTGTTGGATGGATGTAATTCTTGGGTGAAACTTTAGAGCCCAACACGAGACTTTTGAAAGTTCTTTAAATTCTTGTGTTAAGAAATTAAATGTTCGAACTTCAATTTGCATAAAAAACTAGTGCTATTATCGCACATCGCTGGAGCGATTGATTTTTGGGTCGTCTAGACAGTTAGTCCAGGGTGTTCACACCATTCAAACCATAGCGTCATGACCAGTTCAACCTGTCAAACTTGGGCTCAAACTCTGCAGGCAAATGGAACGTAATGAAGTTGAATGATGGCGCTAGATGGCGCTAGATTTTGTTGAAGCAATTTATGTGCAAGTGGTGCGGATCATTTCGATGTGGTCTACATCGAAATGACCAAATCGTGAAATTTTATATGCTAGACAGCGAATTAATGTAAAAGTTTTCGGATGGTAGTTAGTTAGTATTAGGGAGGTGCAAAAAAAAATTCAGGAAAATTGAGGGCGCACCAAGTGCATGCACGCGATTATGGCCACACGCACTTATCACGCATATGATGAAGTACAGTGCACTTGTTGCCTTCATGCGCGTCCGCATCCTTCCATATTCATTCGCTACTGTAGGAGGTTTCGCCAAACTATATAGACACATTCTTACCATGTCCTTTGTTAACCCCCTGAGAAGTACCGGTCGATTGGTTAAAAAGATGGATACATCATTTATTGCACCAATGAGAGACATTGTTAGAATAATTGTATCCCTGATAAAGATGGGAGTGAAACATTTTACAAGCTGCATTTGAATTGGCTATTCATATGAGTACATTTTGTAATAAACCAATCAGAACCACTGTAAGATAGACAGGTAGACCCCAGGGAGTTAAATGTCTCATCTATTCATTTATACCTACTGACTTTTTTCAGGAGCCGCCATTTATGATGTTGAGAAGGGCAAATGATGGAGAAGTGTTGACAGGAAACAATCGCTATGAAGGTTATTGCATCGATCTAATGCATCATATAGCCCGCGTGATAGGATTCGACTATGAGATAAGAGAAGTAGCAGATGATAATTATGGATCATTGATAGCAGGGACTGACGATTGGAATGGCATGGTTGGAGAGCTTATCAAACGGGTAAGGTGTTACAGTTAGGAAGAAGAAAAAAGTTGTGTTGTTGCCCTCAAGTGCTAAAAATTAAAAATAGGGTCGGTAAATCAGAATTTTTTTTTTCCCTCTTTTTTGGCTGACAAATATATAGTTTATGTCAAGACAAAATTGGTATATGCCCATATGTCAATTTAACTAATGTTTCTAGTGTGATAGTCTAAAAACATTAAGTAAAGCTAACTTATTCATTTCAAGCAAGAAATAATAACATTTAGGCACTTTAAGGACAAATTTATATCTAAAAAAAAGAAAATGAAAAAAAATATGAAAAAAAGAATTTTGAAAAAAAAGAAAAGATAAAGTTAGTTCGCCATAATGGGCTATTCCAGTTGAAATCCATATACCCTCTGTGGAAGGCAATATGATCTAAACACTTTCCACGCAGCAAGCGTCTACATATAACAGTTTAAAAAGTGTTTCAAAAATGTCAACATTGTTGAATTTCATCACCATGTCTGGAATTATCATGTGAAATGCATTAAAATAAGTATAAACATGCCTATTATTGGTTTGTAATTAATGAGATAAGACTTTGAAAGTTGGGAAAGGCTTCTGAAAAATCTCTTTTGTATAATTATGGTAAAGCTAATAGCCACGGCGTGTACAGTGTTAATCTTCCGCACAGGGAGTGTAAGTTTCAAAAGGAGTCACCCATGCAGGTAAACCCATTTTAATTTAACACTCCCTGTGTGGAAGATTAAGGACATTTATTCCATAGGGCGTGTATGGATTTAAATGGAATAGCCCAATAATAATCAAGGTGCATGTAAGGTAACGGACACCTGAGACAAACATACTTAACACTATATTAGCGCCCCTCAAAACATTGGCATTTCCAAAGCCCCCCCCCCTTCTGCCTTTGACTATCATTCGGGGGAATGGATGGGGGTTTACTTAATTTCTATCCAATTTCAAGTTGTCGGAAATGTAAGAAAATAGTACAAATATAGCCAATTTGTGTGCGATTCACACAGATATGTTCAGAAATATCTATAGAAGCATGGTTCAAACCAAAATGTACACCGGGGCCATACATTTTGCATTATACCATAACTCATTATGTCCCCTTTCAAAGCCATACATATTGCATTATACCATAACTCGTTACGTCCCATTTCAAAGCCATACATATTGCATTATACCATAACTCGTTACGTCCCATTTCAAAGCCATACATATTGCATTATACCATAACTCATTACGTCCCCATTTTATCTCTACACAGGAAGCTGATATGGCCGTGGCTCCATTGACAATCACCTACGCTCGAGAACAAGTCATAGATTTCTCCAAGCCATACATGTATCTTGGCATCACAATCTTATTCCGTCAACCGGAGCCTCAGAATCCCGGCGTATTCTCCTTCCTCAATCCACTGTCTTTCGATGTCTGGCTGTATGTCGTGTTAGCATTCCTCGTGGTCAGTATTACGCTGTTTTTGCTAGCCAGGTTCAGTCCATACGAATGGTACAACGAGCACCCTTGCAACCCGGAATATGACAATGTGGAAAATCAGTTCACGCTTCCGAACTGTCTATGGTTCTCGTTTGGAGGACTTATGCAGCAGGGGTCAGAGGTCAACCCCAGAGCCTTCTCAACACGAGTTCTCAGTGGTTTCTGGTGGTTCTTTTCGCTGATTCTCATATCATCCTACACTGCTAACTTGGCTGCTTTTTTAACAGTTGAACGTATGGTGTCTCCTATACAAGGAGCAGATGATATGGTGAAACAAACAACCATAGAGTATGGTACAAGAAAAGGAGGATCTACATATACTTTCTTTGAGGTATGTCAACCCTGTAGGCTTTATATATAGTATCTCTGAATCTCGAGACTGTGTTCCAGTATCGACCGATACTGCATGGAACAGTAAAATTGTACCTTATTTTTCTCTCTCTTATAATAAAGTTTGACTATCAGGAAAGCCCTTCATGGAATCATAAATCGACTGTATTTTATGTAGAAAAATCTCATTACTTTACTAAATCACAATGGAAATCTGACTTTCAATTTAAGGAATTCAACATATTTGTTCATTTTCATCATGAAAAAGCATTCCTTTCTATTGTATTGACTTGTGTACAGTGGCAGCACCAGCATCATTATTGGGGGGGACACCTAATTTGTTAAGAAAATGGGCATGAAGCGTGCCAGTGCCATTTTACACTTTAAACAGAGTTGACATGGTGTAAAACCATGGAATTCAATTTACGAACCAAAAAACATGTAAGGTGTCAGGGTTAACCCCGACAATTTACTTAAACCATGATTTTGAAGTTTATTGCTCTGTAACTTACACAAGATATTTAAGTTTCATGTTTATTAATCTATAAATCGATATGAACAATATTGCATAATATGCCTTTAAGGGGAAACCCAATAGAACGGACTCCAAGATCACAACAACTGAAAGCAGATAATTGCATATACTTTCTTACCTTTCCCCCTCTGTATACAGCGTTCAAAGATACCCACGTACCAAAAGATGTGGGAATTCATGAGCGCCCGTCCGGGTGTGTTCACACAGACCTATGAGGAAGGCAAAAATCGAGTGTTAAAAAACAAGAATTATGCATACCTAATGGAATCTACAATGGCAGAATTTTTGATCTCCAAACAATGTAAAAACCTTACAAAGATTGGTGGTCTGTTAAATTCGAGAGGATACGGCATAGGACTACCCCTGGGTAAGTATTGCCATTGGGCATAAAAGAAGAACAAATGTGTCGCCCTTTCTCGACCAACCAAATTTTTTATAACAGAAGTTCGAAAATGCATACATTTTTGATCAAAAATAGGCTAAAATAGGGAGGGTCAAAATCTATAAGCCTTCAGAGACACAAATATATTCAAGCAACTCAGAAACTCATAATTAAGACCAAAATTTAAACCAATTAGTGTGAAAACCTCTATTTTGTATTAGCTTTGTGCACATTTATTTTTAAAAAAACAGTTGATGGGTGCCTACAATCCAAGGGGGGGGGGGGGGGGGCAATACAAATTACAGATCTTATTACCATATTAAAAGGCGGAATACAATTTTGTATATATTGTTTTATTAGAGTTTTTGTGTCCAACATACAAATCATGTTATACCAAAATACACTTTAAAGCTAACATGTTAACACAAAATTATATGAAGATAAAACAAATACAGACCAGACAAGACAATACAGGACAAGACAGACATGTGAGAGAGAGTTACAACCTTCCGCAAACAACATAAAATTATGCAATCATTTAGGAAGTAGGGCTGCATCATTAAATAAATCCTTTCCATTTGTTTTTAATATTGCTAACTTGTTTTGTGTTATAGAAATACAACTAATTGCTAATAATTTTGTAACTTGTATCTAGTAACAGATCTATATGAAAGTTTGTTTTTGACTCTTTTCTTAAATGTATATTATGTGATCTTTTCCAGGGAACACCCTCAATCCTCAAAAAAAAATTGAAAGCAGATTTTCTTGCAGATTTACATTTCTGATCATAAATCATGAATGTATTCCAAGTTACAGAGTGAAAATAAACTGTCGGAGTCTGCGCCAACAACTTATTTTTACTTTAAATTCAATCTAAAACCATAATTTTGAGGTAATTAGGAATCTTATTGTTCTATAACTTGGAATATATTCATGATTTATGATCAGAAATGCAAATCTGCAATAAAATCTGCTTACATTTTTTTCTATCAAGGATTGAGGATGTCTCCTGGAAAAGATCACATAGTATACCTTTAAAGTTTGTTTCCGACAACAAATTATAGACCATTCTGTTTTATCCAACATACAGGTTCTGCTTTACGAGACGAAGTCACTAAAGTCGTTCTCCAGCTACAAGAGGATGATACTCTTCTTGAATTGAAGAATAAATGGTGGAAGACGGATCAATGTTCGCAGGATGACGGGGGTAAAGAGGATGCCAATGAGCTCGGCTTGAGGAACATTGGTGGTATATTTCTTGTACTCATATCGGGTTTGGTGTGCGGTATATTGGCGGCGGTTGGGGAGTTTGTCTGGAAATCAAGACAGAATGCTGAAATTGATAGAGTAAGTAAAGTTAACAGTTAACACACTTTCCACGCGGCAGTCTCCTGCATGCAGACGACAGTTCCAAAATTGCACAAAATGTTTCATAAATTTCCAAATTATCAAATGTCATCACCATATTTGGAATCACCATGATAGATGCATTACATTAAGTATCAAAATGTATTGCTTCATATTCTTGAGATAGACTTGAACAAAGGTTTGGTTGCAACAAATTGATTATAGAGATTGCTGAGGGGGTGAACAAAGGTTTGGACGCAACATCCATGTTTAAAAGACAAGAGGGATACCACTAATATATCTAACGTTGTAACTTTGCATTTTAATATATATGTCCTTGTCTCTTCCATTACAGAAATCATTGTGTGCAGAAATGATGAGTGAAATGCGATTTGCATGCAGATGTCATAGAAATCGGCGGCCTAGTAGACCGTCGGTACAACTAGATCATAAATTTCTACCTAGTTCCCCGTATCCGGCCGGCCTAAACGGACAACCAATACCTATGGCGGAAACTGTAGCTTGACAAGGGGGAAATATAAACTACTCTTAGAAGCTTATTTTATTAATTGTTTTTTGCAACTAAAAAACATTTGCAAGTTGCTGATTGGATGCCGAACTCGTTTGCAAAGTATGAGCTGACTTATGTGTATGATGTAATATTGCTTCCTTGAGACAGCCAACAATGCCATTAAATGGACATTGCATATATTGACTGATAGGCCTGGCATACACACTAATACTTATCACGATGAGTGAGTGATGTAACAGGTTTGGATGATCTCGGTGGACAGATGAGACGGGGAATTAAGCAAAACAGTTTTTTCTATATTACTGCATAGATATCTGGATACGATACTATTCAGTGCTATAAGTACCTGAAAAGCATTTTATATTTGAAGTGGTATTGCAATACCTCAATTTTAAAGACTCCTTCAGATCTTATTGCATACGACGGGAAGGCTCTGTCTGCACAACAGTATACAAACACTGGATATGACTGTGTGTGAAGTATATCCAGGATAATTGAGATACCTGATGAAGAGACTGATTGGTTTTTTATATAGAGACAAACAGAATACTTAATAGCATCCATATTTTGCCATGGATGTAAGATTCAGAGAAAGACAGGTACGCACTACGACATTAAGTGACATGTAACACTTTATGGGAGTGTTCAATTCACCAGCCTATGGCATCATTCCCTTGCCATACCTCATTTCATTAAGGTATCTATCTATACACTGTTTCATGATTAATTAAGATGATACTGTCCTTCGTCTTTGATCATTGCAAAGGATATGCCATAAACCTTTATTTTTTCAGGATAACTAGAATGAATTCCTGTTTTCAAGTATAATTCCAAGGGATGCTATGCCATTATTAGCTATTAAACGAGGTGAATGCGAAACGGTGTATGCTATTTCACTGTGTCTGCTACTTTCCAGCTACGTTCCAGCTATGTTCCAGCTACGTTCCAGCTATGTATTGCTTTCAAGGTAATACATCAATAACAACGCTGGAGCTTCACTCACTAGCTATTTTCACCATTCATTGTAGTTGGACTATGTTGTTAAGGGCAACTGTTGTTAAAGGTAACTGTTGCTAAGGGCAACTGTTACTAAGGGCATCTGTTGCAAAGGGCAACTCAAATACTTGAAGATGCACTGTTAACAGGATTAATCTGCGACAAATTGATGATTACAAGAAGACCTGCATAGAAAAAGCCTATATTGGGTCGGAGGTCAGAGTTCATGTGCAATCTTGATATACCGCATTATCTGTTTATATTCCAAACACATCTATATGTACAGAGACTTACAGAAGCGTACAGCTGTGTCTTTAACTTATTGGGCAAAACTTTACGCTATTTCATGGAGAGGAGACGTCTTTATTAAATAGGTATTAGTCTTCATCCATTTCGTTTTGGAGATTTGCACAGAAGAAAAAAAATCAATGCCGGTATAAAGATAAGGAAAAGACCATTCTTTGAAGTGCTTGAATTCTGTATGTGTTTACAAGGTGTGCATGGTATAAATGGAATATAGCTCGATGGAGGCATCAGTAATGCTTACGCTGACAGCGAAAATGTGTGGTTTGTGAAGGCAGCAAAACTTGACAAAGACATTTATAACCTGTGCATAATGGCCAACAATACGAGAACAAGATGTGAACACAATGTCTTCCTTTTTACTGTGTGATAATGGACAATATGCTAATGATGATGAGTACCACTAGACAAGAGTGTATAATGGAACATCTAGATAAATGATTTTGCTATTTTAAAAAAATCTTTTGTCTCAAAGCTCTTCAGTTTTTCAAAACCTAATGCGGAATTTTGAAATCCTTGTAAAAGTGACTATGATGTGATCAATGAAAATCTGAAAAATGGACTATGATGTGATCAATGAAAATCTGAAAAATGGGTGAAACTTTGGGATTTTTTTTTTTTTTTAAAAAGAAGAAGAAAAAAAAGGATTTTTTTCTTTCTCACGCGCATCAATTAACTAACGCGCGCGGAAACTTTGAGACAAAAGATCTTTTTAATATAGCCTTGATGTAGGCAGTTTAGTCTATTAGAACCTACTTAACACTTTCCATGCGGCAATTAGTTTTACCATATACAAAACAGATCTTTCAGAAACCTTTCCCAACTTTCAAGTCTATCTCAAGGATTATTGATCCAATACTAGGCATGTTTGTACTTATTTTAATGCATTTCTCATGTTGATTCCAAATGTGGTAATGAAATTCAATAATTTTGAAATGTTTGAAACGTTTTGTAAAATTATGGAATGTCGTCTGCAGACGCCTGCCGCATGGAAAGCGTTAAAACATTGTTCAATTTTAGTTGGAACATGACCGCATGCATGTCACAAATGGACACACCATGGGGCATATGTCATGCATGTTACATTGAAATCACATGGATGTCAAAAGCACAAATGTGACGCGATCAAGAGGAATGAGTCGGATGTCGGGGAATCCCAAATTGAGATATGACCAATTCAAAGTGGCGGCTTACATAAGTTTTGATGGAAATTCATGTATACAATTTGACATAACTTTAGAACAAAACGTCGTATCGACATGGGGTTTTCAGTTTCTGAAAGCTCTAGTTGTCTTCATTAAAACTGTATTAAAAACTCATTTTCGACCAGGGTCGACATCCGACTCATTCCTCTTGATCGCGTCACAAATGTGACCCATCACATTGAAACAGACCAGTTATGGGCAAACCTTATTTGCAGAAAAGAACAAAAGAAAATGCGAACAAATAAAGCAAAATAAAAAGAATTTATCACCTCTAAAGCTGAATAAAATCTGTTTATTTTCAAATTTAATAAGTTAGGTGTCAGTTTAAAGTTTAAATTTGTAACATAAAATTAAAATATCAATCTTCCTTTTTGGAGAAAACTGGTTTGTTTTGATATGATGGATCACCGATTCATCGTATACCATCTTCAGTACAAGTTGACTTACTCTAGTTATACATACAACATATTGAGCTTCATACTGAACAGGGTGTATACGTATTTGTGACGCATCACATCATAAGGTATATCTTGTCATGTTCGCCAGGCTTATTTTGAGATATAGATGAGAAATAACTTGTAAAATATATAGAAAATACAAAGAAAGAACAATTTCGTATTATTGTAACGCTTGCTTAAAACACTGTCAGATATTGTCAAAATCTCAATTTGTTTCAAATTAATGTAGACAAGATGTACCTTTTGACATAATGCCTTACATTTGGTGAATCTCAATCGTCAGTGGTTACCACTATTTCACCCGAGATTAATTTATACAGATAGTAGCCGTCATCTTCATACAATAGTAAATGACGGTTTACATGCTAGAACCTAATCGACTTCAGTACCTCTTGTACTCACTCAAATCTTCATTGAACAATATGTTCCACTGCCTATAATCACTGATATATAGGTGATTTAGCTATTGGCCGGTCATAAATTCTCCAATTCCCAGATTAGGCAGGCCAGTGGTCATGCCCTAAAGTACTGCGTTGCTGTGAATGACACACATGGCCTTGCTTGTGAACAATGACAGCAAACTAACAGCCTGAAAAACAGACACTTTGGTCTGGAAAGTGCTACGGCAGTGGAATATAACGACACATTACAGCGCTTTGAACCTTCATTATGTTTCCATCCCTTAACACTTTTGGACCGGTGATTTGACATTTCGCCGATAATAAATCATCAAAAGATGTGTCTATTTCCCACTACGTGGTCCAATTAAAAGACTGCAAAGGACATAATTATGCTTAAGGGAATAAACTAACCTTCATAACCCTGAAGATGGACCACATAGTCAGCGTTTGACATTATCTTAGATGATTTATTAACGGCGAAATGTCAAAATCACTGGTCCAAAAGTGTTAAGGGATGGGAACATGTTTGGAAAAGGCGCTATATAAATACTGATTATTATTATTATTATTATTATTAATATATTGTGCACTCTGTGACATTACATGTCAATCTACCTGACGATATCAATGTTGAATAACCAAAAAGGGCTGACATGAGAGGCTGACTTGGTCAACATGATTGATTTGATAAACAGAGATTTTTATATAATAAATACAGCTTAGACTTTAAAACCAAATAAAAATTAAAAAAACCAATTGAATATGATATATGACTACAGATGATTTTATCATCTGGATTTGTTCAGGTAAAGCACTTCATATTCCCTTTTTATGCAGGTGTCAGTTTAAATCTTGAATCTACCCTCCTCAATCCTTCACCTTTATTCACCTTCCCTTGGAGAAAAAATAAGTCAAGATTCATCGTTTCCTGAAATGTTTCAGTTGCAGATTCACCTAGTGCAATTTGTTTGTATAGTAATATAATAATTCAAGGTGAAGATATGTCACACATTCATCTGTCCAACATATACATTACTTCAAAATTCACCACATCAAGAATATAACTAGGCAAAGATTAGGCTTCTAAAATGTGACTATCCTTGAGGGGGTTAGATTCAATATTCACAATGACACCTGCATTAATGCTACATGCTCTTTCTTCTCTTTACACACTCTAAATTCCATGAGTTGGGCGAGAAATTCTGCGATGTCACAATTTTGTAACATGGGTGACGACACAACATTTATTGAATGAACGAGAGACAAATAAACATGAATGGACTGTGTATTGGGTGGAAGTACCGAGTGTTGAACCAATGACTACAGATATCAGTGAGTGACCTATTTGCACAGGCCAAATTATAGCTGGTCTGAATCCGCTCCAGATGGAGATCAATAGACAATGGTGCGATCATAATGCTACAATGTATTATTAGTGTTAATGGTGGCAACATTGGCACAACAGTTATGAATATCCTAATACAGGGATAAATATGTTATTTACTTGTTCAATGGGTGCTTTTATATAATTACTACAAATAAAAATGTTTATATACTTGTGTATACTTAATTTGGTTGATTACAAGATACTGATTATGAAATAAAAATTAAATATGTATGTATCCCTAATTTGTACTCCCCTATAAATAAATGAATCTACAATTTGTTATAATAGTAAACATGGTTGTAGAATTCGGCACCTGCTCACTATATACAGTCAGCAAAAATATCACAGCAGATTTTGTCACTATTTTATAGATACTTATCTGTGTGATAGCATTTTATAGTTGAAGTCTTAATCAAATTATTGGCTTTTTAGTAAGCGAGTTGTGCTATGTAATTTTACCAGTATTTCCTACCATAAGTTCAACATTTGATGTGACATGCTGAAGAAAACAAATGAATTGGTACATCAGTAATTTATTTTAATTTTATTATTCCTCCATGTTACTTTGTTCTGACAGTAAAAATGACAGGGATTCGTACACAAATACATAAGAGATTAAACCATTTCTTAACCCCTTAGCATTACCTGCATTCTTACAGTGTCTCTAATTGGCTCATTACAGGATATAATGTGATATACCCCTGTGAGTAACCAATAAAAAAGTGCTTTTATATCTCTTTATAAACCATTACCACCATTCTTACTGGAGCATCTGCTCCAGGGAGGGGGCACTTAGTGGATATAAGGTCAAAGGGATGTGCTGCTAAATACGGTCACATTTTTCACCCGTCTGGTAAATGAATGACCCCTTTTCATAGACATTTTTGGTAAATGTATGTGTCTAAAATCCTTAAGTTTGCTGTTTTTCATAAATGTTCTCATACAAATTCTGTTTTAAAAAATGAGAACATTTGGGGAAAATGGGGGTCGGTCAGGCTAGTAGAACAGGGTTTTTTTTGTTTTCGTGGCCTTACCCTTTCCATATATCCTATATACCTATGTTGCCCTTTCCTATTTTCGTTCAAGTATAACCCCAACTATTTTGATATTATAATTTCAAGACTTATGATTTCTTGTTTGAATGTTCACAAATGCATGTATTTCTATAACAAGTGAGTATTGTGGCAATATAGTATAACATGGTAAATGACTTAAGTGGTAGATTAATATTAGTGTTAATAGCACATATTTTTATACAGTAAAGACAAAATTGTAATCACTTTATTTATATGATAATCTTAGTGTAGTCTGCTTCTTGCAATGCTGCGCTTGGTTGAAAAGCATCTTTGTCTTTATACAAGGAAAGGCTCAAATCTTTCTACCTATGAGTAAGGCCAAATTTTAAAAAAGTAGTTTCTCGTCCTCGCGCGCATCCGTTATGGCTGCCGCATCAAGAAAAGGGGGGGGGGTTTCATTGTCTTTTTCAAGACATTTTCGAAAATCTAAGTCATTTTCACAATCTATCTGCACTTTTACCTAGCGGGAACCCTGCGCTATTATAAATACTGTGATAAGTCTTTTCAAATGCATCAAATCCTCTGTGGAATGTTCTCCGCCATATTGGATCGGCCATTTTGCAACAACAACAAAACACACAAAAAAGTGCCCTATCCTTCGTTTTTCAAAAAGTTCGGACGAGAAACTAGTTTTTTTTTACTTGGCCTAAGATATAATTCATGAAATCACCAATATTAAACCTAATGAAGAGCTAACATAATTCAATATGTTATAATCAGTTTAATGGTGATGAGCTTCAATCCGTTTATGAATATCTTACTCGTAGGTTACACCAAAAATGAAGTGCACATTCGGTACTACATTAGTCTTAAAGGCATATTATGTGATCTTTTCCAGAGAGCGCCCTCTATTCATGATTTATTTTAGAAAGTAGATTTTCTTGCAGATTTACATTTCCGATCATAAATCATACATACATTCCAAGTTACAGAGCGATACGATTCCTAATTACCTCAAAATCATGGTTTTAGAGTGAATTTAGAGTGAAAAATATAAACTGTCGGGATTCCGACAGTTTATTTTCACTCTAAAATCATGATTTTGAAGTAATTAAGAATCGTATCGCCCTGTAACTTGGAATGTATGCATGATTTATGATCAGAAATGTAAATCTGCAAGAAAATCTGCTTTCTATTTTTTTTCTCGATGTTGAGGGCGTTCCCTGGAAAGATCACATAATATACCTTTAATACTTAGCACACGGCTCGTATACAAAACAGATTTGTCAGAAACCTTTCCCAACTTTCAAATTATATCTCAAGAATTACTGAACCAATACTAGGCATGTTTGTACTTATTTTGATGCATTTCGCATGGCGATTCCAATTATGGTAATGAAATGCAAGAATTTTGACACTTTTGAAACATTTTGTCTGCAGACGACTGCCGCGTGGTAAGTGTTAAAGCCATCTCGCTGCAGATTTATTGTAAAAGATTTAACAACAACATGTTTAAAAACAAGACTATTAGCTTGGCTTATCATTGTCACATAAAAATATTAGTTATTGTATACCTTTCTACCATACCAAAAGTTTCACAATCAGCCTATGAAAATAAGTATATGATATCTAAACATTTTTATAACGCAATTTATTTTTACTGCGTTGTTGTGAACTGTTGATGATGGTATGACAGTGGTATAGCCATCCCAGTTATTCAGATGGGGCCAGACCCAATTTTATAGAAAATTGCCCCGGTGCCATTCGGAGATGAAAAGGTTCCAAAACGGGCTGGTTTAACAGGGTTTATATGCTTTTCAGCCCAACTTTCCTTTCAATTTTTCTCAGGGGGTTGGGGGCAGACGCAGAGTGCACTGCATGGTGAAAAGGAAAGTGAAAACAAACGGACTGTCAAGTAACTAATTATGACAGGCAGTATAGGGTAACAAAGCTACTACATGTGACAGTAGTCAATACAGCAGGCCTGTGTAAAATTCAGGGATGCAAGTGGGTGATTGATCCATTTCCTGTACTTTTTACGCACTCTTGGCAAGATGGCTTGAGCGTTTGCATCTGGCATCACATTTTTGTGGGGGTGATACCCTATAGCCTATTCTCCAGACGAGCCCCCCCCCCCCCCCCCCCCCCTCGAAAAAGCCATGTTTGTCTATTTTTATGAAAAATCCGGAGGGGTTTTTTTAGGACTAATTTTTAGGATTCTGGATATTTCCTGAAATCTTGCATCCCTGAAAATTGGTCGTTATTATCGTTATTATGGGTTGCATTTTCAGAGCCTGATAAAACAATTTACAATGTTCAATATTGAACCTGCTTGCTTGCAGCTGATGTATAAATAAGGATTTCTCTAATGAGAGAAATCTTTTACTCCCTCCTCCCCTCTAAATACATTAGCACTCCCCATAAGCACCATATCCAACCCAACAATTAGTTATCAGAAGATGTTCAACAAATGTATGTCTCTTTTTAACTTGTAACCATTCAAATCTATTATTATTTCCAAAGATATTTTTATGCAATGCTAGGTGTAAATTATTTCTTTCTTTTTGTTTATGTATTTACGGCTAAACCATAAACCAAATAAGCCATTTTATGATCAACAAAATGTTTCAAGCTTGAATGGAGTTGAATGAGCTTAAAGGCTATATTAAAAAAATCTTTTGTCTCAAAGCTCTTGAGTTTTTTAAAACCTAATGCGGAATGCGGTTTTTTTATTTTTTTATTTTTTGTTTTAAATATAAAATATTGAAATCCTTGTTCAAGTGACCTTTTGTATTTAAAATGATGTGATCAATGAAAATCTGTGAAATCTTGGGATTTTTAAAATAAAATAAAAAATAAAATGTATTTTTTTCTTCTTTCTAACGCGCATCAATTAACTAGCGCGCGCGGGAATCTTTGAGACAATTTTTTTTTTTAATATAGCCTAATCTGTTCTTGAATATCTTACTCATAGGTTACACCGATAATTCAGATTTGTTTACGAACTTTTCAAATGATAAACCACCTATTTTGTGATTTCATGAAACATTCACCGTGGAATTCATCTTTTTTCATAAAGTTTTCCAAGAGCGTGGGTACACAGAAGTTGTGGAAGTGACATTACTGGTGATTTAATTGTCATAAAGAACTGATTTCATTTTTATAATAAGTGTAGTTATTTAACTTAATTTGTATACATTTTTATTTTGTAAGAATATATTATTTACATGAAAGCAAATAATTGTGATTTTTTTTTATAGTGACATTATTTTCAGTTTCATTTTAAGAAGCTTTTGTTTTTCAGAAAAACTACAGAAAATCAGTTTATCAGATACAATACAATTTTAATTTTACCGTCGGGCAGGTAACCTTACAAAATATACCTGCCCAACAGAAATTTCACCAACCAGTGTGACACACTTACACTGAGAGTTCAAAAAATGTTTTCTGCCAGTTGGGCGGGTACTTTTTAATCTTCACCCGCTGTCCTGCCCGACGCAAAAGTTACTATGCCTTACTGTCTTAATATTGTTGAATGAAATCTGTAACTTTGGTTATGATACTGGATGCTTTTGATATTGACACAAGCATATCGGATGTAATATGAGGATTTACCACCAGTGAGAGAAGCCATTTAAACAGGTGATCAGTCACATCAAAAGAGGGGTTTTTTATCGTTAAAAAATGAGATTTTATTTTCAGCACAAGTGTATTTTGCAAACTAATGACACTTCACTCGATATGTTTAGTTTATTTTTTGATTTTTCATGGTTTACTTCATCATTATCTTATCACTTTCCACACGGCAGACGTCTACAGACGACATTCCAAAATTTCACAAAATGTTTAAAAAATGTCAATATTGTTGAATTTGAGTACCATATTTGAAATCACCATGAGAAATGCAAAGATGCCTAGTTTTCGATCAGCAATCCTTGAGATAGACTTTGAAAATTGTGAAAGGTTTCTGAAAAATCTGTGTATGGTAAAAATAATAGCCGCATGGAAAGTGTTAAAATGCATACAGCTGACAAAAGCCACCTTTTGATGTGACTGGTCACATACTGTAAAACATATTGATTTCGCGGCAACTTTTTTTCGAAAATTGCTAATCATCTCTAGTTTCGTGGTATTTTAATTTCGCGAATCTCAAATTTCTACCACTACTATCATCTTCACACAATATAATTTCACAAATTTAAGCTCTCATGATATTCTCGAAATTAAATTGCTCGCGAAATTAACTTGTTTTACAGTATTAAAGGAAGTGTCCCGCAAGCACAACATTGAGCATTATTTGTTAGAAAAATAATTATCGAGCCGAGATTACGTAATTATATAGAACAAAACACCATACTAGTCACAAAAATGAATAAAAACTGCCATCACTCAACATGCAATTTTTAAAATTCGCGGCAATCGAAAGTCCCGGTGTCGATGACGTCATGGGTATCGGTGCTAAAATTTGCGCATGAGCATTATACAACTATGACATCATCGACACTGGGACTTTCGATCGCCGCGAATTTTAAAAAGTGCATGTTGAGAGATTGCGGTTTTTATTTGTTTTTGTCTTTTAAGTATGGTGTTTTGTTCTATATAATTACAAGAGTTGGGCTCTATAGTTATTTTTCTAACATATAATGCACACTTTTATGATTGCGGGACACCTCCTTTAAGATTCAAACTCTGTTGCATCCTAACCAGCATCTGTGCGAGGGAATGTAAGACTCAGGCTATATCATATATAACCACAACAAAATATGAGTCGGATTGATTTTCTGTAGCTTTTCTTTATTATTATGATTTAAATAATTGTACAAACTTGTACTATATAGAACTGCAGGCCAGTGCTTTATGTATATTATATAATAAGATATTATAAATTAAGGAAATGTGTGAGATCTACAAAGTAAATACAGTAATAAAGATACATACTACATGCCTACACATGTAGACCCTTATCAACCATTCAGTCATGACAATTACAATTTTTTTTTAAATAGCTCAATGAGTGTGCTAAAACTCATGAATATTCATGATATACTTAATTAATGCTTCATTTTGACATCCAAGGCTCAAGATAAGCGGGCGCTGGGCAATTTTTACCCCTTGGTCCTTCTGCCAAAGCGCCCGGTAATGATGAAAAATAAACAACCCGAGCGCTGATATTTTGTTCAAACCAGCGCCTGAGAAGCTTACCCAAAACATAGAATTTCACGTAAGCTTATATGAATTAATGAAAGGTTAGCTCCCGGTACACTAAAAGTAGCTCCCGGTTCTCAATAAATCCCCCTGATCCGAGCGCTACTTTAAAAAAAAGGAGCTCCCGGTAAAAAACTGTTATCTTGAGCCTTGGTGACATCATTCCGAGTATGTCCCCCAGTTTGACAACAGTATAAGCCGAATGTTGTACACATATTGACAAATATGCAATCTAGAGGACATAGAATTTGCAGTTTGCATATTGCGCATATTATTTCCATGGCAATGGACATATCTTATGACGCAACAGGTTCAAAGCATTACATGGCCTGACACGGTAGGAACAATCTTCTGTATGGTTGAGTAGAGCGCAGTAACTGATTTGTTAATTGTATTGCTTTGTTGTCAACGGCAAAAGTTGAAGGTCCGTGGCCAACTATTGGCATGCTTACCGGGCAGTCTTTCCAAAGCTTCATGTATTTTATTTTGATAAAGGCTGTGAAAACTATGGTCAATTCTATATTATTTCATTTTCCAACTGCTATTGTATGGCGATATTATCATTGTATATTATGATTTTCTGAAGCTGTTTTCTTTTGTTTTTATCTCTTATCGTTAATAACAGATGTATTTTATTTATTTTACCATTATATCATTGAACAACCCAAAAAAATGCATAATAGAATGATCATGTACCATTGAGAGTATGCAAAAGCATACAACCCCTCAACCCCTAAAATTAACAAGATATGATATTTTGTCAATTACTTTGTTTATTTTCATTTAGATTTATAATAAATTCACATATCATTTCAATAATTTTGTTCATTTAAGTTTTTATATTATCATTTTATGTTACATTTTACAGACCGTGTTGGTGTATCCTTATGCGTGTATAACTGAACTTGGAATAAGAATTGGTTCATAAAGTTACTGTAAACTTCATTGCTAATGTGGTTTGAGCATGGTTATACAACTTTACACATGTTAAAAGAGCATTGGTGATTATTAAGTCATCTTCATTAATATGAAGGTTTGTATGTATCCACGGCTTAAACACCAAACAAGCACAATAGGAGCACACGTAGCAATGATAAAGTTCTAAAACTTACCACCCAACCTCCGTTGTGTCATAGGTCTAGAGTTCATTTTATACCGTGTTATACAACCGTATTACTCTCGTAATTTTCAAAATGCGTCCAAAGTATTAGAACACGCCCTCTAGCAATCGCCTTTTGTATTGTAAATAGCTCAAAAGTTTATTTTAATAATAACTAAAATGCTATGCTATACTATTATTATGACAATATGTAAGCTACTCATATTATTATGGCCGTAATCATAATGATATAAACAACAAACGCATTTGTATAATTCCTTGTAAATATTGAAAAGTATACCCTTTTTTTAAATGATCAATTTTCATGTGCATAATGCACCACATTTAAAAAACACCCCTTATTTGTTGTGGTGGTCACACATACTTAAACAGTGTAATAGTTACCTCCCCCCCCCCCCCCCACCCCCGGTAAATATCAGACATGAGTGACACAACAAATAAATGGTATCTTTCACACATATTCCTTCGATACAGAATTGAAAAAGAGTGTATCCTTTTAATTATTTCATATGCCGTTCCATTTATTACGGCTGATAATCCCTTATGAAAGCGTAATTTACCCTTACGGAAAGCGTTAGACAGAAATGATATTGCTCAATATATACTATGTTAGATACAAAACAAGAGTATCAATATAAGACGGACAGTGTTCAATACTGTGCGAAGTAGAGCTTTACATCAAATATGTTATATAAATATGAATATCACCAAATTATGGGTATAAAAAGATGAAATGTAAAAAGATGAATCCAACGGAACCAGGAACAAAACACACCAGTTTCCCCACACCCTGTTGGTATATCCCGCTTTTACACTTAGCATATAAAAAGATGTTTAAAAAATATGAAATGGCGATGATTGTTACCGTTACAAACATTTCGCTCCAAACTTTCCACTTCCACTTAAAACTTAACTTTCAAATTAAAGGCATATCAATAATAGAGCCAACAATTTATAAGCTTAAATGGATCTGCAAGTCGTTTTAAAGCCCATTCTAAGCACCCATATTGGGTTGTTTCAGGTTAGAGAACCTTTTGTTTGAAGATTCCATCAGTGGGTGTACCTAAGATTTGGAAGTCGGAGGCCAAAAATGGCCAATTTGTTGATAAAATAGTGTGCAAACATTTACTATTTTACACTATTGGGCCATAATTGAGGTACATTTTGGAAAATGTGGGTGGAGAAAATTGGCTTTTTTGTACTTATTTGACCGTCATAATTGCATCAGTTGGGGAGAAGCAAGAGTCCACCAGCCTTGTTTATTTGCCAACAGACCAGGGGGCCTGCCCTCGTGGCCCTGGCCCCTTATATCGGTCGATACTAGGACACATAAAATGTGCCAGTATCGGGCGATACTGAAATACAATTATGTACAAGTACAAGTATCATTCAATACTGGGATAAATCACTAATGGTAGAATGTGAATCAGTATCGCCCGATACTGAAACTTAAAAACAATCCAGAATCGCTTGATACTGGAACATAATTTGGTGTTCCAGTATCAGTCATTACTGAAACAATGAAATTGTACCAGTATCAAGAGATATTGCCAGTATCGTGCCATACTGGTATACCAGTATCCGGGACCTAAAGTACACTTTTTCCATTATTATTTGTCGATTGTATCTATAATCAATATTAAGCCGTTGTTATAGGTACTATAAAATGTAACATAGCTTTTTTTAAATCCAAAATCTAGTTTGAGGGACACTGAAAACAATTTAGTTCAAATCTTACTCATGTCAAATGAGAGGTCAAAGTTCAAATAAAAGGTTAATGGCGGTTCCTTAGGGTTATTTATTTTGACATAGACATGATTCTCATAATTTGTATTTCTTTATTTTGTAACCAGGGAGAAATGGGCTTATATGAAAAATAAAAAGGTTGTTTTGAGAAAAAGTTTGTACTTATTGACACATTGACTACTTTCTCAGACGGTTTGCTTTGATTTTTCTAAAATCGATCAATCTTCGTATATGAAAATTGTAAATGTAAATTTTATTAAAAAACAACTGTTTAAAAAAAAAAATTGTACATACAGATTTACGCATCCCAGACAAGATGATATTGTTAAGTTTTCATGAATGATGATCAACACTTGATATGACTACCAAACTATAATGTGAGTTTAAAAGCCATGGTTTTTATGTGGTTATTTTGATTGGCTGATAAATCTTATTTTACTGGCTTTATCATTTAGTGAGCCAATCAAAAAGGAGGTTAGATGTTGGGGCAGAGCTGGTAAATTTTGAGCTCTAAGTTCTATTTTGATAGGTCACCTAGATGGCTAAATGATGTAAGTTAGTACTGTATAGTTGAAATTGTAATGCAATCATTTTGTGCGCATTGCTGATTTTGAATCTTTTCGCAGGTTTATAAATGTGCGTTTTGAGTTCATAACATAGACTTGTACACAAAATAAATATATATTTGCAGGTTTTTGTTTGTTTTTGCAGTAGCTACTTCAAGTGCAAAAATAAATTACAATATTTTGTTTTAATTGCAAACAAATCACAGTATACAGCTTGAAATTTTCAAAAATTGATACATTTTTAGTCTGTAATAATTGAAAGGAAATATTTGCTAAAATGAATTGTGTTTCATTTTTTTCCAAACATACATCAGTTTCCTAGAAAGTTTCAGTGATAATTGAATACAATTACATTTGTTGTGATAAAGCAGCATGTTTGTCTGCAATAGTTGTGGAATTCCACAGCAAAAGTACATATTTTTGAATGTTGGCAAAGCGCAAAAAATTAATCACTCAAAGATTACCACTTTTGCAGTAGTTTATCCTTAGTTTATCCACTCCAACACCGCAATCCATATCTGAATATGACACTTTTAATTTAATTTTCTAGAAATATAGCAGCGTAACCAATATGGTGGATTTCCTTATTTGTTTTTCCTACCTTTGAGCTAAGAAAAAATTATAGTAGTGATGGCCTACAATAATTAACTGTTTTAATATTGTATGTATGGATTGATGCAATGTTAAGAAACGATTGTATAATGTTTATTTCAGTGAGCCGGCCTGGCGCCGCTCCCTAATAGTAGAGACAAAATAAAGCAATGATTAAAATGTAATAGTTATAAAATGCTGTGTCGTTTGTTGCTGTATTTATTCTGTTGTGTGAAAAAGCTGGGAAAAGCTATGATAGAGTATATCGGTATGAGCCCTTAAAAAAGATAGGCTGCTGTAGATTCATCAGGATTGTTTATCAGTACGAAATATATTGTTCTTTTGATGAATCCAGCTAATCGTCGCTGTTCTTGTATGTATTTCTGGCCCTCCATCATGTATAAAGTTAACAGTTATGCATAGGAAGTGATGCCTTATGCATGTTCAGGGGCAAGACCACATATGAGGTTTTGATAGATGTGTTTAGCCCTTGAACATGTCTACAGCAGACTGCCGAAAGGTTATACAAAGGAAGTATTACTTTAAACATGCTGAAGGGCCAGTGAGATGTTCAGTTTCAGTTTCAGTTTCAGTTTTATTTACCAATAATACATAATACAATAATTGTAAGTAAATACATTGGTGGGCTGACCAAAATCAGAGCAGAGCTCGCAAATATATTTGGCCAAATATATTTGTTCCATCATGCCCTCCGGCTGTTTTGACAAAACAGCAACAATATTTACTTAGTAGTTACATTTTAATTCCTTACTGGACTGGTGTTTTCAGACTGGCAACCCTCTCACTGCTCCTGTTATTTTGATGGGTATTTTGTTTAAAATGATGTGCTGCAACAAGAACAACACACTAATATTTATAAAGAAGATAGAAATGGAACTTGAACAATAATATACAACCAACTTATTCTTAAATAGAGGGTGTGGTTTTGGATGTCAACAGGCCTTTTGATTGGATACGCACTATTTATTATGATACCATAATATATAGCTTTGGGACGGGCCAATTCATTCAAATAATAATTTAACAAGGTGTCATCTTTAACCTAGAAAAATAGCTTTTTACATGTGGAATTCAGAGATACATTTTCTTTCAAATACATCGATTTCAGAAAATCAATGTTGAATTTGGACAATTGCTTCTAATAATACTGTTCAAGCCACACAGACCCAAATGCTTGCATTGTGTTGGGGTTTTTTCAACGTGTGACGCAATAGGGCGCACGATCATGACTCCCCGTGGTGCAGCGTGACGATCATTTGAAGCACTGCCTTTGAATTGGACCAATCGGGTGGTATTTCTGTTGTTGCTGTGTACAAATACGCATGCTCGGTATTGGTATGCATATTCATATATTCACGTGGAATTCCAAGTGAAAACTGCACACTTTTTGGATGACTATTTTCCCAGTCCCTATATTTGGTCCGCCATTTTTAAAGATGGCGGCCATATAGAGGGCCTCAGGGACCCAGTCTTATGTACTAGTATCGTCCGATACTGGAACTCCCAGTGTCGTTCGATAATGGTACAAAGTCAGTGTACCAGTATCGGACGATACTGGAACATATAAAATGTTCCAGTATTTGGCGATACTGGAACACAATTATATACCAGTCTCGTTTGATACTTGGACAAATCACATGTAGCTGCAGTATCAGTACCAGTATCGCCCGATATTGGAACATAAAAACTTTCCAGTATCGCTCGATAATGTAACACAATCTGGTGTTCCAGTATCGACTGATACTGAACTAGTATCTGGGACCTTAAGTACACTTTTTCCCAGGCATCTATCAAGTCTTTGATGGAATGAAATGCGCAATCAAAAACAGACATTTTAAACTACTAGTTGTGGCCATTTAGACCAGGCTATTTTATTAGCCTCAATATATATATAAAATCTGTATATACATTTACACAATATACATTTATAAGTGATCATGGAATACAAAATATACAAACAATAGAATTCCTTCGCACATTTGGACTGATAAAACAACCCAACAAAACAAGTCAAATAATATCATGAATACAGTTTCTGAGCCAGCAGAATCTGTGTTGGTCAAAGTACATGTATAAAATCTATATAATCCTGAGTGTTATCCTGAGAATACACTGCTGGGTTTGATTGTACAATTAAAGATATAGTCGTTTCACTTCCGTTAGACAGTGAAGTCACTACATCATTTATTGATCCCCCAGGTGCTTGTAGGATGCCAACTTATGAGGTGTTTGCTTTTAAGGAAACTTCTTGCCTGGTTTGGTGATCCTGTGAGGTCGGGTCAGGACAGGTCGTAGGTCGATTCTTGTCCAATCACAGATCACCAAATAGTGAGGGGTTTCCCTGAAAGCATTCAAAAGGGCAAGACAGCATGTGAATCATTCCTTTTCTTTTGCTGACACTCAAGCAGTAAACATGTATCGTTGTTTGTAATACCCGGCCGGGATGTCTTCTTCTTTAATAAAAATGATTTAAACTACAAAGTATTATTCCGTTTCATCTTTGTCTACGACTACTACTACTACATGTGAGTTACTTTAAAACCAGTAAGGCACCACGTTAAAACATCGAAATGACTTTTATGTGACTTGAAAAACAAACCGAGTCGCCAACAGGCAGTGCAGTGAGAATTCTTTCTGTAAGCTTTTTAAAGTTATAAATGAAAAGCAGCAGAGATGAATTTTGTTCTTCGTGAATGACTGTATTCACTTTACAAGTTTTCGGCACGAGTGACCATACTCGTTTTACAAGTTTTCGGCACGAGTGACCAAACTCGTTATACAAGCATCTATTCTTCGCTAGTGACCATACGCTGCCGTAGAGACACACACAAAGAAAGACGGAAAGGTGCAAATGGTGCACCTGTAAAGTTACGTCCCTGTCCACAGGAAGTGAAATAGAAAATGGTCCTTTCAAGGTCTAAATGTCATCTCGTAATATGGTGATAAGCAGTTTCAGAGTTCGCAATGTTTTTTCATAGTCATAAGTCTTTTTCAAAGAATGGCTGGCACAAAAGGAGGGGGCAATATTTCAAGTGGGAATACAGACCACTCATTGAATTAAGCAAGCAATCACTTGTTATGTAATTTACTAGAATGAGAAATAAGGTTTGACCATAAGGTCACAGGTGCGATTCATCATAACAATGACTGCACCGTATGACTATGCATGGGCAGTACCACACCCTGTCTCTGAAGTTCACGCAAGATTTCCAAAATGGAGTCCAGCTCTGCACGAAACCTTTGTATTTCCACGTTCTTTTTGGTCAGCTGTTGATGGCAGATGGTGATTTGTTGGTCTTTTTCTGCGGTTGCCGTGTGTTTGGCTCTCTCCACTAGATGGCGTAATTCTTGCTCTCTCTGGGAGTGCCTATGAGCGGAAAGATATTTTTCAGCTGTTATTCATTAGGCTATATTTTTTTTTTTAAATTGTCTCAAAGCTCCCGCGGGCGTTAGTTTTTTTCTTTCCCCCCCCCCCCAAAAAAAAGGAAATCCCAAAGAGTTACCAATTTTTCAGATTTTCATTGATCACACCATTTTAAATACAAAAGGTCACTTTTACAAGGATTTCAATATTTTATATATAAAAAAATTAGGTTTTGAAAAATTGAAGAGCTTTGAGAGAAAAGACTTTTTGATATAACCTTATCAAAATCATAAATCATTGTTTGACACCTTTAGATATGTCAGGAAAGTCTGCATATCTCGTTTGGAGGAACACACAGTTTTACGTATAGCACTGTTAAACTGTCATAGCATCATCTTAATCTAAACCAAATTTACCAATGCAGTCATGCATTTTCCTTAAATCAAGGTAGGCTATTGTTTGATAACCATAACCCTGCTATATCAAATAAGAATTAAACAGCAACCATACCAGCTTTTTTGGTCATAATTGTACATTCATGGCAGCCTATACATTGGGAAAACTTGTTCTTGGAGCTGGACCTTGATGGTGTGGAAATTCACAGGAATGCAAGTGGGTGATTGATAAATTTCCTGAACTTTTTACGGCGAGCGTTTCCGTTTGAAATGTTATGGGGCTCATCTGGAGAATAGGCTACAGAGTATTACCAAAAATATATATATATATATATGTTTGCCTTTTTTATGCCGAAATATCATCATAAGATTCCAGATTATTTTTTTCCTTTCTTCCAAAAATCCAGATTTTGTTATGGCCTACTAGCCGGAATTCCAGATAAGTCTTGCATCTTTGAATTGATCACCAAGACTTTCACACTGGTAACAGAGATACCACTCAGCCCTGGTTGAATCAGTTATTTAGTCCTGTTTTCCTCCAGACTGTGTTATTCTTAACACTTTCCACGCAGACGACATGTCAAATTGTCACAAATGTTTTCGAAAATGTCAACATTATTGAATTTCATTACCAGATTTGGAATCACCATGAGAAATGCATTGAAATAAGTACAAACATGTCTAGTATTGGTTCAGTAATCCTTGGGATAGACTTTGAAAATTACAAAAGATTTCAGAAAATCTGTTTTGTACATGGTAAAACCAATAGCCGTGTGGAAAATGCTAACATTTGTCACATCATTATCATGGCCATTGATCTTTCTTATTTCTCGTGAAACAAACAAGACATGTCGTTTTGAGAATGCCAAATTGAGGTGTTAGTTATTTAGGCAAATATAGGAAAATCCACACACTTTAATCCATTTTACCACTCTTGAAATTGGAATTAATTATTTTTTAATCAAATACTTTTAAGTATGAAAAAGTTTGGACTTGACCCAAGGATACTACCAAATCCGTTTGGCAGATGATACAAAAGAAAAGTCTGCTTTCATTACTCCTTTTGGTTTATACCAATGCAATGTTCTACCATTCGGCATTTGTGGTGCAGGGGCCACATTTCAGAGATTGGTAGACACTGTATTAAGGGGTTGTGAAGATTATGCACGAGCATACATTGACGATCTTGCTATATTCAGCATGGACTGGGTATCGCATCTAAGACATGTAGGGATAGTCCTATCTAGCCTACAAAAGGGGAGATAGGACTCAAATTAAAATTAAATAAAATAAAATAAAATAAAATAAAGTAAAATAGTCGTATCTTGTCTACATACTTTTAAGTATGAACAAGTTTGAACAAGTTTAAAAACTTGTTCAAACAATGAATAAGTTAACTAAATTGAACACAAAATGGTTCTCCTGCAGAATGACCAAATGTCACTTACAACATTCTTGCATTCCCATGCCGATATGCATATAATACCCTATATGGGTTATCAAAAAGCTAAAACAATACTGGAAAATTGTCTTATTGTATTCAAGTCCATTCCTTATTCCTGCCTCACCCCCCCCCCTCCTCATTTCTACCCCCCCCCCCCCCCCCCAAACATTTTCCAGCTTGACACTTACCTGGCTTCCATTGCTGCAATCTTTGCTTGTAGTGCTTCAAAGTGACGCATCTCCTGTAATCACGTTTAATAAGATAAGAAATAATACATTAAAAAAAAGAATGCAGGTACTGTAAAACACTAAAACATTTCGCGGATACTTTATTTCCCGAATTTAAAATTACTGTTATTTTACAGCCATTTAATTTCGCAAATCTGGACATTTTACTGTTACTTTTTGCGATTCCACATCCCTAGTGAAATTTGCGAAATTAAATCCTTCACGAAATTAAGTGGTTTTACGGTCTTGATTTGATTTGAGGGAAGTTACAGGCGATGGCTTCGATACAAAAGTGGCATCCATCCACATATTTCAGTCACTTTTTGATCAGCCATCCCCATATTTGCTACACAGGCAGTAGTACTTTGACGATGGCTGTTTTTTCTTCAATTTATGTAATTTCTTAATTCTTAATACGTTTCACTACTCAGGCACTCTAAACATCAATATTGATCTGGCTGTAACACAAAAAGAGGTAGAAAAGATAATAACTTCAATAAAAATTTAAAAAGACATCGCCTTGCCTCTGAATTTCCAAGGGTCCTAACTTAATTTTAAGGGTCCGATAGCATGATTGACACGATTGGGACTACAGTACTTTAGGATTAAGACTTCTGAATTTAACCATATCACATATCACATCCATGGATCGTGTCTGTTAAAGTTATATTTACATCAATGCATTGCACATGATCATGTCGTATATGTCTGCCGATTGGCAGGCCCTTTGTCATCAACAAATACTAGATTTAAAACAAATCCACCAAATTCCCTGTGTTTACTTTTGATTTTTGCGGGTCCTGATAGATAGAAGAGTCAAGGTTTATTTTGAGGCCTGATAATAACTTCAACTTTTTCTGTGTGATGATCATTCAACAAGTTAACCTGCACATATTCTATTAGTCAGAGCTGTATACCTCATGTCCTTGTACTGTTGCTGGGAACTTAAGCGCTGAACATACTCCACCAACGATCCAACGCTTGCGCTTTCACACATGCGCAACACTGGTCACAAACATGACAAAATAACGCTTGATCAGAAAAGCTTTTTCCAATCATTCGATCAGTCTATGCTTTTGGGGGAAATGGTGAATGCCGGACCAACGCTGAGGTTGAAATCAAATCAACTGGTAGCGTTGGGAAGTATTTTTCATGGTTTGGTTGTCTGCTCTCCGAAAAACCCAGGCCCTACCCACAGCGTGAAAGCGTAGGGTTGAGCGTTGACCAATGCTAGCGTTCAGCATTGATCACCGTTGAGCGAGAGAGTTGTTACATTTTGCGTAGTGTAGACAATGCTTGCACTCAGCGGTTGAGCGTTGAGGAATATGTTCAGGGCTTTATAGAATGACACTCATCAGATTTGTCACATAGTTTTGAACCAGTTTGACGGCAGTCCATTCCAAAGCTTTATATAGATAGTTTTATACTATGTTTTATCGAAGCCATGCATGCACTTATAAAACTTTGCGCACATAATAATTACCTGCAATAAATCTCGGCTTCACCTATAGGAAATAATATTGTCACATTGTTTTGAACCATTTTGACGCCAGGCAGCCTACATTAGACAACATATTTATCTTTTAAATGTTTAATGTTTTACAGATGGACTACACTTCAAAGATGGCCAGTCTGCTATAATAGCATGCAGCTGTCCAAAAGTAACTCAACATTTGTAACCATTTTTGATAATACCAATAAAATTAATACGTTGGTATGGCTTTGTTTTTTCCAAAACTACACATCTTTCTTTAAAATTCCTGACTTCCAAAACTACACATCTTTCTTTAAAATTCCTGACTGACATTCCATCGAACTGTGTTCTGTTCTGTACAAAGGTAGGTCAGATTTGTAAATATGTGGTAAAGACACCATTTCATAGGTTGGTTGGGACTATTACTTATAAAAGTCTTACACTACACATAAGGGGACAAAAAACAAACAAAAACTGTTCTACGGGCGGCGACAGACCCATTTTTTATCTCGAATGTTCTATCTATCTTCCTGACTGACCCGACCCTACCTGAGAGGTCCTTTTGCCTAAACTACACAAATATTTCGGTGTTTTCTAGCGCTGAACTGAGTTGTTCTAGCTCTGTTCTGGCCAGCCCAGAGGTGGTCAGATTTGTAAGAATATTGTAAAGACACCAATTCGCAGGTTGGTTGCAGTTATTAGGCCAAAAAAATTAATTGTTGTGTTTCTTAGAAGTGCCAAAAATCATGAAGTCAGGTCGGTCGGTTAATTTTCCCTATTTTTGTTTTTGGCAGACAAATATTACTAACAGACCGTGGTTCATTCAAGACAAAATTGGTAAATGGTTCTAGTGTGATAATAGTTTTTCAAATCGAGAAGAAGAAAAAAAGTGACCCTGAATTTTTTAGATTTTAGAGTTGGTCACTGAGGGCAACACAACAATTTTGTTGTTGGCCTTACACTACACTACACTTAGACTACACAATTATTCCTTACCGGTGTATGTGTCTTCTTAGCATCTTCTAGCTCTGATCCGAGTTGTTGTAGCTGTGTTCTAGCAACCTGTTCCCTGACGTGTGAAGCTGCCACCGTGTCTGCATCTACCCTAGCATCAGATAACTGCTCCTGAAGATGGCTGATTAACACCTGTCCCAAAGAGAGAGCGCGAGATGGATTAGTATCTACATTTCGAGACAAGAATAGACACTTTTTAACAATTTTAATTTGTTTTTTGTAATTTGAGTGTACAATCAGATATGTTAGTTTATTAACACTTTTCACGTGGCTATTGGTTTTACCATATACAAAACATATTTTTCAGAAACCTTTCCTAACTTTAAAGGTCTATCTCAAAAATTACTGAGCCAATACTAGGCATGTTTGTACTTATGTCAATGCATTTCTCATGGTGATTCCAAATATGGTAATGAGATTACCTATGCGGAGTTAGGGACCATTCATTATTTATGGTGGAGGGGGGTTGGGACAAATTCGAGACTTGTATGTTAAAATTACCTAACCCCCCCTACAGCTGAAACTGAAAATTACATGATGATGACCCCCCCTGCTAACCAGTAGCTTTTTACACCCCCCCCCCCCCCCCATCCCCGAAAAAAATCAACTTGTCACATACTTACGGGGCTGTCTTTACCTTTGGAATTTTGTTCATGGATATGTTGGCAAATTTTGTTTGTGCCCTATCTGAATGGCCAATAATTTTATGATGCCCCTTCTTTTTTATATTGTGTGAAATTAGCAATGGCGAGCGTAGCGAGTTGGATTTTTTTATAACCCGAACAAGTTAGAACATGAGCAGAAACGTATAATCCAGTGAAACGTTCTACTTTTGTGAGCATTGGTGCAAAGCAGAGATGAGGTGAAAAGCATGCAATAAATCACATTTTTAAATCATGAAATTGGATTTTGTAACATTATACACCCTGTGGCTCTAATGTCTCGACCGTTGATGATTATATAGATGTTTTCCCACCATATCGTCGATTTGCTGTCCAGAAGTCGTCTCATAGTAAAAGTTTTTGAAGTCGATAGGTTTTAAGAAAATATGCGTGAAGCGCAGAAAAAAATGGCATTTACACTCCAAAATAGCCTCTAAAATCACTCCAATCACCACCATCTTTAGTTTAATCAAATTTACACAACCCCCCCCCCCCTGTTCAAGAATAAAAAGTTACATAACCCCCCTATTTCAACATATGAAAGTTACATGACCGCCCCCCCTATATTTTACCCAACCCCCCTCCACCATAAATAATGAACGGTCCCTTATGCAAACATACAAAAACATGACGAGAGAGAGTTTTTAAAATTTACTTTATTATTTAATATGGGACCAAGTGCCCCTTTTTCTGAAAACATCATTTTAGGGAAATGTGACTGTTTTGGGAAAAGTAAACATGATATTGAAAATGGAAAACTTGCTATTGGTAGTCAAGCTTTTTCTCTTTTCATAATCGTTTCAATTTTTCAAAACGTCTAATTGTGTGTGAAGTTATGTAAATGAAAGTAATCTAATTTTAGTGGGGGGCTTACTTTTTTGACCCCTTTATAATCATCATGCATCGTATCAGGTGTCTCTAGTTTGATTAAAAACTATATGGGAATGCTTTCAATGTAAATAGTAAAAAAGTGACCAACCTACTTTCCAATTAGGTTTTTTTCCATAAAGAGCAACACAATGTTACTAACTGTTACCTTCTAGTCCGAAACTTTAGATTGACTTGGATTTAAAACCATCAGGTACCATTCAACATAAAATTACACTATAGTGCATTCGTCTAACTTTGTGCAGTGCAATCAGGCGTATCCCCATGATCGCAGATCATTATCGTGCATGTGATTGTAATGCCCACACAATCAGATTTGAGTCCCGATACTAGCGCACTAATACTGCATCGCTCACTAGAATACACTCTGACATACTTGCACATGCTTAGATGAATGAAGTGTGTTTATAGTAGATTCATAAACACAGTTATTGATTTGAACCTACTCCATTTAAAGGTGTATGTTATTTTTGGCTATGATTTTTTTTTTCACACCAAGATATTTGATATCAGAAAAAAAAACCATATAATTGTCTCATTATGTCTGTAAAATCCCACAGATGTTCCATTTAGAAATTATAGGCTCAAATGTGGTGAATTACTGCCAAAGGTGGTTAACCACCCGTGCCAGTTTGTGTACTACTCAATGGGCCCATTTCTTGTGACCATGTGCTTCTAAAATAAGAACCATAGGAGTTATGCAACTCAAACTTTGGAAAGTGACAATTTTAAGGATGACCTTTCCATGTAATATAGAAAACATCAAGTTGAAATGGGGCCAGCAATCAGAACATCTACCTTTAACGTTAGAGGAACCACAATTGACCAATCACGATGTCAGTCACTATTCCGGATGTGATTCAAGACACAAGGAATCATAGAACCATGTGTCAATGATCAGATCAAGGATTTCAAATCACAGCCTCCCCCTCAATCGGAAGATATAACCCATAATGAAATGGTAAACCAGCCAAAGTCTATGAATCTTCTATAGTAAAAATCTGCACTCGGTTGGAAATTTTCAAGCCCCTCAAAAGTCAAAGTGTGATAGCGCCCTCTTTTTTAAATCACTGTATCAATCTCCTTCACATGCCTTGTTACTATACATTGCTAGAGTTTCAATGCACAACGTTACACTAACCTTTTGTGATTCAACCTGGTTGGTGAATCTGGCAACGTGAGAGTCAGAATGTAATAGCGCCCTCTCTGCTATCAATTTATCCATCTCTCCCACATGTCTTGCTTTCAACACTGATAGTTCCTCTATTGCTACTTCCTTTGTTTTCCTAGCATTGCCCTCTGCCTCGGCAACGGTGGCCTGCACTCTTAGGCGCTGCTGTTCCATTTCAAAGGATATTGTCTCCATCTACAATAATACATCAGAGATAGCATAACAAACCTGTAAATATCACCACTGACAAATTTACATATCAAACAGAGATACTGCTATCAAACAGCAATACTTCATGAAATAAACAGACATATTTGTGAGTTTGGGCCCTCTTTATATTAAAATCAATTCAACAATTTTCCTAGATTTTAACAATGTTTGCCATTTTTCTCAATCATCTCACACTCTGCATATACCATGTGCACTTAGCAAGAACAATTTAAAGAAATTTCAATTGTCAGAATAGGTATCTTGTATTTCATAATGGAAGCTTAATTAAAGTTAACAAGATGCTTTCAACTACCCATCCCAAGTAAACATAATATAATACTAAGAGAAATAATACTTAATTAAAGGTATATTATGTGATCTTTTCAATCCTCAAAAAAAAAGTGGAAACAGATATTCTTGCAGATTTACTTTTCTGATCATAAATCATAAATATATTCCAAGTTACGGAGTGATACGATTCCTAATAACCTCAAAATCATGGTTTTAGAGTGAATTTAGAGTAAAATTTGAAAAAAAGATTGTATCGCTCGGTATAATCTATTTTCAAACCATGATTTTGAAGTACTAAGGAATCGTATCGATCTGTAACTTAGAAGATCTTTATGATTTATGATCAAAAATGCAAATCTGCAAGTAAATCTGCTTTCATAGTAATAAAATCAATCATAGAGGGCGCTACTTGGAAAAGATCACATAATATGCCTTAACTCAAGAGGCTTACCATCAGAATACCCTACCATGTCGTAAATTCACTTGTATGTCTATGGGTTGATATTTTCAAGTAACTACAGGTGAGTAAAAAAACTGCAATACTGAAAAGAGGCCATTTTGTTTTCAAAACTAAGTTGAAGTTTGAAACTTTTAAATGTTGCTAGAATGATATAATGATATAGTTGTTATGACTTTGAAAAAAATAAAGTAAATCACATTTTCTGTTTGTCTTTGAACCTTTAACTGCACAACTCAATGTATGTGTTTGTCCATGCAACATAGCATTATTCAATTGACACTACACACATTGCATTTTCACATTTGAATATCCCGAAAACAAACCTTGGAATGATTTCATCTTTTAATTTTATTCATATTTAGAACACCATAGACAATTTATAGCATGGGTAAGTTAAAAATTGATTATGTTACTCCCATGTAAACAAGAAAGGATGCATTACATTCCAATTACGTCACACAAATTTGCTCAAATTTAAAATTTTGAATAAGGGACGTATTTTGTAATCGTATACATGTTTTTGGGTGTCACATGGACAAACATGTGAAATGGGTACATCGGTAAAATTAGCTCACCATAAAAGCAAATGGAAAATGCTATTGACTTCACTTTTTCACACAAAGTTGGTAACAACTATATCATTCTTGGAACGTTTAAACATTTTAAAACTTCAACTTGGTTATGAAATCAAGATGGCTTCTTTCCACTATTGCATTTTTGCGGGGCTCACCCAGTATTGAATATCCAATATTCTGTTTCAAAATTCTTTAAAATTCAACAAATAGAAACAAATACAATATTGTACAAAGCTCTTCAGCCATTTTACCTGTTGTTTGAGCTTTTCATTTTCCAGCAGCACATCGGATATATGCGAGCCTGCAAAATTCTGCGGCTCATAGTGTTTTCCACCCGTAACCATGACGTCCTCTATACCGGCATGTTTCTTTGTGGAACTGCCTGTTTTCTTGGTTGATTCATGACGTCTTCTGCTGGCTGCTGGTGGGAATCAATTCAATGAACATAACCAGGGTCAGTTTACATTACGCAATAGATCACCATCATATATTTCATAACACATTTTAAAGTTAACAAAATGTATTTCGTAATTTGTTTAACCCTAACCCTAGAACGTGGCAGTGGGATGGAACGAAGAACAGGGGGAGGGGTTAAATAAAAAATGTGAAAAATTATGTCCGCCGGCCACAGGAATTGAACCTGGGTCGGCCGTGTGACAGGCGAGATATACCACCACTCAGCCACGGGGGAGGGCTTCACAGGCTAAAAAATCGGGAGACCATATATACCCGTAGAGATAGATATTGTGCGCGCGCAAGCCAAGTGGTGCTGGCCGTATTGTTTCTGTGTTACGTATAGTAGGGTGTAGGGATAGGGTTATGGATGCATCAGTCTAGACGACTGAATGTGATTATAACATTGAATTGTATTCAAAAGGGTATGTCTAAATAAATAAATAAATAAACAGACTGATTCATGTAAAATCTTTTTGCAAAACAAGTCGAAGGATAAGCCTGAAGCGGTGTGCATTCAACTGTGCTCATCATCTGCATTGATTCAAAACACTTAATTGATTTTAGGACTTCAATTTTTTTTCAGTGCAATGCAGTTCCACGACACTTATATAGTGGGTGTGGTCTTGGATCCTCTTCCCTGGAATTGCATATTAACCCTAACCCCCCTGAGTGCTAAAAAATGCTAATCCTAAGACCCTCTCCAAACACATGCGCCATCGGGGTTAGGGTTAATGATACAGTACGATTGGTTATCAAGAGAGTAAAACATATTCCACCAACTGGGAACAATTTCTTTACCCAGCCATATAATGATTAGTACCATAAAACAACTGTAAAATTGGACACACTTATGCAATTGAAAAAAGGGAAAACTATTCAAATAAATGTTCAAGATTGTGAACTCCAAATAGTCAAATAAGACATTTTGTGAAATGTCATGCTATAAAAATATAAACATGTGAGACCTTTTGCAATGGTGACATTTTAATGACATAAACATATAATATACATACCTGAGTGTTTGTTGGGCTCCGACACAGCCTGTGTTTCAAAATGTTCCTTCATTAGTCTATCACATACACCCTTAAGCATCTCAATTTCATGGTCCTTGGCACTTAACTCACTGAGGGAATAACAAATAGAAGACAGTTGATATTATTGTATTGCTATTTAGGGGAGAAATGCGGTGCAATGGATGGGATACATGTGGTGCAATAGATGGGGCACATGTGGCGCAGTGGATGGAGCATATGTGGCGCAGTGGATTGCGCACATGGTGTAGTGGATGGGGCACATGTGGCGTAGTGGATGGGACACATGGCGCAGTGGATAGGGGCGCATGTGGCACAGTGGATAGGGCACTGTACTCACGATACAGAGGTTGTGGGTTCAAGTCCAACTGTGGTCAATGTGTTGGTCAAAGGCACACTCAGTATAAGTTGGTAAAGGGAAGAGCCCTACATTTCCTACAAAATTGAGGTTTTGTGCATTTTGTAATGCTGTCCTACCTAGTCACTCAAACCAAATTGAAAGAGCCTGTTTTGCAAATCAATGACTTTGTTAAACAAAATTTAGCCAGACTTTAGTATTGCGCACTACCTGTAGCCTTCCACATTGTTTCTATAGTTTGATCCGTTCCAAATTGGCGAAGCCTCCTAACAGCAGTGAGTGAAAACAGACCGATGCGGGCGCGCACAAATGCAACATGCAGCACTGTACATCATGTGCGTGTGCGACCAGACCGTGTGCATGTTGCCACAATGGTGCGTGTACCCTTTGATTACATTTGCTCGCGGAGAGATAAAAAGCGAATATTTCTCCCCAATTTGGAACTGATCAATTTATCACAGGATATATTCAGCAGGTGAATCATTCCGCACCTAGCCCAATTGACCAAATAAACTTCACGAAAGGTCACAGAGGTCAGTTAAGTCATCTGTGTAAGGATTTTCTCTGAATTTTAAAATGTTGGGAACATATTTAGAATGTTGACAAATTAATGTGTTTTCCTACAACTCCGAAAGTAAAACATCAGAGATTGGAAATTACTTATTGAATGATACCATTTTAAAGAAAATTGTACACAATATTGAGACATTTTAAACATAATTCAGAAAAAAATTGCTTCAAAATAACTGAATGGACCTTTAAACAGGCCATTCATTATGTGTTTAGATTGTCCTTGACAGTTCACCACATTGTCGGTCTATCAGTGATAGACAGACAATGTGGTATGTGATCAATCAACAGTAATGTGGACAATCTCTGTGATAGTATCACAGAGATTGTCCATATAACTGTTGATGACAGTATACACTGAGTCATTGACAACCTACATGTATGCTATGGGTATTTGTACTGTCACAGCAAAAGGGCATGTGCAGTGGTTTCTTCCATGGTCTTGAATTGACAATGGATCAGGGGTGAATAGGGAGGACTAAAAAAGAATTGTCCACTGCCCCCGGGAATTGAACCAGAGTCCCCGGACAGGCAGGTGAGTCACTCAATCAGCACACCACAAGCGCTGGGGCTTCCCAGGCTAAATGTTTGGTGACTATCTGTAGCCGGGGGGGGGGGGGGGGGGGGGGGGGGGGTTATTGCGGCAAGGGATAGACCTTGTTTGTGTGGGCAAACAGGTGCTGCTGGTCGCATGATTTGTATGATGTAGTGGTGTTAGGGTTATATTAAATAGAGAAAAAGAGCCTGGCTAATAACCATTAAAAAAGAGCCTGGATAATAACCCTTTAATTTTTTTGAATTTGAATTTGAACATTGCATCATAAGGTTGCAACCGTTTGAGTAAAACCCAGTAATCCACGGAATGGCAATAACCTATAGTATTGTTGGTTGCCTGATTCAGAGATGCTGTTCAATGAAACTAGTGAAAAAACTGAAAAGGCACATGAATGCTGAATACAATATCTTAAAATGACTGGAAATAAATAGACCTGTGTAATTGGCTCCTGAAATCAAGAAGGAATAATAAAAGAAGGCATATCTACTGATACTGGAGGTAAACCCCATTAGAATACTTTTAGGAATGGCTTAGGAATGGAATCAGTGTAACATGATAACAAAATGGTCGCTTTTTAAAATTCTTCTTTTGAATGGAAGCCAAATTGTAGGTCTTGAAAGCGCTACCATTGATTTGGAATATATAAGCATGCCTACATCTTTTGTGACACTTTTGAGAAAAAGATGCCCATTCTTTTCTAATCACCCTGTATGTGTCACCTTAGGTTGGGAGGTGACGTCAGTGCGCATCATGAACATGTTTGTATTGGGAGACCCTAAAAACAGATTGTCATTATCAAACAAATGTACTTTTTTGATCCTTACTTTTCCCCTATAAATTATCCCTTTTTGTACTATACTCGTTGGTATATCACACTATTTTTATATATTCTTACATTTCGCGATCTTACTCTATTTAAATTTGAGTAATACTGAGCTTAATGAGGTTATGAATTATTAGATAACACAGTCTAATTATAAATTTATCTAATCTTAGAATCTACATAAGATAAAAGAAAGTCTCTCATTTTAGCACGTTCTCCCTGGCTGGATGATTGACGTAACTAATAACAAATGTTGATAGATTTGTCACTTAAAGTCCAAATTAGTTGAGGAAACATACTAAGATTTTTGATTGGCAGTTACAACATACCAATTAAGGCCAAAGTGAATAATGAACACAATTACTATTAGATTGAAATCAAAGTTGACAAATGAGTTAACACATCTTAGGTTTCCAGTATACAAGGTACAGCGCAGGTTGGGGATCTGTGTCGCTCGTGTGTGGGGGTGGGGTTGGGGGAGGGGTTGAGTGGTACTGGGGGTTGAGTGGTACCTGGATTGGGTTTGGATGGGGTGTGAGGCTCCAGGGTTGAAACCCCTATCTATTTCTAAGGGTCATTTTCCCTTGGACAGACCATATCTGAGGATTTTCCCCTTTTCTTTTGTCTAAGTATTTTCCAGTAAAAAAACAAGAGCCACATCTAAGGATTTTTCTAAAAACACTGATCCTCTGGAGTTGCACATCCATGTACATTGTATGTGATATATTCATGGGTAACCCTCCACACAAACCCACCCCCTCCCCTGGGCTGTGTCTAGGCTGGTCAAACCAGGAGTTCAAAATTAATTAAATACCAAGTATAAATAAATCAAAGAGCAACAAAATAAAATCTTTTGGAAGTGTTTAACATGAGGTAATTTGATACATGAACAATTAAGTTAATTGATACCTTCCTTAATGGCTTTCGCTGCATATAAACTCATTCAAACCTATCTTGCATCCTTAAAATTCATACTTTAACTCAGCACTAAATATATATTGATACCTCAATGGTGTTCACTCCAACGTAAGCTCATTCAAACAAATTGCATTGCCTTAAAATGTCAAAACTTATTATACTTCAGCTCAGTATGAAATATGACTGAGACCTGTCATCACAAAATGACAGATCTTACGTTGGAAAATTGTATTCCGATCCAAAATGCTCAGAAAATAAGCTTTAAATCGATATGCAACATGTCATAATTGCTTAATGTTTTCCTTAACAAAATTCAAATTGAAGTTTCAAATTTCTTTTGTTTTCTTTTGATTTGGGATGTTTATTGGACCATATCTCCTACTGCACACTGGTAACTAATAACGCTCATTTTGTGGTAACAGGTCTCATATATTGATACCTTCAATCGCTTTTACTCTAATGCAAACTCATCAAACACATTTAGCATCCTTTAGAGTCTAAATTCATACTTAAACTCAGCATAAAATTATTGATACCTCAATAGCTTTTACTCAATGCAGACTCATTCAAACCTATCTTGTTGGGCTAAAACTTTTAAACGCATCATACTTCAGCTATAATTAAAGGAGCATTGAGAGATGTATTGATATACTAAATGAGCAAATAACGTAAAGATAATCATCAACATAGCCCAAATCCAAAATGTCATACAATTCCGTCATCGCCTTCATGCCAAATAAGCAAATAACGGCACTTCCTGGTTGAAATCTGCCGCGAAAGTTTGCATGTAAAACGATAGCGTAAATTCAGCACCTAGTTTCTATATGATCATATCAAAACTAAGAAAATCATGAAATTTTATATGATAAACGGCGAATGTTGGTAAACTGTTTCAGATGGTAGTTAGTATATGCCTAAGTATTACTTTGATGCAAAAAAAAATGATTTCCAGGATAATTGAGGGCGCACTCCCATACGTATCTCTCAATGCCCCTTTAAGCATACCTCCATGGCTTATACTCATGGCTTATAAACCATCTAAAGTCTAAACTTATATGTTGATACAAAATATGTTGATACCTCAATGGATTACGCCAAAGCTACATATTCAGACCTATCTTGTTGCCTTAATAGTCTAAACTCATTATACTTTAGCTATAACCCTGACACAGGGCTTGATGAGTAATCTCCTACTGGCTTCCTATTCACAAAATGATTGCTTTCCTGTTGGACTTCACCATTAAATCCCCCCTCAACTTAACAAAATGTCAATTTTTGTGCTATATTAATTTTCACACTCCTTGTTATTATTAAAGGGACGGACACAAAGTAGTGTTGAAGTTGTTTTTTTAAATTAATTTACTTTAACATTTCATAGTTACCATTATTGTTGTTTCTACTCACAAAAACATACCAAAACTTGATTAAAACAACACTATCGCTATTTATTGAACCTTTTCATAAAAACACCCTCTATGTAAATATGGTTTGCATTATTTATCATGCGTGCTGCAGAGGACATTGTCTATGGTAAAATGCTGGTTACGGCTCTACCAGAATTTTGGAATCAACGTTTTGTTGTACAAAGAGGGCTGATTTTTCTTATATGTGTAAGTTCATACATGTAATACAGTTGTAAAATTATACAGATCCCAGTTTTGATCATAATTGAGGGCGCATCCTCCAACATATCTCTTCATGCCCCTTTAAGTTTGGCACAACGCAAACATTTATGCGAGTGAAAAGAAGTCCTTTACAGTGTTCCCACACAGAACTTGTTCACATTGAGGTCATATCATAGGCACGTCTGTCTAGGAGGAACTCGGGCTATTTCTGTGCCAAGTCTATGATTGCCGTGGCTGCCTGTTACGCTCTTTGATTAACACACACACCTCTACAAATAGCAATTAATCTCGCCAGCAGATCTAGACGCTTCATTTCATGCAATACTGCTTGGGCGGAAACTTTTATCTGCTCCGCAGTTCCGGTGTGGCGGGCCGGTGAGGGGGCGAACATCCAGAACACATATGCTTTTTTACTTTATACAGATTAGACTTTTTGTTTGGTATGCAAGACCCGGCAGATTCCAATTATAACTATATCGAGGTGTATCACCAGATGGGGCACACTACATTAGATAGTAACGCTGGCTCACCGGACGGCATGATGCATTCCAACGGCCATGTGAGAGCTAAGAAGGGTAGACTATGCGATACTCACAAGACCGAGGAGATGCGCTTATTCTGTGCGACATGCAACACTCTGGTATGTCAGTTCTGTTTTTTAGAGCATCACCGCTCACACAGGGTCGAGAGAATACAGGATTCTATTATGAAACATAAGAAGAAAGTGGTCGGTATCGTGCAGAACCTTCAACAGGACCTCGACAAGTGGGAGCGGTTCTTGAGCGGTCTGTCGCAGAGGGAGAGTAATCTGATGAGCGCCCTCAAGATTGAGGAGGAAAAGATCAATCGCTGCGTGGAATCTATCGTGCAGGAGGTGGTGTCGCAGAAAGACAGGATCTTGTCGGAGCTGCGTCAGAACGAACAGCCGCAATTTGATATGATAGAGCGGGAGAAAAAACAGGTGTACATGTGCATTGCAAGGCTGGCGGAGAGTATCACTACTAGTCCTGTAAATCAATCACAGATAGAAAATGATCAGGACTTCGTTATGCGCCAGCTCGAATTTATGTCCGACGTGGACACCCTGGGGGCGCTAACTCCACCAAGTCTTAAAAATCTCGACACCAGGGTCGCTGTGTCGCAATTCTCGACAAAGACGCAGCCTGTCGATATCAAACTAGGAAAGCTTAAAAAGTCGTCCTATGAGAGCCATGCCCTTATAAAACCTGGTAAGAAGATAAGTAGACATGACAGCATGAAAAACATGACCAACCTTACTAGTCCGAATATCACGGCAATTTCTGCCTCACAAGAGAACTTACTCTGCGCCCAGAGGAAAGCAAAAAAATCTTATGAAATGAGCATAACACCTGACCCACAAAGAGTGTCACCTGGTATTATAATTGACTCACAAAGACTGTCGCCTAATATCACGAGGAAAGTGTCGCCGCAAACATCACCAACTACCAACAGGAGAAAATCTGAAGCTGACATTTTAGAGGTTATGCCTCCGTCAAACATGAAACAAAAAGAGCAATCAAAATTCATGAAACAAAAGCGGGTCCAGATTGTGATGGATCCTAGCATTTCTAGCGACAGACATGAGCGATCTGCCGCAAAGGAAAAGAAACCGGTGACAAAACCAAAGCCGGTTAAAATCGGTCTTCCGGAAATGTCACCGAAAGGTGGAGCACGCGTGATGAAAAGGGAAAAGATCATCATCAATGCGCGAAGCAGTGAAATGTTCAGAGCAGATGTGCAAAGGAGCATAAAACTCATCCCTAAAGAAGGTTTCGGACGATTCCAAGGGGCTTCGAGCGTCTCGTCGACCCCTGGCGGTCCGATTGCCGTATTGGATGCTACGATGTATCAGATTCGCGTATTTACATTCCACAAAGGTAATAAGAAATACAAGCAGCATTCTTGCTTTCCACTGGACGGTGAACAAGAACCCCAGGATATAGCATTGACACCCAGTGGATTGGTGGTAGTAGCGTACAAGTCAGGCGTGGACATGTACTCCGCGTCAGGCAAAGAGAAAACCACCATATTCAAAACCGGGCAGAAAAAAGGCGTCAAGTACTTGTTCTCTGAACAACAGGATAATGGTATAATGAGTGTAGCCGTCACGACCAAATTCATAGTCCTTGTCGGCAATGTGGACACGTCACGTATCACTGTGCTCAGCCCAGCTGATGGTACGGTCATAAAGGTCCTCAAAACATCCATACACCCATGGTATATTGATACTAACGATGCGCTCGTGGCAATCAGCGATCACCTGGCAGAGAAGATCTGCGTTATTGATATAGCATCTGGAGCTACCCTCTTCACGACCAGTGCCACAAGACCAAAGGGATTGTGCTTTCACGAGGAGTCAAAGAGTTTAATGATTGTACAGGGCAAAATAGTACAAGGTAAAATCCACCAATGCTCTATTGAGCAATATGCATGTACCACTGGGGAGTGGTTAGGCCAGGCGGTGGGGGACATGGGCAAAGGTAGTGTCAAGGATCTATGTTGTACTGCCCAGGGTATGATAGCCGTTGCGGCCACTGCTTCGGTCAAGTTGTTCAATACCCAATACACTGGTAAAAGTAGAAGAGATAGTGGTATTGTACCAATGTAACTGACCAATATGGTATGGGTCAAGTTGTTCAATACCCAATACACCGGTAACAGTAGAAGAGATAGTGGTATTGCACCAATGTAACTGACCAATATGGTATGGGTCAAGTTGTTCAATACCCAATACACCGGTAACAGTAGAAGAGATAGTGGTATTGCACCAATGTAACTGACCAATATGGTATGGGTCAAGTTGTTCAATACCCAATACACCGGTAACAGTAGAAGAGATAGTGGTATTGCACCAATGTAACTGACCAATAAGGTATGATCTTGATCCTATAGACCTGCTTACCATAGACAATTGGTATATTAAAACCAAGGGGCATTTCATTATGCACAATGTTGGTTTGCATGCAATATGCAATATGCGGTATGCAATGTGTAATGTGTAATATGCAATTTGCAATATGCGATATATGCCATATGCAATATCGTTAGCCTACTTCGATAATTGCCTAATTCACTTTTCAACGAAATTGAGCTTTTTGCATTAAAATCATGACTTCATTACATTATACACATGCTGTATAATTCCTAAGTCATTGACCAATTAAAGTGTTGATAAATGTACAACTTTAATGATGCCTAAGTCAGCCTTGTGAGTTAGGCAGATTGTAATAATGATGTAAAATGTTTAAAATGGGTCATATTAACTCGCATTAGGCCTATAACAAGCCACATTTCACTTAAAGGTATATCTCCAACCTAATTCTGTCCAACAGTAACTGCTCCGATCCTGTTGGAATTCACCAGCACTGTTCATGGTGCTATTCAACATATCGTCAGCCTGCTTCTATAATTGCCTAACTCACTTTCATATTGTTGTTGTTTTCTAAAAACTAGAAAAAAGAGTTAGGCAATTATCGAAGCAGACTGACGATATGCAATGCAAAGTGTAATGTGTAATATGCAATTTGCAATGTACAATATGCAATATACAATGTGCAATAAATGCAATATGCAATTTGCATACTGTGCAAGTTGTTGAAAGCAGGGTTGAAAAGCTGCATGGGTTTTTGCTAATATTTTTTTAAATGGTACCATTATTAACTTAAAATACCTATTAGTGTGATAAAGGGGTGATTTCACAGGGTGCAATCGTCTTAAAGAATGATTGGGGATAATAGAATTACCTGAATCAATATAGGAATTACTATGGTAACAGGTGATATAGGTCAAGAGGATAACTGGTTTGCTATCGGACAAGTTTAGACAGTTTTAAACTTGTATGACAGTTTTAAACTTGTCCAACAGCGAACCTATTAAACTCTTTACCTATATTATGAATACCAGTCGTAAAAGCCTATCTCACAAGCCTATCTCACAATGTAACAGGTGATTTGATTATATCCAAAATGATTGCATGTCATTTATGATATCCTGTGGAATTACCCTCCATTTTCAATCATATATAAAACATAATATAATATGAAGTTAAACTTTCGATCTCAACACAAGAATTAATTACCTGGAATTTTCAGGTGTTGCTACACCTTTCATCAGCAGACTAATACAACATATAAAACATGTTAGCAAACCGGGATGTTATTTCTTATAGACTAGGAGAAAAGACATATGCAATCTTTTTTATGGAACACCCTCTATCTTTGATTTTTTTCCCCTTCAAAATGCAGTTTTTTATTGTTGTCAAATTACATTTACGAGTATAACCATGAAACTAAAAATATCTTCTAAGTTACAGAGCAATATTTTACCTAATTACTTCAAAATCAAATTTTGAGAATGAGTTGTCGAGTTTGTTGGTCAATAGAATTCCATGGTTTGACACATTGTTTACAGTGTTTCTTGCTACGATCCGCAACTGTACACAAGTGGGAACACATTAGTATGGAATGCTTTATGATAAAAATAGAAGGATTTTTTTTTAAAATCCTTAAACATGTTTAATTAGAAGCAGATTTCCATCATCATTTAGTAAAGTTCTGTGGTGTATTTTTACAGAAAATACAGTCAAGATAGATTTGTGAGCCAAACTTCATAATACAAGAGAGAAAAAATATGTGTTAACATTTGAAAAAGATCACATTGCTTTAATGGTGGGTGATCTGACATCCCCTCAAATTGTTCATGTGGCATTTGCTATTTCACAAGAAGGCACATCATCATAAATACAGTAATTCCAAAAAATGAGTGTAATTTGCTTCAGTGCTTTTTATGAAAGAAGCAAACATTCCATTTCAGTATACAAATTTCTGTGGTTGAAAACCCCTTGGGGTGGTAATTCACTAATTCATGTACAGGATACAGGAAATTTCTCTCATGCCTATTTTTTTTTGGGCTGCAGGGGGTAATGAAAACAATATGGGCTTTCCTAAAATACAACAAATTCCGCCTGCAAAGTTGAGCTTCTTAAAGCTATAAATCATGAGATGAATACCTTTTTTGCGATAAAATTGGGCAAAATATGATGCGACATGCCTTTCACGTTTTGGATCGAAAACACAACGGCAATGTAGCAAGTGATGCTCAACAGGACGTGGTATAGGAAAATAATATTCGAGCAATTTATAAATAAATTGCTCAAATATTATTTTCAGATATGTGAACCATTCCCTATTTACCTCATAAAAGGCCTAGTTTCCTCAGTTGGGTGCAGCTTTATCACAGTACATTGCTCCTGTCAAGGTGTAAATCCTGATAGTTTTTAGGATAACCTACATGGTGATAAAATGTCAAACCCTTATTTCCTGGAATAGGATACTGTTTGTGTGCTAAATAAGATTATTTTTGGTGTTATAACCTTAATTGTCCTCAGTGCTACAAAACACTACACTACGACCGTATTTACTCCACTACGCCCCTGGGACGCTGCACTTTCAAAAGGGGGTGTTTATTGGGGTCATTTTTTCAAGCGCTAGTATCGATAATACACAATGGTGTCATGGAATAGTTTCATCAGGAATTCAGAAGAACATGATAATAATTTTCGTTAGAAAATTCCAATTAGGAAACTTACTTAATTTTCCATACGGGTTTCAACAACACATCGGTGGTCTTCCTCAGTGGATTGTGTCGATCCAATGGTGTTGATCTGTTTACATCGCTGAAGATATTAATTTTCGTTATACTATGTATAGCGAATAATGAAGTTGGTTAAGACTCCCTAAGTTGCTCAAATATTATTTTCCTATACCATGCATGTGTTGAGCGTCACTCGCTACATTGCCACTGTGTTGTCAATCCAGAATGTGAATTTCAGATGGTGAGTTCAAAAAACACAAACTTGTATTGAATACATTTTCAAGATTAAAACTCGTTCGACGGCGTACCCGTTAAACTTTTAACTTATATTGTGAATACCCGTCGTAAAAGCCTATCTCACAATTACATTTTCACGATTTGCCAATTTTCAGCCATTTCGCTTGTAAGTAAATTAAATGCCACATATTGTGTATGATAGTAAATGAAAAGTTTGACTGACTATCCAAGCTTTGAACCTGTGATATCTGGATCTCTAACTAGCGCTCTACCAACTGAACTATTTTAGTCTGATAGAGCGCTGGTCTAGAGATGCAGAGGATTAAGGTTCAAATCATGGATGATCATTTCTAATTTTCAAGATTGAAAGCTGGTTTTTACTTCTGTAAAAGCTTAAAATACATTCAAATTTCAGATTTTTTAAACTAGACTTTCAACATCTCTAATTTCAAGAGTTGGTTATTACTTGGATTTGTTCCACACTTCAAACGTTCTCAACACATGAAGTATAAACAAAAGGTATACAGAACAAGTAAAAAAAACTTTTAATCTTGAAGATATGGAAATGGTTCATTTGGGACCTCAAATTTGGTAAGAAAAATGTATTGTTTGGTTGATTTATATTTATATATTTATATATTTATATCATTACTTTCCACTACACAATGTAAAATATTGGTCTTAATATAGAGGATGTGTATGCATGCATGTGACTCTTAACACTTTCAACGCGGCAGTCGTCTGCAGACGACTGTTCTAAAATTTCACAACACGTTTAAAAAATTTCGAAATTATTGAATCTCATCACCATATTTGGAACCACCATGAGAAATGCATTTAAATGAGTACAAACATACCTAGTATTGGTTCAGTAATTCATGAGATAAGACTTTGAAAGTTGGGAAAGGTTTCTGAAAAATCTGTTTTGTACATGGTTAAACTAATACTAATAGCCGCGTGGAAAGTGTTAAGTGAAAATGGTAAACAATTATTATGCTCTTGATTTAAATAAACCTTACCAGACCAGGGGTGGTAATTCACTACTTATTTGCATTTTTTCGAGCTCATAATGAGGCAACTATTTCATTATTCATTATTTGATTAAAATTCATTGTTGTACATTATTTTACATGTTACACAGTACCAAATCATAGGTTCATAATTTGACCATCTTTATAGATCATTTGAAGAAAAAGATTTAGAAAAGAACACAATTTGGTTTTTATAAAAAAAGGGGAAATTTCACATTTCTACATTTGCCAGGATTGATGATCAGGAACTAATGAGGAAATCCTTAACTTTTCATATTTGCCTGATGCTCTACCCCTACTAATAAGATAACCTGCTAAACTCATTAGGAGCATGTGACAGACTTGACTATATTGAACATTTTGATGAAGTCAAGGTGTAAGTGTAAATAATTTAAATTCAAATGAAAATAATGAAAGTGTTGGCCATTTCTAAAACATAACAAGGCCGGGTGACGGGAAACTTATCATTAAGTTATAAGGGCCTAACATTGAAAGGAAACATTTTCCAGGTCTACAATTTTGACGTGGCAATGAGAAAAATATGGGCTTACTCAGGATATCAAAAACACAATTTTGATGAGGAAAGAAAAAGTTAAAAAATGATTTGGTCATCTGTCTTCGTTGCAACACCTTTTGCATGGATAACTGATCTAATCACAAATGATGAAACTATCCCAATTACTAGCCTACATTTTTGTGTTTATTTTAGGCAGTCTGCGATACTTCCCTGTGTCCTTAGGGGTGATCACCGGGTTCCTTTAACGCTTTCCATGCGTCAGGCGTCTGAAGACGACATTCCAAAATTTCACAGAATGTTTCAAATATGTCAACATTATTGAATTTCATTACCATATTTGGTATCACGATGAGAATTATAAGTACAAACATGCCTAAATTGGTTTAGTAATCCTCTTGATAGACCATGAAAGTTGAGAAAGGTTTCTGACAAATCTGTTTTATATCTGGTACAACCAATAGCCGCGTGGAAAGTGTTAGGATAGAACTTGTACATGTCAATGCATGGTAAAACACAAGACAGACCGATGAGTCATGTAAGCATTATCCTACTTGGCTATCTTTTTACCTATGAAAAGTACAAGATATTTTAGAACTGATATTCACGCTATAATAACTTTGTGCTTGACAGTGCAAAGGGCAACAGGTGAACATGAGCTCATCCTTTTCTTTATTATCATTTAACAATAATTTCAAGCAACTTGCCATTGGCACTTAACACTTTCCACAGGGCTGTTGGTTTTACCATATAAAAAACAGGTTTTTCAGAAACCTTTTCCAATTTTCGAAGTCTATCTCAAGGATTACTGAACCAATACAAGGCATGTTTGTACTTATTTCAATGCATTTCACATGGTTATCCCAAATATGGTTATGAAATTTAACAATTTTTTAAACAGTTTGAGACATTTTGGAATGTCGTCTGCAGACGCCTGCTGCGTGGAGAGTGTTAAAGAGAAACAAAATCATGACAATATCACTTGTCAAGCTGTTATTACTGACAAGAAATACTGTCACTGTCAAATAGGTCTATGTTTAGGGGGGATTGTTGTATTATCGTATCCCGCCCGACCCTTGATTATTTTTTTGCAGAAGAAAAAAAGAAAATCATTGGTGTTCCTCATCAAACAGGAATACAGTACAAGGCAAAGCTGATGATTGCAAATGGCTTCATGATATTTTGTGCTCTATTTTGACTCTGTGAGATCAAATAGTAAACAATTCAAAATATATCAACAACTACAAAAAACAAAAACTCCGCCTGACCTACCCTAATTTTCAATGCATGTTATGCCCATACAACAATTGTATAATCATTTTTAATCACTGACAAGATTTTGAGAGTTTTAGTGATAGTTTGGAGATTAAAATCACCAAACCAACCTTTGGGCATCATAGGTTTAAAGAACTGTCAATAGTTTGGCTGTGGAAACTTCAGATCGATTTAGAATCAAAACATCAGGCTTTCAGGTTTTCCACCTCTTTTTTCATAACTTGCTTTCAACAAAACAGTGGAGCATTCCTTGGATCTTTATGTTCAAGTCTGGGCTGAATTTTTACCTAGCTGCATTTACATTTTAAAAAAGCTCTACAATTATGTGAGACAACCTGTGTTACAGGACAAGCTTTGTGTTTTATAGATGGTAAGCCTACATGTACACCATTCTTTGTCTGTCATTAGAAAGTCATTGCTAGTCATCAAATTAGTTTGGGTACGTGTAGGAAATCTAAGCCCACACAAGACATACGATATTTCCCTAACCAAAGAAAAAAGTCCCTGAATAGCTTATTCTATACTGTCAGGGTATGTGTTTATAGAGTTAGTGTATAGACAAAAAGTTAGAGATATTGGGCCGTCTACTTATTTTTAATGCATTCTATAATATGTATTTGGGAAATGATTTGGTAAAATAACTTCCCTTTTCTCCCAATCTGAAATTGCACATTTATAAAACAAACTTAAAAGTTTGACCTGAAATTATTATATTGTCAGAAGTTGTCATTCAGTCAGGGCATTTCATGTTAACTAATTACTCTTTTAATGTATTCTGTAATATTTGGGAAATTATATGGCAAAATGTATCTTTCCTCTTCTTCCAATGCACATTAAATTTGACATGAAATTGTCAGAAATTGTCATCATAATCATAGTACTTTTCCTGAGCTTTTTCCTAACACTTTCATGCAACTCTTCTTGCCCATATCTGAATCTGAACATTATGAGCTGTATTCTTGTACTCAACACGGATGTAGCTTAAAACCATGTCTAACTAAACTTGTGTCTAAATTAATTTTCCTGAATTACTTCACATCAAGTCCCCAATGATGCCTTGAAATATGGCCATAATTGAGGTATATTTTGGCTTTAAACTGGGTTTAAATTGATATTCCTGGACATATGTGCGCTATGAAAAATTAGCTCTTTTTATACTAATTTTTTTTGATCTCCAGAATGACATCTTGAAATTGGATAGAAATGGAGCAAAACCACTTAAATTCCCCCCAATATGACGGAATGATAGTCAGAGGCTGCAACACGCCACTGAATGGTTAACATATTATACTGTACAGTATAACTAAGACCACTGGTATCCTGTCTGCACTTGATGGTGCAAGGAAAGAAAATGTTATACCCTGATACAGCTTTGTCTTCCCGTATTAAAGGTATGCAGATCTTTTTCTGCAATGCTGTGGCAAAAATTCTGCAAAGTAAAAAAGTGCTATTTTCCCCAAAAAATGTTGTACATTGTGCACAATTGATGTAATTTATAATATGGCAAAATATTTTTAACAAAGATTTCCATAGAAATTTCATTTAACCGTTGAATTGAATTGTTTTAGTTGGTAATAATGCAACAGATTTTCTTTTCTTTTCTCTTTGAATAAGTTTATCAGGATTGTAGATATAAAGTGTAATTGATATTTTGCTGAACAAATCCAAGATGAAGGTCAGCTGACTTCCTCAGTTTGATCCACTTCTTTTTCGAGAAGCAATTTGGAAACGACGACAGAGTCATAACACGACAGATCAACAACTTTGGATACTGGGAACAAGAGAAAAACAACTCTCGCGGGAACCAGAAGTGGATTAAACCTTTACTGAGGAAATCAGCAAACCTGGTTGACGAAACAGTCTAAATGAGAGTAAACATCTTGGATTTGTTCAACAAAATGCAAAAGATTATTTTTAAATTAATTTATACGCCCATAAGGTGATAGCAAAGATTGTACTTTAAGGTTGTTCCTATGGCTAATTTTTAAATTTAAATAGAGCTTGCTGAGCTCCACAATAATCTGAAATTTGAGATTGACCGGAGGTACGGTTTTCTAGATATGACAATTTTATTGTCAAAAATGAAGCAAAATTAAAGCATTTATTTCTTTGTTTCTTATTGGTTTTTTGACCCCCTAGAAAAATAATTCATCTATGCAAAAATGTTTAATTCATTTTTACAAGAAAAGTATACAAAGCTGACATGTTAATTATAGATTTTTGAAACTTTCCTGTGCATCGAGAAACTGTAAGACATACGCATGATTAATTATACTTAATTATCTAAGGAAGCTTTAGGTCATAAAAATTAGGCTAATTAATGCACTTAATTAATTTTGTCAAGTTTATGCACTAAATGTAATGCCATTTGGTGTATATGTTGGCTATACAACTCTCCTTAATTCCTGTGCTGCAGGAATCTAATGGAGTTTTCAATAAAAATTAGAGCAAAAACAAAAACTAAATTTGTATAGAAATTTTAACTGGGGAGTCAAAAAAACAATATAAAACAAAAGAAAATAGACTGCCCTCTATTAGCCGAAAAACAATACAAAACAAAAGAATTCAAAATGACTTAAAATGGTTTTTTGACAATAAAATTAGCCATAAGAACAACCTTAATGCAATGGTACAAAACACAGTTGATTCTCATATGCATGTCCCTTTTTGGGATGCAAAAATGGTTCACATTTTGGATATTTACGTTCGATTTGTATAAGGTTACAGCATGTCTTATAAGATTTTGGGTACTGTAAAAGTGGAAATTTTCCCGCTACATTTATTTTCGCGCTTTTCCAGCATACGCAAAAATAAAAACGCATGAATATATTCATTTTGTATGTAGGTCTATAAGGAAGCTCAAAATTGCGAAAATAAAAATAAGTAAAATTGTTCAAAATGGGCAAATCGCGAAAAAAAACACGCGCACAAATTTCCACTTTTCCAGTATTTGTATTTGAGAAAAATGGAAAAGGAAATACTTAAGTGCAATGGACTGTAAATATGGAGGATTTTTTTTAAATGTTGGCCACGGCCCCGGAATGGAATTTCTTTATACTTTCATATTTGATGACCCTTTAGTTAAAACTAACAAATGTGGAATTAATTTTGAAAATTAATTCTCGTTTCCATGGCAACGGCCAAAATACCATTTTTGGGATATTTTCCCCATTTTTGCCTTTTTAACATCACAAATTATCAAATTTGTAAGCATCTATTTCTAATAGACAAAAAGTATATGAAATATTTTCTTTATATAAGCTGAATAGGTGAATATGTAGATGCTTCACTGAGTGCATAGACATAAATATGGGATATCATGATGGGTCATACCATTTATTTGAAATAGGGGTGTTTTTCAACTTTTTCAAAGTGTACAAATATACCAAATCTGCATAGCTTACAACTCACATGGTAACGCTCCGATTTCAACGTGGACCATGTCATGTTGAGATGAGACATAAGTCTTATGAAAAATGTTAATTTGAGTTTGGGGAAAATACTTCCTGAATATGCAGTGTTGCCAGATATTTTCACAAAATTTCACAATTCCTTCAAAAGCTAACGCATGTTTCGCTGTGTTTAATGATATGAAACCGGAACCTTAAATTCACAGCGAGATGTTAATTAGAAGAAAATTTGATAATATAATAAATTTGATCATTTTAAATGGTCAGTGTTGCCAGTCATTAACTTAACGGGTGTTGCCATAGCAAGTAATATGATTACAGATTACGTTTTCAACGTGAAAAACCCTTATAACCCCAAATATGTTGTCATGTGTACTCATTATAATCACAAATTATTTGTCAATAAATTGGTGTTCACCCCAAAATGTTTATATGTGTTTGTGGAAAGCAAAACAGTGTTGCCAGTCTTTTACCTATTTTCTAAAAAAAAATCAATATAAATCTTACCGTAAGTTAAATACTACGGAAATGAAAAATCAACTTTACATGCAACATTAGGAAAAAGTAAACCACAGTAGTATTAAAAACATGTAAAGACTACAAATACAACTAAATACAAATGATTACATTATTATGACACGTTTGACTTGCCATACACCTTGGCTACGGGCTGTCATTACCAATTTGAATACATGTGCCATGATTGTGATCTGAGGGATTAGTCTAGATATTAGTCGGGTATCTACAAAGGGTTAGTGTGCACCCAGGCCTCCCCAAACCAACTTTTTTACTTCCTATCATGATCCTAAGACATAATCAGGATGTTACCAACAATATTTTCATAATGCTAAGGGGTCATGCAAGATGGCGTCCAAAATGGCCGCCACAACTGGTCTAATCTCATAAAATGACATGTATAGCAATCACTTTGTATGGTGAAAGTGTAGTTTTAATAGTGGGATGTATGTTTTAGACCACTAGATACTCATATCCAGAACTCTTGCTTTGTTAACACACCTATATCCAAGATGGCCGCCAAAATGGCCGCCAAAATTCTATATATTGGCATATTTAAACCAACATGTATGATCTGAGCATAGTTTTAACAATGGGATGTATGAGATAGACCACTAGAGACTCATATCTAGTATTTTTGCTTTGTTAACATACTTTAAAACCAAAATGGCCGCCAAATTAAATCAAATTAATGGCCAAAACTGGCCAAAAGTGGTCAAAATTCCATAAAATAGCATATTATCAACCAAATGTATGATGAAAGTATATATAGTTTTAACATTGGGATGTATGTAATAAACCACTAGTAACTCATATCCAGTATATTTGCATTGTAATAATTTGCATTGTAGTAATTTAAAACCAAGATGGCCACTAAAATGGCCGCTGTAAATGTAAAAATAGTCTACATGAGGATGAGGGTATGATAATCCAAAATATATATTGTAAGAGTGTAAATTACATCAAATTCACCAAATAGTATTATTCTAAACTGCTAAGCTATTGCTTTTAGAAATAAGGCCCTTCTCTGACAATTTTGATTCAGTATCACTTTCCAAAATGGCTGCCAGAATGGATAAGTTGATGTTAAATGACCTAAAACAATGGTTTTGTACCATACTATGTAACTCCAATACACCCAAATGTCATGGGACAGTATTCAGTATATCTATGATAAAGCCTAGAGCTGTAGATATATACAGCTTTGAGTAGTTTAACATATCCAAGATGGCTGCAAAAGGTTAAAATAACTGAAAAACAGTATTAGTGTATTGTTAGTGTTACATTAGATATGACCAAATAATTATATCTACAGCTTTTAATCCATCCAGTAAACGTATTTGTATATGTGACAAGGTATACTTAAATGGTATAGACTCCATTTTGACAATGTGATGTTATAAAGATGGGCATTATAATGACCATTTTATTAAGATTACCCCTAATGGTCAATAAAATTACCTCCAAATGGTCAACATAATTACCACAGGTGGCCACCAATTGATTAAGATATGGATACAATCATACCTTGTCACATTTACTGGGTGGATTAAAATCCATAGATATAATCTTTTGTTCATATTTAATGTAACACTAACAATAAGACTAATACTGTTTTTCAGTTATTTTAACCTTTTGCAGCCATCTTATATATTTTAGAATACTCAAACTAAATCTACAGACCCTAGGCTTTATCATAGAAATATTTGTTTTAGGTCATTTAACATCAAATTAACCACTTTGGAAGCCATTTTGGAAAGTGATACAGCGAGTCAAAATGTTCATATAGAGGTGGGCCTTATATCTAAAAGCAAAAGCTTAGCAGTTTTGAACATAATATTTGGTGAATATGATGTAATATACACTCTTGCAATATTTTTTGTGGATTATTGTACACTATTTGTACATTTACAGCGGCCATATTGGTGGCCATCTTGGATTTAAAATATGTTATTACAATGCAAATATACTGAATATGAGTTGCCAGTGGTCTAATACATACCATCCTTATATTTTAAAACTATACTTTCATACTTTCATCATACATTTTGGTTGATATATTATACCATTTTATGGAATTTCGACAATTTGTTCAGCCATTTTGGGGGCCATTTTGTATTTCTAAGTATGTTAACAAAGCAAAAATACTAGATATGAGTTACTAGTGGTCTAATACATACATCCCATCATTAAAATATATTTTCATCATACATTTAGGTTGATATTATCCCATTTTATGGAATTTGACAATTTTGCAGCCACTTTAGGAACTATTTTGGGGGCCATTTTGGCAGCCATTTTGGATTTTGAACTTTTTTAACAGAGCACAAATAATGGATATGAGTTACTTGTGGTCTAACACATACATCCCATCATTAAAATTATATTTGTATCATACATTTCGGTTGATATATGCTATTGTATTGAATTTTGACCACTTTTGACCATTCATTTGGCGGCCATTTTGGTTTTAAAGTATGTTAACAAAGCAAAAATACTAGATTTAAGTTTCTAGTGGTCTAACACATACATCCCATTGTTAAAACTTAGCTGTGAATGATAAGTTCCAGTCTCATATCATGAAATAGAATAAAAAGTGGATTTGATTTTGAACAAAATGTGATTTTTGGTGAAAATGTCTGGCAACACTGCATATACAGGAAGTATTTTCCCCAAACTCAAATTAACATTTTTGATAAGACTAATGTCTCATCTCATCATGACATGGTCCACGTTGAAATCGGAGCGTTACCATGTGGGTTGTAAGCTATGCAGAATTGGTATATTTGCATACTTTGAAAAAGTTGAAAAACACCCCTATTTCAAATAAATGGTATAACCCTCCGTGACACCTGGCAATTTTTTGGATACATTCAATGAAGCATTTAAGTATCTATCTACCCATAGCTTGTAATGAAAAAAAATCATGACCACTGAGTGCAATAGTTACGCAGGCTTCAAAATTTGAAAAATTGAAAGATTAAAAATGCCAAAATAGCAATAATCGTCCAAAAATGCCATTTTGGCTATTCCCATGGTAACAAGGATTATTTTTCAAAAATATTTCCAGATATGTTAGTTTCGGGTTAAGGTCTATCAAATATGAAAGTATAAAGAAAATCTATCTCGGCCCCGTGGCCACCCTATCCTCCATGGATAGAGTCCATTGCACTTAAGCACACATTTTTAGCAGATTGTAGTGTAGTAGCGATACATCAATCCAAAGAGGACGCAGGGATGTTCAATCCTTTGTAAAGTCTAAATTGGGATAAGTTTATAATGTTGGTATAGGTACTGTCATAATAACATTGACATAATTCAAGCTATTTAACGCGAGCGTGTTTTGCTGTGGTTTTTGGAAATGCGTCCAAATGCATGACCGATCAGGACACATGGTCATTTTTTAAATCGCCTGGTACACACTTCCGGGTTTACGCATGCATTGTTGGAATCATGTCCAGAGTATTATGGCCTTGACTATCATCATCTCCTCATGTTCATATGTTCTTTCTTTAGGTAGCAGTGACAGTTCTGAATATACAATGAAAATCCCAAAATAGTTGAGATTATGACCGTCAGAAAGTAATATTATGTTGGTTACCATGTCAACTAGTTTATTACTGTGACACCAATCAGGGGTTGTAATGCCAAAATTACAGTAGGAAGCCTTATGACGTGTATGTTTTGTGTGGGGTGGGGCATGTATACTATTAGGCAACAAAAATGTGGTTGTGTTGCCCATAAGTGCCAAATATTTTGAGATCGGGTCGGTCAGTCGATTTTCTTATTTTCTTTATTTTGCTTCTTTTTTTTGCTTTTGTGTGTTTTTTTGCAGAAAAATATTATTGACAGACTGTGGCTGTCTTGGTTCATGTCAAGACAAAATTGGTAAATGTCAATTTTACTAATGTTTCTAGTGTGATAATTGTTTAAAAACTATTTATTTAAGCAAACTGATTCATTTCAATCAGTAAATAGTCATATTTTGACAATTTGGGTACAATTTAAATCTGTAAAAAAGAAATTGTGACCCTAATTTGTGTGATTTTAGATTCGGTCACTGAGGGCAACAGAACACTGCTTTTTGGTCTTATGGCATGTACACAGGGTACAGAAATACTATAACGGCTAGCCTATTTCCACATTTCAAATCCAATACCCATAATAAACCCATTTCTAATTTGTTTACAACTTTTGTAATAACACTAAAAGAGTACAACATCATAATAATGGCATGACCAGAACATATTTGTAAAAAAGGTCTATTTTGCCACAGATTGTGAATATACTGTATTAAATCTGACTGAAGAAATACAGCCTTTTTCAGGGGAAAAATGAGGAGTTGATTGTAAAATGTTTGATAATGTACGGCATCACAAGGAGTGCCGGGTCCTCCCATGTTTAGATCTGTACTTGTTTATAAGCGTGTTTTTATTCGAATGCAACAGGTGGTTATTGGTGAGGGTGATGGCCTGAATGGAAACACGCGATCACCACCATTTTCCCCACCACTAAAATAACCCAGTATTTCTGGGTTATTGGTGGTAATTTTAGTGGTGATCTTGAACAGAAACATACGGCGATTATGTTAGTGGTGATGACATTCCACGCGTCGTTTAATGCTTTCATTATATCTCTCACGACTGGTCGTGCAGTAAAGTTCCATGAAGTGTGTCATTTTGTTGTTTTTAATTTGTGTACATTTTATCTTTAATATATATATCTTTATTTGTAAATTGTGATTCAATCCTACAAGTGCAATATTTTGATGTTGTTAATGTGCATTTTTATAACGTAATTTTAAAATTGTATATTAGCGTATATTTGGCCTGCGGGCCACGAGATGTTTCTGAATAAAAATACCAATAATAATAATAATAATAATGCATGATATCATGAAAACCACGCACTGGTGACTAAGATGTGCGCAATAGTGTGACGGTTTGCTTTGATACGCTTGCCTTGCACATATATTGGTGAACTTCCGGCATCACCCCCATTTGCTGTGTCACCACCTTTTGATGCTGAAAAATACAAACGCCAATTTAGTGGTTATTATTGGCGGTGATGATTATCACCACCAATCACCACCAGTAACCTGTTGTGGTGATGGAATAGAAACAGGCTTTATGATAAGGCTCGATTCTTTTTTCTTTGCTTTCCTTGTTAACAATATTACATATAAACTGCTCCAAAAAAGTTTGGAATATTTTTTCAAGCACAAGATTTTCAAATATCGCGGGATATGTTCATTAAGTGTTATATATCCATGTAAAGCTGATGTGTTCATCTTTATAATGAAACCAAATTTGAAGCAATCCCGTGCTCCAGTGCTCAGCTACTTGCTTGAGAACATGGGGAGGTCACAATCTGAATGTGCCAAAATCAACACTATTTCAAGCTCTAAAGAACATCTGTGTCGTCTGTTCAATGAAGTGTTATATTGATAGTGTGTGATGATCTTATTGATTTTTAAATAGTGTTGATTTTGTCACTTTCAGATAGCGACCTCCCCATGTTCTCAAGCATGTGGCTGAGCACTGGAATAAGAGATTGCTTCAAATTGAATATCATTGTCAAGATTAACACATCAGCTTTAAAATGATATATTACACTTAATGAACATATTCCGCAATATTTGAAAATCTTGTGCTTGAAAAAATATTCATACTTTTTTTGAGCAGTTTAGTTCAATATCAACCTGTGTACTGTTATGTTATACATAGCATGAGTATGGAATAGAAACATGCTTTATGATCAGGCTATTTTCTTTTTTCTTCGCTATCCTGGTTAACAATATTACATATAGTTTCAATATATCAACCTGTATGCTGTTATGTTATACATAGCATGAGTTTTAAATCTTTGCCAACCTTTAGATTATTTATATATAATTACATGAAGTCATTGTGATGTATATTTTCTTGCATATAAAAATAAAAGATTTATATTTTAGTTCATAATTTGTGTTTTCTCTGTGTATTTACCATGCTTTAACATAATATGAATATTTATGAGAAACCTTTTACTCAAGCTATGTATCTATAAAAAAAGTCATTTATCTATAAATTAACTTCACATGATTTGGATATTTGTGATCAGTCACTTCAAAAAGGACATGTTATCGACAAACACAGTTTTGAGATATAGGCCAATATATTTGGTGAAATATAAAGAAAATAATAGGGGAAAAAATGCTTCCTCAGATCATATCTTGTGATTACAAAGTCCGATTACCTTCAACATCGTATAATTTCAATGCTTAAAATGCGCTCTTTCAACTCATACCAAAAACTCAGATTTGACTCGGGCCTCCAACATGTCCGTTTTGATGTGATGGGTCACATTTATGAGAAACCTTACACATAGCTATGTAACTATAAAAGTCATCTATCCATAAATTAATTTCACATGATATGAATATTTATGAGAAACCTCTTACACAGGCTATGTAACTATAAAAAAAGTCATTTATCCATAAATTAACTTCCCATGATATGAATATTTATGAGAAACCTCTTACACATAGCTATGTAACTATAAAAGTCATTTATCCATAAATTAATTTCACATGATATGAATATTTATGAGAAACCTCTTACACAGGCTATGTAACTATAAAAATAGTCATTTATCCATAAATTAACTTCCCATGATATGAATATTTATGAGAAACCTCTTACACATAGCTATGTAACTATAAAAGTCATCTATCCATAAATTAATTTCACATGATATGAATATTTATGAGAAACCTCTTACACAGGCTATGTAACTATAAAAAAAGTCATTTATCCATAAATTAATTTCACATGATTTGAATATTTTTGAGAAACCTCTTACACAGGCTTCTATGTAACTATAACAAATTCATTTATCCATAAATTAATTCACATGGTATGAATATTTATGAAAACCTCTTACACAGTACATGTAACTATAAAAAAGTTATCTATTGTACTAAAATTTCAAGAAGGATTCAAGTGCTTTGACTGATATAGAGTTTTACTGTGTTATCAGACCATTCTGCCTTTAAACACAGTTTCTATATGCAGCTATTAGTTTTACCATAAACAAAACAGATTTTTCAGAAACCTTTTCCAGATTTCAAAGTCTATCTCAAGGATTACTGAACCAACACTAGGCGTATTTCTACTTATTACAATGCATTTCTCATGGTGATTCCAAATCTGGGAATGAAATTCAATAATTTTGAATTTTTTGAAACATTTTTTGAAATTTTGGACTGTTGTATGCAGAGGCCTACTGCGTGGAAAGCATTAATGTTCAGTCCAAATTGTTTCCTTTCAAAATGACAGACCTTTCAACTGTTGGCTTGTGTGCATGCAAGTGGTCAAATATTGCAAGTGTGTTCAATGGAGGTTACTTGTTTAATGTGATCCTAAATGATAATTTCCTTTCTATGTTTCTTCTAACAAATAGCCTCCAGTTTAAATCTATTTTTGGTAAAAGAATGAGTTATGTCTTGTAAAAACTGAGCTAAGAATAGATATATGTGTGGAAATGCCAAATTTCAAATCAGCCAAAACAAGTTGATCAGCTGAAAAGTGTTACAGCTGATAAACATATGGTTCAAAATCAAAAAAATATTCTCATACTCATGCAGTGACGTGGCAAACTTTGAAACTAGGGGGATCCAAAATTGGCAATTTTGGTGACAAATGTTGTTCTTACATTTTTTGTTGAAGAAGTATGTGGCACGCACCTTTTTTAAACATCTTCAAAGAGCTTTAAAAAGGGTCTTCTTTTGATGTTTTTCTAAAGTTTACATTGACATTTTGAAAATAATGCGCCATATGAAAGCAAGAACAAAAGATTTCCACTCTCGATGTATCGCTCAGCTAACTGACCTTTTCATCGCATAGTACCTGCATAACCGGCCACTCAATACATTCACAGACCAAAAGAATAACAAATTGTTTAAAAATAACCCAAGAGGGGACTGAAAGCCAAGTGAATCATTCAATACTTCCAGTGAGCTTCGGGCAGAGTCTAAAGAAGATTTTAAGGTCTTCCCACAATGCACTGCGTGAATGCCAGCCAACTAAAGCTTTTTCCACACGATGCATTTGCCGATCTCTCAAGTTTAATAAATAAGAAAAAGGAACACTATAACTAATTTATTCATCGATGTAAACTAGAACCTAAGAGCTCCAACGATGAAAACACTATGAAGCCATGATTGTGTGCATTTTCTATGGGAACCAAGACAAATTGGAGACCAGAATTAGGACATTTTGCAAAAACCCAATGCATTGTGGTGGTGTTGTTAAAATCTTCTTCGGGCACAGTCTATAAGTGTACTTGTGCTAGACGTACAAATCCTGGACAAAGAAGTTTAATCTAGGATTATTGAGACATCTAGTAAGGATGTGCCTCTTTATAATGAAATTTAACCCATATATGTGCCATCTTTTGGAAAAAATATGGAATGGATAGGAACATATTGCCCTTATTTTGAACATTTTATGGACAAAAATGCCAACACCAAGAACATGTTTATTTTCTGTATTGGCTTTTAGGTGGTCAGATTGTCTTAAGGGGGCTGTTAAGTCTCAGAAATTTAATCTGCTGCAAACGTAGCAAAATCAGTTTTTGGTTAAACAAATGCTGAAAAAGACACTTCTCTAGGAAAGGTTTGGGGTATTTAAACATAACATTTTTTAGTTTTTAAAATGTTGACCAAAAGGTGCCAAAAAGGTGTTTTTTGAGATGTATACTTTTACAGCGCTTGATAAATGTCATGCTTTTTGGTTTAACGGCCCCTTAAAAAACAATCTAAACCCTTCCACCTTACAAACACTTTTTCCCACCAAATTTGCCTTATAATCCATCCTCTACCACGGACCTATATCATTGGAACTCCCTTCCAAAAGATATTCACCAGACCCACAGACTTTGTGCCTTCATAAAGCTTGTCCATTCTCACCTTCTCTCCAACTATGCATATCAGCCATTCTCGACCTTGCCTTTGACACTCTTCTTTTCTTCCCCTATACTTCATTCATGTGATAATCAGTCCCTATTCGTTCACAGTCATGTGCATTTGCTCAACAAGTTATTTGCCTTGGCTTGTCTTGCCTTGCCTTGCCTGTGTCTTGCCTTATCTTGCTTCATCTTGCCTATCTTTTCTTGTCTTGTCTTGTGTCTTGTCTTGTGATGTCTTCAGGGACGTCCCCAGACAGTTTTTATTGGGGGGAGCGACATAGTTGTACCAACGAAAGGCATGATGTACCGACAATTTTTTTCCCACCAGCAGCTGAAATCTTGATTCATGTGTACCATGATTTTGCCAACAGATTTGATGAATGGGGGTGTGACACCCCCTCCCTCCTCACTGGACTCCCTTGCATGTCTTGTCATGTTGTAGCAGTCTCTCGATTTGTCTTGTCTTGTCTTATGTCTTGCCTTGTCATGTTGTAGCAGTCTTTTGATTTGTCTTGTCTTGTGTCTTGTCATGTTGTAGCAGTTTCTCTATTTGTCTTGTCATGTGTCTTGTCTTGTCATGTTGTAGCAGTCTCTTGATTTGTCTTGTCTTGTGTCTTGTCATGTCTTGTCATGTTGTAGCAGTCTCTCGATTTGTCTTGTCTTGTGTCTTGTCATGTCATGTTGTAGCAGTCTCTCGATTTGTCTTGTCTTGTCATGTTATAGCAGTTTCTCGATTTGTCTTGTCTTGTCTTGTCATGCTCTGGCAGTTTCTTGATTACCCAAAGTGGAATGGTTTTTGATCATACTGTAAACTCAAAATAAATGATCTTCTTGAAAACCAATCTAAGCAATAATGGATCAGTCCACCATATTATTACGCGAAACCCATAGTAGGAATAGAAGTAGAACCCTGGAAACACAGTACAAATTGAGCCAATGCATAACTTGTTCTTACTTTTACAAATTCATCTCACTTTCTATAAAGCAAGCACAAAATTTGAGAACAAATCTTTCATTCATTTTTGCAATATTGAAAAAAAAACACTACTAGGCGTGTACAGTTGGAGGGCCCTGGGACAATCCATCACAAATCTAACCTTTATATAAACCGCAAACATATTATGCGGTAACTAGGCAATGGACACAAACCATTACAAGAGCTACGCGTCGACAACCGCCCTGCGTTGATCTTGGCACCATGTGGATTGATGTGATACAAAGATTAGTGTATACACCTTTTATAGTTCTATCTAGGACAACCAGAGGGGAGGGGACTCTACATACAAATTCTCCTGTTTAGGTTTGCCAAGGGGATACACTCTACATGTGGGTAAACACATATACAGCTCATGTCAGGCCATATCCAGGCCTATGATATCATTTTGAGGGTGCAGAACAGACAATTCTTCATTTTAAAATATGTGATGCCACACATCAAAAGGGGGGGAGGGGACTTTGCGACTGTGTGATTTTCAAAAAAGGACAGAAACAAAGAAAGATAGAAAAATTTAGAAGTAATTTTCACTCGTAAAATCTGAATGCCTTGATCAATTTTGATAAATTTGGTGTCATTTTAAAGCTAATAAAATACTCACATAATAAACTCAAAATTGACATCACCTGCAAAGTCCCCCCTTTAGATGTGCTGCATCACATATTATCCCTTTCACACCCAATCTATACTATACTCTGTTTGGCCATCTCGAGACAGTGACGTAACCGCGTATTCTACTAATTGCATCACATAACGCGCGCGAATACTCGCGGCGCTGGCGTACAAACACGAGCGTTGAAAGGCGGAAGATACACACGCGTGCGTAAAAGCTGCGCCTGTTCAGTTACGTCACTGTCTCGAGATGGGCAAACAGAGTATATCTCATTCTATTTTGCAGCGAATCACACTAAAAAAGTTGATATTTTGCTAAATGTAGACAATTTGGATTTGAGGTTCATCATAGGATTTAGTTAAAATAAAGTAGGTGTAATATTTTGGACAATGACCCAATTCACATCATGTTTCACTGAAATTTTAAAAAAACCACTTGATGTATTGACTTGGGTCCATTCAATCCCTTTTCACACCCACCAACAGACTAATACCCTTCTGTCTCAACACCAGTGTTCCAAGTAAGGCTATGATGCCAAATTGACCCAGCACTTAGGGAAATCGTCCCAACAGAACTTATGACATTGTGGGGGGAAATGTGCTTTTTCTATTTCGTTGAGACACTATTTAGCCAAAAAAATGATTGGCACAAACGCTCCCTCAATTTGGAACACTTTTGTAGAATGCTCTGCACTATAGTTCAATCAGTTCCAAATTGGCAACAATTGTGAGGCTAATAATTATTCATGCGCAACTGACATGGATTCTTTTTGCGCATGGACAAATACAAGCCTCCAAATTCTCGCCAATTTGGAACTGATCAAACTACATTACACATTTAGTAGTACCACCCCCTGGAATATGTCACCCATCTTTCTGGAATGATGGTGTAAAGGTCTGCTCTGACGTTTTTGCATGAAGCAGAAAGACAATGCAGATAAAATGATGCAATCATATTTACTCTGTGAAGAGGTTTATATCCCCTTTATACTTCAGATACACCATCAGGGCAACAAATCTGTCATAATTAACCAGTTCACATCACCTTTTAAATGTTAGATCATATCTAAGGTAATGGAAAATAAACCCTTTTCAAGAATCATAATGTAGGATTTGTTATGTTTTATTTGAAATTGGGGGCTTGGAGAACTAAAACCTGCTGCAAATGGGGTGCTAGGAAATACCATGAGTCATGAAATGGGGGTCTTAACACTTTCCACACGACAGGCGTCTGCAGACGACGTTCCAAAAATTCACAAAATGTTCAAAATGTCAAAATTATTGAATTTCATTGACCATATTTGAGAAATGCATTGAATACGGGTACAAACATGCCTAGTATGTGGTCAGTAAACCTTGAGATAGACTTTGACAATTGAAAAATCTGTTTTTAATAATGGTAAAACTAATAGCTGCGTCGAAAGTGTTACGTGCAGCACATATCTATTTAGCATACATGAAAGTAATCCCTTCCCCCTTTTCTTCAACTTACCCCACCCCAACCCAAGTTTTATATCACAGAAGATGGGGAAATTTCTTCCGAACCAACCATTACAGTAGTATCGAGTAATACAGATAGATTCGTTCAAGTGCTAGCAATGAAGAACTCAGTCTTGGCCTCATTGAGCTTAACACTTTCCATGCAGCTATTAGTTTTCCCATATACAAAACAGATTTTTCAGAAACCTTTCCCAATTTTCAAGGTCTATATTGGTTTCACCAAATACAAAACAGATTTTTCAGAAACCTTTCCCAATTTTCAAGGTCTATATTGGTTTCACCAAATACAAAACAGATTTTTCAGAAACCTTTCCCAATTTTCAAGGTCTATATTGGTTTCACCAAATACAAAACAGATTTTTCAGAAACCTTTTCCAACTTTCAAGGTCTATATTGGTTTCACCAAATACAAAACAGATTTTTCAGAAACCTTTCCCAATTTTCAAGGTTTATCTCAAGGATTACTGAACCAATTCTAGGCATGTTTGTACTTATTTCAATGCATTTCTCATGGTAGTTCCAAATATGGTAATAAAATTCAACAAATTCAACATTTTTGAAATATTTTGTGAAATTTTGGTATGTTGTCTGCAGACACCTGCTGCGTGGAAACCGTTAAGCATATTTGCAGTCATCCAGGTGTGAATTTCGCTAATGCAAACAGAAAGTTTGAAGCACTAAACGTGTTTTAATAAAATCTAATAGTGGTCATTCTAAAATTAAATGTCCAATACAAGTCATTTCTCTTCTTTTAATATCGCTTCCACACAGTGTGTAATCGAGCGTTTCCTAATATTTTCCTGTATATGCATTGAACTACAGTGGACTGTTAACATGAAGTGTCATGCTTGGATTAAGTTCAGGAAATGCACCATGACTGAATGACAACTTCTCACAATTTGATCATTACAGGGTCAGATATGTAGTTTCAGATCTGGGAAAGGAAGGTAGATATTTTACCTTATAATTTCCCAGATACATTTTGTATTACATTGAAAGGGTAAATATTTAACATGAAATGTCCTGCACAGTTTAAAGGGGCATTGAGAGATGTATTGATATACTAAATGAGCAAATAATGTAAAGATAATCATCAACATAGCCCAAATCCAGAATGTCATACAATTCCAACATCGCCTTCATGCCAACTAAGCAAATAACAGCTTTAAGATTTGCCTCGAAAGGCCGCGAGTAAAACGATAGAATTACTTCCGAATTCAGCACCTAGTTTAGATATGATCACATCGAAACTAAGAAAATCATAAAATTTTATATGATAAACGGCGAATGTTGGTAAACTGTTTCAGATGGTAGTTAGTATGTGCCTTAAAAATATTACTTTGATGCAAAAAAACTGATTTCCAGGATGATTGAGGGCGCACTCCCATACGAATCTCTCAATGCCCCTCTAAGCTGAGGAAATGCACCATGATTGAATGACAACTTCTCACAATTTGATCACTTTTAATGTTCAAATTCACATCTGGGCAAGAAGAGTAACATGAAACTGTCAGAAAAAAGGTCAGGAAAAGTACCACGATTTTTATGACAATTTCTGACAATTTGATCATGTCATGTCAAATGTAATGTGCATTGGGGAAGAGGGAAGCTCTTTTACCAAATCATTCCCAAATACAAATTATAGAATGCATTAGAAAAGTAAAAACAATTTAGATGGAATATCCTGCATAGGGAGATCAGGAAATGCACATTACAGAATGACAACGTCTGACAATCTATTAATTTCAGGTCAAACTTTGCATGCGGCAATTGGTCGTAAACCATATATGCAATAGTTCTTTTCAGAAAATGTCCTAACTTTCAAAACTATCTCTGTAATTACTGAAACAATACTAGGCATGTCTGTACTTATGCTAATGTATTTCTTGTGAAGATTTCAAATATCGCAATGAAATTTAATTATTTTGACATTTTTGAAACATCTCAGTCGCCTCTTGTGGAAAGTGTTAAATGTGCAATTTCAGATAGAGAGAAGAGGGGAAGATATTCTATATATTCATTTTACCAAATACACATTATAGAGCGTATTGAAAAAGTAAGCAATTAATATGGAATGTCCTGCCCTGTTGCATAGTGAGATCAGGAAACGCACATGACTGAATGGCAACTTCTGGATGACAACTCAGGTCAAACTTAATGTGCAATTTCAGATTGGGGAAGCAGGGGAAGATATTCTACCTAATTATTTCCCAAGTACATATTACAGAATCCATTGAAAAAGTAAGCAAAATTAACATGGAATGTCCTGCATAGTGTTATCAGGAAATACACCATGGCTGAATGAAAACTTCTGACAATTTGATCATTTCAGCTCAAACTTAAATGTGCACTTTCAGATTGCGAGAAGAGGGAAGATATTTTACCAAATACATATTGCAGGGATGTAAGAGAGTTCTTCACAGAGGGCCTGAAGAAGCCTGATAATTTTGTACAGGGAAAACCTGGATAACAAGGTCTGAAAATGTATAAGAAAGCCTGAAATCAGGCAAAGTTTCAGGCAAAGGCCTGAAAACTTACATCCCTGATATTACAGAATGCATTTAAAAAGTAATCAATTAACATGAAATGCCCTGCATAGTGGGATCAGGAAATGCACATGAATGATGAATGAATGACAACATCAGACAAGTTGAATTTCAGGTCAAACTATAGACTATATTTTCAAAAACTAATTCTACCAACTCATTTCCCAACTATATACTTAAGGAAGCACCATTTGATATCCAAGGGGGGCCCCTGGTTCACTGGGTTTTGTCATGAACCAGGGGCCATTTTGGTGGAACCAGGGGCCGTTTTTTATAAAATACCATTTCAACTCATTAACACCCTCAAAAACATATCTAAAGTAGTTTATATCACACATTTAAAGTGTAAGTATTAAAGATCAATGTTTTACAGTCACATCTTATCTTTATTTCAAAGACAACTTACAGAGACCATCAAATTAAGTATTGTGACAGATAAATTGGACAGGTTGAAATTCCTCGTTGAATCAACAAGACATGTTAACAGGCCTTCACGTTTGATTTTAATGCGGCAAATCATCAAAATCGAGCGATTGAAAATTGTTCGTAAACAAAAGCGCTATTTATAACTCGTAACCAAACTCATTAATATTCATACAAATCTTGATGACCTTTGCCCCGTACAGTAATTTTTAGACGACTCGCGAACGGTAGATATTCTACCTACTTATTTCCCCAACTATTACACTGTCCGGACAGGGGTCAGACCCCCACCCTTTTTATTTTACCCCCACCCTTTTTACAGAGCCACCCTTTTTATTTGGGAATGTTCAACCCCCACCCTTTATACCGAAATCAAATTTGCGTCATGCATGCAATGTATTATTAAGCTAAAATAGTGTAATGCTTCCGAATTCAGAAGTTTTCGGAAGTTGATGATATCAAAATACTACCTACTTTTGGCACATTTCCATCATCAAAATAAATATTTTGGGTGGTACCAACATAACAAATTAAAAGCTGGCTTTGAAATATGGCAAAATAGAGCAGAATTTACAATATGATTCATGGGAGACGGGCTGTTCGTACCGAAAGTTCGTCGGAAAATGTTGAAACTTGATTGAAATAATGCGCTGAAATTGGTGGCAAATGTCCTATTTTTTTACAATTTCTTTCAAAATGAATTAAACTACTATATCTGCATGTGATTTGTTTAACCCCACCCTTTTTATTTTATCTCCACGCTTTATACAACTACACCCTTTATATGAGAAATATTCTAACTAGTGTCTAACCGATCAGATCGGGAGTTTTCTGATCGGCCCGATATAAGTCTGATCGGGATCTGATCGGTGATCGGCAAAAATTCCTTCATCTACCGATCTGATGAACTGATCATTCACTAGTAGTATGAAAACCCAATTTAAAGCTTATCATATCGTCTTTTCTCTGTTAAAATTCATCTCAAACTCGCCTTCTTACTTCTTCACATAATAAACATATACTAGTTTATCATTTATTAGTTTAATTAGGTGAATTTAGCGAAGCCTATAAGGGTACAAATCCTTTTAAACTCGCCTGTTTTCAGTTTAGTTCGATCGGCGGGATTCAGCGATTGTATGTTCAATGTTTTGTTCTTTTAGTTTTTATTACGGGAAATACCCACGTCATGGCCCGCCTAAGACGTTATCAAACAAGGCTTTTCATTGGTTAGGCTACGTTTCACTTCTATGTACGAAATTAAATTTTCTACTAAAACAATTACTAAACTCAGTTTAAACTTTGGGTTTATGGATAGAATTAAATATATTGAAAATCTCAAATACATTAATATACTATCAGTTATCTGTGTTTATGAATTATATGTATTTAAAATCCCACAATAAAACACAATAAAACAGTGCTTTATCCAATTACACGACATGTTTTGTGTGGTGGGCTACGTAATATTTTATTTCGTAGCCTGGTTACAAGTTTCAGTTGCCGTACCATGCACGTACTATATGCACATATCAAATCATTGCACTCGCAGACTTGATGCGAGTCTATTAAGTGTTATTTCGCAATGTTGCATGATCGCACGTGGTTGCTGCTCGCTGTGAATTTATGAATGGGTGAAACTGAATCGCAACGCTTGTAAGAGTAAATAATAATATTTTTGATTTAACACATTTGAACTGGTTTTTCACTCGGTATAATCTGCTTTGCTAAGTACATAAAGAGTACTGTTATTTAGGCATTGCAGTTCACTCGCGCATTTAATCGGTGATCGGATCAGATCGGCCGATCAAAGAGGAATTGATTGGTGATCAGCGATCGGTTGACATGAGCTGATCGGTTAGACACTAATTCTAACCCCCACACTTTTGTTGATTTCTTGATTTCTGGAGTCCCACGCTGTATAAAGTGTGCCGTCCGGACTATGTATTATACTATATATACGTAGGAATACATTTAGTAAACAATTTACATGAAACGTCAGGCATAGATTAAAGCTCAGGAAATGTACCATGACTGAATGACAACTTTTCACAATTTGATCATTAAAGGTCAAAAACTCAAACTTATAATGTTCAGTTTCATATCTGGAAACAAAGGGTGGATATTTTACCTACTCTCCAAAGTTGATACTGTCACTGTGTGACTCATGTAATAAGTTTATTTTCCTACATGTTGAAAGATTGGCCATTTATCTTGATTTCTTTACAATCCTATACCCAATAGGGCTACCAATAATCACACTACTGCTAGCAGTTTCATCCCTATGTGAGTAGCCCCTAGTGACAACTAATTTAAATTCATGGATAAATCATTTGAATAACTTTCAAATTTGATATTGACCTTGGCTTTGAGCCATATGCACCCACTCGTTAAATTGTTTCTTATTCAAATGGGCTGCACGATTTGGCCATCTATATTGATTTCTTTAAAATCCTATACCCATAGGGCTATCGATAATCACACCGCTAGCAGTTACATCCCTACGTGAGTATAGCCCCTAGAGACAAATACTTAGGATTCATGGATAAATCGTTTGAAATAACTTTCAAATTTGATATTGACCTTGGCTTTAAGCCATATGCACCCACTCGTTAAATTGTTTCTTATTCAAATGGTCTGTACTGACGTGTGAATCTCATATGAATCATAAACTGTGAGATAGGGGATAGCGTAGTTTGGCAGTCATCCATTAGGCAAAGAAAAAGAAAAAGATCTGTCTCATATACCCGCGCGCATAAGTATGGCCAAAAAGAATTTGTTTGCTTGCCAATAGAAGCTCTCCAAAAGGGTTTTTTTCAAACAAGGTACCTGAATACCAGAAATAAAGGAAAAAATAGTGTAAAATACCTTTTTTCATTAGATGATCCATATTTGTTTACATTTTGTTTTTACCGAAAAAAAAGAAGAAAAAAGTGACACGGTCGGGACTGTAGTACACTGTCGGTTGGACGAGGGCAAGCAATCAACTTTTTTGTTGTTGGCCTAAAGTGGAGTCACTGTTGCTGCATGTGATGAGCCCAATTTGAGGGTTATCAGGTTTTTTAGTTGTCAAAAAAAAAAGGAAAACAAAGTGGCTCCGAAAGGAAAAAAAACAATGGGTCAAAAACACAATAAATAAAAATATTCTGCATTTAGCATAGCCAATTTCTCTAAAAAAAAATGTTAAAAAAAAATCGCATAAAAAATATTTTTCCAAAGGTATTTGAGACAGAACTTTTTTTTGGCCTTTCTGAACAATAAGCATAGATCCACTGTTCAAATGTGTAATGTAGAAACAGCAATGATATAATGCAATGCTAAAACCGCAGATACGTTAGTGATTAGTCAAAGGGCCTGCTATGACATGTTTGTTCTTTATGATTCACAGCTATTATAGTTGAGAGATTAAAGCAATTTATAATACAGTTAATGAAACAGGTACCATATTGTATCATTGTGTAGTGCATATCCCACAAAACATTATCTCTTTAAAACAAATCAGTTTATGGCAGAAACAATTATAGATTGTGTATGAACTGGAAATAAGTAATTTGTATGGATAAATGTCTATAACTAGCACCAACTTTTCATTTTTTTACTTAGTTTAAAGGTAGGTGTTCCAATTGCTAACCTGATTTTCAACTTGACATTATCTATTCTACATGAATGCCATCCTAAAAAGAATATAAGCAGATTATTGATTAACTGATAGCACCCCCCCCCCCCCTCTCCCCCCCCCCCCCCCCCCCCCCCTATAATGCCTAAATGAATCATATCTTGCGGCAAACATTTTACAGAATGAGAAAAATACATGGATTCTTCTGATATCAAAATATGTTTCAACATGCACCCCCCCCCCCCCCTCCCCCTTGGTGGGATGAGGATGGGATGCTTCAATCGATCAATGCGGCCCATACACATACCCGACGCATTATATTGCGCATTCCAAACCCAATTGCGGTACGCAATACATAAGCTCGACCTCACAGCTCTGATTGGGTTAGCAACATTTTGTGTGATTACAAGCATGTGCAGTAAGCTGATCAAAGTGCGCTCGCATATGTCAGGCTGTGGCCTGGAGAATATGTGCCGTAGGTCTATTGCACTGTCTCATTCTTTTCGGTGTATCGTTCTTAATTGTCAACCTTATTGTGAACATTATCTCAAATTAATTAAAAGTGAGGACATTTCTTCACAATTCCATAATTCAATATTTGTACGTTAGAGCTATAGAGTTATGAGCATCTGTATTACCTGTAAAAGTGCCGCTTTTAGCACCATATATGATAGGGGTAGATTGGTTTGTCATTCATCAAACATTGAAACAATAGCAGACTCTTACGTGATAATGTGTTACACAGTTATCAGATTAGGTAATACTAAACCACAGATACGTCAAGTAATTAGTAGGCCTATACCGGATATCGTCAAATAAGATTTCTTGAGCAACACCAGCATGGTTTATTTTCGTCACGTGACCCACTGATTTCTGTCACCAGTGTCTGACTGGTTCACATTTACATTACAGTACAATTAAAGGCTTATAATATTGACAAACGGGGATCTTTAAGAAAATCCTTCTGCTAGTAGTACAATTGATGTGACTTCAATTCAGTCCTCTCTTGTTTTTCTTAAAGACCCTTTATTTTTGGAATAACACATATGTATGTTTTAGTTGGGATTCAACTTCTTTTTCATATATTTGGTTATGCCTATCTCTACCATGTATTAGAAGGTGGAAGTCCAGATGACCCCCAGCTGTTTATTACTTCAGCACATGTTTGGCACTGTTTGTTTTGGTGGAAAAGCCCTGCTGGTACTGTAGTGGTGCTAAGCATGCTGGGGTAGGTCAAGATAGAGATCTTCTTTGGGCTATCGTATTGGTTATTGTATCTACAAGTTATATGGTAAATTTGTTTGAAACAATAGTAGGCACTTATGTTACAATGTGTTACTCAAAACAGATATCAGATTAGGTAATACTGAAACATACGTCAGTAATTAGTTGAAACATTTGCAATGATGCCTTTTTTTGTTCTTATGAATCACAGATTTTTGCAAGAAAGTTGGAAGAACAAATAATAAATATGGGGGACAGACAACAGGCATCATAATATATTGTGTGTATGCCATCAATAAAGAAAATCAATGAATAATTTCGAGTTGAGAGGTTCATAGATTGTGCTATGAACTGTAAACAATAATTTGGAATGTGTCCTACCAGATTTGAGTCAATGGCATTTAAGTCATACACTATTCTTATAAACAAGGTCTACATGTATATTGATGAATGTATTATATTATGTAATACCATTGAAACTTTCAGGTGAATGATACTAATTATATAGTGCTTCTGAATTAGAAATTATGATGCATTTTTAGTGTATGACCAATGGAACAACTGTAATAAATGTCCAACAAACTTGCTAACCAATATTGAATAGCCTTTAATTAAACCACACACCTGTTCATTGAGAGACTCAGTGCGGTTTATCACACATAAACAATGATCTCACTCTGTTATTTGTGTATACTTTACAAGGCCAAAGCCTGAGCGAAGATTATCCCCCCCCCCCCCCCCTCTCACTAAAAGCCAAGGTGAAATCACCCTGTCTTGCTACTTTTGGTCTTCCCTAGAGAAGTATAAAACTAGTAAAAGACCCAATTATAATTATGTTTATTGTTCTCAGTACCAAGTAGTTTCAAATCAGTTAGTTGTTTTGTTTTTTTTGAATTAAGCGAAAGCCTATAACATGTGGCTGTTTCCGGAGGTAATTTATGTTGATGTTCTAGCCAATTTACTAATTTTAGTCTGATAGTTTAACTTTGTGGTAACCTATAAGCCATGTTGTCGTAATACAGTTGAATGCATTTATATAAGGGATGGCATAATTGATGGAAGCAATTAATTATGCAGAGAACTAAATAACAGCACAAAACAACAATCCTGAAAAAAAGTCTTTAAACGTTTACTTGTTAACACTAATGTCTTCAACCATAAATACTTGCTTCAACAGTTGTTTATGGTGTCCCAACTTTGATCAATTTGGATGAGAAAAAAAATGTGTTCATTGCCCATCACACTCATGGGTGTCCTCAAACTGTTTGTATGTGCATCCCATCAGCTAGTATTATTAGAATGTAGTTGCAACAATAGACTATCAATACCCATATTGATTACCTCCCTTTTCAAACGTGCTTGTCATACAGGTGTGAGCAAAACGGACATACATCAGTTCTACACAACATTTTGATAGCGATAATTATCCCTCTATTGAAGATCTATGGTTCAAACTACCTTTCTACATGCCTGTACACCAATATTGCGATAAAGAATGCAACATCTCGCATTCAAATCAAATACCTTTTTATAATTTTAAAAAATTGACAAAATTAGCTTTACACAGTCCAGGGTTGTCACTACACTGGTCGGCACCAGTCAGTCAATAGTTAGGTCACCCAAGCCCTATATGAAAGCTATGAAGATTGTTAAACAGGGTCAGTCGTCACAAACATGCACAAACACAATAGTCAAACGACCTTGCTATTGTCATGCTATTGTCAACACTCCCTACACAGAGGTCTGCAGTGCAAATCTGTACGATTTTCGCCGTGTAATGTCTATGGCAGATTTCATTCCGTGGTATAAAGCTATGAGGTGTCCGTGGTCTTCCCTATCTCCAAGCAGATAAAGCAATACGTACATGGACTTTTTTGTAGACGAGGGTTCATTTCATGATTTGGTGAGGTTTAGAATGAGTTAGGATTCCTGTAATTTTGAAGACCACGGATTTTCAAAACGTGAATTTTCCAGCATTATACGACATAAATTTGGTCACCAAACGTGTTCAAAACTATACATTTTACCATTCTGCAGATGTTATTGACCCTCCTCTAAAATTCTACATGATTTTTAACACGTTTCTCAGTTTTTGTGATGCCCAAATAGACCATTTTCCGAAGCTATTTCTAGCAAATATTGCTGTCACTGAAACTCCATTGTTTTCATGCGTATAACAAAATATGACATGCATCGTGACCTCCCTACTGGCTGCCAGTCTGCAGTAACCAGCACTCAGCTAAAACAACCAGGACTCAGGGGAATTTCAGACCTTTCCAACCATCACAAAAATGATCAATTTGTCAATTTTGTTCCTTAACCCTTTGAACCCGGAGTTATTATAAGGGTTCGGTACACCCACCCTGACTTCTCCGGGGTAAAATGGTAAATATAGTACACCTATATCACCGGTAATATATGTTACCGATGATAGAGGGCAGTATGCCATTACACTACACGTATAACGTAACCTATCTATATCATTAAAACGGCCGTTTTTATCGCCAAAATTGCCAATCATGACCGTAAAACAATGCATCCATGTCTACCTGAGTACCATCTGCGCCATATTGGGTTGCATATTCATCCAATTTCGCGCTATTTTGACTGTTTTCTTCAGCTAAATGACATCAAAACACAACGAAAACCTTGCTAAACAATGTATTTCACATCGGGGGAACATCACATGACTTTCAGGTCACCTGACCACTCAGTCATATGATCAATGTGTCATCTGTTCGCTCAGGTCGATTTTTCGACCTATCGGGTTATATGGCGTTCCCCGATAGGTCGATAAATCGACCTATCGGGTTCAAAGGGTTAAAACAGCTGTAAAAAGCCATTGTCATCTAAAAAGTATTTCTATTCAAATTCTTGTAACATTTAACCACCACTACATTTTGGCTAGTAGCAACCCTGAAACAACAGTCTGTCTGCAAGTATCCATATTTACCATATGGTACCAGGGAGTGCTCTGTATGTGCGGATTTGTAATGAATTAACTACTTCAATGAAAACAGATTGATTACTCATATAACAGCCTACACATTGGCACACAATCATACCTAATTCAGATTTATTTATACATTGAAATGGGCACTGAGAAATACGTATTGGAGTGCGACCTCTATTTTCCTGGAAATCTGGGGGTTTTGCACCTCCATGTACGTAATACTTTACTGTAATTCGCCATCTATCGTGCAAAATTTCACGATTTGTCATTTTGATGTAAGTCACTTTGAAATGATCAGCACCACTCGCCACATCAATTGCTTCAACTGAATTTCTATCTAGCGCCATCATTCAAACTGTCTCCCAGTCCCATAAATTATTATAATTCAAGGCTCCTACGTACCTCATCTATCAAAGCAATTCATTTTTTCCAGTTTTTTTTTCTCAGCAATCTCTCAATGCCCCTTTAACTTTATCTGATAACGCATAATAAATGTCCTAAATGCATTTCAAAGCTATCTCAACAAATGTACAGATTCCTGCATGTTTTGTGCATACGATTCATTCCTTGATTTAATAAAAATATATGTGAAGGAAGTAACACAATCCAAAGACTTTTATTATTTGGCAAATCATGATCATTTATAAAATGCATACAAATTTGTCTGTCTCAAATCGCTGGTATTATGAGTTTTTGACCTACAATAATGATTCTGGGCCACAAAATAGTGATGGATTCATTATAGTGTACTTTTTCATTGATATTATGGTTATCGTTTGCATTTGACATACCACATACATTTTAACACTTTCGATAAAACATATTTTTCAGAAACTATTCCAAACTTTCCAGGTCTATCTCAAGGATTACTGAACCAATGTAAGGCATGTTTGTACTTATTTCAATGCATTTTAATGGTGTTTCTGCAAATATGATAATTAAATAAAATATTTTTTACATTTTTGAAACATTTTGTACGTGATTTTTACATTTTTGCCCAAAAATCACCTTTTTGGCGCCAACAATTTTCAGACAACCTAACAATATCAGTTTTTGATTAAAAATTCCAAAATTTCACCAAAATCATCTAAAGTCAATTATCTAAAAAATGTTTTTTATCTCAAAAATCTCATTTTTGGCAATTTTTGGTCAATATTTTCAAAACAAACAAATTTTAAGCCCCAAAAAAAAATTCGCTCCTAGATAATTGACTCTAGATGATTTTGGTGAAATTTTGGGATTTTTAATCAAAAACTGATATTGTTAGGTTGTCTGAAAATTGTTGGTGCCAAAAAGGTGATTTTTGGGCAAAAATGTAAAAATCACTAATTTTAGTAAAATTTGATACCAAAAATGGATTCTCTGACTCATTTCATTACAAAAAATGTAAACTTTTATGTACATCACATTTATAATTTAAAAGTTACAGTGCTTGATAAATTTGGCCCAAACAGGGTTGACACCAGCCTTAAGTCTCACCAGTCACAAATATACCTATGGCGTGCGTACAGGGGATGTACTCTAATTAATCAAATCTTTCCAGTTTATTAAATGCGGTTACAAATCTATTTCACTATCAGCTGGATTTTTGAGTTAAGGAAAAAAACACTTTTCCGAGTAAGACAATCGCAACGTAGTATAACATTCTCAATGTTTTCTGTTTTTTGTTTAAAGTATCTGGTAGTGTTTGTTAACAAGTCCTAAACTAGAATTCTGAAAAATCCAAACTCTGGCTAAAATATTCCTCTGCACATGAGAAGCAGGCAGACCAGGCAGATCTTTATATAGGATTACCAAAATTATATGATAAATCTAACTATAGTCTATTTGTCTATCACGAGACAGTGACGTATCTGCGTCATTCACTAATTGCAGCACATAAGCGCGCACGCCTACTTGAGGCGCTGGCGTATTCACTCACGCGTAAAAAGGCGGAAGATACTGTAACGTAAAGTTACTTTACTGTCCGGAGGAAGGAAAATAGAGTATAGAAAAGGCCTATGAGTTAAAGTGCCAAGCATATTTTCCTTGTTTTTCAATTTATTAAATGCTTTCAAATGTTCACTAATATGGAGAGAATCCAAGAAAAAAATCTTAAAACATAGAATCCAAGAAAAAAATCTTAAAACAAGTCAACATTTGTCTAAAGAATTTTTTTTAAATAAACTTAGGTAAAGGGTGATCATTCCAAAGAATTAGCCTGATACTAAATCCAACCTTAGTAACCCTTCTGGGCCTTTTCATTTGAAACCACAGACCTTTATGGAGACACATGTATCACACAAAATGTTGACACATGTTTTGCAAATTTTATGACAAATATAGGCACAATTTTCATGCTTGCAAAAATTTTCACTTATCTTATAAGGCAATTAAAGGTGGATGGTCTGATCACTTTAGATTTTTTTTGCCCATCAACATATTTTGATATCAATAGAAAACCCATATTTTTCTCATTTTTTCAATAAAATGTTTGGCGCAAGATATTTCCATTAAGACGTTATACGCCAAAATGCAGTGAATTATTGCCAAAGGTTAACCACCGGCCAGTTTGTATACTACTCAATAGGCAAATTTCATGTCACCTTGTGCTCCTAAAATAAGAACCATTGGAATTATGCAACTCAAAATTTGGGACACAACTATTTTTAAGGATGGCCCTTCATGTAGAATAGAAAACATCAAGTTCTGAAAACCGGGCCATCAATTGGAACAACAACCTTTAAAACAAACAAATTAATAGGCCTAATTGTCATGCTTCAAAAATGTGGATATTTTTTTCTAACCTCTTGAAAATGTGAAGATGCCAAAATAATGTGCTTCAAAATATAAATATGGCCTAAACTCAGACAGGAAAGTGCCTACTATCTTAGAGGTGTGGTTGATATTTATATCAACCACAATGTTTGTGGCTTTTAAGTGTACTACAAGATTGCATGAGATGGAAAAATATCTCACAAGTAAAAAAAACCCTATATATCATGTGAAATATCACACAAAAGAGACCATTCAATATTATGCCAAAAAATCTTGTTGAAGTCGGGTCGGTCGGTCGATTTTCCTATCTTTTCTTCTGACAACTATTACTGACAGACAGTGGTTCATGTCAAGACAAAATTGGTCAATGTTAATTTGACTAATGTTTCTAGTATGATAATAATTTTGAAATAATCTATTCAAGCAAACTTTTTCATTTCAAGCAGAAAATCATCATGTTTTGGCAATTTGGGTAATATTTTAGTCTTAATTTATTTTTGGTGAGATTTAAGGGTCAGTTGCTAAGGGGCAATACACACAAAAATAAGATTCCTAATGTTCTTAGGCGCATCATCAAAAGCTTGCTAACGTATACATCCTCGTGTATGTTTCCTCTGCTTGCAATGCAAATATACACACTTTGTGCAAACAATATTTGTGAAAATATTATTCACCTCCATGTACTTTTGGTGAACAATATTGAACACAACTGTATTACTAAAGGAGCCCCTTTCATAAATAATAATTTAAATTGTGGAAGTTCCTTGAGTACAGGAGAACTCTTTATTGCCCAATACTGAATCTGCTAATATTTCTGCGTACAGATATTTTCGCGGTTTCTAGTATCACTGAACTTTTCATGGGGTGTTGCTTATAATGTTCTAAATTTGAATAAAAAAATGAATTTATTTCATTTTGTTGTTGGTGGGATTGGGATATTCAAATATAAAATGCAGTGTGTACAATTTCAATTGAAAATCATTATGCTCGTGGACGAACACATAAATTGGGTTGTGCGGCAAAAAGGGTCACCAAATTGACAAACGGAAAATGTGATCGACTTTCACACAAAGCTAGGAACAAATATATCATGCATGCAACGTTTGAACAGTTTCAAACTTAAAATCCTTTTTGAAAACAAAATGTCTTCTTTCAACTTCTGCAGTTTTTTTGACTCGCCCTGTAAGTCACTGTCATGATTCTATGGAAGAAAAACAAGCTATTTCACACGAGTGTATTTCGTTGTTGTTCGCAGAGTTGTGAAATATGCAAACAACTATGCATGCATGCGCATGACAACTTCACGATTGACCAATCAGGATGCGCGGTCATATTATGAAAGCGTCCGGTACGCACTTCTGGGTTTACGCACATAAGCACGCATTGGTGAAATTATGTCCATATGATTATGATGCTGAATATCAGGAAAAAGTTTACACCAAAGCAAGAATTTACCCCTCTGACAAATGACAGACACCATGATTTACACAGTGTAAAAAAACCCAGCTCTAGGTCACAACATAGAAAAGGTGATAACTCAAGGAGCTATCGAAGGAATGCGTACACGTGGCAGTCCACAAAACTCTGTTGGACTGATGGCATTAAAGATACAGGTGTATCTCTTATCTCTCCACATGGCATGTCACAACATAGACAACAATGGCGCTCCACCATCAATAGGGTTACAAAGAATCAGCCATGATCCATAGAACGATGACGACCAGGGATAGCACTGGATCAAATATGTGAGAGGTCCCATGACATTTTTCAGGACCCTGTGGGACTTCAAAAAACAAATTTAAGGGGTCCCCCAATTACAAGAAATTGAGGGGTCCTGAAGTTTGGGTATTTGAACATTTTTCTTTTTTACGGACAGTTTTAATGAGATTATATTGTGAGCAAAGGATTGATACATAAATTACAGAATTTCTTAAGGTTTTAATTTCCATACATCGTCAAATTTAAGAGGTTCCTTCAATTTTGATCGGGACCCGCAAGTCTTTCCAATTTGAAACCTGACGCGTCACTACAAGAAAGTGAGAGGTCTAGGACGCGCAGACGCGTCAGAATGTGACCCCTGATGAGGACGATGACACATGGCCAAATGTTAAGCCTCTCATTGCAAACAATCAAGAATCTGCCAACTACGTACTGTAAACCAGAAATGTTCGCATGCATTTAAATTTGGCAAAAATGACATGCTGTGAATATTTCCAACCTACCTTGTAGCAGCGCATTGCAAACTTACACAATGTATCTCCAAAGTTTACACTCACAAGTTTCAATGCCATGAATTAGGCCAGAATTGCTGATTCTTGAAGAAGAAAAAAAATCGCGAACATTTCTGGTTTTACAGTAATTCAGACACGAATCTGGAAAACAAAATCCTCAAATACTACTTACTTGGACAACTCTGAGAGTTTCTCCTGGAATTGCACCGCTATCGCCTCTTCCATCCCTGCCATTGTTTCAGCATTGATACCAATCCCACCAGCATCCCCTTCATTGGACTTCCTGCGACCTTTGCTATTCGCTTTTGAGAGCCTCTTTCGAAGATCATCGTTCTCTGTTTGCATTTCTCGATCTTTCCTCTTGTGTTTCTCCTTAATTGTCTTCAGTTCTCTCTCCAAGGCTGTGATATTTGTGTGTGGACGGCTGGATGATATTGTGTCGCGTAGTTTGTTGGTGCTTTCCTTGAGTTGTTTCTCGGTGTTCTGTAATCGGTCTTCATACTGAAACTGAAAATAAATGGGGATATTTTATATACAAGGCAAGTTGGAACCAAAGTCTGCCGTAGTTTGTGTTACCAAAAAGGCTGATTAGTAAATCACAATTTCCAACAAATTTGACAATTCTTATATTTCTTATTGCCAATACATCATCTCGTCTACAATTTCTGGCTATGTTGCCATTGCGGGTGCAACTATTGCTTTCCAGGTCTTACGGTCATTGGTCTGTGTAACAAGTTATGGGTCAACTTCTTTGTTGAATTTGCTACCCAGGTTGGTTTTGGACGTCCGACTGGACTTTTTGTGGCTTGATTATATTCTGTTAAAGCTTGGCGTGCTGGAGTTTCTTGTGGTAATATAGATGTCCGTTTGATAGTTTTGCTCCATGGTTCACTATTTGTTTTTGTATAGATTGACATACATTTTATAATAATTTTCCAATTATCAATCCGGATTATGTCATCAGGAAACACTAATTGGCTGGAAGAGAATACAATTTGTCTTCCGAGCCAATGAAAGGTATAGTTTTTGTGATTCCAGTCTATATCTTAGAAACCTATTTGCCCAAAACCACAAATAGCTTACTTCTGTGCCTCTTCTCTGTGATTTGAATATTGGGTTCTGGCTCTGTTGTTTTCATCAGATCTTCAACCTTCTCAAAAGTACACTTTGGGTAAATGCATGGAAGAGTTCATCGAAAAAGGGAAAACAAGTCAAGGCTACCAGTCAATCTCAACCAAACGTGGATAATAAATACCAAATGTGATGCGATCTGTGAAAACCCGCCACATGATAGGATTTTTCATATTGGAGATATCATAAGAAAGCTGAAACTGCGCTATGTGCTGATTATAGAACTGTTTTGATCATTTTTCTCCGATCACTACAAAAATGTATGAGTGGATGATGAGTGTAATGTCATAAAAAGCTACAAAACAAGAAATCATGAAAACAGGCCAAAAAAGATAGATAGAATAGAATAACATAAGTTTTTGAAGGGAAATTTCATGAAAGTTTTTTAATTTTACCCATAAACCCTAGTTCACATCTGATGACATCTAACGGGGTTTTCACAGATCACATCACAAATGTATTACTTGTTAAGAAAGATGTTCTCACTCTATGAGGATCACAATCCACAAACCTTCATGAGATTGTACTTCTGTTCCATGACCCTCAGTGACCTCTTAACCTCATCGTCATTCCCAGCAAGCTCCTCTTCCATCTGTTTGACCTTTTCCTCTAAGAATGCCACAGTGTGTGATTTGGATGCAGCAGGTTGTGGGTGCGACTCCTGTGAGGAGGAGCCTGGTGCTGAAGCAGCTGCATAGATAAGTGCGGGGAGGGAGTTGGGGTATCTACGTCTGATGATGTCATTCATTTCTTTGACCTAGGAAAAAATATTAAAAACAACTATTAAAACTTAAAAATGAAATGCATTTATAAAATTGTGAATATAATTTACAGATATTTGAGACCATCCAACACAAACGGAATGTAAAGTCAGCCCACTGTCTAGACAGGGGTCAGGCCCCCACCCTTTTCATTTATGCCCCACCCTTTTTACAGAGCCACCCTTTTTATTTGGGAATGTTCAACCCCCACCCTTTATACCGAAAAGGGGACATTTTGATCATTTTGTGCATTCAAATTTGAAAAGGCACTCATTGAAAGAAAGTGACAGAAACATCCCGGGACCCGTTTTGTTTTTCGGGCGGGTCCCAGGATTCCCGAAATTATTCATCAAAATAAATAATTGGAAAAAAAAGGGAAAAAAAGCTTACTTTAAAAGCACCTTGTCGGCTAAATCACGATTATTTAATGCACATTTATAGAGGAGATTCATTTGAAATGGATTTATTTCATCAAATCAGTGCATTTTTGGTACTATTGTGCTCCCTAAAATGTGATATTACGCCGCGTACGACAAACTACACCCTTTATATCAGAAATATTCTGACCCCCAACCTTTTGTTGATTTTTTGATTTCTGGAGTCCCACCCTTTATAAAGCATGCCGTCCGGACTATGCAGCCAGAGCATTTGATGAGAAATTGAACAGGGAAAATCTCCTTAAAATCAGCTTTGCAATGAAATATTACATGTTCATATTGCTTGTTAAATAGGTAGTACAAAATCAATAAATCCATTGAGAAATCCTTTGTTTCCTATTATTTATTGAAATGTTTATTGGGCCTTTATACCGGTAATTTCTTTGCTGACTTTTATTACTATTTTTATAACTGTTACATCAGTAATGTGGTATTATATTCAATATAGGCAAAGAAATGCCCATCATCAATCCTGTTGACTATGAAGTCTAAACTATTGTAACCAGGTTAAAACTATTGTAACCCAGGTTAAACCTGTCAACATAACCCTGGTTAACCACTAACCTGTCTCTCCAAGTCTTGTAGCTTCTTGGCATCTGCCACTCTTGCCTCTCCTTGGCCCTTCTCTGAGTATCTTGTGACTTGTGAACCGAGTCCTTGTTGACTTTCTCAAGGCCTCCTATATTTAACCCAGGTTAAACTTGTCTCTTTACCTCTTCCCTTGATTGAACCTATCATATAATCCTAGTTAATCCAACTTAACTAACCTGTCTCTCTAAGTCCTGTATCTTCTTGGCATCTGCTGCTCTCCTTGGCCCTCTCTGAGCATCTTGTGACTTGTGACCCGATTCCTTGTTGAATTTCTCAAGGCCTTTTACATAACCCAGGTTAAATTTGACTCTAAACCTGATTGACCCTATCATCTAATCCTAGTTAACCCAACTTAACTAACCTGTCTCTCCAAGTCCTGTATCTTCTTGACATCTGATGCTCTCTCCTTGGCCCGTCTTTGAGCATCTTTTGACTTGTGACCAGATTCCTTGTTGAATTTCTCAAGGCCTTCTATATATCCCAGGTTAAATTTGACTCTCTAACCTGATTGAACCTATCATCTAATCCTAGTTAATCTAACTTAACTAACCTGTCTCTCCAAGTCCTGTATCTTCTTGGCATCTGCCGCTCTCTCCTTGGCCCGTCTTTGAGCATCTTTTGACTTGTGACCCGACTCCTTGTTGACTTTCTCAAGGGTCTCCTTGAGCCGTCTCAAATCTCCATCTTTCTCCTTCAAGGTCTGGAAGTCTTTGTCAAGCATGTCTTGATTTTCTGCATACCATCTTAATTTCTTCTGGAAACCTTCAATCTCTCTCTTGTATTGCTCCTGCATGTCCTGAAAAAGGCAGCGCTACCAACATCAAACTTTCATCATCAGGTTAAAAAGGAAAACAATTAGTTGAAACCTTTTTTCAATCTCAAAAGAATGATCAAAGTTATTATGTTATGTTCTGTTTACTTTAGGATCTGTGGTTGCTCTGAAAAGAGCCTTTTGATCTTGAAATAAACTTCTTCTTTTTTTCCCAAAAAATGAAAGATAGCACAATTATTCAACACACATTTAGAGACTTGTTAACATACAGAATATCTTGATTATCTTACCCTTCAATTTTGAAAACAGAAAATATAAAGGTGATTTCAAGATCAAAAGGCTCTTTTCAGAGCCATCAAAGAACCTAAAGTGAACAGAACACAACAACTTTGATCTCTCTTTTGAGATTGAAAGAAGGTTCCAACCTATGTACCCCATCTATTTTTTTATGACAAAGGCAAACTACCAACATCTCAATCTTATCATAAGGAACATTTGGTACTGTAATTAGGAAGATATAACAATTAAAAAGAACCCACTCGGTAACAAAGTATAAAAATCTATAAATTTGTTTATTTTTACAGGGAAATATACCCTCTATTTTCAGGTAGTCTTCTGCAAAATCAGGAAGGGTTGGCACTTCTGGATAGGTGGAAAATTCAAATGCTTATTATTTTATTCAAATGTTTAAAAGATATAAGTCCAACCTATTTATCATCCAATTTTGAATTTGTACATAACTATCACAATCATACTACCAGGAATCATTAATCATTCCTAAAATCAACTCAAATTCTGGTATGCGCACTATTCTTTTCAGATCTGGCCATCTGTGGAACAATTAATCACCATCTATTTGTATTGATTTAGAAAATATGTTACTTGGTCAATTCAAATCCTGTATCTCCACTGTAAAGTATCATAATTGAAGAATATCGTAATTTGTATTATAATTTGTATTATATTTACACACTGTAACATTTGTTATTTTTATGTATTTATGTATATCAAAATGATGGCTTGCTTGGAAAGCAGTGCAAGTCACTGAAGCATATTACCCTCAATAAAGAAAGCATAAATAAATAAATATAGGTGCTACATGTAGTATTGCAAGCTTCCCATATGCAGAATCTTATGATTTTCTAAGCTGGCTCTGTGGCTTGCTATGTACAAGCGGGATTTTCATAAGATAAACAACATAAGATATGCTTTATGCAAACAATAACAATTTCATGGTTCCATGCATGTGCGCACATATACCAACATCAAGCTAAAGGGCCATTACAATCTGTGGACATTTATTTGTTGATTCACCCTGTACAATTCACAAAAATCTAATATCAAAACAAATCAAATAAGGTGGCATGTAAGGCATTGCTTTTGTTACAAAAAGCCTTAATTTGGCACCAGAGCTGTGCCATTAATAGCACTTTTCTTAGAATTAACTCAAAATATCACATCTTGTCAATTACTAAAGGTGCCATAAAATATGTTCTAAATATAGCATCTAAAGCATGTCATTAGCAACACCTGAGTAGGTATATCAGGTCGGATCATATCTATACTTCTAAATATCACTGTCCTAGGTGGCAACACTTTAATTAATTTTACACTTGACTATCATCAATCAATCATTACCATTTACAGTTTAACAGGTGCGCACTACGAGCCTAACAGGGTGAGTCAGAAAGAACAGGCACTTTTTTGGCGAAAGCGCCACAGAAATATTAAGCCTGCATATTTAAAGCCATGCCTATGTCTTTTGTGACGCTTTTGTGAAAAAAGTGCCCGTTCTTTCCGACTCACCCTGTAAATACATCTTTCCTCAAAAGGTTACAACACTTGAGGAAAAAATAAACATTTATTAATATATCAGCATATTAGACCGAGGCTCGTAGGGTTATCCAAAAGGTCCAATCATCAATCAAAATTATTTTTGTTTGCACCCTGTTGTTTCTGATGTGAGCATAGGCTCACATTTTTTCATCAAAGTTTAATCAAAGTTGTATTAGGCTTATACCCATATTTACGAGTTTATTTATTTTGCATATAAAGCAGGCCTTCATGTTTGAGGCGTGCGAGTGCGATCGCACACCATCGCACGCCTGAAATGGTTTCGAGAAGAGCGATTTATTGCACGCCTACAATTTTTTTTTTAAATTAAAAAAGAAATTAAAAAAAATTGTCTTCTTTTTCTTAAGTCAAAAATAGGACCTCAGACGACTCGTATTTGACCATTAATAACCCACATAATACCCCTTGACCCACACCATTAGGGATAATAACTCCTAACCTAAGATCTTATACTAAATTATTCTTACCAAATGATTTTTTCAACTCTGAAAATGAAAGTGTATACATACATTAACATACAGGTTTAATTGCCCCAGGAATGGCAAATCTACCTTATTTTGTTGTTGATTAATGTAGATTAATTACCCAGGACTCGCTCCCAACCTTACGCCATGTGCAGTTTGTTTGATTCCACGATCCCGATTTGGTCATAAAACAGCACACCTAATTTTTTTGAGGAGTGCAATTTATGGCACACCTACAGCACACCTCAATGTTTTGAGGAGTGCGATTTAAAGCACACCTTCAATTTTCAAACGTGAAGGCCTGTAAAGCATATCAATTCAAATTCCTATGTTTCACCTATATTATAACCAAGGAGTAAGGAATGAGAAGAGATAAAAATGTGAGAGGCCCTAGTGATTCTATTTTCTCCCTAGTCTGATAGTTCTCTTCAAACTCTGATTTCATTATGGCTCAGTTCTTATACACCCAACTAAATATATAAGTTCCCCTTAGCATATACTAGAATATTTCAAAAATGTTTGATGGATTTAAATAATCTTCAGCTTGAAAGATGCACTCATTTGTTAGGCACATTTTGATACCAAATTTGTTGGCCTTGAGAAAAGGCAACGATAAGATAGTGTGCCATTTATCAAAATGTGCCTAACAATTGAGTGCATCTTTCTAGCTGAAGATTATTTAAATCCATCAAATATTTTTGGAAATATTCTAGTATATGCTAGGGGGGGGGCCTTGCATATTTAGTTGGGTGTATAAGGCAATGAAGAAAATCCTGTCCCTAACTGACCCATTTAACAACAATTGGGAACACATCATTCATGCGTAAATTAAAAATTTCAGCTTTTTTTGGAAACATAATACATAACGTTTGTCCAAAAATTGTTTACATATCTGTGTGATTTTTGTTTTGGTCATTTTGGAGAAAAAAGCCTGACCATATTCATGCGTAAATGGATCTGGCCTAAATTTCAGCTATTTTTGGAAACAGTACATAAGTTTGTCCAAAAATTGTCTATTTTTACATATGTGTGTGATTTTTGTTTTCATCATTTTGAAGAAAAAAAGCCCGACCAACTGACCCAAGCTCAGAGGTCTGTCATTCAACCCGTAGAATTTGAACAAGGAATCATTTAAAGCTCTCATTTTTTTGAATAAGATGATGTCTATATTATGAGAATCACAATTGCAGGTACCTTACTTTTCTCCACCAACCCACCACATGTGTGTTACTAAGAACCCCCTGTTTATCTATACTAACAACTATAATGGAGTGTGTATACTGCTGAAGCCTTATTACTATTGTTTCTATTGCTGATTAGATCAGCTCATTAGAGAATGTGTTTCCAATTAGGTATACAGGGTGAGTAAAAATAAGTGTACTCAAAATAAAATAATTATTAAAAATATTTGTTATTAGGATATGAAGGCAACCAATGTATAGGGCAATATATGCATTTATTCACTATCATCAGCAAAAAGAATCATGACATTTCATGGTACCGTTTACCAGATATGACTATTTTGGTAAAGTTACTGCATTTTGAAACCGAATACAATATTGAATATTTTACTCAATAATGCTTGATACTAATGAACAAGTGGATTTATGTATGGTACACAATAGCTAACTAATAAAGACAAATAACACATTCTCACTTCTCAGTTATTTTTTCAAACATTAAATGCAAAATAATGACAAAACAATGTCATTATAACACAAATTTAGCAACAATAACACAAAATGTGCCTTTTGTGATAGTCGGACTCAGCTCGGACTAGAGTGTGGACCGTTTTCAAAAGTGGAATTCAATAGATGTTATAAGAGAAAATATTGCAAATCTTGTTCGGTTTATAAAATGTTAAATTTAAGAAAATTAGCATAAAATATGTTTACCACAACCAATTTCAACCAACTAAATTTCTTTAGAAAGCTAATGAGATAACCTGTCTGCCTCGATAACAAATCAGTGAAATATGTGCACAGATTCTAAGATATAAAATCCCAAAGTTGAGTAAACCCTGTAGCAAGCACTTCCTCAACTATTAATAATGATGACTTTGACCCTATCAGTCATACCACCTGTCAAAAAGCAAGAGTTCTACATCGTCACTGTTCTGTCAAAACATTGTATGTTTCTAGTGTGATAGTTTAAAAGCAATCTATTCAAACAAACTTATTCATTCCAAGCAGAAAATAGTAATAGTTTGACAAATTGGGTAAAATTTCAATCTTACAAAAATAAATTGAGACCCAGATTTTTGAGATTTTAGGGTCGGTCGTTGAGGGCAAAATAACATTTTTTTTGGTTTTGGCCTCAATCATGACAGAGGTACAAACCTGAAACTCTCTCTGCTTGACCTCTCTCAAGTTTTGTAATTTGTCTTCAGCGTGTTTGCGTTCTCGTACAACGCCCTCTATGTGCAGTTCTAGTTCCTTCTTGGTCTGTTCAAGATTGCGGTTCTGCTGCTTCACCTCTATCAGTTTAATCTGAAAAAATAGAACGGGTTCTTATTTCAATAAATGTTATATCAAACAAAGTTGAAAATTGAACGCATTTAGTTGGGAGCCACCACTTCCCCACCTGGGAAGTTAACACAGGACGGCGGATGTAATTTATTGCTACTGTCGAAGAACCCACCATTGTAAAAAAAACACATCCCTAATTAAGGGGATGCAAAAGGTCAATAGAATTCCTATAGTCTACAATGGCCCATAATTAATCTACACAGGCCTGTCGCAAACTGAAACAGAAATGATACTGAAGATTCAATTGAACTCCATTACAGCCAATTTCATACCCATTTTTGGTCGGAAAAAATTGAAACTTTTGAAAAAGTGTCATATTTTCTAATATCCTACTTCAATGGTCAATCCACCCATAGAAGCGGGCTTGCTTTTCTCCATTGCCTGTAGGAGATTGAAAAATATTGCAAAGTCTTATATTTGAATGTCCTTGCTTATTTTTCGTTGGGACATTCTCCAGTGTTTGTTAATATTTGTTGTTATATTGTCTATTGTAAAACACCGTAGGTTGGTAAACTGCTTTATATTATATTATACAGGGTGACCCAATAAAAAGTTTACCCAAAATGAAAGTGATATTTTTCCACTTTCTGTAACCTGAGATCTGTGGTATTTATTTTATTATAAAGAATGGGTAATGGAGCATCTACCCTGAAAAAATTATTTATTTTGGTTGAGTGATTTTCAAGATATGGTTTATTGAACATTGCTTTAACAAAACAGACTTGTCCATGGAGCAAAGGCATGATTGAACACAAGTGAGACATCAAAACTAATCCTTTTACAATGATTTATTATTTATGTTGCAGTTGTGTTTAACCATGCCTAAGAAAAATGATGCTCCGTGGACAAGTCTGTTTTGGTGAAGTAATTTTCAATGGACCATAATCTTGAAAACCACCCAACCAAAATAAATATTGTTTTCAGGGTAGATGCTCCATTACCCATTCTTCATAATAAAATAAATACCACAGATCTCAGGTTACAGAAAGTGGGGAAAATATCACTTTCATTTTGGGTAAACTTTTTATTGGGTCACCCTGTATATAATATAAAATAATATATAAATTGCCAAGTCTGTTTTTCTGTTACAGTAAGGGGCTATTTTGTTTTTCTTCACCTATGGAAATATTTACAATAGTGATAATATAAGTAGAATCTTATTGTTCATGTGTCATACTATTTTCTATGATTTGAATCTTCCCCTCATTCATGCAACCACTGGGCTGCACGCCCGATTTTGAATACAGATAATTATTACCTGATCGTCTTGTCGTTCAGCTTGTAATTCTGCAATCACTCCTGCTCCCATCACTGCTGTGTTGCCAGCAGCTATCTGTTGTTGCACTTGAGGACCAGTGATAATACCTTTGTGTCTCAATGCAACATCTCTCTGTTCTAAAAGCTCCCTAGAAATGAGACACAACTGTGTCAAAACCTTGTATGTCTTTCTGGCCCTTCAGCATGTATAAACTAAAACTGCCAAACAGTTATGCTCATAGGAAGTGTTGCTTCCATGTTCAGGGGCAAGAGCCCTTACACGGGTTTGATAGATGTGTTTTTGGCCCTCGAACATGTTTAGAGCAGACTGCCGAAAGGTTATACATAGTACGTATTACTTGATGCATGCTGAAGGGCCCGATGTAGATACAAGGATTTGACAGAACAGCGATACAATAATCCAATACCTCGGGACCAGTAATTCACACTACTTCCCTCTATTACATTTTGTACTTAGAGAATAAAGTATAGTTCTTAGCTGTTTTGCTATATACGATGGTCTTGTAATGTATAGGCAGTACCATATTTGGCGGCGGGCATACACGACAACTCAAATATGGTACAGCCTATACATTATAAGACCATCGTTTATAGCAAAACGGCTAAGAACTATACTTTATTCTCATTGTTATTAAGTTTATTGGTTATTTTGATCTTTTATCATAAAATAACGCAGTTTGTTAGATTTATTTCAATCAAACAACAACAAATTTCCCCCTTTATAAAATTGGCGAATCCAGCGAGCTGTTTACCAACTTCCTCCTTCAAATTAATCGCATACTTTAGCATACGCGGCTTTTTTACGCGCACATGGCAACACTGCGTTATATGCATAACGCATACGCCAGCAACTTTGTGTAGGGCGCGCTAACACGATGATCATACGCACTGAAGGTATTATTATTCGCCCCAAAATATACACCATTGTCGCATAATGTATGGGCGTATCGGCTGAAAATCAGACAAAAACCAATCAAATTGTCTGCTGACATCCAAAAACACACCCACTATATAAGAATGTATAATAACTTTTATGTCGCAATTGAGCTGAACTGCAGATGATAAAAAATGTTACTCTAAAAAATTGGAAATTAAACATGAGAGTTATGACAACTTGTTTTAAACTAATTCTTAATATACTGTGTTCTTTTCCCAGTCTTCAATTTGGAAGTCCAACTTCGCGACACCCGTTTCTTTGCCCGCAGCGCAAGGGTTAAAACTAGCCCGATTCTGCAACTTAGCCGTGGAGTTGGCAACCAGGCCTGTAAAAAATGTTGATTTCCCGGCAAACTAACCCAAATTTCCCACTATTTCTTATGTATCTCTTTATTGGGTAAAGCAAAAGTTCCCTTAAAATGCCTAAATTTCCCGGCAAGGAGCTTCCCATTTTGCCTATTTTTTCCAGGCCTGTTGGCAACAATGAATCCAACCACTGCTCGAAGACTGACTGAGTTGCTTGAAGTTGCCAGTTCTGTTTGCAATTTCTGATTTTTGCTTTATGACATTATTTATTGGTTGGGCAATCTTACCTGAGTGTTGCCAGTTCTGTTTGCAATTTCTGATTGGTTTTGTAGAGTATCTCCTCGCTATCCTTATTGGCTGTGTGGGTCTTCTTAACCTCCCTGTACAGTCTCTCATTTTCCTGAACAAAACAATCAAAGAGTAACATTTATGTTAGGCAATGATTTATTGTTCAACAACTCCCCCATACCTTAAGTACAGTAACAAAGCGTTGTTGATTTGAGATAAACCCACTCTTCATATGCAAATTAATAGGATGGCGAACCTTATTTGGAAACCATGCATCGATGCAAAATTGTTAACAAACAAGAAATGTTCGCAAAATGTGTTCATTTTTTCGCCCGTTTTTTCGGCGTATAAATGCATTTCGCCATGCGATCCTTAAAGTTAGCAAACAGCTTTATATACCAAAATGTAGCTATATCCCTGAGGAAAATATTTTTGGCGAGGGCCATATGTCACGGATCATTCCTAAAGCCACAATTTTAGCCGAAACGGTCGCTACCCAGCACAAGAGAATCGCCATTTTGTATCATCGCGCGGTGAAATGACATTCCTCTGATCTATTTGGACCGTACCACTATTGAAATGGAGGGGTGTGTTTAATTTGATACAAATATTCTGTAAACATATATCAAAATGTGTTATGTAAATTAAACGCATTCTTAATTTAATTTCTCTGAATGTTAAAGGTGATGTGTGAATAAAATGTTATTTACAAAATATTTTAAATTCCACAATTACTTGCGCAATAATTTGTCTTCTCTAATGTTTACCTTTTGTAACCCATCCCATTCAGAAGATCCCTCGCCCATTTACAGGGAACGGACGATGTCCAAATAAGGGCCTAATTATAGTAAAACGAAAACATTCTGTTCCATTTTTTAAAGAGCAGCTATTTTTTTTATGTCAAATTAAGACTATTAAACCACGTTTTTTACTTGTTTTCATCAATTTTCCAAAACGCTATTCACATATGAATGATGTAAATATGTTTGGTCGTTGTTGAACGGGGTTCAACAAGGTATTCGTCGTTGTTTATCTTGAATCAACAACGTAAAGCTGCCCTCGCAAAATAAACCCATCATGCCCTTCAAATAAAATGTGTCTATATTATACTATACAGGGCGTGTCAAAAAGTGTCCCATGGGGAACAAAATTAATGAAAATACACCCCACGTTTTTTTGTTCTCAAAAATAGACTTTTGGTAAGCCATATTAGTCTTCTATCAAATACGCTTTATCCCATTAAATTTCACCACCTAACTGCCCAGATATGATCAATTCAGTAACAAGAGTGCCAACTCCCATTTTGGCAACTTTTTAAAAACAAGAATTGGCCTTTCAATTGGAAAAATGCATTTGTGATTGCAATGATGAACATAGGATGTCAATGTAATTGTTTAAATACACTAAGGCCAAACAAAGGTGGTCCGTCTCAGAAACATTGTGCAAAAAAGCTAAGTGCTGTGCTTTTTTTTTTAGAAAATAGGCTATGAGGTATGCGATTTTTTTTTTTTTTGATTTTTTTTTTGTTGTTGCTTATCCAAGCTAGCTTACGGAGAACTTTTTTAAACTTTTTTTTCCATAAAGACTTTGTATACATAATAGCTCGTTCGTCTGGTATCCATGTAAGCACAGTCCCTGTAGCCTAGTGGAGTAACCAATCGCCGCGATAGCGAGAGGGACCGGGTTCGAGGCTATGTATATTTAAGGTCTTTGTTAATTTAATTCTCGCCAGTTTGTCCGAGTCTATATATATATTTTTTTTTTTTTAAAAATCAAAAGAAATCGAAAATTAAAAAAGAATCAAAAAAAAGTGTTTTAGCCCCCAGCGCATAGACCTACGCGCCGTAGCTCATTTCACATATCAATGCGGGCGGGCTTCTGAGACAAACCTTCTTCTTTGTTTGGCCTAAAATTCAAATATTGTGTGGTTTGCTATGGATAATAGGGATGAAAATATGTTTAATGTTTTGTGGGGTTTTTTCATTTATTTTCTTTATTGGCAATTGTACCTGTTGATATCCTTGCAGTAAAGTCTCCTGCTCAATAATCTCCTTCTGCATAAGTTTGATTTCTTCCTGGCTAGCGCCCTCTAGTGTTCGTCCTGAAAGAGTCTTGTGCTTGACTTTCTTCTGCTGCTCTTCATTGTTCAACTACAAGGAAAGCGTCCCAAAATGTTATTAACCCTAACCTTGCTAGACACTACCAATTCAATACGGCCAATAACAATGTCCATGCGTATGTTACAGCATTGATTCGATGACGTCATCATCCGAGCTGATATGTGGGTACAAAATCGCTGCCCTGGCAGCTTAGCTCAGTGGTTAGGGACTCGGCGGTGGTGATCGGAGGGTTTGAGGTCGAATCCCAGTGGGGGGGGGGGGGGGGGGTTCACAGCGATTTGTTGGGTAAAAAAAAGGGGGGGTTCACAGCGATTTGTTGGGTAAAAAAAACATACTTTGTCCCCTCCCCCGGTTTCCACACAAAAACCTAGCCTGGCTGGTTAGGGTTTATTAGGGTTCGCAGTTTATCATCAATGGGCATAATAAGGCCAAGTGATTATGATATTCTTATATAGTGGGTGTGGTTTTGGATTTCAACAGGCAATTTGATTGTTTTCTGGATAATTTTCAGCCAAAACAAACTATATATTATCAGACCGATAATATATAGTTTGGGGTGGGGCTTAATTCATACCTTACAGTGCATATGATCATCACGTTAAGATGTTTATCTGTGTTTCGTCAGGGGATGTATCACAACTGCGAGTGGCTGTTTTTTCTTTTGATGGGTTAGAATTGGATTTTAGGACATTTCAAACTCTACATTTTGAAAGACTGACCTTGTAATACTATTAAAGTGGACATTTTGCGCTACATTTATTTTTTGCGCATTTCACGCTAAAATCAGCCAGCACGAAAATAAAAACGCGCTAATATGTTCATTTTGTATGTAGGTCTATGTAAGGAAGCTCAAAGTAGAAAAATAAAAACAAGCAAATGTGTTCAAAATGTGCGAAGAGCAAATTATTACACACAGTAAAATGTCAACTTTTAAAATAAAGTATTCAAAAATGGTTTGGAAAAGAGGGAAATGTACATTTATGTACCGAATTCACCCCCCCCCCCCCCCCCCCCCCTCCAACCCTGGTAAGAGTCAAGCTGCGATTGTAATTAATAAACTTTAAGGGAAGGTTTTCTTCCTAAATCTCATCAATACAGAACAAAATTATATTGTCAAACAGGCTTCTCAGGTAGGGTTGGTCGGTCAGGTGTTTTCTTCTTATTTTTTTTTGGGGGGGGGGGGGGGTGTTCCAAAATTGTGTAAACATTTTGGTGACTTTTCAGCAATCTATCAACATTTTAAAACAATTTTCAAAATTCCATTTTGTTATAACTTTTACAAATAAAAATCAGATTTCCCGCAAAAAAATGTTTTAAAATGGGGCAATCAGGCCCGTATAGAATATGATTTTTTGTCACCTTATCTATATTTATTAGTTAAATTTTAATTTAAACACAAATAATAATAAAGAAATCTATATGGATCTTTGATTGAGATGAAATTTCAAGTGAAGTTTCTTTTCTAATAAATTTGCAAATTGTGCACTAATAATACCAATAATTGAGTTTTTTTCTTTGACTTATCAATGAATTTAAATGAAAACATGGAAGGGAAACTAATCAGCATCACAGAGGTCAAATACGACAACATTTCAGGTGTAGTTTCTTTTTCTAATAACTCTACTATACAGAATATCTTAATATAAAAAAGAATCAGTCAACAATTGCAATAAAGGTGAAATTGTTCTGTTGAAAAGCTATAAAGGAATTTAATATATACCTACACTAAAGGAACAATCTCACACCATCCCAAAAACTGTGAGGTCAACTTTTTTTTTATCTCTTGATCTTTATACAAATTTGGCAATATTAAACGCGAAAAGAGTCAGTGAGCAATAAAATAGCAATTAAGTATTCGAAAATTTTCTTATGCACACGAGCTAGATCAGATATAGTTGAAATCCGTATTTTACATGTTGGCATAGGTCCAATTTGGCAAATTCACACTGGGTGAACTAACTTTACACCAGTTCAAGTGGTGACAGATGAAAAAGTGTTGAACCTAACCCCCCTGGGTGCTAAAAATGCTACTCTTAAGTCCATCTCCAAGCGCCTGTACCAACGGTTTTTGGAGTAATTCTATTATACCCTTCACAGAGATATTCATAGTGCATGATTTTTAAGAACAACGCATACTACCGATGTTGGTGTGTAGGGTATAACCCTTATTATGCCCGGTTTTTGAAAAATTAACCAACCAAGCCTATATAGTGAGCGTGGTATACTGCTCGAACGAGTAGCTGAGGGCCGTGGCTTAGTGGGTGGGACATAGGGCCGGAGTCCGGAGGGTCCCCGGATCAATTCCCTGCCAGTTCCCTGTGATTTAGTTTGTGTTATTTCCTTGAAAATTGTGATCCCAGTTAAAAACCCTAAACCAGGGCTAGGGTTAAGATAGAGAAATCTCAACCTTATGATATTTCCAAAGGAGTTGGCTGATAAAAGAATGGACCTAAAAGGTTAAGGTCAACTTTTCTTCTTTTAACCCTAACCCCCCTGAGTGCTAAAAATGCTAATCCTAAGTCCCTCTCCAAATGCATGCGCTGTCGGTTTTCGATGACGTAGTCAACCAAGCCTATATAGTAAACGCAGTATACTGCGTGAATGTGTAGGGCCGTGGCTTAGTGGGTGGGATGTGGGGCTTGAGAACGGAGGGTCCCCGGATTGAATCTCGGCAGGTTCCTGGAGATTTAGTTGGCTTTTTTCCTCGAAAATCGTGATCCCGGTCAAAAACCCTAAACCGGGTTAGGGTTAATAATCTATATAATTCAGCAATATTAACAATAACCAGAATCAGTGAGCAGTTGCAATAATCTATAAGAAAATAAGAGCACTTGTGGCCCAGGGGGCACTGACATTGGAAAAGGGTATAGGTATGTGCCGCGCTGAAGACCCCCTTTTTCACCCTCTGCTGCTAGCTCTTATGACCCCCCTTTTGAGCCTGGATCAGTTCTTAAGACCCCCATTTTTTTGAAAATTCAAAAATCGCGACATTTTGCGTTCCAAAACCCCAATTCTTCGAAAAATTTGCGTTCTAAAGCCAAAAAAATAAAAAAATTGCATTCTTGCTAATCAAAATTAAACTATAGGCCAGTTCTCAAGACCTACTTTTTTGAAAAAATCAGTTCCTAAGACCCTATTTTTCGTCATAAAATCCACTCAGTTCAGTTCTATAGCCCTCCTTTTTGAGACCCTGTGCGGCACACCCCTACCAAAAAAAAAGGTTGAGTGCCCCCCCCCCCCCCCCCCCGGGACTTGTGGTCCAGCGGAACGATGCGGGACTCATGATCCATGAGGTTGTGAGTTCTAACTTGTTCGGATAGGTTTGCGCTAGAAATTGGCAGCACCCTAGTTGATGCGACCTGATTCTGATGATTCACCAGCAGCGAAATTACAGCGCTTTGATCACTTTGGAAAGGCGCTATATAAATACTAATTATTATTATTATTATTAGTAGTAGTAGTACTTGGGGAAGTTTCTTAGTCTCAATTGCCTCATCAACCCAAGCGATATTTGGGGAGCTGTTATAGGGAGTCACAATCTAAGTAGTGTTGATAGGCTGTGCACTGTAATTGGCCAGTAGTTGCCTAACGAAAGGATTCTGAATCAAAATGGCAGCAATAGTAATTGGCCAAAAGTGCTTTAGGACTGTGCTTGCACGGTGGAAAGCGCTATATAAGAACTATCTATTAATATTATTATATTATAAGAATTTAATAATATTAAACACAAAAGGAATTACAGCTGTTTCTATACTAGATGAAATACCATGAACTTTGAGGTCAAGTATCTCTTTAGATAAATAATCTAAATATAGAATTTGGCAATATTAAACACAAACGAATCGGTAAGCAATTGTAATAAACTTTAAAATGTAGTGTGTTTTGTTTGATTTTTTGTTTTGCTTTTTGGTGCATTTTTAATAGCTATATTAATAATATACAACAAAAGCAAATTCGAGGTCACAACTTTTTTATAATATTTATATAGAAATTGGTGAAATTAAAACACAAGAGAACCAGTCGGCATTCAGCAATTGCAATAAAGTTTGATAAGATATATTATAAGGATTTAATATTTGATACAAAAGGCACCATCACAAAGAGGAAATACATTGAACTGTCAAGTCAACTTTTTCTTTTGATAATCTATTTACAGAATTCTGTAATATTTAACACAATAGAAAGCCAATATGCAGAGGCAATGAACCTACATGTAGGGGTGAAATTCTGATTATTTTTTTTAATAAGCCATACCAATATAGTGGGGGTGGTTCACAAAAGAGAAATATCACAAAAGATAATTCAGAATAAAGGTGTCAATTTTGTAGGAATCAAGCTGTGCATGTGAAAATTGGGCTATTCCATTTGCAATCCATACTCCCCTATCGCAGACGTTACCTTAATCTTACCCACATGGAGTGTGAATTCCAAATGGAGTTACCTGCATGGGTGACTTCATTTGAAATCCTCACTCCCTATGTGGAAGATTAAGGTCATGTCTTCCACAGGGGGTGTATGGATATCAAATGGAATAGCCCATTATGGTACAGAGTAATTCAGCTGAGATGAGGGATAGTGTTGTTCAATTTAAAAGTGCGGGTTCGTACTAGCTCAGGATCAGAACGCTTCAGATTGTTGTCATAATCGGACGTTGTGCAGCATGTGAGTTGCTGATTGATTATATGGTTGTACAATCGTCAATACGTTCTTCTACTTGGAGATTTTAATGAACGATCCCATCACTAGATGAACCCGATTACTTCAGATTATTGACACAATCGGACGTGCAGCAAATGAGGTGCTTATTGATTATATGATTGTACCATCGTCAATACATTCTTATGAGATTTTGATGAACCAGCTCCATCACTAGATGAACCTGATTACTTCAGATTATTGACACAATCGGACGTGCAGCAAATGAGGTGCTTATTGATTATATGATTGTACCATCGTCAATACATTCTTATGAGATTTTGATGAACCAGCTCCATCACTAGATGAACCTGATTACTTCAGATTATTGACACAATCGGACGTGCAGCAAATGAGGTGCTTATTGATTATATGATTGAACCATCGTCAATACATTCTTATGAGATTTTGATGAACCAGCTCCATCACTAGATGAACCTGATTACTTCAGATTATTGACACAATCGGACGTGCAGCAAATGAGGTGCTTATTGATTATATGATTGTACCATCGTCAATACGTTCTTATGAGATTTTGATGAACCAGCTCCATCACTAAATGAACCTGATTACTTCAGATTATTGTCACAATCGGACGTGCAGCAAATGAGGTGCTTATTGATTATATGATTGTACCATCGTCAATACGTTCTTATGAGATTTTGATGAACCAGCTCCATCACTAGATGAACCTGATTACTTCAGATTATTGTCACAATCGGACGTGCAGCAAATGAGGTGCTTATTGATTATATGATTGTACCATCGTCAATACAATCTTCTACTTCGAGATTTTGATGAACCATCTCATCACTAGATGAACCTGATTACTTTAGATTATTGTCACAATCGGACGTGAAGCAAGTGAGGTGCTTATTGATTATATGATTGTACAATCTAATCAATACATTCTTATATGAGACTTTGATGAACCAGCTCCATCACTAGATGAACCTGATTACTTCAGATTATTGTCACAATCGGACGTGCAGCAAATGAGGTGCTTATTGATTATATGAAGGACCATCGTCAATACATTCTTATATGAGATTTTGATGAACCAGTCCATCACTAGATGAACCCGATTACTTCAGATTATTGTCAAAATCGGACGTGCAGCAAGTGAGGTGCTTATTGATTAAATGGTTGTACATGTACAATCGTCAATACGTTATTCTACTTGGAGATTTTAACGAACCAGCCCATCACTAGATGAACCTGATTACCTCAGATTGATGATATGGTTCTCTTTAACTGCGTGTTCCGCTACCGAGGATTTCAACTCTGCACTTTGAGATTCCTTTCTCGCGGACCGAGTGTATTGTTGAGTGCTCGTTTTAGCAGTTTCAGTTTTATGTTCTTTCTTTCTCGTGCCGAACTTTCTATCCGTTTCACCAATGTAGGTCTTTTTGCAATTGGAACAGGGGATTTCATACACCACACCGCCTTATCATTGCTGTCAAGTTTGTATTTGGGGTGGACAAGGATTTTCTAAAGGCTGGTGTGAGGTTTGACTGCCGTACTGATATTGCATTTCCTAAGTATGCGCTGAACCGGTTCAGTGACACCTTGAATATATGTCATAATCGGACATGCAGCAGGTGCTTATTGATTTCATAGATATATCAGCATCAACTGAAATTATTCTTTGAGATTGCAACAAATCTATCACTAAAAGAACAATAGTCCAAACAACAAATTTTCCTCCATTTGCACTGGACTGGAATGGAAAGATTTGAACTTGTATGGATTGATCTGGACTTGAATGGAACAATTCATGATTAGCAGTTGGTTTGAATGGAACTGGTCATGATTAGCAGTCGACTTGAATGGAATGGGTCATGATTAGCAGTTGGTTTGAATGGAACGGGTCATGATTAGCAGTCGACTTGAATGGAACGGGTCATGATTAGCAGTCAACTTGAATGGAATGGTTCATGATTACCAGTCGATAAATTCTTCAGGATTGGAATCGGCAAATGTTTACCCTACAACCAGATGCATGCAGTGATCAGTGGTCAACATGACTTCATACGTTAAAAGTTTTCTAAATCACCAAGTTTAAAATCATCATTAGTACGATGACTTTCATACGGTGACACAATTTTGGTGTGGTTCGCAAGCTAGTCCCTACACAAGTTTGCAGTTTGAACTTTGAATCCTCATCTAGTTACTAAATTGGCAGCGTGAGATGAACACACGGTGTTGAGTCGGTTCGAGACTAAATTCATGTTATAGCTATATTTATAGAGTCACCCAGCTATTTAGTACTTGTAATGGACATGTAACGACACTGTGATAGTTTTGAGACATTCAAGGATCACATACGAGAACCAGAAGTGCTAAAATTAATGCAGAAAAGATGAACCAGAGAAGAAAATCCAACCCGGCGTTATAGTAACTCATTCAGCCCGCTAGCTCTTAGTAGCCAGGGTGCGAGTCAGGACAGTGTACATGTTACGTCACATATTCAAGGTAATCAATAGACTAGCACACGCAATGTACGACCTATTGACAATGCAGTTGGTGACCAAAATGACTTTCAACAGTTTGTAATTGTTGGTCAAAAAGACTAAAGAATGAGATGGATAATTTTAAGAAGGAAATAACGCAGACTATTGAATCACAGAGAGAAGATATCAAGAAACTGCAAACTGCCTGTACTGCCAACGATGAAATCAAAGTGGAAAACAATAATCAATGGGACAACATCAGACACTCTATAAACAATGTGACTCGACTCTTTAATGAAGTAAACACGAGGTAGAAAAACAATCTTTGCATTGTTGGGTTTCCTGAAACAGAAGGTGAGAATGCCAAGACAGCAGTTCATGATATGTTTACAATGAAGTTTCTTCTGGAAGATATTGACATAGAGCGGGCTCACAGAGATGGAAGAGTGTATAAAGGTCGCGGCATCCCTCCCCGACACATCCTCATTAAACTCTTGAGATATACTGATAAGGTGAAGATCATGAAGAAGTGGCGAAGTTGTCTGAAGGATGAGTCATACAGAATAGTGGATGATCTCACCAAGTTTGATTTGGAGGAGAAGAAAAGATGGCAACCTGAAGTCAGCCAATTGTACAGTAAAGGTGAGAAGCTACGCTTTGTGAATGGGGTATGGCGTGATAACCAGGGGAAACAAGCTTCATTCTACACTGAAAACCCAAGTATCAAAATGGATCCACCTGAGCCTAACACAAGCATAAACTTTGATGCTGAATTATTAATAAACAATAAGGCAATTTGAATTTGCTAACTCTATATCAAGATGGTTAACAATAGCAGCATCACAAGCATGACAGACTATTTTTCAAGTTGTGATGTTTACAAAATTTCAGTTACTTATTTATGCCCACCAAGTGACCAAGTACTCGTTTGATTTTTCCTGATCTTTATCTGATTTTGCACATGACATGTTGTAAAATAACAATCTGCCAGTGCTGATATTTAGTTTGATTTTAGATATTATTTTATTGTATAGCATATATCGTATTTATATATTTGTGCGTATTAATGTCTGCCCAAAATCCTGTGATTCTTGCTTAGTGTGCTCAAAAATTGAAATCCAGAGATTGGACCTGTCCACTCTGTCATAAAAGAAACAATGTTAATACTAACGCGAAAAATGATCATAATGTATCGACTATCAATGATAAATGTGTTTAATGTTCAAAAACTGTAAAGGATTGTCACAAAGATATATCATGTAAAGTATGCAACGGTTATGTGCACTAAAAGTGCACTAATCTGAAACAACACCAACTTAGGAATTTGAATAATAATGAATGGAGGACCTGCTCAAACTGTTCCACACTTGACAATGATAACACCATCAGCATTGATGATGATATTCATGAACTAAACGAATCTCCACAGTTTAAAATCACAAGTGGACTTTAAAAAGTATGACGACATGATATTTAATCCTTTACGGTTTGACTCTAATAATACAGAAAAGAATTATAGTGATGTTGTACATAATAATGATGGTATTCATGAATGTCCTTATTTAACCCCTGAACAGTTCTCTACCGATCCAAATTGGTTTGAGTATGTACACATAAGTTACGGGACGTCTAGCAAGACATTGCCTGATCAAGCTACATTCTTATATAATGGGTGTGTTTTGGATGTCAACAGGCAATTTGATTGGTTTTTGGTTGATTTTCAGCCGATACACACAATATTTTATGAGACTATGGTATATAGTTTGGGGCGAGGGATAATTCATTCGAATAATAATACCTTCAGTGAAGGGTCGTCGCGTTATGATGTTCAAGTGTGCCCTACACAAAGTTACTGGTGTATGCGTTGTGCGTATAACACAGTATTGCCACGTGTGTGTGCGCTAAAAAATATGATTAGTCAAAGCAGGAAGTTGGTCAATAGCTCGCTGGATTCACTGATTTTCTAAAGGGGGAAATTCTTTTTTTGATTAAAATAAATGTAACAAAAAGCGTTATTTTATGATAAAAGATAAAAATAAACAATCAACTACATAAGAAAAGGAATAAAATATAGTTTACAACACATGGTCATAGTTCATTAAATGTACACCAATGAAAAGCTGTTTATCTTTCCAACAGTACCACATTTTTAGAAATTACTTGATTCAGTGCTCAGCCACTTGCTTGAGAATAGAGGGAGCTCTCAATCTCCAAAAATCACCACTATTTTGTTCTCAAAGTAATTAGAGCATCCCTACATACACTGTAGTTGTAGCACTTCATTGAACAGATCTGACAACAGCATTATTCTTTTGAGCAAAAAATAGTGGTGAATTTGGCACATTTTGATTGAGACCTCCCCACCTTCTTAACACTTTCCAAGCGGAAGCGTCTGCAGACAACATTCAGAAATTTAAAAAAATGTTTTGAAAACCTCAAAAGTATTGAATTTCAATACCATACAGGGTGAGTCAAAAAGACTGCAATAGTGGAAAGAAGCCATTTTGTTTTCAAAACCAAAATGAATTTTATAACTTTTTAAACGCTGCAAGAATGATGTATTTAATCCTGACTTTGTGTGAAAATATATATTTTGTGGTACAACTTATTGAATGACCCTCTTATGTATCTCATTTGTGGTGAATAAAAACTTAACAGAACTGAACATTAATCAAGTAGACACAAGTCATTATTAGCATCAAAAGCTTCTGTTTAACACGTTCAACGCAGCTATTAATTTTACCATATTATACAAAACAGATTTTTCAGAAACCTTTCCCTACTTTTAAAGTCTATCTCAAGAATAACTGAACCAATACTAGGCATGTTTTTACTTATTTCAATACATTTCACATGGTGATTCCAAATATGGTAATGAAATTCAATCAATTTCAAGTTTTTGAAACATGTTGTGACATTTTTTATTGTCGTCTGCAGACGCCTTCCGCATCGAAAGTGTTAATTAGAGAATAATTACTGCGTAACAACTGTTTTCGCGAATTTGTTGTGAAATAAGAGGTTGATGTTATGGTCTGAGGAATTGTCCCGAAGGGGCGCAGCCCCTGAGGGACAATTCCGAATGACCATAACAGCAACCGAGTATTTCACAACAAATTCGCGAAAACAGTTGTTAAGCAGTCATTATTCTCATTCATTACTGAAAAAGATGCAAATTTATCCAAATCGTTGATTTGTACCGATATAATCTCGCTAATAATTAATTAGTTGTTTTGTTTATTTTGTCCACCCCTGCCCTTCTTAGTTATTGAAACAGTCCGAGTCGGGTCATCCCCTCATTCAACCAATCAGAAATAAGCTTTAATCGTGTTTCCTCATAATTCAATGAATATTCAGTTTAGGGGCGTGAGGCGTTTATTTGATTGGTCGGTCAGTGAGCAAAACAATGGAACACTTTGGCGCAGTACTTTCGGGAAATTATTAGTAACCTGCGCTCGGCGTGCGCGTTCTCATCTAACGATTCATTTTATTGGAGCGCACTTGATACGCAGCTATCGCGATTATTCATGAAGTAATGAATATCCAATAGTGTCCATTGGATTCAAATTAAATGGATTCAGTAAAGTCAGTATTGATATCAGTGACTACAGAGAGTAGGTGTCAGTAAAATGGTTTTGATTTAGCAAACAATTGGTATCACTAAATGTAGGCTTCAGTGAAGTCATTTCTGGCAATAGTGACTATAGAGAGTAGGTGTCAGTAAAATGTCCTTGACTAAGCAAGACTATTGTATCACTAAATGTAGGCTTCAGTGAAGTCATTTCTGGCAATAGTGACTATAGAGAGTAGGTGTCAGTAAAATGTCCTTGACTAAGCAAAAACTATTGTATCTTAAAACTAAGCAAGAACTTTTCTATCACTAAATGTAGGCTTCAGTGAAGTCATTTCTGGCATCAGTGACTACAGAGAGTATTTGTCAGTAAAATGGTTTTGACTAAGCAAAACCTATTGTATCACTAAATGTAGGCTTCAGTGAAGTCATTTCTGGTATCAGTGACTACAGAGTATGTGTCAGTAAAATGGTTTTGACTAAGCAAAAACTATTGTATCACTAAATGTAGGGTTCAGTGAAGTCATTTCTGGCATCAGTGACTACAGAGAGTATTTGTCAGTAAAATGGTTTTGACTAAGCAAAAACTATTGTATCACTAAATGTAGGCTTCAGTGAAGTCATTTCTGGTATCAGTGACTACAGAGAGTGTGTGTCAGTAAAATGGCTTTGACTAAGCAAAAACTATTGTATCACTAAATGTGGGCTTCAGTGAAGTCATTTCTGGTATCAGTGACTACAGAGAGTATGTGTCTGCAAAATGGTTTTGACTAAGCAAAACTATTGTATCACTCAATGTAGGCTTCAGTGAAGTCATTTCTGGTATCAGTGACTACAGAGAGTATGTGTCTGCAAAATGGTTTTGACTAAGCAAAACTATTGTATCACCTCAATGTAGGCTTCAGTGAAGTCATTTCTGGCATCAGTGACTATAGAGGGAGTAGGTGTCAGTAGAATGGCTTTGACTAAGCAAGAACCTTTGTATCACTAAATGTGGGCTTCAGTGAAGTCATTTCTGGCATCATTGACTATAGAGAGTATTTGTAAGTAAAATGGCTTTGACTAAGCAAAAACTGTTGTATCACTAAATGTAGGCTTCAGTGAAGTCATTTCTGGTATCAGTGACTACAGAGAATGTGTCAGTAAAATGGTTTTGACTAAGCAAAAACATTTGTATCACTAATTGTAGGCTTCAGTGAAGTCATTTCTGGTATCATTGCTAAATAGTGTATGTGTCAGTAAAATGGTTTTGACTAAGCAAAACTTCTGTATCATTAAATGTAGGCATCAGTGATGTCATTTCTGGCATCAGTGACTATAGAGGTGTCCGTAAAATGGTTTTGCATAAGCAAACAATTTTGTATCACTAAATGTAGGCTTCAGTAAAGTCCTTTGGCTTCAGTGTTTTGACTACAGTGAAGTTTGTTAGTGTCAGTAAAAAGATTTTAACCAAGGTGAAAAAAGGAAAACAAATTGTATTGGCGTTACCCTCGATTACCTGACTAATGACCCTGACTTTTTCTCTTTTGTCTTTTCTGCAGAAGATTTTTTAAAAAAATTAAAAATTAAAAATTAAAAAACATTTAAAAACCCATAAAACGATCTTTGGTGATCCGCACCCAAAAGGAATAGTTTACAGCAAATCTTATGATCGCAAACGGCTTCATGATATTTTGTATCTAATAGTTGACTCTGTGAGATCAAATTTAGTAATATGTATACAAATTCAAATTTTAAAAAATAAGGCATGTTAGGCCAAACAAAAAACATGTGCGTTTCAAGTAACGCTGGGCGATATTGCGCTACACGATAATATTGCGATAAAATATTAATTATCCCATCGCGATAATTTACCATGCTTCAACGATGTCCCCACGATAAATTATAGACCCAAAAATGCCCACAAGAAAGCTTAATAAAGTCGCCAATTTGGCAATAATATCGTAAGATTGTAGTCCATTTGAATGTGTAAATCTAGGGAGTTGGCCGCATCAATGGGAATTTTTGGATTGCCTGCGGGCCGCAGATTAGAGGCCAGTGGGCCGCAGGCCGCAGGTTGCACACGCTTGGCATCGACCGTAGATTGTTCATAAAATGTGTCAGAGACATTGCTTAGAGACAGACATTGTTTCTATATTCATGCATAGTCCATTCCCAAGCCATAGACCTAAAGAATTCCCCCTTCAAAAGCTATCTTTAATAATCTTGTCCTAATTATGCAATGAATGAAAACAAGGCGTTACCTTTGCTTGCAGTACAAAATTGTCCTGCTTCACTTTGAACAGTTCCTGCTCATGTAGCAGCCTTAGCTCTTCCTCCTTGCACCCAAACTCCCTCTGATGGATTCCCAAGCTATAGACCTAATAAATTCTCCCTTCAAAGGCTTTCTTAAACAATCTTGTTCTTATATCAAATTAATGAAAACAAGGCGTTACCTTTGCTTGCAGTACAAAATTGTCCTGCTTCACTTTGAACAGTTCCTGCTCATGTAACAGCCTCAGCTCTTCCTCCTTGCGCCCAAACTCCCTCTGGTGGGTGGCCATCTCTGCTTTGAGCTTGGCGTTGAGACGATGCGCCTCTTTCCACTGAGTCTGCCATTCTGTTACCTCGGCAACCAGGGCTCGTTCCCGGGTGAGATGCTGGACTTTGGATTCGCGGGTAACGGCAGATAAGATGGGCTCCTCTCTGGAGAACCTCACCTGAAAAAAACATCAAACAGATATTTACAATAGATTTCTATATCACTACACTGAAGTTTTCTTTAAATAGATATGAAATTATCACATGAAATCATTACCACCTAACTCTTGCACACCAAGAAAAAAGGGGAGTCACAATGGGGAAAATAAGTGGATAACTCCATTACGACGAGAAGTAAACTTTTGACAAAATGTTCTTGAATGTATGTAGCAAATGACTCGATTGACTGCATCAGATTCCTATCAGCCCCAGCTTTACCTTTCTTTCCCATATATGGGAATCTCTAATCCTCATAGTGTTACCAGCATTTCAAGTGCTGTAACTAAATTCTAGCCTTACTGGGCCATTTACTCTGCTATGCTTACCTCAGGTGGGGGCGTAAGTCTGCGAGCATCGGCATAATGTTCTTGAATGTAAGTAGCAAATGACTCGACTGACTGCATCAGATTCCTATCAGCCCCAGCTTTACCTTTCTTTCCTGAAATGGGAATCTCTGATCCTAATATAGTAAATACAATACAAATATATAGGAATGGTGTTAGGCTGTGATGTACAGGGTCGTTCAATAAAACCTTGACAGTTTTTTGAAGCCATTTTTGTAAAAATTCTGTAGATTTAAAAAAAATCTTTTTCAATATTCATCAACTATATGATCTTGACCATCTATGTTGAAAATATCGTTACAAATAACCTTACGGTTGCAAAATAACAGCTATTTAAACAAAGTATGTCACATTTCACTTTGTCCACAGGTACTAATTTCGCGACGTTACATTGAATACTGAAATTGCATGCAAGTAATCTAAGATTTGAAGATCCCGCTAGGTGAAACCAGTGTAATTGTTAACATCTTAACTATCTATTCAGGTGTGAAATCAATACGTAATAATAATGCCACGAGTGACCCTAATAAGAATCATTAATTTCATAGATTGGAAGTGTAATTGTCTATGCTCTATGCCTTAAAAGTGACGATGCCATTTAATGTTATCTTGCTGGTCATTTCCCGTAGACTTACATGGGACAAAGAGATTTTGGAGAGATTCTCTTCAACTGGCTATCATTTTGCCGCCATAGCATTATTAACATTGAGATTTTCAGCATAGATGACCAAGATGATATTTTTGAGGAATATGTAAAAAAAATTCAACAAAATCTCACAATTTGGAAAAATATGGCTTTGAAAAACTGTCAACGTTTTATTGAACCACACCGGTTGTAACGTCGCGAATCAGTACCCGTGGACAGAGTGAAATGGGACATACTTTGTTCAAAAATCTGTTATTTTGCAACCGTAAGGTTATTTGTAACGATATTTTCAGCATAGATGTTCAAGATGATATAGTTGATGAATATTGAAAAGAAGAAAAAAAATTATCTACAGAATTTTAAAAAAAATGGCTTCAAAAAACTGTCAAGGTTTTATTGAACCACCCTGTATTGAAGGATACTGGTGTATGTATCACTTGTTTAGAGGTAGCTGTGAAGAATCAAAACAATTTCACTTTTGAACCAAGGAATTGCATGAGGGGTATAGCCCAGAGGGAAAATTCTGAGGTTGCACAGTACAATAAACCTTGTTAACCCAAAGTTGCCTGGGCCGTGCAATTAAGTTTGTGTTAAGAGGAATTTGTGCAATTTGTACTATTAATTAGCTAATCATTTAAAGAGATTCTACCAATGCTTCCCCATTACAGATCAATCAGTCTGGTTCAACATCCGTGCAGACGAACCACTCACATATCGCATAACTACTGCTGACTTCAAGACTTATTACCTTTGACCTTGTGCTTGGCAGCTAGTGCCGGGGACCATCCACCGCTGACTTTAGGTTTGGGTTGACCATATCCAGAGCTCTTGATGTTGCCATGGCGACCTCTCGTTTTGCTTGTTTGCTTTTGTTTCCCTGGTGAATTTAAACATATAAATATCTCATGATATGTGTTATAAATACATCATCATGACGAAAAAAATTGTAAACCAATTTGATTTTAAATTCAACAATTTGTTTAACAATTTCAACATTCTCTATTGATTTAAAAACAAAATCAAACATTTGCCAATAAATGTCTTGGGGGGAACAGTCGCCTAAACAAAAACTTAATGCTGGTAGCAGTCACTTCCTCATTTCACAATTATAGAATGCTAGATATGCACTCAAAAAATGTATGTTTTCATAGTGCAACCCCAAAGAAGATTTTAAGGTCTTCCCACAATGCATTGCGCGAACGCCAGCCAACTAAAGCTTTTTCACACAATGCATCTGCCGAGCTCTTAAGTTTAAGAAATAAGAAAAAGGAACACCGATAACTAATTTATTCATTGATGTAACTAAAACCTAAGAGCTCCAACGATGAATGCCCTATGAAGCCATGATTGTGTGCATATGTCTATGGGAACCGAGACAAATTGGAGACCAGAATAAGGGCATTTTGCAAAATGCATTGTGGTGTCGTAAAAATCTTCTTTGGTGCAACCCTGTGGCGTACCACTCATTGACTTGGACTTTCATGTAAGTGACAAGGAATTGATTTCCAACACTTGTGATGGACCCAATTTCTGTTCCCCCTCCTTATTTGGTCTATTTATCCCTCCCTCCTATCCCATGCCACCACACATATAAGCTTTATTGCTTGTAATCCCTCAATAAAGTATCTCTGGCTCTCTTACATGATAGTTACACCTTTTTCTATGATTTTTTTTTAAGTATGTGTATTACCTTTCACTGATGGGGTGCTGCTACTGATGCCATGTGAAGCTTCATCATCTGCCTATTAACAAAAATATTCAAAATGTGGAAAAAAGAAAAAATAAGTCCAGAAAATGTTTGAGATATTTGATTAAACCTAACTTTCCTCCACACTACAAATCACTACCCTTCTAGCTGCTGGTTATGGCGCACACTTTTCCAGTCTATCTCCTGGCACAATCAGGCAGCCTAGGCTATCAAATGGCTAGATTTTGCAGCTGACCCTATGGAGCAATCAGTTAGGAGCTGGACTTCCACACGGGCGACTAAGGTTTGATAGCAGGCGCTGGTGCTGCCTGATTTTGCAACCTAAATCACTCTCCGGACAGGGGTCAGACCCCCACCCTTTTTATTTTTGCCCCACCCTTTTTACAGAGCCACCCTTTTTATTTGGGAATGTTCAACCCCCACCCTTTATACCGAAAAGGGGACATTTTGATCATTTTGTGCATTCAAATTTGAAAAAGCACTCATTGCATTGGAAGAAAGGACAAAGTGACAGAAACATCCCGGGGCCCGTTTTGTTTTTCGGGCGGGTCCCGGGATTCACAAAATTATTCATCAACAAAAATAATTGAAAAAAAATAAAAATAATAAGCTTACTTAAAAACCACCTTGTCGGCTAAATCACGATTATTTAATGCAAATCTATAGAGGAGATTCATTTGAAACGGATTTATCTATTCAAATCAGTGCATTTTTGGTACTCTTATGCTCCCTAAATTGTGATAATACGCTGCGTACGACACTTTCGTAGCTCCCGGTGAGTTTCCATTTTGAAAAAATGTCACGATTTCAACAAACCAATTTAAAGATGACAACTTTTTAATTTTGAATAGAAGTATATCTTCGGATACATATTTATGATCTAACTAGCGCTAGCGAATCGACAAGGTCAGTATTTTGATGATCGCTGAGAAACCGCCACCCTTTTTATTTTATCTCCACGCTTTATACAACTACACCCTTTATATCAGAAATATTCTGACCCCCACCCTTTTGTTGATTTTTTTATTTCTGAAGTCCCACCCTGTATAAAGCGTGCCATCCGGACTATGTAAATTTGACCCGTTTTTCTCCCATGATAGTTTTATTCCATACACACCCAGGGAGTTTGGGTTAAAAGAGTCACTGCATAAGTTAGCTTAATAATACTAGTTACATTTAGCTCAATCTACACAAAAACAGCTCAAAGTCATGCAGAACACAGATTTGTTTAAAAATATAATTTACTTACACTGAAAGGCTGCAATTCCAACCCTCTGCCGTCATTGGCTGGCTGCAGATCAAATCCTCTTCCCTCATTGGCTGGCTGTAAATCAAATCCTCTTCCCTCATTGGCTGGCTGTAAATCAAACCCTCTTCCCTCATTGGCTGGCTGCAAATCAAACCCTCTTCCCTCATCAGATGGTAATACATTCAACCCCTTAACTTCCTGAGTATTTGCTGGAGACAAATCAAGCCCCCTAGGTTCTTGGTCATTGGGCCTGATATCTTCATGATAACTAGTGCGTTCCCCATCCTCCTGGTCCAATCCCCTGTCATAAGTATCTGCTACAGCATTGCTCTCTTCTTCTTTTCTTCTACGCTCCTCTTCTTCTTTCCTTCTTTCCTCCTCTTCTTCTTTCTTCCGATTCATTTCTTCTTTTTCTTTCTGCTTTTTACGCTTCCTCTCTTCCTCAATTTCGCGGATGATGTCCTCTACTGTCCTGGGTTGCGCTTCCTGTGGTTCTGGGAGATAAAAAAGTCAAGAAATTCAAAGCAATTGCTTTTTTACCCACCTGAGGTGACAATGTGGATCTAATGATAAATGCGTCAATTTATTGTCGCTGTTTTCTCAAAACCTGGCAAAATATATGGCAACAAAATATTTGTCCAGCCCTTTAGCATGTATAAAGTAAAACTGCCCAATGGATGCATAGGAAGTGTAGCTTTACACATGTTTAGAACCCTCAAAACCACAGATGAACACTAAAAACCAAATCAAGTGGTTTTACAGTGTTGGCATCTGAACCTGAATATTGACTCACCCTAAAGTTAGCAAAGTTGCAATCAGATACACCTTGTTACTTTGCAAATTGATTTCAACTAAGAAAGACACAGTCAAACACAAGAATTGGACTATTAAGGCATTATTATAATAATAGTACTCACTTGGTTCAGGTTCTGGTTGTTTTTCAGAACGCAATAACCCATAACTTGAGTCATCTAGACCCATAGTAGGGGTGTTGGCTGCATCTCTGAGGGCAGCATGTAACGCTTCCAAGTCATCTGCTGTTCCAGTCACAGACAAACCTAGGAAAACATATATAGGCAAATTAAATTAATTGTTTGTCTCAAAGCTCCCGCGCGCGTTAGTTTATTGATGCGCATTAGAAAAACAAAAATCTGAAAAAAACTTCTTTTTTTTCTTTTCTTTTTTTTTTCAAAAAAAAAAAAAAATCCCAAAATTTCACAGATTTTTCAGATTTTCATTGATCACATCATCTTAAATACAAAAGTTCACTTTTACAAGGATTTCAATATTTTATATTTAAAAAAAAAAATAATAATAATTTTTTTAAAAACCCGCATTCCGCATTAGTTTTACAACAGGAGAGGAGCTTTGAGACAAACAATTAATTTCATTTGGCCTTATACAACAAATTATTGTACCATTCGATTCCAATAGTACCGGACAGAAACCCCCTTCAGAAACCAATATTTCAGTTTGCTTTTAACAATCACACATAAAAAATCCTTTTTAGCAAGTAGTTTTCACCTCTCTATGACGAATCAAATGGCCTGCAAATGAAATTGTTCTTCCAATTCAATCACCAGCGATTGAACATATGAAAAAGGTGTATCATGTATTTATAATACAGCTAACCGAAAAAGATGTTTTATTGAAGGTGTTGACATAGCGTACTCAAAACAGAATGGGTCAAATTATAGAGGGACTTTGAGGACTCGGACTCGGACTCGGACAGAGGGACTCGGAACTCGGATATCAGGGACTTGGCCATCGGGACTCAGACTCGAACTCGGATGGGATGGACTCGACTCCAGCACTGGTATTAATACTCTTTATGTAGAATCATACCTTGGTTGGATGTTGTTAAAAGATTAGCATCTCCTTTGCCTTTCTTAGGGCTGACATCCTTAGTGGGTCTTGTAAAATTCATTGTAGAATCTCCTGTCTCTAGCAAAGCAACTATAGGAACAGAAAAACAAACAAAATGGAAGTATTATGGAAACAGCCTTCTGAAGAATATAAGTCTTTATTTCATACATTCATTATGTATCATAATCTTAAGTAACAATTATTAAAACCAAGCATGTCATAGCAATAGACCGAAGCTTCTAATGTTCTAGGGCACTCGTTTCAAGAGTCACATCGCGCATCTCATGAGCTTGGGTGCTGTCAATCATAGGCATTGTGAAGAAAGCGCCATCATCTCAAGAGTCACATCACACGTACTGTATGTATACCCTATATGCCCATATATAGGAGGCTCTTATTTTGCGATTCATATTTCCCATTACTATTAGACACCCTGCTAGTACATGCTCTTATGTCATAGTGTTTACTTTGAGCACACAAGTAAATAAAGACCATACAAATGTTGGAAATGGAAAGATAGTTGTCAATCAGATCTCTTCATAAAGTACTAATAGTTGGATCTCATATTCAGTTTGTTAAACCTGCTCCTGTCTGCTAGGCTTCTGTTTGCATTTGGTACATACCTTTTGACAGCATACTCGGCTTTTTTACATCCTATAATGGAGAAAGAAAAAATAACCTGTAAAGAAACACTATGCATAGATGACAAAAACACAACAAAAAAACATGTTCTATAGATTATTGGATCACTCAGGTAGGATTGGCCGAGCTTTATAATTTTCCATTTTGTTTCTAATTGAAAAAAAAAAAGGGGGAAAAAAGTTTACTTATAAAAAGAAAGATTCAATAACAAATATTCAAATAAAAAATATGGGTTGGTTGGGCCTGCAAACATTGTTTTCCTTTTTTTCCCTTTTTTTCAGTTTTTTGGTGTTTTTTTCATCCTAAAATTCTGGAAATCGGAACGGTCAGATTTTCTGGCATGTTAAAACTCAGAAAACGGAGCTGTTCAGACAAAAACAGAACAGTTGGCTGTAATGCTACAGGTATGTCGTCGGTTGCATCACTTCTATTTAACATTATCATTGGCCCTATTACATACAGATCTATTAGATGCAACATTTGAATTTGGCTTCAATCTTACTTGATGCTTGATCACCTTTTTTTTCCTACTCAGGGTATCTTAATAAAAGATGATTGTTTTATTATGATGAAAATGGTTTACTACATTTTATTCATACACTCTTGGTAGTGTCGAACCAATCAGAAAGCAAGAAACTAAAATACGCGGAGTGCATTGAAAGTGTCTAACGGCACTCCGCGTGCGCGCCGAACAATTCACGCACCATGCGCTTTGTTTTGATTCGTTGTTCTCGCAGCAAGGGTTCGCCGATTTTCACTGCGGGTGTTAGCAAACTTGTTAACATGTTTTTATTTGTTAATAAATAGATCAAAAGTATGCTTAAAATTTTAAATTTTGATTCGTATAGTGTCGTGTATGAATTGGGTCAATACATGCGTATGTTTTGTTTCTCGAGAAATGAGAAAAATCAATGCACTTGCGCTGGTGTTGATTTGCTCACAATGCCACTCCCCCTGCGGGGTCGTGGCATTATTCGCATCAACAGCAGCGCGCGTGCATTGATTTGTCTCATTTCTCTCAAAACAAGACATCGCATTTATTGACCTATAAACATTGATCAATATTGTTTTAAACATGTAGATGTCTGTATTTGTATTTTTCTCTATTTGTATGGGCTTTTATTTTCTTATCCCACGTCCATTGGAACTGTTAACATCGGCTGTGTGCCTTCTGTCTGTGCGCGGCAAAGCAGGGCGTCGCTCTGCATGATACACTGGCGCATAATGAAATACGGTCTTACAAACATAGTATGAGACTGAACTAGGCAATCTGTATAGTTAAAGCACTTACACATCTAGTACGGGGATATCCACCAGGGTTAGCGGTATCTTTAATTTTTGTGTCAAATTTTATTAATGGTATGATAAAAAATGGTCCAGTGTGATGGGTATTACATAAATATTCCATTTATTTGTTTATGGTTTTGAAAACCAAATTTGATCGTTTTTTCTATATTTTCATAACTGTGCATCCAAAATTACTTTGCTGTAATAAACATATGGACACTTTAGACCAGGGTAATATGGTTTTTAACTTCTCTATTTTAACTTTACCTTAACAGTAGTTGGTGATACATTGGAACTTGATTCCTCTTTGCTCTTCAATTCAATTTCAGATGTATCTGTAATGGGAAATAAAAATGAGATTAGCAGTGATACATTATTTTGAAACTTTGAAAACCTAAGATAAAGAGAGCCAGGATTTGTGAGCTCCAGAGTAGCACATGCTGGACTTAAGTAATTTTCAAATTTCAAAACTACCCCAATGTCTTTTCCTAATAGCGTGTTGTGATAAGTGATATTATAATCAAAATCATCTGTGTTTGGTTGAATGAAGCAACGATCAATCCACAGTGTTCTATGCATGGTTCAACACTGTCAAATTAACCTTTTTGATGTTTGATTAACCCAGAGGTGTGAGAGGCCACAAATAACAAAGAGGAAAACAGACAAACACTGTAGGGTAATAATGCCAAATATGGGCTACATAAGGCTCTATTATCAGCTTGATGTCATTAAAAAAAATAGGGACAGCGGTCCCAAATAGGTCGTCCGTTTATATGGGTAGATTAAAAACAAGGTGGATCTCAAACCACAGGCATCTAGAAAGAAAGAGGTTAGACCACTAGCGGATCCAGGATATAAAAAATAAAAAATAAACATCCTGGAGTTTGGTTGCAATTGTACTTCACCTGTTTAAATGTAATTAATTTTACATCTTGACCTCATATGACCTTTGACCTTGGTATGTGACCTTTGACCTAATTAACATATGAATGTTTCCATGTTGCATCCGTGATCCAAGTTTGGTTGCAATTGGTCATTGTATGGAAAAATGAACAAGAGACCAAAAAAAATGAACAAGAGACAACAAAAAAAAGTGTACTAAATTTTACATCTTGACCTCAGATGACCTTTGACCTTTCTATGCGACATTTGACCTCATTAACATATGCGGGTTTCCATGTTGTATCTATGACTGAAGTTTGGTTGCAATTGGTCATTGTATGGAAAAGAAATGGAAAAATGTAATCAATTTTACATATGCAGCCATTTCTACATTTACATCTTGACCTCAGATGACCTTTGACCTTGGTATGTGACCTTTGACCTCATTAACATATGAAGGTTTCCATGTTGTATCTATGACCAAAGTTAGGTTACAATTGGTCATTGTATGGAAAAGAAATGGACAAATGTAATCAATTTTACATATGCAGCTTGACCTCGGATGACCTTGGTATGTGACCTTTGACCTCATTAACATATGAAGGTTCCCATGTTGCATCTATGACCGAAGTTTGATTGCAATTGGACATTGTATGGAAAAGAAATGGAAAAATGTAATCAATTTTACATATGCAGCCATTTCTACATTTACATCTTGACCTCAGATGACCTTTGACCTTGGTATGTGACCTTTGACCTCATTAACATATGAAGGTTTCCATGTTGTATCTATGACCAAAGTTTGGTTACAATTGGTCATTGTATGGAAAAGAAATGGAAAAATGTAATCAATTTTACATATGCAGCCATTTCTACATTTACATCTTGACCTCAGATGACCTTTGACCTTGGTATGTGACCTTTGACCTCATTAACATATGAAGGTTTCCATGTTGTATCTATGACCAAAGTTTGGTTACAATTGGTCATTGTATGGAAAAGAAATGGACAAATGTAATCAATTTTACATATGCAGCCACTTTTACATATACATCTTGACCTCGGATGACCTTTGACCTTGGTATGTGACCTTTGACCTCATTAACATATGAAGGTTCCCATGTTGCATCTATGACCGAAGTTTGATTGCAATTGGACATTGTATGGAAAAGAAATGGACAAAACAAAAAGTGTATACCAAATTGTAACAAAAAGTGTATACCAAATTGTTGACACACACTACACACACACCCCGACAGACAGACTACACAGTACGAAGGATGCTGCCATAAGGTCTCTTCCTACGGACGACTACCTAAAAATGGTCTGGGCCAATTATATATCCCCATTACCCCTGAATCAGTCCGGTCCGTCCTGGTCTGGGGACAGTTTGGAAATTGGGGTCCAACAGGTCCATCATGCTAATGTAAGCTACCCAAGTCTAAATCAGATGGTTCCATATTCAAAAATATGCATGCATTGATTAAGGCTTACCAATGATCTGCTGAATAACTTGGAGTAACATTGTATTATGTTGCGATATTTTTATTTGCACTTACCCCTAGATGAGGCGACTATGTGTTTCTTGAGTGGAATAGGACTGCTATGTTCATCTGCAGTTCTGTGTATAAAAATTAAAATTAAAGTCAGTTATATTAAAAGTAGGTGTTCCGATTGCTGGTCCAATTTTCAACTTGATGTTTTCTATTCTACATGAAGGGCCATCCTTAAAATAGTTGTATTCTACGGTGAGAATTGCATAACTCCAATGGTTATTATTTAAGAAGCAGAAGGTGACATGAGATTTGCCCTCGAGTAGTACACAAACTAACCGGGTGGTTAACCACCTTGGGCAGTAATTCACTGCATGTTGGCCTATAGCCTCTAAACTAATATCAAAGTGATGGGCAAAGCAAAAAACGTTATAAAGCGATCGGAACATCCCCCTTTAAAGCTTGTATCAAATTGTCAGCTGCGTCACATACAGATCTATTTGATGTAGATCTCAGCAAATGTCTGGTTTTCAGCAGGAACATTATTTCAAACACCATAATAAACAAACACTAATGCCTGCCTGAATAGGAAGTTTGGTTTATCTTTATATCTATGACTGGAATGTGTAAAAGTGTAGCTTACGCAGCAACAACAAAAATAAAAACCTGTTCTACAGGCACACATAGAAAGGGCCTGTTGACCGGGCATGTTTTTTTGCTTTATTGATGTTGTGTTTTCCAAAAATGTCAACAATTTGGGTGAATTTTCCATAATTTTAGAAATTATCAAAAATGTTCAAATTTGTTCAAACAATTTTTTTTTAAATCTCCATGTTACGTTGAGGGGGGGGGGGGGGGGGGGGGGGGAGAACATAGCTCATAGTTTCTCTCATGTATCAGCAAAGGTACGGCCCCATAATACCACTAATGGTTCAACCAATGGTACCTGTAGTCTCCTGAAAAAGTCTTATGAAATATAACCCTTGTCCTTTCTCTTCTTATTAACACTTTCGATGCAGCTATTGGTTTTACCAAATACAAAACAAAATGCTCAGAAACCTTTCCCAACTTTCAAGATCTATCTCAAGGATTACTGTACCAATACTAGGCACGTACGTGTGTACTTATATTAATTAATTTCTCATGGTGACTCCAAATATGGTAAATAAATTCAAATATTTTGACATTTTTTAAACATTTTGTGAAATTGTGGAATGTCGTCTGCTGACGCCTGCCCGGTGGAAAGTATAGATTACTTACCCCATACACAAAGAGAGAAGACTGGAGCCTATTGTTTTCCCCATCATACATCCATGGTTCCCCGGTAGTACCTCTTTTCTCTTCTTATAAAGAATATTCACTACATAAGAGTAGAAGCTGGAGCCCAAGGTTCCTCCCATCGTACCACCCATGGTTTCACCCATGGCACCACCAATGGTACCACCGATAGTTACGTAATCTGAAGTCTAACCCTCCCACTATCTTTGCTAGTTAAGATTACACACCCCATATACGGAGAGGGGAGGCTTGAGCCCATGGTTCCTTCCATCATACCACCCATGGTTTCACCCATGACACCACGGATGGCACCACCAAAAGTTACATCAGTTAATATTTCTACTAGTTAAGATTACTCACCCCATATACAGAGAGGAGAGCCTTGAGCCCATGGTTCCTTCAATCGTACCACCCATGGTTTCACCCATGACACCACCAATGGTACCACCAATAGTTACATAATCTGAAGTCTAACCCTCCCCCTATCTCTTCTAGTTAAGATTACTCACCCCATATACGGAGAGGGGAGGCTTGAGCCCATGGTTCCTTCCATCGTACCACCCATGGTTTCACCCTTGACACCACGGGTGGCACCACCAAAAGTTACATCAGTTAATATTTCTACTAGTTAAGATTACTCACCTCATATAAAGAGAGGAGAGGCTTGAGCCCAATGTTCCTCCCATCGTACCACCCATGGTTTCACCCATGACACCACGGATGGCACCACCAATAGTTACATCAGTTAATATTTCTACTAGTTAAGATTACTCACCTCATATACAGAGAGGAGAGGCTTGAGCCCAATGTTCCTCCCATCGTACTACCCATGGTTTCACCCATGACACCGCCAATGGTACCGCCAATGGTACCACCAATAGTTACGTAATCTGAAGTCTTACCCACCCCCTATCTCTACTAGTTAAGATTACACACCCCATATACAGAGAGGGGAGGCTTGAGCCCATGGTTCCTTTCATCGTTCCACCCATGGTTTCACACATGACACCGCCAATGGTACCGCCAATGGTACCACCAATAGTTACATAATCTGAAGTCTAACCCTCCCCCTATCTCTTCTAGTTAAGATTACTCACCCCATATACGGAGAGGAGAGGCTCGAGCCTAATGTTCCTCCCATCGTACCACCCATGGTTTCACCCATGACACCACGGATGGCACCACCAAAAGTTACACCAGTTAATATTTCTACTAGTTAAGATTACTCACCCCATATACGGAGAGGAGAGGCTCGAGCCTAATGTTCCTCCCATCGTACCACCCATGGTTTCACCCATGACACCACGGATGGCACCACCAAAAGTTACATCAGTTAATATTTCTACTAGTTAAGATTACTCACCCCATATACGGAGAGGAGAGGCTTGAACCCAATGTTCCTCCCATCGTACCACCCATGGTTTCACCCATGACACCACGGATGGCACCACCAAAAGTTACATCAGTTAATATTTCTACTAGTTAAGATTACTCACCCCATATACGGAGAGGAGAGGCTTGAGCCCAATGTTCCTCCCATCGTACCACCCATGGTTCCTCCCAACGTACCACTCATGGTTTCACCCATAGCACCACCAATGGTACCACCAATGGTACCTGTAGTCAAATCAGCCTCCTGATTAAGTCTCCTGAAGTCTAACCTTCCTCCTTCTTTGTCTTGTAATTCCTTAAAGAACCTCTCTTTATCAGCCATCTCTTCCATGGTCTCTGCTCCCGGACCGGTTGAACCTAGCGTTGTGCCATCAGAGGGACCTGATAATAATTATATAATATTGAATGGCTTTGAGGGTGATACAAGAATATATTGAATGAGCTATAAAAATATTTTTATAGCGAGTGCAATTTGTGACGTGTTCTACCGAAACCAGACACAGTTTGGCAAGATATCAAAATTGAGTTGGTAAGTGATTGTTAAACTAGAGATCTTTAGCTTTACAGTGGTACCTCTCTTTTTTTAATCGGACTTCCCAAAGCGGGGTTACATCATTTTCAAGTTCGTCTTTTACGGTCTTTATGAAAACTCCAAACTGAGATTTCGCCCTTTAAAGTTACTAAAACTAGGCTTTTTTTAAATCACTGCAACATACATAGGATGATTTTTTAATCTGAATCTTTCACAATATTGTTATAAACACTCTGAAGATTCATTATTTACCAGAAACTCAAATTCCCAAAAAAATCATCCCCAATTATGTTTTGGGCTATTTCTCAGTTTGGAGCTCTGCCCAATTCCGTCTGGTTTTGGTAGAACACGTCACATTTATTCTTATATCACCCGAAAATAAGACATTCAATATTATTATTATTTATATAACAGACTGTTTTGATAAAAAATAAATAAATTAGCCCGAATTGACTTTAATCTCAGCGAGATTGAAACGCTGATCTCAAAAATGTACCTATGCGCATCATCTGCGCATATATACTCACACGCATATCTTCTGTGCCACATACAAAATATTGGATGGCAATAATTTTTTAGAATATTGGCTGCACCCGGGAATAGTTGAACAATATTCAATACACAGTTTTATTAGTAGCGTTAAAAAGCCTAATAATAATTATATAACATTGAATGGCTGCAAGTGTGATACAAGAATATATTTTTATATCGAGTGCAATATATACACTACAGGGTGAGTCAAAAAGACTGCAATAGTGGAAAGAAGCCATTTTGTTTTCAAAACCAAAATGAATTTTAAAACTTTTTAAACGTTGCAAGAATGATGTATTTAATCCTAACTTTGTGTGAATAAATAAAGTCAATCGCATTTTCCGTTTGTCTTTGGTGAACCTTTTGACCAGTGCACCCATTTTACACGTTTGTCCACGAGATACCCAAAATATGCATCAGATCGCAAAATGTGTCTCTCATTCAAATTTGGAAACTTAAGCTCATTTGTGATGTTATTGGAATTTGATGCATCCTTTCTTGTTTACATGTGAGTTAGCATAATCAATTATAATCGTACCCATGCAATGAAAGCGTATAATGTTCTAAATTTTAATAAAAAAACTGAAATTTTCCATTTTTTTTGGCGGGATATTCAAATATGAAAATGCAATGTGTGCCATTTCAAATGAAAATCACTGTGCTCGTGGACAAACAGGTAAATTTGGTTGTGCAGCAAAGAGGGTCACCAAACACAAACGAAAAATGCGATCGACTTCATCTTTTCACACAAAGTTAGGATTAAATACAGCATTCTTGCAACATTAAAAAAGTTTTAAAATTCATTTTGGTTTTGAAAACAAAATGGCTTCTTTCCACTATTGCAGTCTTTTTGACTCACCCTGTATATTCTTGTATCACACAAAAATAAGCCATTCAATATTATTATTACTATTTATATCACAGAATTGTTTTGGTAACAAATCATTTAATTTGCCAAAAGTGACCTATTCCACAGCATATAGCGGCCGATCACCTAGATGCACTTGTGCGCATGATCGTAAATAATGAAAGCTAGCTGGCGCAGGCAACACACACGTGTGCGAGTCATCTGTGTATACATACGTCGCGGGCAAGCCTCTAAATAAGCAGATCTTGACCAGGAGCTACTTTTTACTATTTTGACAAAAAAATGACTCATGGTTCTATACTTTACTGTGCAAAGTTTGGAAAAACACCAGGAGGCAAAACTTGGTAATAATAATAATAATAATAATACCGTGTTTATATAGCGCCTTACAAATAACACAAAGCGCTTTACATGAACAATATCACAAAATACCAAAAATACATGATAAGAATGCAGACTAAAACCATTAAAAAGATAATTAAAAAGCACATGACAATGAGCAAGAAAGCAGTTACCAGCACTGCAATGTGTGGTTCGGACTCCCCAGACACATCGGACGAACGCACACAAAGAGATCATGCGTCCGAAATGGATGGAAGGTCCGAATCAGACTGAATTGTCACACAATATTGCACATTAGGAATATAAAAAGTTTTGAAAACATAATAATAGCGATAATACAGAGTCATATATAAGTTAAACATCTGGCAATGTAAAAAGATGTGTTTTCAGTTTTGATTTAAAAAGACTCAGTGAGCGGATGTTACGGATTTGCACCGGCAACGGGTTCCATAAAAGTGGTGCAGAAGCTGAGAAAGCACGGTGTCCATATGACGCGGTCCTGAGCAGTCTTAGGGGTGGATATTTCAGTTGGATATCTGATGAGGAACGAAGAGAACGAGATGGTGTGCGGATGGTAATGATGTCCTGAATGTAACCAGTGGGTAACAAAACTCCTGGGTGCCTGCTTATTTAGAGGCTTGTTTACGAGGGTGCAAACACACCTTGTGCACAGTGCATGAGGGTACTTTTGGTGTACAGTAATCAATATGCAGTTTTACCGTATCGCTAAAATGTCTCATATAAATAAAAAATATGGAGTATTTTAGAGGCCATAAGTGTTGCACTGTTGTCGTTAGTCATGCTGTTTAAAAATCATGGTCTTAGGAATTGTGACTGATTGTGGAGAAAGTTAATTTGTAACTATATTTGGTTTGATGCCTTTCAACAATAACACCTTAGCACTTTTCTGGTTCAAATTATTTATGTTTCAATCATTCCCAAAATCAGTGCCTCCATTCTCATTCTTACCATGTTTGTTTCGGGGGTTTTTTTGGCAGGGGGGGGGGGAGTATATTAGTGTGGGTGGTATCTAAAAGGGATCCACACTGGTACCACTGTGATACAGTTCATCCCCATTCTCTGATGTATAGTTTTCCATAGTTTGATGATTTCTAAATTGGTGAAGCCTCCTTTTACAGCAGCGAATGAATACAGACGGACACAGTCACGCATGAAAGCAACAACCCCACTGTGCATCACAAGCGTGCCGCGTGCGAGTGGCCAAAACCTTGCACGTGTGACCATAATCATGCACAAATGATTGGATTGCTTTTTCGCGCCCAGACATAAAATCCAAATATTTCTCGCCAATTTGGAACTGATTAAGCTATAAGTCAATGAATTGTTTACCTGTATAACTCAGTGTATCCTCAAAGCTGGCTTTAGCAGGATGTACACCACTGTAGAAAAATAAAAAAGCATATCATTAGGAAGAAAGAAAAAGAAGGTCTCACATACATTTGGGAAAATGGCTTTGCGATATGTGCTGGGTTTTTTTTTATGTGCTGCATCACATATCAATCAACAAACACTTGATCAACCATCTAACCAGCTGGACATCCAATCAATCAATCGATCAATTAATCAATCAATCTATCTTATATAGTCTATCATCAGAACATATAGAGGTATTGTACAAGGGAAAGTATTTTCTTTTCAGATTCTTTGTGATTTTCACAAATGTGACGCGATCAAGAGGAATGAGTCGGATGTCGACCCTGGTCGAAAATGAATTTTTAATACAGTTTTAAAGAAGACACCTAGTGCTTTGTACGATGTTTTGTTCCAAAGTTATGTCAAATTGTATACATGAATTTCCATCAAAACTTATGTAAGCCGCCATTTTGAATTGGCTATATCTAAATTTGGGATTCCCCGACATCCGACTCATTCCTCTTGATCGCGTCACAAATAAGGACCAATGTTTCAGGATTTTTTGCTAAAAAGAAACCTTACATGGCTAATTCCCAATCTCCAGCCTGGTAGTTAAACTTATGATTTAGATTAGGCTACATATGAAGAGCTTATATGCAAAACATGCTAAGTCCATCAAATTGACATTTTTGTAGGAACATGTTGTACTTGAAAAAAAATTTGCTTCTTCTTTGAAGTTTGTATCTCATTCGTTGCAGAGATATTACAAATGCGAGATATTGTCGGTATTTTCAATCTTTCAGAAAATCCCCAAATTTAGGAGAATAGCCATTTTAGGAAATGTTATCGAAAAAATACTCAGAAAGGTATAAAAAGAAAAGGAAATGAGATTTTGGATTTATTCTTTTTTTATTTCTAAGTCATTTGATAACCTCTTCAAAATGGTCTGCTGAACTGAGAGCCATTGTGGTTACAAAGATTGTTTCTAGAAAGTGGACCAATCTGTCGTGATAAGTCCATAGTTTTTTGGAAACAAAAGAGATAATAAACAAAATAACAAGGGTTCAGAATTTAAACCAAACACATTATTTTAGTTATGTAATATTAACCAAATCAATCAATCCAAAATGTCCATATTAAACAAATGTGATTTTCTCCAAAGGACACTTTGTAGACTTAACCCCCTGGGGTCTACCTGTCTATCTGACAGTGGTTCTGATTGGTTTATTGCAAAATATACTCATTTGAATAGCCAATTAAAATGCAGCTTGTAAATATTTCACTCCAATCTTTATCAGGGATACAACTATTGTAAAAATGTCTCTGATTGGTGCAATAAATCATGTATCTATCTTTCTGACCAATCGGCCAGTAGTTCTCAGGGGGTTAACATGTTTTGCAAATAAACTCTTCACACAGTGATATTGTTACCTTCTGTTACTATCACTCTCAAAATCATCATCTTCATCGTCATAATCATGGCTCTGTTTACTCCTTGGACTTGGTGCTAATTGATTAAAGGGGACAAAATAAGATGTTATCATACTATTTTTCATAATGTTACCTATCACATCAAAGGTATCAAGCCTTGAATGTTAAGGTCTGTTAACATTTCAATAATTTACAAAGAATCCAATTTCCCAGAGGTTTACACAAATCCTGGAGGTTTTTGGGACATATTTTTCTGTTCACATTTGATTATCAACACAGACTGACCTGGGTTTTACCCAGGACTTAGGTAAAAATGGCCCAATGTGAACACACCCTTAGTTTAGCAGTTGAAAAAACTTATTCAAATCGCTGAGAACGATGCTTTAGGCTTAATTTAAAAAAATCTTTTGTGTCAATGCTCCTCAGTTTTTCAAAACCGAATGCGAAATGCGGGTTTTTTAAGGGGTTTTTTGTGTGTTTTTTAAATACAAAATATTGAAATCCTTGTAAAAGTGACTTTTTGTATTTTAAATGATGTGATCAATGAAAATCTGAAAAATCTGTGAAATTTGGGGATTTTGGGGGATTTGGGGGGATTTTATTTTATTTTTTTAAGATTTTTTTTTTTTTTTAAATAATTTTTCTTTTCTTTTTTAAGATTTTTTTTTCATATATGCCCATCAATAAACTAACGCGCACGGGAGCTTTGAGACAAATGATTTTTTTAATTTAGCCTTATTCATTGGTACCCAATAATACTTGTTACAAAAATGGTGATTCCAATTAAAGAAGCACAAATTATTCATCCTATTATTTTGTACATGTTTTCACCAACTACACTGGCTGATTCAAAACTGTGTTTGCAGACAACGTTTCTTTTTGATGCAATCGGTCACAATTATTCTGATAATAAAAGTGATATTAAATAGTGTGTCTAAAAACCATTACATTTTGAAATTTCAAAGAAAGTATCTAACCCAGTAGACCATGCCCCGCCCACTTCTCTCATTGCGCAATCTATAGTTTGATCAGTTCCAAATTGGCGAAGCCTTCTTACAGCAGCGAATGAATACAGAAGGATGGGGGTGCGCATGAAGGCAACAAGCGCACTATGTATCATATGTGTGACGCGTGTATGCTGTCAAAACAGTGTGCGTGTAGTTCCAAATTGGCGAAGCCTTCTTACAGCAGCGAATGAATACAGAAGGATGGGGGTGCGCTTGAAGACAACAAACGCACTGTGTATCATATGTGTGACGCGTGCATGCTGTCAAAACTGTGTGCGTGTGGCTATACCTGCTCGCATATATGCTTGGATTATTTTTGCGCGCGGAGATAAAAACAGTATATTTCTCGTCAATTTAGAACTTATTAAACTATAGGTGGGCTACTTTGAACCGTCAGAAACCTTACCCGGGGAACTGGTATAAATAGGCAGGGACCCGGCATCGATGCCCAGTCCAAGTGGGGCTGGTTAGAACTCCCACTCCCTCATTTTATACATTTTCCATATTTATTCCTCAAATCCACCCAGTGAGAGTTATACAGCAAAAAGAATTTGGTCATCTATATTCAAATAAACCTCTTGAAACATTTACTAATTGTAATAATACTTACTTTCTTCTAAACTATCTCTGCTGATACTAGGTTTCAAGGTTCTTGAATCTTTATCCTGAATCAATACAAAATTACACACAAAAACATATTACAATTATACTTCGCGATTTAAAAAATCACAAATTTAAATCTCAACTGTTTTTAGTTTGGATTTTTTTTGTAATTTAAGTGAATTTCTCTCTTATATTGACTGTTTTACTTCATTCTTAGTATCTCTACAAAATTTGGATACAGCTGAATATCCCTATGATGTCAATTTATCCATTTCCAATAGAATCACCTTCAAGGTGCAGAATTCAACAGTGATTTTCCTATGATTTCTACCATATTTTTGCTTGCAAATTGGTCACATTCAAAAACATGTTTTGATTTTGTAAATACCTGGTAGGGTTTAACATTAGGCAACAAAAAAAAAGTTGACTTGTTCTTTATTGTTGTGTGCTTCTTCCAAAAAAAATAAATAAAAATTTAAAAAATTCTTCTTTTTTTGAAGAAAAAAAATAAAAATAAAAATAGCGACCCTAGATTTCCAAAAATGTGGGTCGGTCAGAAAGGGCAAGTCAACTTTTTTTGTTTTTTTGGCCTTATGTCCACCATTTCACTGGTCTTTTTAGACCACTCAGAGGGCATGTTAGTACTTAAAATTTTAATAAATAAAAAAATCAGATTTTGGTTTAGTTAATTAAAAAAAGAAATTACAAAAATTGCCAACCCTGATGAAATGCTTCTTAATAACTCCTGGCCAACATTATCATTGCATAATATAGTGTCTAAGGCTATATTAAAAGAATATTTTGTCTCAAAGCTCCCGCGGGGGTTAGTTAATTGGTGCGCGTTAGAAAAACTTTTTTTTTCTTTTTTTTCTTTTTTTTTGAAATCCCAAAGTTTCACCGATTTTTTTCAGACTTTCATTGTTCACATCATTTTAAATACAAAAGGTCACTTTTACAAATAAAACATTAAAAAAAACGCATTCCGCATTAGATTTTGAAAAACTGAAGAGCTTTGAGACAAAGGATTTGTTTTAATATAGCCTAAACAGATCAGATCGGAAGTTTCTGAATCGACTGATTTTAAGCTTATCGGGATCTGATCGGGATCGGTAAAAATTTCTTCATCTACCGATCTAATGAATCGATCAATCACTAGTATGAAAACCCAATTTAAAGCTTATCAAGTCGTCATTTCTTGATCAAAATATAAAAATAATTAGGATGTTTCTATATCCTATTATATTAAACGAATGAGGATTTAGAATCAACAAAGAATCTAGAATTAACAAAGAATTGTGGGAAGACCCAGCGTGCCGTGTGCAAAGCTTCAACGCACATGGTCATTCAGTAAGTCGGCACAAAATGTCAGTCGTACTGGACAAGCCACTCGCATTCCGCAATGTAAACAATGACTTGATTGACAGGTGTCCTTAGAGACTAGGACCAGGTAAACATGATAAATAAATGGAGTAAATAATAATATTTTTTATTTATAACATTTGAACTTGTTCTTCACTCGTTATAATCTGCCTAAATATTTTGATGTCATCTTACTTTTGAATAGTTATCCTTGCTGGCTGGTTTGGGTTCATCTTTTGCTTTGGTTACTGCTTCAACCTCCTCTTCTTCTTCTTCATCATCCTCAGCAATGACTGGTGTTGACTGCTTCTTAGGTTTTAACCATTTGTTGGCTGCGATTGAAATAAATCAAGGTTAAGTCAATGGAGATATAAAAAACTTATTGACAGCGAGGCTTGGGTAGGGTCGGTCATCAGGCGGTTGTTTGTGTGTTTTGGGAGGGTTAATGTTTGTGAAGGTATTGGTGACCTTCAAATAATTTCAAAAATGTTCAAACATTTCAGATCCGTAATCTGTTCAGAATAAATGAAAATGAATTATTTCTGAAACCAAGATAGAGGTTACATGGTTATACATGGTATGGGGTCAAAATGAAAACTTACATTTCTTACATTATTAATGTGCAAGACTGACTGAAATATTTGGGCAAAAAGGTATAAAATAAAGCTCAGATTGCACTAGAGAATGACTAGAACCTCATGAATTGTTAGCCTTACATGTTGGTGTTTGTTTCTTAAATTTATCTGCCTTGCTTCCACCTCCCCCTGGTCCTCCATCATCTTCACCCATCCACCATGGCTGTGATTCCGTCTTCCTCTGTTTCTCTTCTTCCCTCTTGTTTGGATCAAAGAATTTGCGAAGTTTTCCTGCATTCATGGAATCATCGGCATCCGACAAAGACTGTATGTAGAAAAAAGTATAGACGATGAGTCCAAGCAGCTGAATTGTGAATGTATGAATAATTTTCTCTTTGACATATTGGTTTGTGTGGAAAGCACACTCCAATATTGTATGCCCATCGAAAATGTTGCATCTGGCTCCCTATTATCTATAAATGCGTAGAAGTCAAAGACCAAGTGAGTGTTTTAATAGTATCTACAATAGGGCCAAATAAAAATAAAATGTTGTTTCCGGTAACATGCTCTGAAAAATTTGGGACGGAAGGAAGGAAGAAAAAAAAAAATTACCAAAATCTTTTTTTCTTCATATACTGAGATTTTCAACCCAATTTTAGGGCGTCTTGCAAAACATTAAGTGCGATTCCAGTGTTCAAAAAGCTCACGGTTCGACCGTGTAACGCACGTATAACCCGTGGCCCGTAAGCAAAACACAGTATACGAAAACACAAACTAGATTTTACAATTTGAACTAACACAGTTTCATAATAAAACACAAGGAAATACAAGGAAATTAATGGATTATTAGCCGCACTTCGATCGCTCGAGTCACGATGGAAATACCAAAGCGCCATTGTTATACGATTCCTTTTGTGCCCATGGTGCACCGAAATATTAAAATGTCCAGATGGATGCGGCCGTTCCCAAATCGTAACACTCGGCGACATGAGAACAAGACTAACATCAAAACAGTGACGTCATGATTATAAATGCGCAGAAATCAGCCATTTTGTACCGATTTTAAACCGACAGAAAAATGCTGCGCAGGTACATGTAATCCAATGGGTTTTTTAACTCTGACGAAAACGAAATATTAACTGCCAATACTTCAGGATTTATGATACTTTTTCTAGTTATTTGAAGATGAAACTCAATCTTTGTAGGTTTGGCTTTGATGCTACATGATCAGAGATCAAGTAGGGAATCTTTTTGCGTCGCACTTTTGCTAAATATTTGTGTATTAGCATCACAAAGTCTTCTAAAGTGTTTCGCATTTCGCGATGCTACATTTGGTTAATGCACTATGCAGGTTATTGCTGGGCTTGAACTCTACTCCCGGACGGTGTGTTTGAGGTAATTCACGGAGAGTGTCACGTAAGAGAAAAAAGACGGGATAACTCAACACTATTTGTAAGTTTATTTTTTATTTTTTTATTTAAAGTTTTTTGTTGATCTTTTCCTTTTTTATCAATTATTTCAATTAACAATTCTTCTCGAGAGAGAGTGGAAGGGAAAAATAAAATATATATGATTTCCGGCAGCTACATGTCAGAATTTCGACACGGACGACTCTTTAAAAATAAAAAAAATCCCAAAATGGCATATAAAAAAAATCGGCGCTGAAAAATAGGGACGGGCGGGTTACCGGAAACAACGTTTTATTTTTATTTGGCCTAGATTATATTTGAACCCTGCCTGGTTTGCAAGAACAAGTTCACATATATCAGTCTTTATACTCATCATTTATAATTGAGTGTGATTTGAGTCCCGTCTGTCAAGCTTATTTAATTTTGTCGCTGTACAGCCACAGAATCCTCAAGTTTCTTGGATTTTATAATTAAAATATAGAGTGTTTAAATTGATTTTATACTAGACTTAAAAGGTTAAACCTTACAGATATTAAATTTTTTGCAGACCTTCAAAATAAAAAAGTAACATCATTTTATTCTGTCTGTCATGCTGAAAATTGCCCCTCATCATATAATCATGTCTTAGTAATTAAATGACACTCAGCTTCTTACCTCCTTAAGAAATTTCTCAAATTCATCATCCAATTCATGTTGATTTAGTCTCGGTGCACGAGGCATGATGACTTAGAAATCAAAAATACTGCAAAAACATTACAGAATACTTTCAGCTGCCTACAAAACAAAACATAGAAAAAATTAATGTTGATACAATCTAGTTTAAAGACCCATTTTTATGTATCCTTTCACACTCCTGTTATGGTCACACATAGTGTAACTGATGTAAACCATGTGTCCATAGGAAGGTTCTTATCCAGTTTTGGCGCAGGTTACTGGAAGTAAAGTGTGTTTTTTGAGAGAGCGTAACAAATAACATAAAATTGTCTCCAAAGTAGACTAATGCGCAAATTATAGATTTACTCCCAGGGCATGGCTGTCTGCAAATGTTTAAAATTGACTGATTTTGAATTTGTCTTACATGTACTTTAACATCGGCCAAAGTTACCCTACTTTTCACTTTTCATTTCAGTAAATGCTGGTCTGTGTCGTAATGAAGAATGCAAATGAAAAACGAATTGGGTATTGTTTTGTCATCTATACGTACATTTCCTGTCCACCCACAACATAAAGTTGCTGAATATACCCCCCCCCTCCCCCCCCCCCCCCCCCCCCCCCCCCCCCTTAGGTGAGGCAATTTTTTTGTGAAAAATGTCTCCTAAAAATACCTTAAAAAAAAGAAGAAAAATTTAGGTACAGTGCTAAGGTCCAGTTCCAGATACAAGTATCATTATGTAGGTAATATGTTGTTGTAATTATACCAAATTAAAAATATGTCCCTATAGGTCGGCCTGGATTGGCGTCTTATGCAGTTTGCTGATGTAAACAACAGTCGCTTACACAGCCTCACATGATCTAGGAACGATCTTGTGTATGGCTGAGTAGAGCGTGGACACTGATGTGTTAAAACGTTTTGCCTTGTTAAGTCAACAGCAAATGACAAAAATACCCGGATGACCGGAGCGACATATAGGGCGTAGAAAACTTTCCTCAAATGTTGACAAATAAAAATCTTTTTTTAGGTGGGCCACAATTACCCATCCATCAAGTGTCAAACAATTGCCGATCAGTCAGAGCGTCGTGATCTGAGCGCTCATCCAAGGTTTAACAACAGGGTGCGAATTCATTTGTTTTGTTCCAATGTGAGGCCGATGTTCGTGTTCGTATATGAGTTAACACTGTAAAAACTGCTATACAACTAGCTGAAATTTGAATAGCAATTGCCTCAATTTGTGAAGCAATAGCACCCTGTTTAAACTTAAAGAGGTGTGGCGACGCACTCACTGCCGCCCACTGCATTCCAAAAACTAGGCGCGCAATGCTGTCGTGGTCACGCAGATGTCGCATACGCGAGGGAAGGGAATTATTTGAAATGATCAACAGTTATTTGATTTGATTATAGCTGTAGCCTTTAGTTAGTATTTACATACTTAGTCTAAAGTAAGCTTCCTTTTTTTTTTATAGGGCCAGACAAAATACATCAATTTATCGGCCTATTTTATTTAGAAAAAAATTAGAATGATGATAAAACATTATAAACCAAATACTACCTGGTACCTGAGACTATATTAGTCTCAGCTGGTACATGTAAATATATACACAAACCACAGCTCACGGCGAAAAATGGTTGAATATCAAAAACAAATACACAAACCTGTCACTGTCAGCAGTGTCGACTGTCAAATTCGGCGCTTCAGCAATTATCTTTGTTCTAGAAACATGACATTTTCAGCAAACGCAATACAATTTTATACAAATCATCCGATTCGATCATTAAAGATACCAAAAACGTTATCAAATGTTTTTGATTTCCCAAAATCGACATCTGCATCGGTATTGTGTTAAAATTGTTTCAGTTCATTTTCACACTTTTTCACACATTTTATTTGAGAAAGAAACACCGAAAGGGCAACAGCGCCCTCAGAACTAGATTAGGGGTGCATACCACTATTACGCGCTAACGTGTGTTTCTATGGGAAAGATGCCTCGGGAAAACGGCAATATCTTGAGTTACCTTGCGACTCATTTAATGAAATCTTGGAATATTTATTAACACACATAGATCTTACCTGGGTCAAAACCTCAGATGGGGGTGACCGTTTACATTTTTCTATATTTCCCCCTTTATACGGAGTAGTATTTTTAACACGAAATTAGACCTTGTAGCCCGTTGTGACCAATGTGTATCCCTCCGCCAATATTTTCAAATAAAACAGTAGATGTATACTCTTTTCATTCGAATTATCTCAGGTACACTTCAGTGAACAAATAAAGACCAAATTCAATCATTTTGAATGACATATCATGTCAATATTAACCATTCTTTCCGTTATTTAGGAACTACATTCGTGATCGCGATCGACGGAAGCTGGGCGTTGGACTGTAATAGTGGTGTGCACCCTTAAAGAGACCCATTTTCATCCAATTTCAGAAATCATAATTACATATTAAAGAGCAGAAAATTTCAAATTAAATGGTAAATTTGTATTCGATTTGGATACTCCGTTTGGTAAATACAACATGAACAAAAAGCTACATACCCACTTGAAATTCATAAAAACCCTTAATTCTTGTCATATTTTGGGATTCCCAGATATCAATTTTCACTTTTACAACGAAGGCCCGCGTTTCTTGATCTTATTGAATGTTAAAAGGATGCATGCTTCATCTTTTTGATACACCACTCTTACTATAACATAGCAAAGCATGTTCATTCATTTAGTCATGATATACTTGCAATAATTGTCACCAATATACCGGGGGAAAGGAAGTACACGTTCATGTAAATGCACGAAGCCACACATTATTGGTTAAAATTCATGATTTTTAATTCAATCGTCGTATAGTCCTACATGTATATAAATTTTAGATATCATAAGTATATTTTCAAAACTATTTGTATCATAAGATTGCCTACATTTGCCTAACCACTCCACAAAGTTGTATTGATCAAAACTCTCACGAAATATGTCAGTAGGCCTAAGACCTACAGGTCAAAACGTTGTCGATATTTTGATTTCTGGTGCGTTTTGCCCCAGTATCCCCTATCCCCCCCCCCCCCCCCCCCCCCCCCCCCCCACGCCCGTGGAACTGGTTTTCTGAGTCATTATGCTTATAGGATTGTTTTGACGTCAATGGATGTTATATGTTTGTTTGTAAACTAAATAAAAATACTGAGTTTTCACACACAATCTCGCTCACTGGTATCTTTAAATATGATCTGACAATAACAAATTGCAATTGTCCGAAATTGCAACGGTCAGGCGCGCACACGACTGACTTTGCCCGTTTGGCCCGTATTGTGACAATTTCGCACTTTAATGAATGAAAAAGTCAAATTTAATAATGTCAAGTGTTGCGATTATTACTTCAAATGTATTTTCAAAATATAAAACTAACATAAAATGCTACACAAACCAAGTTTTGCAACCACAAAGCCCGTATCGCCTGGTTTTAAAGACTCTATCTGTGCGCCCTTTAAGAGACCCATTTTCATCCAATTTCAGAAATCATAATTACATATTAAAGAGCAGAAAATTTCAAATTAAATGGTAAATTTGTATTCGATTTGGATACTCCGTTTGGTAAATACAACATGAACAAAAAGCTACATACCCACTTGAAATTCATAAAAACCCTTAATTCTTGTCATATTTTGGGATTCCCAGATATCAATTTTCACTTTTACAACGAAGGCCCGCGTTTCTTGATCTTATTGAATGTTAAAAGGATGCATGCTTCATCTTTTTGATACACCACTCTTACTATAACATAGCAAAGCATGTTCATTCATTTAGTCATGATATACTTGCAATAATTGTCACCAATATACCGGGGGAAAGGAAGTACACGTTCATGTAAATGCACGAAGCCACACATTATTGGTTAATATTCATGATTTTTAATTCAATCGTCGTATAGTCCTACATGTATATAAATTTTAGATATCATAAGTATATTTTCAAAACTATTTGTATCATAAGATTGCCTACATTTGCCTAACCACTCCACAAAGTTGTATTGATCAAAACTCTCACGAAATATGTCAGTAGGCCTAAGACCTACAGGTCAAAACGTTGTCGATATTTTGATTTCTGGTGCGTTTTGCCCCAGTATCCCCTATCCCCCCCCCCCCCCCCCCCCCCCCCCCCCCCCCCCCCCCCCCCCCCACGCCCGTGGAACTGGTTTTCTGAGTCATTATGCTTATAGGATTGTTTTGACGTCAATGGATGTTATATGTTTGTTTGTAAACTAAATAAAAATACTGAGTTTTCACACACAATCTCGCTCACTGGTATCTTTAAATATGATGGTCTGACAATAACAAATTGCAATTGTCCGAAATTGCAACGGTCAGGCGCGCACACGACTGACTTTGCCCGTTTGGCCCGTATTGTGACAATTTCGCACTTTAATGAATGAAAAAGTCAAATTTAATAATGTCAAGTGTTGCGATTATTACTTCAAATGTATTTTCAAAATATAAAACTAACATAAAATGCTACACAAACCAAGTTTTGCAACCACAAAGCCCGTATCGCCTGGTTTTAAAGACTCTATCTGTGCGCCCTTTAAGGGTGCATACCACTATTACGCGCTAACGTGTGTTTCTATGGGAAAGATGCCTCGGGAAAACGGCAATATCTTGAGTTACCTTGCGACTCATTTAATGAAATCTTGGAATATTTATTAACACACATAGATCTTACCTGGGTCAAAAACTCAGATGGGGGTGACCGTTTACATTTTTCTATATTTCCCCCTTTATACGGAGTAGTATTTTTAACACGAAATTAGACCTTGTAGCCCGTTGTGACCAATGTGTATCCCTCCGCCAATATTTTCAAATAAAACAGTAGATGTATACTCTTTTCATTCGAATTATCTCAGGTACACTTCAGTGAACAAATAAAGACCAAATTCAATCATTTTGAATGACATATCATGTCAATATTAACCATTCTTTCCGTTATTTAGGAACTACATTCGTGATCGCGATCGACGGAAGCTGGGCGTTGGACTGTAATAGTGGTGTGCACCCTTAGAATGGATGATTGTCATTCAATGAGACATACATTGACAGTTTTGCATACTTAAGAGTGACTTTTTTCTAGATTGACAAACTTTTGGACACACATTTTTTAGATTTTGCCTAAAGTTTGGGAAGTGAAAGACATTTAGTAGTTATGTAAAAATATGGTATTAAAAAATTCAGCAACCCTCTATTGCCATGGTAACGAGCCTATCTTGTTTTAGGTCATTTTAGGGGGAAATTCTCCTAATTATACTGATTTCAGCAACAAAAAAAGTCAAAGTTTGGCAGAACCCTACACCAAGGTGGTACATTTTTTGCCCAAACTAACTTCATGAATGAGTTGCCCTATAGACCATTTCAAATCCGAAAATATACGATCGGCTCCGAATGTTTCCGATTAGCCGAGTGTTTGACACTCGGTTCCATGACCTGTCAGCTCCTGACAGGTCATGGCCATGTGCCGGAGAAAAACAATGTGTTTTTCACCCGTCTGCCCGTGTGGTAGATTGAGCTGGTGTTGGTGATAGATTGTATCCTCACAAAGTTGATGTTGCGGCATTTCAGTTACAAAAACGAGTGAGATGAAAGATTTGGGGTAATATTTTCACTTTTTACCGTCTGCTCGATACATTTGGAATTTGTCCGTCAGCGCCTTTGTTGATAAAAAACCCAAAATAGTCTCGTTCCACGTTTTACTTCTCATGTGTGCACGCGTGTATGCGAACATAGTAAATCACTGAGGCTGACAACCAACTAGGACAATGCTGTGAATGCGATCAACTGTTGCGAAGAACGCGCAACGCACCTACTCCACGTGACCTGTTTTTCCGAAGATTTCCGATCTCAATTTGAAATGGTCTATCTCTGGTCTAACAACCAACTGATTTAAATAAGTCAGTGTTGCCATATTGATACCCAGTTGCCATGTTCAAATATCACATTTTGAGGAAGTTGAAAAAGTCAGATATTACTAACCGACTTCGGGTTGCTACAGTTCCCCTCGAGGTGATTTGTTTTTCTTTGTACTTTGTTTTTATAACAAAGACCTAATACCCTTTGAGTTAATTCCAGAAAAAAAATGGGGAAACCCGGCACTTACGAATCACGTGACATGAAGTCACATGATCCAATTTACGGGAAATTGCATAACCGGGTATATATGGGGGTAACCGTGCACCCCAGGACTCCCCCAAACAACTTTTTTTTACTTCCTTCATTGTCCTAAAACATATTCAGTATGTTACTAACATGATTTTAGTATGCTAAGGGGTTATTCAACATGGCGTCAAAAATGGCCGCCAAAAGGTCAAATTTCCTAAAATGACATTGTATCAATCATAATCGGGATCAAAATGTATGGTGAAAGTATATTTTTAATAGTGGAACGTATGTATTAGACCACTAGGAACTCATATCGAGTACTTTTGCTTTGTTAACATACCTAAATCCAAGATGGCCGCCAACATGGCTGCCAAAAATGCTAAAATTCCATACATTTGGCATATATCAGCCCAATATGTATGATCAGAGTATAGTTTTAACAATGGGATGTATGTGTTAGACCCCTAGAAGCTCACATGCGGCATTTTTGCTTTGTTTACAAATCTAAAAACCAAAATGGCCGCCAGAATGATGGCCAAAATTGGTCAAAAGTCCATAAAATGACATAATACTATCAAAATGAATGATGAAAATATAGTTTTTAACAATGGGATGTATTGATTATAGCACTAGTAACTCATATTCAGTTCTTTTGCTTTGTTAACATACTTGAAATCCAAAATGGCTGCCAATGAGTCCCAAAATGGCTGCTAAAATTGTCAAATTCCATATATTATAAGGATAATAACAACCAGAATGTATGATGAAAATATAGTTTTAACAATGGGATGTATGTATTGTATTAGACCACAAATAACTCATATCCAGTATTTTTGTTTTGTTAACATACTTAAATCCAAAATGGCTGCCAAAATGGGTTACAAAATGGCTGCAAAAATTGTCAAATTCAATAAGATAGGATACTATCAACCAGAATGTACGATGAAACTATAGTTTTAACAACGGGATGTATGTATAAGACCACTAGTAACTACTATCCAGTATTTTTGCTTTGTAATAACATACTTTAAATCCAAAATGGCCGCCAGAATGATGGTCAAAATTTCCTAAATTGACATAATATTAACCAAGATGTATGATGAAGAAAAAAAAAGTTTTTTAACAATGAGATGTATGTATTATTTCACTAGTAACTCATATCCAGTATTTATGCTTTGTTAACATAAAATATGTTATTACAAAGTTATACTTAAAATACATAATGGTTGCCAAAATGGGTCCCAAAATGACTGCCAAAATGGGTCCCAAAATGGCTGCAAAAATTGTCAAATTCCATAAGATAGGATATTATCAACCAGAAGGTACAATGAAAATATAACAACGGGATGTATGTATTAGACCACTAGTAACTACTATTCAGTATTTTTGCTTTGTAATAACATACTTTAAATCCAAAATGGCCGCCAGAATGATGGCCAAAATTTGACAAAATTCCCTAAATTGACATAATATTAACCAAGATGTATGATGAAAATATGGTTTTTAACAATGAGATGTATGTATTATTTCACTAGTAACTGATATCCAGTATTTATGCTTTGTTAACATACTTAAAATACAAAATGGCCGCCAAATGGGTCCTTAAATGACTGCCAAAATGGGTCCCAGCATGACTGCAAAAAATTGTCAAATTTCATATAATAGGATGATATCAACAACCAGAATGTACGATGAAAATATAGTTTTAACAATAGGATGTATGTATTAGACCACTAGTTACTACTATCCAGTATTTTTGCTTTGTATTACTTCAAAATGGTCGTTGTAAATGTAAAAATAGTCTATAAGTGTGTATTTTGTATCACATTCACCAAATGATATGTTCTATAATGACACTAACAATAAATTAATACTGCTTCTCAGGTATTTTGGCCGACATCTTACAGCCCCTAGGCTTTATCATATATTATAGTGAATGTTGTACCATTAGGGGTATTGGTATTACATATTATTGTCATTTACAATACAACACAATTTGTTTAGGCCATTTAACATCAACTTAACCATCTTGCAGCCATTTTGGAAACTGAAACAGAATAAAAATTGTCACAGAGGTGGGTCTTATATCTAAATGCAATAGCTTAGCAGTTGAGAACATACTATTTGGCGAATGTGATGCAAAATACACACTCATTTTGGAAACCATTTTGGATTTTAAGTATGTTATCAAAGCATAAATACTGGATATGAGTTACTTGTGGTCTAATACATTCATATACATTCCATTGTTAAAACTATATTGTCGTCATACATTCTGGTCGTTATTATCCTTATTTTATGGAATTTGACAATTTTAGCAGCCATTCTGGGACTCATATTGGCAGCCATTTTGGATTTCAAGTATGTTAACAAAGCAAAGAAACTGGATATGAGTAGTGATATAATAAATACATCCCATTGTTAAAAAACTATATTTTCATCATTTATTTTATTAAAATTTTGTCATTTTACCAATTTTGGCCATCATTCTGGCGGCCATTTTGATTTAAGATTTGTAAACAAAGCAAAAATGCAGCATATGAGCTTCTAGGGGTCTAACACATACATCCCATTGTTAAAACTATACTCTGATCATACATGCTGGGCTGATATATGCCAAATGTATGTAATTTTAGCATTTTTGGCAGCCATTTTGGCGGCCATCTTGGATTTAGATATGTTAACAAAGCAAATGTAATCGATATAAGTGTCTAGTGGTCTAATACATACGTCCCACTGTTAAAACTATACTTTTACCATATATTTTGCTCCCGATTTTGATTGATATGATGTCATTTCAGGACTTTTGACCTTTTGGCGGCCATTTTCGACGCCATCTTGAATAACCCCTTAGCATACCCAAATCATTTTTGGTAACATACTGAATATGTTTTAGGACAATGAAAGAAAGTTAAAAAAAGTTGTTTGGGGGAGTCCTGGGGATGCACGGTAACCCCCCATATATACCCGGCTATGCAATTTCACGTAAATTGGATCATGTGACTTCAGGTCACGTGATACGCAAGTGCCGGGTTTCCCCATTTTTTTTCTTGAATTAACTCAAAGGGTATGAGGTCTTTGTTATAAAAACAAAGTACAAAGAAAAACAAATCACCTCGAGGGGAACTGTAGCAACCCGAAGTCGGGTAGTAATATCTGACTTTTTCAACTTCCTCAAAATGTGATAATTGAACATGGCAACAGGGTATCAATATGGCAACACTGACTTATTTAAATCGGTTGGTTATTATACCAAAGATAGGGCAACTCATTCATGAAGTTAGTTTGGGCAAAAAATGTACCACCTAAGTGTAGGGTTCTGCCAAACTTTGACTTTTTTTGTTGCTGAAATCAGTATAATTAGGAGAATTTCCCCCTAAAATGACCTAAAACAAGATAGGCTCGTTACCATGGCAACAGAGGGTTGCTGAATTTTTTAATACCATATTTTTACATAACTACTTAATGTCTTTCACTTCCCAAACTTTAGGCAAAATCTAAAAAATGTGTGTCCAAAAGTTTGTCAATCTAGAAAAAATTCACTCTTAATATGCAATGAGAGATTGTTCAAAATAATTAAATAAAATATCTTTACCTCGTTTAGATAGATGATGTAGAAATATGTAGAAATTGCACTTTCATGTAATGATATCTTTAAAAAAATTAGTAAAAATTAATAATAAGGCACATAAAAGTCGATATCGAGTTTCCCGTTACCCGCCCGCTCACTTTTTTTCACCCGCGTCAAATTTCAAGATTTCCCAAAAAAAAATCATTATTTATTTTTAAACACAATTGTTGCCAGTTGTATCAATTTGAACACATTTTTCACTCTCTTAAAATATGAATTTTGAGAACTAGGCTCATAAGCAAGGCTTTTTAAGCGTAAACCTAACTTCCGTGAACATTATTTTGATGCATTTATTCGTTTCTGCCAAAAAACATCGGGATTTCCCCAGACTCGCTGCATGGTTATCAGTTTTTTAACCTTAAAAACATGTTTTTATATTATTTAAATGAGCACCGTATCAAATGGGTTGATTAAACATGCATTTAGATGTCAATAATGAAATCTGATCAAATAATGAATAATGAATAATGAAAAAGTCGCCGAGGCTCATTATTGCACCCCTTTTCTTATTTTAATTAGCTTTTTGATATCAATCGATTGTTGTGTGTGCATAGAAAACAAAGATTTGATTGAATAGGGCAGGACTTATTTGGCTTGAAAGCTTTTAACCTGAATCCTTTCTTTGGCGACAGTTTTCAATATAACTTATGAGGTGTGGAGTTCTTTGTTTGAAATGCGGGTAGTGCTAGACAGAGAGAATGGCTGAACTGAAAAGATGGTTTATGTGAGCCAATAATTATATGAAAATACTTTTTTCATCGATTATGTCTTGCCACAGCGGAACACAAAGAGATATCTCAATGAAATTAACGGAATAAGTATAAGAAACATTTCCACTACTTGTTTTTTATTTTTCATATATTTTTGAAACCCGGTTAGATCATTTTATACATGATTGTGAGTAAACTTAACAATTTATTCAATACAAATTTGTTTCGCCATTTATGACATCTAGTGTTAATTTCTATCTATCGAAATTAAACAAACTACTATATAAGTAACATTTTACATGAAATTGCAAATTAAGCTCTATGCTTGTGGTTGGTAGTTAGTATGTGTTAGCATACGTATGTGAAAAACACAATTTTTGAGAAAAAAATGAGGGTGCCCTGCCCGGAGGATCTCTCAATGAAGGTTGTGAGTGTTGTTGCTGTCGTAAATGACAACATTACAATGACATTTTTTGAGTTTAGACATGTGTTGCTGTCATCACTTGGCCTCACTTTCTGACAGTTGTCGTAAATGCCTAACTTTAGTGACGGTATGTTGCTGTCGTAAATGCTTATGACGGTTTTGAGTTTAAGTTGTGTGGCTTTCGTAATTGCCTAACTTCACAATGAAGGATTTGAGCGGGTTCCTGCAGCTGCAGTGGCCTATATACCGAGCGCAAATGCTCAGAAAGTGTTTTTGTTTTTGGTATATTAATGCCCCCTCAATTCTTTGATGGTATACGAGGGGGTATCAACAAGTTCTTGACATCACCCAGAAGTGAAGGAGCTATATCGTTGAAATTTTGTCTGAGTAATCACTGGTCCTTAAAAACATTATGGTGCAAAAATGGTCTCATAAGTATGTTTACTTTTATACAGGTGGTGCTAGATGCCAAGGCCATGTAAATCAGGGGTGTCCCTTTAAAAAGGAAGAGAAATATAAATATCAGGCGCTGGGGGTGCAAATATGCACTCGAAAGATTCAACTTACGTAAACTCAGCTGCATTGAACCGTGCGCTGTGGGCCTGTTTTTGAACTATTCACCCTTTGAAGGATACATTTAGACCGTGGACCTGTTATAGAATTATGCACCCTTTGAGGGATACGTTTAGACCGTGGGCCTGTGATGGAATAATGCACCCTTTGAGGAATACATTTAGACCGCGGGCCTGTTTTTGAACTATTCACCCTTTGAAGGATACATTTAGACCGTGGGCCTGTTATGGATTTATGCATCCTTTGAGAGATTCATTTAGACCGTGAGCCTGTTATGGAACCATGCACCCCTTTGAGGGATACATTTAGACCGTAAGCCTTTTAAAATACACTAAGGGATCACGTCAAAACTCGACCGCCCGGCAACCGCCGGTTACGGCCGGTTCCGTTCGGTTCTCACAAAACGTGTCGTCTGTTATAATATACACACATAATGAGGTCAAATAGTAACACTCTGGTGAACACGACCGGTTGAAAGTGCCTCGTCACACACGTGAGCAATAACATCTTGAAGTAATGGGGTCTTTTAAGACTTAAAAGTCTCAGTACAATACAGCTATTGATTTTCGCTGGGGTTGGCTTTTTCAATCTGTTTATAGCTCAATTAACTTTTTAAAATCAATACCGAAAGTCTATGAATGTCGTTTTTTTATAGAACGATTATAGAGAGAGCTATTATGACCGCAAAGTAACAGATTGATAGTGTAAATTGGTCAGATTACAGCATTAAGTCAACCGGCGGTTGTTCAGTGTTGCATGCGCGAATATTCATATACCAGTAAAACATTTGACCTGAAAGAACCGCCCGTAACCGGCAGTCAACGGGCGGTCGAGTTTTGACGTCTCCCCTAATATATAATTTATCCTAACCAATCTTGTATAAACATAAACACAGTTTAAAAAAATAGTACCATAACACCACTTTTCAAATTACATAATTATATTCTACCATATTAAAAGACAAAAACATTTTGTACCATTCAAATATCCGACCAGCTCTACTAGGCATGCCTAGTATTGTTGTAATATAAATATTACTAATCGATTTCTTTTGTTTTAAACCCAGTGCAAATAATATATAGACTACTGATTTATTTCATTACCAATAATTATCAACTTATCAAACACTACCGATCATATTCCATAGGTTATATTTGTTCACTTGGTTAAAACAATACGTGTGTATATACAACTAACACAAACAGTTCTTTACCAGGTGCTTTAATGTCAGCTAATTAAAAATCAGTAATCGGTATCAAAATTCTACGATATAAATGAAACGAGCAATTTTTTCCCCGACAATTAGTCACCTCATTCATGACAATATAGTGGACAATCTTTTAAGATATGATGTTTTAAGTAACCAGACCTAACGAAGAACAGTTGTAGCAAATCCATTCTTCTATGGGGGTTATCATTGATTTCTATTAAATTCAGTGCTATCGAAAGCAGTCAAGCATGTATAGATGAATGTTGAGCTGTGATTCATTGTCATTGCGTGGCACACACTGTGCAAGGATATCCCATGGAAAAATACTTTTGTTTTCATTAGGTGTGGTTTAAAACCTCATATAGTGACACAATTACCAGGAAGAAGTTTGCTCACTTAATGAGTATGCCCTATTTCATTTTCCGGTATTGATTATTGATTTTGAATTAACTAACATAAAAGCATCTGATCAGGAACTTTTCGTGTTAGGTGTATTTTTAAAGCGCCTCAATCAATCCACCATCTACAATGAAAACCAAAATGGCGTCTGCTGTTGCTGTAGTTCTTCTGTTGGCGTTATTCTCGATTCGCATGACCAATGCGGTGGATGGATACAATGTTAAGCAAATCGCTCCGATTATCCAATCTAGTCGTGGGCAATCCGTTACCACATCGGAAGAACAACCTGTAAGCCCATCTCGACCCCCGCTACGGAAACTATCGTTAGACTTCGTGGATCTTTTATCGACACGTTTCGAAGAAATCGTCGTAAAACTCGACGCGCAAAACGAACGAATTCTTCAGCTAGCTGACGAGCATACAACAGGCTATGGGAGTATCGATGACATTCGTCAAAGACTCGAGATGCAATCGGTAGAATTTGAGAAACAAATCTCCGACCAGCGACAGATGATAGTTGACCAAGCGGAGGAAATGGATGTATTGAAGAAAAAGATTCGGAAGCTTCAAAAGAATGATGATAGTGGTGTTGATTCTCCCAAGAATAGAACATCAATTCCTGATACTTCTCAAGGAAATTGCGTTTGCAATGTTCGATGTCCAGAATGCCCAAAATGTCCAGATGTACAAATGGCAGATCCTAACAATGGTAGGTTAACTGGGAGGAAATTGTTAAAGGGACTCACAGAGATTTCTCACAGGAATGAAGAAACCCACCCATGTCATGCATGTAATGATTTCTTAACAAAATCCATAAAAATCAAAATACAAGACATTTTCTCAGCTGTTGCTCTGAAAAAGGTATCAAAGCACCAAACAAATGCATAAGAACCGGCCAGAGCGGGAGAGGGACCCATGTAACACGCAGAAAAGAGCGCGGAAAACTGGTAACATTTGTCTTTTTTTATTTTTAAAAAAGGTAGATATTAAGGCAGAGTATGTTTGGCTCATAACATTTGATTGTCTTTGATGCATTATATCTGGAAGGGGCGGTCTGGGGCACTCATGGCAAATGATTGTGTGTTTTGCAATTTAGCTATTTGCAAGTAATTTAATTACCCGCATGTAAAAAGCGGAATATTTAAAACGAGGGTCATTCAATCAGTTCTATCTCATACCTCATAACTTTGCTATTATATAAGCCAGTCGTGTGAAATATTCCACAATTGTAGTTATATTACTATACTATAAGGTTACACATAAGGAAAACTCAAAGTGACTATCATGTTAAGATTGACTTATTAGTGGTATTCCAGTATGCTAAAGGCGTAACAATATATTCGAGTTGATATTATACTATTTGCAAGCCTACAACCTACAATCTTATTTATACATGATAATACAGTATTATATTCAGAAGGAAAAAAAACAACACATATATAATTTTCCGTTGTCCAAAATCTCTCTCTGGTTTTGATCGCATCATTACAAAAGTAAGACAGATACCAATTATCATTTACTGTAAATGTGTAGCTATGATTCAGAGTTATAATCATAACAAATGTCATGAGGCAGCTGCCATTCATATTAATGATGTTATGAGTGAGTAGGTACAACTTGTTGAATGACCCTCGTATTATTATTATTGATATTCAATTTTTCAAAACAGATCAATATCATTCAAATCATCACCCTAAGTATATACAATACCAAAAAACACCTGTTTAACTAATAATTCAAGTAATTGAACTCCAATATGCATGTCTTTGTCTAAAGGATGCTCAGTTTGCTTTTGGAGTTTGACCAGTGAACAACTACACGGGATGACAGGACAGGGCATTCTAGCTTCATGGACAGGACAGCGCTTTGAAGGCGCCGAACCTCCACGCTTGTTTTGTGTATGCACAAAACAAGCGCAGTGCACTGGCGCTTAAGGGCGACCATGGGGACCCTCTCACGACCCTCTCACGTCCCCGCCAGTTCTCACTGCGTCACCGAGGCGTTCGTGGAGATCTTGATGCGTTTGACTTGGCGTTTTGATAATGTTTATAGCGTAATCAGGAGACAAACACATCATGATATTATCCCTATTATATCATGTTAATGTATTCAGATTAATCAAAATTGTTATTGATACCCACCTGTTTAACAGATTATCATGGCTATATAAAAGTAGCATTATCGCATTACGCTAAGCTAGGATAATGCTCTCTAAATAAGATTTAAATAACAATCCATATCGGCAATGTGATTAGCAGATTAGAGCTTTAAACGTGGGTCATTGTTATTCCTTCTGTATCTACTACAAGGAGTATAATGTACAGTCCTCAAAATAAGTAACTGACCAGGTAATATGTTTTTAACTCAACACTATCGGCCGAGTACACCAATGGCGAGTAGCTGAAGAATAGCGCTACCTCGCTAGTAACTGGGGCGTAACCAAAACATTTAAAAGCACCAAACCGGGGTAAGCTGCTAGGCTAGTAACTTGCGAGTTGCGATATTGGAGGCTGGTTTTGGTGAGATCATGAACAGTGAGGCAAAATCTTAAGGAAGGAAGACAATAACGGGTGTATAAAGCCAATTTGAACTCATTGCGAACCAGTGATTGCTCAATATTGTACAATTGATTGTTTGTCCCACAATCATGTCATACACATCTTTTTCTTTGATGTTATCAGCGAACCAAGGAAACGCTGGGTCCTGATCAACAGTTTTTACAATGTTTTCCCCAATATTAAAGTCAATTGCAGTTGGGCATTTGCTTGGCTTTAGGGTGAAACCCATACTGGATGCTTAGTTTCATCTTTTTTAGGGGACGATGCTGAATAATGTGGACATTTACCTCGCTAGTTACTATTCTGGTGTTACTCGCCAGTTTTGCTCTCAGAATTACATCGTTATTAAGTTACGCTACCGTTAGGGCTGCTAGGGAAGTAGCTTACCTCCCTATAAAGTGGTGCGCTTGGCCGATATGTGTTATATGTATGTATAACCTAGGTAGTAACTTATTTTGAGGACTGTATATAATTTGAAAACGTGTTGAGAAGGGACTAGTAACGCAGACAGCGAATTATAAGCGCAATTTGATCGCAGCAGAGCATAAACAAGCGCGGCGCTTTGTATGGGCCTCAAGGGCGATCATGGGGACCCTACCCCGCTCTAGATGGTGTCCACTGCGTCCCCATTCGGTTCTTAGAGACCTTACTGTGTTTTGCATGGCTTTTTTCAGCGCAACGAGAGCGCAAGGCCTGATCGCCGTATGTGTGACAGGGGTTAATACTGTAATTATATACAGTCCTCAAAATAAGTTACTACCTAGGTTATACATATACAACACATACATATAACACATATCGGCCAAGTGCACCACTTTATAGGGAGGTAAGCTACTTCCCTAGCAGCCCTAACTGTAGCGTAACTTACTAACGATGTAATTCTGAGAGCAAAACTGGCGAGTAACACCAGAATAGTAACTAGCGAGGTAAATGTCCACATTATTCAGCATCGTCCCCTAAAAGATGAAACTAAGCATCCAGTATGGGTTTCACCCTAAAGCCAAGCAAATGCCCAACTGTAATTGACTTTAATATTGGGGGAAACATTGTAAAAACTGTTGATCAGGACCCAAACGTCTCATTGGTTCGCTGATAACATAATGGTAAAGAAAATGATGTGTATGACATGATTGTGGGACAAACAATAAATTGTACAATATTGAGCAATCACTGGTTCGCAATGAGTTCAAATTGGCTTCATACACCCGTTATTGTTTTCCTTCCTTAAGATTTTGCCTCACTGTTCATGATCTCACCAAAACCAGCCTCCAATATCGCGACTCGCAAGTTACTAGCCTATAGCAGCTTACCCCGGTTTGGTGCTCTCAAATGTTTTGGTTACGCCTCAGTTACTTGCGAGGTAGCGCTATTCTTCAGCTACTCGCCATTGGTGCACTCGGCCGATAGTGTTGACCTGGTCAGTTAGTTATTTTGAGGACTGTACATTATACTCCTTGTAGTAGATACAGAAGGAATAACAATGACCCACGTTTAAAGCTTTAATTTGCTAATTACATTGCCGATAAATTGATTGTTATTCAAATTCTATTTAGAGAGTATTATCCTAGCTTAGCGTAATGCGATAATGCTACTTTTATAAAGCCATGATAATCGGTTGGCGGGAGTTTTAAAAACAGGTGTATCAATAACATTTTTTGAATCTGAATACAATAATAGTGATAATATCATGATGTGTTTGTCTCCTGACAGCAAAGGTTTGTTCACACTATATTATAACGTTATTTACTGTGCGGTGCGGTACGTAATAGCAATGGAGTTAAACATATTTAACTGTCATTGCGGCAGTCTGCGACGCATTGCGTTGACGCTGATGCTCTCATATTTTGCCAAACGGCACTGAATGCCATCGCATGCGGTGACCTGCGTTGACCCGGCGTGACCCGCGACGAATTACCGTACATTGCGGTGGAAGTACGGCTACCGCATCGCATCGCACGGCAAACATCGCCTATAATAGTATGAATGAACCTTTACTGCAGTCGCAGAGGACAATTAGTTTGTATGCGGCCTTGCTACGTCGACGGGACGCTCACTTTTCGCTGCTACTGAGTCATTATAGCGCTCTGAACAGAACGGGGAACCTCCACGCTTGTTTTGTGCATGCACAAAACAAGCGTGGTGTACTGGCGCTCAAGGGCGACCATGGGGACCCTCTCACGACCCTCTGAAGTCCCAGCCAGTTCCCACTGCGCCACTGAGGGGTATGTGGAGATCTTGATGCGTTTGGCTTGGCGTTTTGATAATGTTTCAGCGTAATCCAAGCGCCGATCTGATCGCAGCAGTTTGTGAAAGGGTTTTGGTGATATTGATTTAAAAATGGACAGTTTTCCGCGCTATCACTGCATGTTATACACTTTTTATAGCGCAGTGCGATCGCTGGCCTGATCGCCGTATGTGTGACAGGGCCTTTATACCCCTGTCACACATACGGCGATCAGGCCTTGCGCTCTCGTTGCGCTGAAAAAAGGATCAAAACGCCATGCAAAACGCATTAAGGTCATCGAGAACCGATTGGGAACGCAGTGGACACCATGTAGAGCGGTGTAGGGTTCCCATGATCGCCCATGAGCGCCATACAAAGCACCGCGCTTGTTTACGCTCTGCTGCGATCAAGCCAGCGCTTGTATTGCGCTTATAAGTCGCTGTCTGCGTTGCTACACCTTCTCAACACGTTTTCATAACGTTCTCTGCGTCAGCGCGGAGAGTACAGAGCGAGTGCACGAAGGGTATATATTGGCTCAGATGATGCTTATTTTGGAATCCAATGTTGCTAGACAATTTGCATCGATTTATAGATGGAAAAAGGACCCTACCCAAATATTACACTTAATATTTAAACTTCTGACCACCACCCGCTGGAAGGTGCCTATACAGCATCCTCCAGAGGGCTCCCCATCTCTACCCAGAATGCCAAGCATACTTCCTCTTTCGAAACGGGTCTCGCCAATACAGGTCATGTTTATATTTTCCTCTCCCGAGATTCCTTTTTAGAATGAAATTTAGGCCTGCCACTAAGGCCAGGATTGTCCAATATTCCTACCACGGGTATGTTATTAGCCCTGGAGTCAATTAGGAGCCTGTCCGTGGGATTTCGGGAGATAAAACCGCTGGGTTTAACTCCCGTTTTTCCCGCGATTTTGGCCATGTGCGCTCGCATGTGCGGGGGTAGCAGAATTCGGAGGTTCCGAATTTTGATACTTACTTACTTCCTTTGACTTCCATCCCCTTGTTACTCGCTCTAGTTGGAATAGTATGAGCATGTTGTTTACTATTTTTGCGAGTAACTTACACATCCCTCCTGGCCTCCTGGCTGTTTTAGTCTTTCAGTTAGGAAGGTGGCCGCCCGTTTCCACCCCAGAAGGGGGTGGTCTTGGCCGGCCTTCATTATTAGATCCCCCGTATCCTAAGGCGTTGGTTTCCAACGGGTGGGATTTTCAGGGACGATGTTTATATCGTGGATCTAATTATTCACTCGGAGTTGCAATATACTTCGAGTCTGTCGGGGCAGCGGTGTGTCTTTCTAATAAGAAAAAGACTAGTCGCTTCCATTACCGACATGTGTGGGGGGAGCCTGAGTCTATTCTCAGGTCCAATATTATGTTCCCCTATGAATCCCTCGGGCATTGTTTGTTTATAAAAACAAGTCGAGGCATTCATAGGCGTCCCTACGTCCATTTTGTGTTATATGGGTTACGTCACATTGATGATACGCGGGGGCGTTCATCACGACGCAGGTATAACGTTCATTAGTCGTAGGTTGTACGTCAGTCTGGCGTCAGTTTTGATATTCATCATTAGATATGACGCCGGTCTACGTCAAAGTTTGACGTAGGTAGGCCCCTCACGTTGACAGTGTTGTCGAACGTGGGTTTTACACGTCAGGTATGACGTAGGTTGGGGGTTATTTCTGACATAGGTTTATGTCAGAGATATCCTTGACGCCTTGTCAGATATATGACGTTGGGCTTCATTATGTCGTTCATAGCTCCATACAGGATAGCTTGGTATAGGTGCTGACTTTGACTCTTTCTTCCTTATACAGGTGATATCAGTGAAAGAGTGTAAGTCTTGATAGCGGGTGTGGCTTTGGGTCTCCCCTGCTGTCGTTAGTCCCTATATTTATATTTATCAGGTTATTCTAATTCACTCGGGTTTTTTCATAACTATTGGGGGGAAAGCGTTTCCAGCGTGCAATAGACGTTCCGCCGTGGGAGTTCTCAGGTGATACCTCAGGGTTCGTCCGCTGCTGGTCCCGGTTTTTCGCTGATTGTCGAGCGAGCTAAGTTGTGCCAGGTGGAAAGAAGGTAAGAAATCTTAGCCTTTTCTAAATTTAGCGACGTTAGTATACATATCTTAGTTTAGATTAGTATCGTCGTTCTACCGGCTATAGTGTTCATTCACTATTTATTTGACTTAGATCTCTCCGTTTTTTCTTGAGTGTAGTCCTACTTTAGGTCTCCTTTGGGTATTATCTAAGACCTATTATATAGGTATCTTATATAGGTCTCCCATAGGTACTTTGTCTAACACAGCCTCGCCGCTCAGTCGAGGGTACGGCAGTGTTATAGGCCTATCGTATAGATATTTTATTATATCGTTGTATATATATTTGTGTGTATTATTCATAGCCACCGCTCATGAAGAGCTACGCTCGTATAGAGCTGTCATATATATACATTATATATTACCGTGTCCGTGTGTATTACTCATAGCCACCGCTCATAAAGAGCTACGCTCGTATAGAGCTGTTGTATATATATACATTATATATTACCGTGTCCGTGTGATTTTTATATAGGACCGTGTGTTCTACCATATCTTGTTGTACTGCTCGGGCCTGTAAGTCCCGCAGTAATCACGGGTAAGAGCCGCCAGTGTTCTATGGCGTCATGTGGCGTACTAAACATGGCATGGGATCCACATCCCTGGTGCTTCCGTCAGTTCTGACGTAAGGTTTATGTCAGAGATAGCCTTGACGCCTTGTCAGGTATATGACGTTGGGCTTCTTTATGACGTTCATAGCTCCTTACAGGATAACATGATATAGGTCCTGACTTTGACCCTTTCTTCCTTATACAGGTGATACAGTGAAGGAGTTGTAAGTCCTGATATCGGGTGTGACTTTAGGTCTCCCCTGCTGTCTAAGTCCCTATATTTTAATTTATCTGGTTATTCGAATCACTCGGGTTTTTCATAACAATTGGGGGGGAAGCGTTTCCAGCATGAGACGTACTACCGTGGGTGTTGTTCGTCCGCTGCTGGTCCCGGTTCTCGCTGATTGACCAGCGAACTAAGTTATGCCAGGTGGAAGGTAAGAAGTTCTTGGCCTTTTCTTGATTTAGCGACGTTAAAATACATATCTTAGTTTAGATTAGTATCGTTCGTCGTTATGCCGGCAATAGTGTTTTAACACTATTTATTTGACTTGGGTCTCTGCGTATTTCTTGAGTGTAATCATACTTTTATAGGTCTCCTTTGGGTATTATCTAACACAGCTTCGCCGCTCAGTTAGAGGGTAAGGCTAGTCCCAGTGGGACTTCAGTGTTATAAGCCTATCTTATATAGGTCTCCCTTAGGTATATCATCTAACACAGCTTCGCCGCCCAGTCAGAGGGTAGGGATAGTCCCAGTGGGACTTCTGTGTTATAGGCCTATCATGTAGGTATCTTATATCGTTGTGTATATATGCGTGTATTATCGAGATATTATCACCGCTCATAAAGAGCTATCATATATATATAATTATTATCGTGTCCGTGTGGTTATTATATCATAAGGCCGTGTTTTCTACCTTATTTACTAGTAGCTGTATCAGCTGCTCGGGCCTGTAAGTCCCGTAGAAAACATGAGTAAGAGCCGCCAGTGTTCTGTGGCATACTGAACATGGCATGGGATCCACATCCCTGGTGTTTCCGCCACCGCTAGTGCGGTAGAATCAATCCGTACCAGATGTGCAGTGGTTTCTTGACGCAGCACTGGGAGGCGATTGAAGCGGGACGAGCGGCGCTTATTCACCTGCAGGAGAAGACAGGGCTGGGTGTACAGCTACCGTCTAGTGAGGTGAGTGGTATGGTAGGAAAGGGTGCCCGTATAGACTCAACACCACGTGGTGGTGGCGACTCCGTACACATGGGTACCAGCGGGGCTCCGGCCCCAGCCAGTAATGTGGTTGAAGGCTCGGGTGGCGGTTCTGGCTGTGCTGGAAGACCGCTCCACCTAGGCGGTACGAGACCGGGGAAACCTGGACACGTACCAGTCGGACCTACCACGGTAACGAGCGTAAGCTTGTTGCCAGGCGGGACTGACACCACCCATTCCGATGCTACCAGGCACTTGATGCTGGTACCAGAGGCTGAGGGTGGTGGGGCTCCGGCCCCAGCCAGTAATGTGGCTGAAGGCTCGGGTGGCGGTTCTGGCTGTGCTGGAAGACCGCTCCACCTAGGCGGTACGAGACCGGGGAAACCTGGACACGTACCAGTCGGACCTACCACGGTGACGAGCGCAAGCTTGTGGCCAGGCGGGACTGACACCACCCATTCCGATGCTACCAGGCACTTGATGCTGGTACCAGTGGCTGAGGGTGACGGTCTTGCGCTGCGGACCAACGTTTCGTTGGTTAGCACGCCAGTTAGTTCTGCACTAGCTGGCACGCAGGATTTGCCGGCTATGTCGGCCTGTCTAACACTAGGGTCCACCCTCGCAAGAGGGAGATCCGCTCACGCTACAGCAGTGTCTTTGGGCACGGCTGGGCGGGTTAGCTACACTGCTTCTTCAGCGGCATCTTTGGGTGCCGTTGAGGGGGTAGGTCATGCCACCACAGCGGTACGAACCTGTACCACAGGTGGTGGCGGACATCCCTCTCTCGTAACAGGGGTGTCAGTAGCTAGCGCCGGGCCGTACGGCTCAGCGAGCGGGGTTATACCAGTGTTCAGTGGTAATGTGCAGCAGCCGGTAGTACAGGCTGCGCCGTTACCCATTCACACGACGTTCATGAACGCCCCTGGACAGGCTCAATTTCAGGCTCCGTTACCATCTCAGAATATGCTTCCGCAAATGAGCGGGTGACCCGGGCAGATGTTCGCTCAGGTTCCCAATCAACAGTGGTCAGGCATGTTTCAGGGCCCCCGGGTAGCAGTAGCTATCCCCTATGGGTTGCCTCAGGGAACTTGCTCGCCTTGGTCGCCCGCGTACACACCGCACGGTGTCTCGCCGCTAGTCTTGCACTAGCTGGTCACGCGGGATTTACCGACTACGTAGGCTTGTCTTACTCAGGGTCCACCCTCTCTAGCTATAGCCCATGTCGGGGTAGCATCAGAGGGGGAATTCGCTCACGCATTAGCAGTGTCTTTGGACGCAGCTACGCGGGCTAGCTACACTGCTTCCTCGGCGGCATCTTTGGGTGCCGTTCATGAACGCCGTGGACAGGCCCAGAATACGTATCGGTTACCGTTACGGCAGTCTATAACACACACGCTAGTTCTACTGTGGAAGAGAGCCCCGATCTCTTCCGACGGGGATGAGCAATAGCTTATCTCCAGGTAGAGCTGGCGACATTGTTCGTAGATCTGGAAACACTGCATCCTACCAGCCGGTGGCTAGTGTGTACGATTGGGCAGTGTGAACGGGCTACGGTCCCTACCATTACATGGTAAAAGTGTTAGGTGCCGGCATTAGCTGTGCTGAAGGCTCGGTTCACCAGTCAACTCTACCTCGGATGCGAGCTTCGGCTCAAATTCTACGGGGATGAACGCAAGTTTATCTTCAGGTGGAACTGGCAACACTCATGCTATATTTACTGCGCATTAGTTGGTAGTTTCAATGACTAACACTCATTCTATTGTTACTACGCACGAGTAAGTGGTAGTTTCAATGACTGAGGGTGATGGATCTGAACAGCCAGTTACCTTTGTTAACTGGCAGGCTGGCTAGTCCCGTACTAGCTGGCATGGGATCCCCCCGACGATGTCGGTCTGCATTGTGCAGGGTCTACACCACCCAAGTGGCTGTGTTTTCGAACACTGCTACGCGGGCCAGCTACTCCATACTATCATCTCAGCAGCATCTTCGGGTGCCGCTGCAGGGGTAGGTCATGTTCCATCCACCACAGTACACTTATTGCTGTAGGTGTGGGGGCGGGCATGACTCTCCAGCGGCAGCTGGGGGTAGCTGGGGCTATACCTATCGGTATGGCAGGTAGGACCTTGCTCCTGAACAATGGCGGCGCCGCTTAGCCAGTGGTATAGCCACAGGTGATGACAGCGACGTTTGCTATTGGTCACCCAGCGTTTTCGAACGCTGCTTTGCAGGTACTGACAGTCCCGGGTATTCCAATCAGTCCCCGCGCGTGTTCATGCTCTCTTCACACTTTCCACGCGGCTATTGGTATTATATTCCATAATACAAAACAGTAGTTTCAGGAAAGTGTTGAACAAGGGATTTGAATAGACGCAACACCGGGGCAGAGTATCCACACAGTGTGATGGTGTTTCTGCTAAGGGGAGACGTCAAAACTCGACCGCCCGTTGACTGCCGGTTACGGGCGGTTCCGCCCGGTTCTTTCAGGTCAAATGTTTTACTGGTATATGAATATTCGCGCATGCAACACTGAACAACCGCCGGTTGACTTAATGCTGTAATCTGACCAATTTACACTATCAATCTGTTACTTTGCGGTCATAATAGCTCTCTCTATAATCGTTCTTTAAAAAAACGACATTCATAGACTTTCGGTATTGATTTTAAAAAGTTAATTGAGCTATAAACAGATTGAAAAAGCCAACCCCAGCGAAAATCAATAGCTGTATTGTACTGGTTGTCAACAGAGACTTTTAAGTCTTAAAAGAGCCCATTACTTCAAGATGTTATTGCTCACGTGTGTGACGAGGCACTTTCAACCGGTCGTGTTCACCAGAGTGTTACTATTTGACCTCATTATGTGTGTATATTATAACAGACGACACGTTTTGTGAGAACCGAACGGAACCGGCCATAACCGGCGGTTGCCGGGCGGTCGAGTTTTGACGTGATCCCTAACGGTGTAGGATCTGGGCGACCGGTTAACCTGATACTGACCGGTATGCGCGATCCTCCGATAGTGTTGGCCTGCATTGAGCAGGGTCTATAATGAATCCTCTACGGTAGCCCCTGGTAAGGGGCAGCCACGAGGGTTGGATACTTTCCACCGCGGCAGTGTCTTCTGACATGGCCACAGGAATCAACTACTATCTCTCCTGGCAGCACCGATGAGTGCAGCTTTAGGATTAGGTGACGCTCTCGTCTCAGCGGTACTCACAGTACTATCTTTGACGACGAGTGGACCTTTTTCCTTCGGCAGCTAGGGGAAAGTAGCTGGCGCTGTTTTCATTGAACAGCGAGTAAGACCTAGCTCACGAACACTGGCGGCGCTGTCCAACCTGTGGTGTGGCCACAGATAGTGACGGCGAAGCATGGTGATGTTCCTCCAGCGTTTTTACGTGGAGGGGCAGGCGTTGATACTTCGGGTGGGACCTACCCGGTCCCATCGCCCTCATATACCGCAGCCACCGAATGGACACCCTGGTTGAGGGTTTACCACGGGTGGTCCTGGTTCCGGAGCTAACTGACTAGCATCCTAAATGTGCCAGGGGGTCAGGTTCCAACATTAGTAGTAGGATATTTTCCCTGTCTGCCATGACATACCTTTAGTTACAGTTATGTCTACAGATAGGCCCATGTAACCCGTCACAGGTACTCTTACCACGACGGTAGTACATGGGAATTGAGTCCTGCGAACGTGTCGGGTACCGTCCCAGCGGGTCCTGCGATAGATCAGAGTTTCAATCTCACTCCTGGGCAGGTCAGGCGACGTTGATACCGAGACAGTCACACTATGTTGTGACCATACTTCATTATTCTAGGTGAAGTAGGAATATGATGTCGGTGTGTATCCCGGTAATAAAGCTGGGACACTGCCGGACACCAGTATCTCGGTGAATGGATATCGGTGGTGCCACATAGACTTGTACTGTCTGGCGCGAGGGTTCATTCAACTTCGTCTGTCTTAAGGGGCAGGTTCTATCCTATCCTGCCGCAGCGCCTGGTGGCGTAGCGGCAGGGCCAGGAGGCCGACTCCGGGACGGTGTCTTACACACTGTTCCCTGCTAGGTCGGTTTTTGAACTGGTTCGCGATCTAGTCGCGTACCATCCAAGTTTGCCAGAGCGGTTCTTACCGCATAAGCAAGACATATCCGATAGGTATGTGCAAGGGGGGCTTCTCGCCCTCTTAAGTCTCTGGGTCTCTGGGTCTCTGGGTCTCTGAGTCTCTGGGTCTCTGGTTTCTTTTCTTTTCTGTTTTTGTCAAAACGGCTTTTGGGTAAGCCGGGTATTTAAGCTTCTGACCTCCGGTATTGTTGTTTATTGGAGATTTACCCTCGCTCCTCCGCCTGTACTCGGTGCCAGTCTGGATGGAATCCAATAATGCAAATTGTCTAGCAACATTGGATTCCAAAATAAGCATCATCTGAGCCAATATGTATAAAACTTAATGTTTTACATATTGGCGATGATGTTAATTGCTTATTTTGTCCAATGTTGCTTCCCGGGCCCAGCCCACCCCACAGCGAGGGTGCATTCTCGTTATGGCGAGATATGGGTTCGAAAGAGGAAGTATGCTTGGCATTCTGGGTAGAGATGGGGAGCCCTCTGGAGGATGCTGTATAGGCACCTTCCAGCGGGTGGTGGTCAGAAGTTTAAATATTAAGTGTAATATTTGGGTAGGGTCCTTTTTCCATCTATAAATCGATGCAAATTGTCTAGCAACATTGGACAAAATAAGCAATTAACATCATCGCCAATATGTAAAACATTAAGTTTTATACAAATTCAAACATTGAAATAGTAGAAATTATACAGTCCTCAAAATAAGTAACTGCTTATAGGTTATAGATATAGTCTTAACTCCAACACTATAGCTCCTACGTAAACATATTAAATTATGAAATAGGCCTATATAGTAAAGAAAATACTTCTCTTTAATTCGAGAGATATTGTTCACGACTGTCGGTTTATGATCAAGAACGCAACATTGTGAAGGATTGAACAAAGTGCAGTTTACACTTGGGATTTGAACCCGCGGGACAGTGAGACAGGTATGTGTATGGGCTGCATTGATCAATTGAAGCATCCCAAACCCTCATCTTATTACTATCGACCCATGAGTTGTCGCTACCAGTTAATCAATAATCTGCCTGTTGCTACATGTAGTCCGAGGCTGCGTGTAGGCGAACAAAATGTTAAAATGAAAAACGGACTTTGTTTTGGCTTTTTTAGGCAAATAACAAAACGACGTGAAGATTGAATGAATATTAACATATTCATGAATATTAACATACATGTATATATATGGTCACGCGTTATGAACTCGCCTCCCAATAGGGTGGTGCCGTTACATTTTTTAGTTTTATGCTGTCATTTTCCTCAAATATTTTCAAAACCACAAAAGCTATCTCAACAGATTTGGTATCATTTTAAAGCCCTAATAACAAGCTATCTGTCTGCAAAATGGCATTGGTATAGCTAATACAGAATAGGAGATACAGCTGTTTGATGTTTGGAGACCAGGGGTGGTGCTGGAAGGGGTGCCGCTGGAAGGGGTGCCGCCTGTACAAACTCAATGGGGATAATCCAATAATGGCGAGAGTCTTTGTTCTTTTTACAATAACTAGTCATCCCACAATGTTACAAACACCATTCTGGTCCCATTTTAAAGGATATTTAGTAGTCTTTGTATGTGGTTCAACAGACTTGTCAACTATTTGTAACAACTAATTAATTATGGATAAGACCATAATCACCAGCTTTCTTCCTATTCGCTACACAGTCAACATGAATAATCAGCCTCAATTTACCGGATTTATAAAAATGACTATAACAGAAAAGGTTTTCAACCTATGATAGCAAAAGTATACATTTTTGAAAAGCTTGTGACTAGAGGAATTCAGAAATGCAGTTTATATCAGGGAAGGGTTCATCCTTAAACAAATATTTCTGAAAATTCTAAAAATATATAAAATAAAAATTGGAGATATTCACTAGCCGGTATAATTACCATACCGACGTAGTAACTTTGACAATTATATATAATCTAATGGGTAATTTCATGAGGAATTCAAATATGTAAAGTAAATAATGAGAGGGGTAGGTATAAAAAATATATGGATCTCAAATTAAAAATTAAAAAACTCTGATATTTTCCCGAACATTTCCGATCATACCATTTTAGTTCTTGGTCGTACTATAATTTTAATGGCATATTTGGTTTCCTCATACAATTTCCCTTCAGAAAATGTATACTTTTACTACCTCATGGGGGTATACAAGCAAATATAAATGTGTAAAGTTAAAATCATGTCGCGAAAGCCAAAATCCGTGTGTAACGCGAAAGGAGGCGAGCTTAAAACACATGACCATATACATTCAATCTTCATAGTGTGTGTGTGTAATATCACAAATTAAAGGAAAGAAATGTCCATACCACTTTATAATTGAATACTTTTACGTCGGAGCTATTATTGTGTTGAAGTTGAGACATATTAAAGGAAGGGTCCCGCAAGCACAACATTGAGCATTATTTGTTAGAAAAATAATTATCGAGCCGAAATTACGTAATTATATAGAACAAAACACCATACTAGTCACACAAATGAATAAAAACTGCCATCACTCAACATGCAATTTTTAAAATTCGCGGCGATCAAAAGTCCCGGTGTCGATGACGTCACGGGTATCGGTGCTAAAATTTGCGCATGTGCATTGTATAACTATGACATCATCGACACTGGGATTTTCGATCGCCGCGAATTTTAAAAAGTGCATGTTGAGAGATTGCGGTTTTTATTTGTTTTTGTCATAAGTGTGGTGTTTTGTTCTATATAATTACACAAGTTGGGCTTGATAGTTATTTTTCTAACATATAATGCACACTTTTATGCTTGCGGGACACTTCCTTTAATGTATTACCTGGTCAGTTACTTATTTTGAGGACTGTATACTCCTTGTAGTAGACAGAAGGAATAACAATGACCCACGTTTAAAGCTCTTAATCACATTGCTTGTTATGTCAATCCTATTTAGAGAGTATTATCCTAGCTTAGCGTAATGCGATAATGCCACTTTTGTAGTCATGGAAGAGTGTCAATTGGCGGGAATTTTGAACAGGTGTATTAACACTTTCCACGCGGCCGTTGGTTTTACCATGTACAAAACAGATTTTTCAGAAACCTTTCTCAAATGTCAAGGTCTATCTGAAGGATCACTGAACCAATACTAGTCATGTTTGTAATTCTAATGCATTTCTCATGGTGATTCCAAGTATCGTGATGAAATTCAATAATGTTGACATATTATTTGAAACATTTTATGACATTTTGGAATGTCGGCTGCTGCCTGCCGCGTGGAAAGTGTTAATAACATTGTTAAATCTGAATATATTAAAATGATAGGGTCATTCAATAAGTTCTACCCCATACCTCATAACTTTGTTGTATAAGCCAGTTTTATGAAATATTCCACAATTATAGTTTTGAACCTCAGCTACAAATTCATAGTAGATTGGTCTGAGTACTGGTTGTACTTTTCTGGAGATGCAGTACAAACCAAAGGTCCAAGTAGTGCGACGGAAACGATTAAAAAAACAGCCAAATGTTTCATAAGAGCTACTTTTGGCCAATTCTAATCGGTAGATTATAACCGTTCTAAATTACAGATATCTCTTGAACAGACTATAAACAATAACATTAATTGATGTACCCTATGTATATATAATAGTATGGGGAATGCCCTCTTAAGGCAGAACCAGACCAGGACAGCCATTAGTTTTAACCCTACCACAGAGAACCGCTGCAAAAATATCATATTTGCTCTTCACTATGGCTTGACTTGGCTTGACTTGTAACAACGAAAAATTGACTTAATAGCTGTATTCCAGTTTGCTAAAGGCGTAGCAATACATTCGAGTTGACGCATTGACGCATTCTACGACGCATTTGACGACTCATTGACGCATTCCGCGACGCATTCTACGACGCATTGACGCATTCGACGACGCATTGACGCATTTGGCGACGCATTGACGCATTTGACGACGCATTGACGCATTTGGCGGCGCATTGACGTTCGAAGCAATATATTGCTTCGAATGCAATCGTTGAGAAATGCGTCAATGCGTCGTCAAATGCGTCAATGCGTCATAGAATGCGTCGTGAAATGCGTCAATGAGTCGTCGAATGAGTCAATGCGTCGTGGAACGCGTCGTCGAATGCGTCAATGCGTCGTAGAATGCGTCGTGGAATGCGTCAATGCGTCGTGGAATGCGTTCGAGTTCTTCAATGTAAGAATGGATTTACCCAATTTCTTGTCATTATAGACTCAACACTTCAAAGCGTTAACATGTATTCGGTAGCTCGCCCCCATGCCTGTTCACTTTGCGATAAAGGTTTCGCCAGGAGATACGATCTACAAAGGCATCAAAACACGATGCACTCTGACGAGGAATCAAAAATGACCGACGAAGATACCGAAATGAATGATTCTGAATCCGGATATTACCGTAACTCTGAATCCGAAAGGGACTCGTCTGATGTGGAACCAGAAAAGAATGAAGAAAGCGAAGAAGAGTCTTCACAATCTGACGAAGAAATGTCTAGTGATGAGCTGGAAGACAATGCCGCATATCGGAAATGGCACGCGCAAGCCATAGAAGACACGAATGATGTGTGGACTGAGACATATGAAAAATGTATCCTATTTGGTATGAATGAAGAGGATGCGAAGGAAAAGGCCAATATGAAAACTCTGTGGACCGTCAAACGTGTCTTTTTCGATAGCTACAAGACTTTTTTGAATCGAAATATTGAGCTGAAAGACGATGATACTCACCAGGAGATACTAGCTGCCATCCAGGAAAAGATAGACAAGGGATTAGACATATCCACTGCCGTTAAAAGAGTCGTGACTAAACATCGAACCATTTTTGACGCGCTATTTCAGGAAAGTGAACCACATGGAAACTGATGAAGACAGTAATGATTAAATATCAAAGACTTTTAAAAGTAAAGGTCGCGGTCGCTGGTACACGTCTAAAAAGTGTGTGTGCATACATTGACCCTCGACACTTCAATCAAACTCGTTGGGCGAAAACCTGTATGAGTCATCAAACTTGTCCATGTTCTGTATTGATTATTGCATAATTGATTGTAATGCTAGATGCAATCAACGTTGTATTAGGTGTATTGGTCCTCCGTACTTCCAACTTTCAATCAAATAACCCTTGGGGAAACCCCGGATGAGTCATCAAACATGAAACTTGTTCAGACTTGTCCATGCTCTATTGAATATTGCGCAACAAATTGCAATATGTGTGCAATCAATTTTGATCTCGAATCAAAGGACGTTAATCTGGTTAAGTGCGTGTTATTAGGCCTAGTTTTTATATCAACTTTAATTTTAAAAGTTGTGACTGTTTTCTAAAGATAAAATAAAATAAAATTTATAGAGGCTTTTTAAAAAACTTGTTGGAGAAACTGTGCAGTTATTACAAATGACCAATTGAATTATTGTCTTTGTATTTATGTACCTTAAAAGTATAGTATCATGTATGCTAATACAACAATTGTATGTAAATGCAAGTGCATTATAAAATGTAGGTAACAACTAAAATAAGTTAACCGTACCATTGTCATCGCGTTATAATGTAAATGTCTTGTTATCAATAAATTTATACGAAATTAATCAAATGTGTTGTTGTTCTTTATTCTACTACATCTTATATAGTAAGGAATTCTGAAATGTAATCCCTGGTGTCATCATTATTTTACACTGTAATGCTAAAGATCGTCATATTCAATACATTTGTACCGAAACTTTAAAATTAGAGGCGAATATGGTAGAACATACATACAATACAGAAAATATGTATAATGAGACGATACGACCTGAATACATACTCAAACATTTATTTAGTGAAGCAGATCCTGATAGATAGTCTATGAATGCCAAAAACACACACACAAACGGGGGAAATCACACGAAAAAACGCCGCATATCCCTTAAAACGAGACAATATATCCCATCCATGGTCAGGTTAACCCCCCTTCTTCCCGGGGAGCAACGGTCCCTTAATACCGTTTTTCCGCCAGTATTCCCTGATGTTAACGTAGGGTTTCCCACGAAATGTTTGCACCGCGACGTGCCGATCCCCTTGAATGACTCTGCGCGTCAACTCTCTATCGGTAGGATACGGGGGTCCACCGGATGTCTTTAACTAGTCCCTTCTTGACGAGCTTTTTCTATATTTTAGTAAGTCATTTAAAACACATTTTGATAGCATTTTTACAGTTTTCTTGTTGTAGTTCCAGAACAAAATACACCCTAACCTTCGATTCGAGATCAAAATTGATTGCACACATATTGCAATTTGTTGCGCAATATTCTCAAATATGACTCAAAAGCCTGACGTTTCTTAACTAAACCCTATAAAACGCTACTGTAAATCGGCCTGACTCAAAACGCGACTATAAATCCAGCCATTTCTTAACTTAACCCTATAAAACGCGACTATGAATCCAGCCATTTCTTAACTTAACCCTATAAAACTCGACTATAAATCCAGCCATTTCTTAACTTAACCCTATAAAACGCGACTATAAATCCAGCCATTTCTTAACTTAACCCTATAAAACGCGACTATAAATCCAGCCATTTCTTATCTTAACCCTATAAAACGTGACTATAAATCCAGCCATTTCTTAACTTAACCCTATAAAACGTGACTATAAATCCAGCCATTTCTTAACTTAACCCTATAAAACGTGACTATAAATCCAGCCATTTCTTAACTTAACCCTATAAAACGTGATTATATGGTCCCACTGTAACGGGCGATTCTTAACTCATCCCTCGAAAAAGTGCCTATAAATCGGGATTGCACCAAAAACGGGCGATTCTTAACTTATATATTAAAAAAGTGCCCCAAAAACGGGAGATTCTTAACTTATATATTAAAAAAGTGCCCCAAAAACGGGAGATTCTTAACTTATATATTAAAAAATTGCATATATGGTCCCACTGTACTACTCTAGTCGTGGGCAATCCGTTACCACATCTGAAGATCAGTCTATAAGCCCAGCTCGACCCCCTCTACGAAAAATATCGTTAGACTTCGTGGATCTTTAATCGACACGTTTCGGAGACATCGACGTTAAGCTTCAAGACATCGACTTAAAGCTTGACGCGCAAAACAAACGAATTAGTCAGTTAGCTGACGAACATACAACATCAGGCCATGGGAGTATCGATGATATTCTTCAAAGACTCGATATGCAATTGGTAGAATTTGAGAAACAAATCTCCGACTTAAAGAATAAAATGTCCAACTGTACAGATTGCAGATCCGAACAACCATAGGTTACTGGGATGAAATGTTTAACGGGGCTCACAGAGATTTCTCACAAGAATTAAATCAAAATATGCTTATTATCTTGTTAAGATGGTGTAGAAAAAACCCACCCATGTGATGCATGTAATGATTTCTTCACAAAATCCCTAAAAATAAAAATGAGAAGTAAGAGAATGTTCTCAGCCTGTCCTTGGTCATGTTGGTCTCTTAAATGTTTTTCTCGTTTTTGTTTCTCGATATAGACCAGGGAGGTTATCACTGTGCTTCAGATAACAAATCATTGGTGGTCTTCAAGTTTATTCATGTTAGATATATGCTTATCTAATATTGGGTTGATTTAGATGGATTTGTTAATTTCGATATGGATCTCATCAACATAATACAAACTATCAAATTTATAAATTTTACGCGTTCAATTTTACACGGACGATCACAAATTACGCTCAATTATTTCAGACGGCAATGATACACTCTCAGCAAAAAAGGTTCAACTTAGAACAATGAATGGTTCCTCACAATGTCCTCCATATGGAACCCTCATGGGTTCTTCCCAAGAACCATTTCATTGAAGAACCTTCTTGAAAAGTTCTTTAAAGAACCAAAAAAAGGTTCTTCAGTTTTGTCCTCTATATGGAACCCTCTTCAGGGTTAAAGAACCCTCTTGAAAGGTTCTTTCAAGAAATACTTAGAAATAGATTGTTTCAAGCACCAATTTATTTTGCTGTTTGCATACTTTTCTAATTTACTTCATTAATATAATGCATGTATCTGGTTTGTGAACAATCACCAAGTGAGTGACGTCTTGAATTAATCATGTTAATAAAATGGATATATAAATCCTTACAAAATCTACTTTCCATGGTGTTAATTTTAAAGAAGCCGATGCACACCCCAGCCAACATCGACCGTGAGCCCACAGTGGGCCCTCATGGAACCCTTAATATTTTGTCCACTTTGGCCCGTATACAGGCCAAAGTGGACAAAATAGTAAGGGTCCCATGAGGGCCCACGATCGATGTTGGCTGGGACCCGTGTGTCAAATAGTAGTGAAGTGCAAGTCATTATAAACGAAATATCACAGCTATTCATGGACCTTTTTTCGTATTTTAGGGTTCTATAAGGAACCATTGACTCAGAAAGAACCTTTCATTCTGGGTTTGTATCCTTCTTAGAACCATAAAAGGTTCCTTGAGTGCAGAAGGTTCTAAATCGAACCCAAGCTTACTCAAAGAACCCTTTCCGAACCATTTTTGCTGAGAGTGTAAAGGCTGAACAAAGCATTACCTTATGTGCGAAAACCCCAAGTTTAAAGGAAATGGGGCTCCCTCAACCTCGGAACTCGCAATGCTCCTAACAGCTAATTTATAGCCTTACAATTCATCTTTTTAATTTGAGATTGCACGTGAAGGCAAGAACAACCAAGAAGAATTGGTGATCGCCAACGCAGAAACGTGTAATTCCTTAGTGAAATTTACCGGCTGATACCCGCGTACCTGTTACACAATCCTGCGTATTAAAAAGCCATGTCGAAACATTGAAACCGTAGTTTGTCTTGCTCTTTTAGCTGTATTTTTTCAATATGTAAACAAGATAAATGTATGAATTCGATATTTTTGTTTTTGATTAAGCTATAATCACAGCATTAGGAGGATATTTTATACACGGTAGCTATCTTTTGATACATGTAGAGACAGATGGATGTGTACAAATCAGTTCGCAGATTGCAGTACCATGGTTTGCGCATCAGGCAGACGATGTAATGGTGAACAGAGGAAAAAAGTAAGCTGAGAAAGCAAAGAAATTCTCCTGCTCAGGATGTAAGGTACAAAGCAGTAAGATCAGAGATACAAAGGAAGCTTAGGAATGACAAGGCAGCTTGGCTTGAAGAACAGTGCCAGAAGATAGGAGATTTTGACACATTTGGAAAATCCAAGAGAATGTTTGACATGATCAAATCTGTGAAAAATGACGGCAAAATACCATCACAGCAGACATGCATAAAAGATGAAGCTGGAAATGTGTTAGACCATAAGGAAGACATCTTGAACAGATGGAAAGAGTATGGTGCTCAGCTGTTTGAAAGACCAGAGGAGGAGGAACCATTGACTGAGGAACACATTTCTCCAGAAGATCAAGAACCACCACCTCTCTTGTCAGAAGTTGAACATGCTATGAAAAGACTAAAAACTGGTAAATCACCTGGACTAGATGGCATACCTGCAGAGCTGATCAAAGCCACAGGCCTAGTGGGTATCACATTTCTACTCAAACTATGTACCAGCATCTGGAAAAGCTGTCACTGGCCTCAAGATTGGAAGATACAGGAGTTTGTAGTCTTATTCAAAGCAGGATATCGTAAACAGTGTTCAAACTACCGAACTATTGCACTGATTAGTCATACCAGCAAAATCCTCCTGTTGAACGCCTGAAGAGGAAGTTGGAATATGAACAACCAGAAGAGCAAGCTGCGTACAGGAAAGGAAGAGGTACAAGAGACATGCTAGTATGTTTACAAATTCTGATGGAGAAAGTAATTGCCATTGATCAACAAGTATCCATTATGTTCATAGACTACTCCAAGGCTTTTGATTCAGTAAGCCACTGCAAACTTTTTGAGGCATTTCTGGAAATGGGCTTCCCCAAGCATCTCGTCGCACTCTTGAAATCTCTGTATGTGAACCATAGAGCTACAATAAGATGGAATGGTGAACAGACAAAGGAATTTGAGATTGGAAAAGGAGCAAGACAAGGATGCATAATATCACCACATCTTTTTGTCACCTACACCGAGAAGGGCATGCGAGAGGCAGAGGTCTCAGAATATGGAATTAAAGTAGGGGGAACACATATTTCAAACTTACGATATGCTGACGACACCGCACTTATTGCCAATTCAGAGGAGGAAATTGTACGCCTAACCAACAGTGTGAATGATGTAGGAAAGGAGCTGAACTTGAGGCTAAATGTCAAGAAGACCAAGTTACTTGTCGCTGGAGGTGATCCTGAAGAACATCATACCATCATGATCGACGGTGAGAGAGTTGAACATGTAGATCACTTCAAGTATCTTGGATCTACAAAGAGAGCTGATGCCAACTGCTCAAATGACATCAAATCAAGGATTGCCATTGCCAAGAAAAGAATGATAGACCTGCAGTTGATCTGGAATGACAAAAACCTTTCCAATCGTCTCAAAATGAAATTGGTCAAGACCCTTGTATGGAGTGCACTCATTTATGGCGCTGAAAGCTGGACACTGTGCAAAGCAGATGAGAACAGAATAATGGCAGCTGAAATGTGGCTATGGAGGAGAATGCTTTAAACATCAACTGGAAGCAGAAAAGAACAAATGTTAGCATTTTGCAAGAGCTAGAAACAGATAGACAACTGTTGGGAAAGGTTGTAAGCCTTAAACTAGGATACTTCGGCCATACGCTCAGGGGAAGTGGAAGCCCCCTATCTCTCAACCTCATTGAGGGAAAAGTAGAAGGAAAGAGAAAACGTGGCAGACAGAAGAAAAACTGGTTTGATAACATCAGGGAATGGACTGGTCTCAACTACGTTCAAGCCAAACGTGCAGCACAAGATAGAACAAAGTGGAGAAAGAACACTAAGAAGAGTGCAAATATGGTCGCCAATCATCAGTAGTGATGGAGGCATCAAGGTATCAAGGTATTACAAAAATAAAGACAAAAGAAAAAGTAATCCTAGTGAGATTCGAACTCACGCGTAAAGAATATCCTTTTGAAACGCAACCCAACGCCTCTAACCACTCGGCCATCGAGAAAGTAATTGTATTGGTGGCAAAGAATTAATTAATACCTAATACTTATTTAAATTGTGGTCATTTCCCCAATAATCATAAAACTATAATATAAGACCAGAATATAGTAAGTATTATATATTATTGCCTGTGACTATCCCTTTTCTACCATTTCGCATCAAAATTGAGGTGTATAATATGAAATTTCGAGCTAAACACGTGACTAACTTAAAATTACCCGCCATGTTCAAGAACTGTTATTTAACTTGCAAAAACGAAAAGAAAGGACACTGGTTTTTGGATTATTTAATTTAGTTGTACCTAGGAATGTGATTTTTAGAATTTTTCGATGGATATTCGCGATTACCACGATTACATGTTAAACCAATACGAATTGCATACCGTATTTAGGTAGATCGTGACCACCGTCGGCATCAGGCATTACATTAACACCAGCTTGTATTTGGACCACATAAATATACTAATGTTTAATTTATATGATTAATGTATTTTATCAGTGCCTGCCGACTGTTCGGAAATACTTCAACTTAACCCTGATGCGCCAAGTAGTATTTACGCCATAAGAATACAGCAAACCACGCTTGCAAGAGTTTACTGCGATATGGAATCGGATGGAGGTGGATGGACGGTTATTCAAAGACGTCAAGATGGATCTCAAGATTTTGTCAAAAGAAATAAAGATCAATACTCTCACGGATTTGGAGTTCTAAGCGAAGAACATTGGCTTGGTTTGTCGCAAATAAATGCTCTAACTTCACAAGCGTTTAATCTTAGAATAGACACAATAGATAGTGATGGAATGCACTTGTTGACGCTGAACATTTCATTGTCTGTGGTAGCTCTTCATCATCGCAGGGAGTACAGTCTCGCACCTTTTACAAAGTACTTGTCATCTGCAATTCAGTTCGTTAGTCACGAATATTACAGCTGCAAACAGCACTGCTGATATATTGATAAAAGGAACCAGATTCAAAGCTGCTGTTGGGAAAGGAGGCTGGTGGTTTCCAAACTTACCAAGTAGTTATCAAAATGCTGAACATCTCAACGGAAACTATCCAATTAAGTGGAGCACGTACGAACGTACATATTATGAAATACCCGTCACTGACAAAACACTTGTATTCACCGAGATGAAAATACGACCTACTCATTTCAGCCTGAAGCCGTAACAATCTTGTTACCAGCGTACGCATCAAACGGTATACTTTAAGTATAGTTACAGCAAGAGTCCATTATTTTCGTGTACAAAAACCTGTTGGAGGAACAGGTTCAAAGGCAATTTTAACCCATTTTATATTTGGCTTGATACGGAAATTGATGACAAATTCTAATGTAGATCTTTTTCATGTTTCGATTCATACATTCGCGTCACACCAAATCATTTTTCAGATTATCAATTTGGGTCTTCGTATTTGTCTGACCATTCTCAGTTAGAATTTGGTGATATTTTTAGCCAAAAAAAGGCCTTCCCCTTAATCTTAGATATGCAGCCAGGCCCGTAACCAGGATTATTTTATAGTGGTTGTGACACCAGTTTCATTATTTGGGGAAATTTGACATTGTCACATATTGCCTATTACAATCCCTTAGTGTAACACCAGTGTTGACATTTCTTGATAATATATCAAAACTCAAAATACCTAGGATTGTCCATTATAAAGTGGGATATGTCGATATCATGAGCTTTCTTCCATTTTTGTAACAACATTGATTAACAGTATTGTTTTATTTTGCACTAACCCGAATGGGAGCCACAATAGACATGATATAGAGTGTGTTGAAGATAACATTTTGTAATAAAGTATTATAATTGTCGACATCTCTTATTTAATTATTTTGTTTAAAACCCGATACATATGATAGAATACTGATTGATTTCATTCAAAATAATTATCAACTTTTAAATCACTACCGACCATACTCCATAGGTTATATTTGTTATCTTGTTTAAACAATATCCATTAGTAATCTATACAACTAACACAAATGTACCTAACCAGGTGCCTTTATGTTTAGCTAATTCAAAATCAATTTATTAATTGGTATCAAACGTCTAGGATTTATTATAGGCTACATAAAACGAGCCATTTTCTCTCCATCAATCCTGGAAGATGTAGTAAATAATTCTTTAAGATATGAGGCTTTAAGTAACCCAATACATAGTGACATGGTAGTAATGTTGTGACGCTGATTTTCCATAATTCTGGATATTTCAATGATTATCATTTAGAATATGATTTACTTGAACTGGCAACAGTGTCCCGCCGTCTTCGAAAATTAATTCCGTATACGTGGACACCAATTTGTGCCGACTCGCCACTCCAGGAGGTTATCAATACTACTTTAAGCCACGTTTTAATTACAGAAGGTCAGATTGGTACACTTCATGTTAGCTTAATAAAGGATTAGTCAAGATGCTGGGTGCTGTTTACTATAATATGAGTAAGTTGAACGTTCATTGAATACATAATAATGCATATGCTCGTATGTTAAACTTAGAAGCTGTGTCCGTTATAATTATTCTTGTGTGTTTTGATCCCCCTCTCCGCCATGCGAGTAATTCCCCAAAGGCACGTCATAAAATCAACATGGGAATACATAATCCATGTTAACACTTGCTGTTTATTCCGTCAGAATACGATATTATATTCTGAGCATGGACTCCATGGTAATGATCATTGGATTGAGGTCAAGCATCCCATATTACTACCATGTGATTTTACATGTATTGGCTGTTTATGTAACCAGTCCTACAGAAAAGTGTCGTAGCAATTCCATTGTTCTATGGGATGTTATTGATTTATATTAAATTTCGTGCTATCGAAAGCAGTCAAGCATGTATAGAGGATTGTTGAGCTGTGATTTATTACACACAAATGGTCACACAATACAATGATATCACATAGAAAAATACTTTGCAACACATTTTTCTCATTAGTTGTGATTAAAACACCATAAGTTGAAAAGTATCCACTCAATTGATATAATTGAGGTTAAAAATTACGAGAAAGAAATTTGCTCGCTTAATGCGCAGCATGACCTATTTTATGTTTTCGGTATCGATTATTGATTTCGAATTAACTAACATAAAAAAGCACCTGGTCAGGAACTTTTCGTGTTAGGTGTATTTTTAAAGCGCCTCAATCAATCCACCATCTACGTCGTACAATGAAAACCAAAATGGCGTCTGCTGTTGCTTTAGTTCTTCTGTTGGCGTTATTCTCGATCCGCAAGACCAATGCGGTAGATGGATATAATGTTAAGCAAACCGCTCCGATTATCCAATCTAGTCGTGGGCAATCCGTTACCCCATCGGAAGAACAACCTGTAAGCCCATCTCGACCCCCGCTACGAAAACTATCACTAGACTTCGTGGATCTTTTATCGACACGTTTCGAAGAAATCGTCGTAAAACTCGACGCGCAAAACGAACGAATTCTTCAGCTAGCTGAAGAACATACAACAGGCTATGGGAGTATTGATGACATTCTTCAAAGACTCGAGATGCAATCGGTAGAATTTGAGAAACAAATCTCCGACCAGCGACAGATGATAGTTGACCAAGCGGAGGAAATGGATGTATTGAAGAAAAAGATTCGCAAGCTTCAAAAGAATGATGATAGTGCACGGCTGTTTGACAGTCCGATTTATTATGACGTCATCTTAACGTTTCTCAATACTTTCGATAGTTCGATTATCACGCAAACCAGTTGAGTGCATGTACTATGTACGCGTCCTATATCTCAACGTGCAATTATGCGCAAGCCGCAAATCTAAGCACCATTTACACTTATTTTTTTCTCGTTTGGCCTCTCTCTAGAGTCTCTTATTTAACGTTGGACCAGCGGGAAATCTTATGATTCATACACTAAATACAAACATTTCTTGTGCATAAGATGCTATCATTTTCGTATCCGGGCCTCCAATATTTGGTTTGTATGTTAACATTATTTTGGTAACATCGTTTTCAAGTTTGCTTACGAAACAGCAGTTCCCTATATCTCAACGTGCAATCATGCGGAGCTCCGCAAATCTAAGCACCATTTACACTGATTTTTGTCTCGTTTGGCCTCTCTCTAGAGTCTCTTATTTAACGTTGGACCAGCGGGAAATCTTATTATTTATACACTAAATACAAACATTTCTTGTGCATAAGATGCTTGCATTTTCGTATCCGGGCCTCCAATATTTGGTTTGTAATTTCACATTTTACTGCTCACACCGTGTGTTTCTTTTAGTATTCGTCATTTGGATTCTCAAAATGGATGCCAGTAACACACAAGCAGCAGGTATAGGACTAGTAAAAAAATGTGCCCTCCGATTTGCTTTTTTGTATATTATATCACATTTTGAGTTACGTATAATGTTTTTTTATCGAACTGGTCAATCTGCGACATATTTGGCGGAATAACTTACGTTCGCGTTGAAACCGCAACCAAAAAAGTCTTTTTTAGAGCGCGCAAGGCTAAAAAAGCTGAATATCCTAATATGTGCCCCACGAATTTGCTTTTTGGGATATTATATCACATTTTGAGTTACGTATAATGTTTTTTTATCGAACTGGTCAATCTGCGACATATTTGGCGGAATAACTTACGTTCGCGTTGAAACCGCAACCAAAAAAGTCTTTTTTAGAGCGTGCAAGGCTAAAAAAGCTGAATATCCTAATATGTGCCCCACGAATTTGCTTTTTGGGATATTATATCACATTTTGAGTTACGTATAATGTTTTTTTATCGAACTGGTCAATCTGCGACATATTTGGCGGAATAACTTACGTTCGCGTTGAAACCGCAACCAAAAAAGTCTTTTTTAGAGCGTGCAAGGCTAAAAAAGCTGAATATCCTAATATGTGCCCCACGATTTGCTTTTTGGGATATTATATCACATTTTGAGTTACGTATAATGTTTTTTTATCGAACTGGTCAATCTGCGACATATTTGGCGGAATAACTTACGTTCGCGTTGAAACCGCAACCAAAAAAGTCTTTTTTAGAGCGCGCAAGGCTAAAAAAGCTGAATATCCTAATATGTGCCCCACGATTTGCTTTTTGGGATATTATATCACATTTTGTGTTACGTATAATGTTTTTTTATCGAACTGGTCAATCTGCGACATATTTGGCGGAATAACTTACGTTCGCGTTGAAACCGCAACCAAAAAAGTCTTTTTTAGAGCGCGCAAGGCTAAAAAAGCTGAATATCCTAATATGTGCCCCACGATTTGCTTTTTGGGATATTATATCACATTTTGAGTTACGTATAATGTTTTTTTATCGAACTGGTCAATCTGCGACATATTTGGCGGAATAACTTACGTTCGCGTTGAAACCGCAACCAAAAAAGTCTTTTTTAGAGCGCGCAAGGCTAAAAAAGCTGAATATCCTAATATGTGCCCCACGATTTGCTTTTTGGGATATTATATCACATTTTGAGTTACGTATAATGTTTTTTTATCGAACTGGTCAATCTGCGACATATTTGGCGGAATAACTTACGTTCGCGTTGAAACCGCAACCAAAAAAGTCTTTTTTAGAGCGCGCAAGGCTAAAAAAGCTGAATATCCTAATATGTGCCCCACGATTTGCTTTTTGGGATATTATATCACATTTTGAGTTACGTATAATGTTTTTTTATCGAACTGGTCAATCTGCGACATATTTGGCGGAATAACTTACGTTCGCGTTGAAACCGCAACCAAAAAAGTCTTTTTTAGAGCGCGCAAGGCTAAAAAAGCTGAATATCCTAATATGTGCCCCACGATTTGCTTTTTGGGATATTATATCACATTTTGAGTTACGTATAATGTTTTTTTATCGAACTGGTCAATCTGCGACATATTTGGCGGAATAACTTACGTTCGCGTTGAAACCGCAACCAAAAAAGTCTTTTTTAGAGCGCGCAAGGCTAAAAAAGCTGAATACCTAATATGTGCCCCACGATTTGCTTTTTGGGATATTATATCACATTTTGAATTACGTATAATGTTTTTTTATCGAACTGGTCAATCTGCGACATATTTGGCGGAATAACTTACGTTCGCGTTGAAACCGCAACCAAAAAAGTCTTTTTTAGAGCGCGCAAGGCTAAAAAAGCTGAATATCCTAATAAAATCGGGCGTGTATGAATGGCCACCGTCAGAAATAAATAGCTGAACAAAGTAAATGAACAAAGAACGTGATTAAAATGGATCTAGCAGTGATAAAATGTATTTAAAAGCTCCCCGTCCTAACTGGTGCATATCCCTTTGTTCTATAATCCTTGGTTACGGAGCTGAGCGGCACGGTTAAATTTACCTAGTTTTACCCGATAATCGATAATTGATAATCAATCTGTGCTGCCCTCTGTTTTGAAGATGCGATTATAAATCGGACAATTTACACGCGATCAAACAGCCGTGAGTGGTGTTGATTCTCACACGAATAAAACATCAATTCCTGACACTTCTCAAGGAAATTGCGTTTGCAATGTTCGATGTCCATCACGTCAAAAATATCCAGATGTACAAATAGCAGATCCGAACAATGGTAAGGTAATTGAGTGGAAAATTATTACGCAGTCAAAGTTATTTATTATCTTTTGAAATGTCCAGGATTGCTTCCAATCAAATTACAATGTGAAAATGATATTTCGTGATTTGTCTCAAGGATTTTACAATGGTTATCATTATCTAGCATATCCAAATAGCAGATAGCAGATCCACCACATATAAGTACAATTAACAATATTATTAAGGCCCCTGTTATCCATGATCTTAAAATTATATGAAAGATCTTTTCGTCCTCAGGGTCAATTAGATTTGAATCTGTCAAAAACCTGTTTCTTTTCTCACTCTAACATGTTCAACGTTTCCAGACCAGAACTCTGCAGGCTACGTATAACAGATCCAATGTTCGCGTAAACCAACTATTTTCCAACATGTCGGAAGCATATTAAACATAAAGGCCTATATAATTGTTATAATTCCTCATCTTTTTAAATTATATGTCAGACTGGTTTCAAAACTGTCATCCCAAGCTCTAAATGGACAAAGTTACGCAAGTATACATCAAAATGAGTTAGAAACTCTAATTTGGGAGCAGTTGTTTGAACGTAAACACTTAACTTCCCTTGTTAGGTTTTATCACACCTTCAAACTTACGGCGGATGGATATATTTAATGTATAATTCACCTAAGCATGTTAAGCGCCAGACGCACACGTCGTAAACAAAAATATAGTTATTCAGTCGTTATATTTCATTCTATACAAACATATCCCGGTCCTCACCAATATGCTATTCTGATGGGGTTTTTAATTTGATTTATAGTGCCGTTTGACTGTTCGGAAATTATTGAGGATAACCCACAAGCTCCGAGTGGTATTTACTCCATCCGAATACCCCAAGTTGATGCTGAAGAAACCCCGAGCAAAACTGTTATTGTTAGAGTTTACTGTGATATGGAATCGGATGGAGGTGGATGGACGGTTATTCAAAGACGTCAAGATGGATCTCAAGATTTCGTCAACAGAAATACACATTACTATCTTAATGGGTTTGGAACCATACGCGGAGAACATTGGCTTGGTTTGTCAAGAATAAACGCTCTAACTTCCGAAGCATCTTTTAATCTAAGAATAGACACAATCGACAGTGATGGAAATTATGCGGTTGTTGACATCAACAATGTCTTAGTTTGTGGAAATTCTGGTACGAGTACTCGTTACGTATCTAGCCTGCGTCGTTATGAAAAGAGGGTCTCTTCATCCCCGGGAGGGTACCACAATTATAACATTGAAGACTGTCTCTTGCAATTCAAATCTATAGTAACAAATATTACAGCAACGAATAACACCGCTGACGTATTGATAAGGGGTACTAGATTTCATGTTAAAACTGGAGCTGGAGGCTGGTGGTATCCGGACTCCACTGCTAACTTCTACGATGTAGTGCAAAACGCCGAACATCTTAATGGAAACTACCCGATCAAATGGAGCACATATAAATATGCTCCAAATCCGTATGAGTCTGATAGATATGGTAATCGTAGAATGGATAAAATACCCGTCACTGACAGAACACTTGTATTTACGGAGATGAAAATACGACCAACTAATTTCCGCTTGAAGCCGTAACAAGCTGTTCCCTTGCCCAACTCGAATGCTATAACAGCCCTCACAAAGCATTCATAGAGTGGTCGAGGGCTATTATAGTGGTTTTTACAGGTGTCTCAGCACTCGAGCACTTTTAGCGGTTCGCCGAGTGCTAAAATGGGTATCTAATAGTGGTTTACTTTAGCTGAAATAGCATTCGAGAGCTGATAGTGGTTGCTCAAAGTGGTTGCATTGAGTGCTATTGATATAGATGGTGGTTGGAAGATGGATAGTGGTTCTATTATAGATATCAATAGTGGTTCACTAATTTGCATACATGTCACATGATCAAATGCCATTTCAAATTTGTTATTGTTGGAGTAGATGGATAGTGGTTCTATTATAGATACCAATAGTGGTTCACTAATTTGCATACATGTTACATAATCACCAACTGCCATTTCAAATTTGTTATTGTTGTAGTAGCTGTGATCATGGCAGTAGGTTGTGGAGCATAATTATGATGGATATTTTGGTTTCTTTCAGAGGTATTTATTATATATATATATATGTGAATTGTGAATCACTATTGTCTGCAGAGCAGGTATGTAGGTATGTGGATATACTGCACTTACATTCAGATAGCTGAAATGTGTAAAATATAGTAAGCTTTAGTAACTTGTACTTTAGTCAAGTCCATTAGCTTATAATGTATAGTTAGTATTTAAAAAGCTTATAAAGACCATTTGTTTGCAAACCTTTAAATGTTGCACACACATCATATTGGGCTTATCCAGAAATGTAAAATAAGGCTCTCATCATACATGTATAATGCATATTTGATTACTACTATAAAGGCAACAGCAGGCCTGTATGCTGCGGATGCAAATGGGGTGAGGGGGGGGGGGGGGGGGGGGGGGGGGAGGGTGCATGCATGTTGTACCAGATGAGCACTGTCTCTGATTTATATTTGATCAGCTACAATGTATGTGTGCCACATTGTACGCCTAAAATGCTCATTGGTCATTTACGACCGGGATTCGTATCACATAACCAAAAGTTCATGTAAATTATTATTTTTCAAGCCTATTAAGGGTATACAAATTTTGAGCTTGCCTGGCAGTGCGTGAAAATTAATGTAGTGTGAAAATTTCCAATTTTACAGCATAAATCACAATTTTTGGGGGACAAAAAAATGTATGCGCGCACATTTTTCGTTTACATTTTACGCTAAAATTGTCAAATTTGATCCAATACTAACTAATTTTGCGAAAAATGTGCGCACAACGCGGAAAAAAATTGCCTTTTATCAATATTTACTTTTTTTATAATTTTAACTATTTTTTTTGAGGGGGGACAAACCCCCTTGACCCTCTGTAGCGCGCCACTGTATGGAACTCTGGTATGTCCATTAGAAAGAAAGAGTTGGATATAACCCTAACCCCCGAGGCACATTTTCCAATTATTTTGTTTTCGCTGCCAAAAAGCAGGGGGAAAAAGGGCCTCCATGCCCCCGGGGCTCGAACCTTGGACCTCTTGTGTTCAGAGGCAGACAATCTATCACTCGGCCAGGGGGGGTCAACCATACTTGGCTCAGTATACTTCACCAAGTAAATTGTCCGGGCTATAATTGTTTCATTAAAAAACTGCCACACCGGGTGACACAAGCACACCGCATCGCAGTTATTTGTAGTACTCAAGAGTGTTAGGGTTAAATGAGACCAAAATTAGAGAAATTCTGAAAAATGAAAAATTGAGAAAAAAATCACTCCTAAACCTTTACCCCCGAGGCACCTTTGCTAAAGATTTTTTTTCGCGTCATAAAAGCAAGAGGAAAAAGGCCCCCCACGCCGCCGGGGCTCGAACCCGAACCTCTGTATTTGCAGGGTGACACAAGCACACCGCATCATAGTAATTCGTAGTACTAAGAGTGTTAATTATAGGGTTCAACATAATCTTGAAAGCATGTAACCAAATGGTACCTAAACCATGCAACATTGCGTAACCTCAATATACAGCGCAACGAACATTTCAGCAAGTGCATGCTATACAATAGTGGTCGAGGGCTATACAATAGTGGTCGAGTGCTATACAATAGTGGTTGAGGGCTATATAGCGAGGGGGTTTGTGAATGCTATTAAAGCCCTCGAATGGTATTAATGTTTCAACCACTAATCAGCATTCGCATTCAATAGTGGTCAAAAGCATTCGAGAGCTAAGCTCATTTACATTTTTCGGCTCTGAGGAGGGCTATTCGAGGGCTTTGCGAATGCAATAAAAGCACTCGAGGGTTATTTAAAAGCACTCGAGGGTTATTTAGCGGTTTTTCTGATACACGAAAGCATATGAAGGCAGACCTATAGTGGTTGTATATAGTGGTTAATATAAGCATTCGCTCGAGGGCTTTTGACAACAATACGAGTGCTTTGCGAATGCTTTAATTTTAGATAAGGGTTACCAGCGCGCGCATAAAATGGTATTATCACAGCATAATGAGAGTGGGTACAACTACTGGTGGAGAAATTTGTTGAAGTTATTTCACATTCTACGGATGACAATACACTCTAGTGTAGATTGGAAATGTGTCATGCTTCGTGCGTGCACGTATGCACACTCTAGTAGAAGGAGTCGGATCCATGACAACAAGTGATTGTGCTTTCAACATTTTGAGATTGTTAATTTTTAGGTCTTCTAATTTATTTTACCTAGAAATTCTATCTAGCAAATAGAATTTATCATATGCATCAAATAAATACTTTGAACACTCATTAGTATTATGATCTGGTTCATATCATCAGCTGGCAGGTTCATATCATCGGCTGGCTGGTTCATATCATCGGCTGGCTGGTTCATATCATCGGCTGGCTAAAGATCATTCGGAACTAACTCACAGAATTCTATAGCCGAATGAATTTTCTGACTCACAAGTGGCTGGGAATTACAGCAGTAAAACTGATCGATTTAGAACTTTTTAACGGACACCTAATAAAAGCAAGGGTATGTACTATATTTGGGTCAGAAAATGAACTTATGACACCCGCACCCGCATGGTTTATGTCGGATCATCATTTCCCGTTGAAAGCGCCTATAATTCTAGGTTTGAGTTTCGAGTGTCTGGTTATGTCGAATATGTTTTTAATTGCTGTACTTTTTCGTTAACATTGTACAGACTGAGCCTTAATTATACAAGGGTGAGCCAAAATATTCAGGTCCCGTTTTTAAAAAAATAAAGGAAAATACTTCTTGTTAAAAATTGGCCAATTTCTCCATTTGTATAGGAGTGGAAATAGTTCTTCATACTTGGTGAAATTTCCAAAACAATACCTTATTCCAGGCCATATTCACAACATATTAACGGAAAGGCGCGAAATCCAAAGTGTTCCAAATATACCCCCATTTTCTATTGTATGTTGTAGGCATTGTGAATACCAACACGCCATTGATTTACATATTCAAACTGCGTGCGTTAAACTGTTGCATTCATATTAAACGGTACCTTGGAAGTTGGAACAGATTAAAATTTCAACGAATTTGGGAATAACCAATTTGAATGAAATAAAAATTTAAGTTATAGCTAACAATGCGTTCTTACTGTGCATTTCAATAAATATATTATTTTTTATAGATTAACTGGTATCATAAATCCGTAAAATCGGGACCTGAATATTTTCGACGTACTCTAAAATGAATGCAATACAATTACAAAGAAATGTTCCCGATAAGACATTTCAGTTGGTATTTTTTATAGTATAAGAGACTTTCAAAGATGTTTCCAGAAGTCACAGTTAACTTTAGAAATGCACCGTAGTTAGAATCAAAGACTGTTTACATTATACGCTTGTAAATAAACCTCTTTTTTCGTAAACATTTGTTCGTCAAATTAGGCCTTTCTGGGAAATCTATGTTCCGTCGTTCACCTAATCATTATTTGAAATTACCTCTAATTGGCCCTACCACAATTATGAGATGTGATACAAACGTGGATGCAATAAACGGCATTAGCAGATAATTCGTACGTCTAATAGACAGATAGGTATGCTAGTATGAAATTATGGCCTGATTATATGGTTCTGGACCATTTAAGTTAAGAATTTTAAGAATTTTAAGAATTTTAATGCTATTTACGGATTTAAGCGCAATGTATGTTTAACATAGCTTTATTCCGTTTATGGCCCTGGATCATAATATCGGTCCAAAATCTCACAAAAACGATATCCAGTATAATTGGTATAATTTTTTTTTGTTTTTAAACTTTTCGACCCAGCCTGTTCTGTTTATCTGGAATACAATTGTACTAACCTAATCTAAATCTAGTACGGTACTGAGTATCCTATCCGAAAAGAATAAACTAATGTAGTTTTCATTCAATAATCAAACATTCCGTGAATAGTACTGGCATCACAAATCATTTTGGCGGATCAGTGATATTCACGAGTTCACAGACATTGTTCGCTTAAATCTAAACATTTTAAGCCAATAAACACCGCCTGTTAAATGGGTTAAACAGTTAAGTGAAAGGTAAATGCCTAGACACAAGGTGTAACTGGTTGCACTAACTTGAACAGTTATTTACCATTATTAGTCAGTGGCGTTTCCAGAGGGGTGGTTCGGGAAAAGAGCCGCCCCACACATATTTGTTACTATCATTCGAGTGGATTTAAAAGCTTGTACTTCATATCTATCCAATTTCAAGGCGTCGTTAGGGGGAATCGAAACCAAATTAGTATAAAAATAGCAAATGTCCGCGTGCTACGCGCGCATATGTTCACGAATATCATTATAGAATCCCGTAAATTGAAGTCTAAAATGTACCTTAGTATTATTTTCATTAACAGATAATAGGGCGAAATGTTATGAAGTCATTCGGGGTAATGGACAACTTGCCCCTCCCCCACCAGTGAAAACCTCAAACGCCACTGCCATTAGCAAAAAGTGTTTAAATATTGCTTTTCTTTGTTGAAGATGAATCTTTTGTAATACAAAATTATTGTGTTGTCGACTAACTCTTATCTCTTCCTTTTGTTTTTAAAAACTCGACGCAAATAGAATACTGATTTATTTCATTCCCAATAATTATCAACTTATCAAATGCTACCGATCATATTCCATAGGTTATATTTGTTCACTTTGTTTAAACAATATCCGTTAGTAATCTATACCTTAACAACATGTAGTTATATACAACTAACACAAAGAACGTTCTTTACCATAACTGGTGCTTTTATTCTACGTTTTATCATGTTTATAGCTATATTCGAAATTAGTAACCGGTATCTAAAGTATACGTTATACGAGTAGGCCTACATCAAACGACTAAAAATCTCAGCAAATTTAACACCTCATTCATAAAAGCATAGTGGACACTTTTTGAGAGTGATATGTTTTAAGTAACCATTCCTAACGAAGAAAAGTTCTAGCAAATCCATTTTCTACAATGTTCTATGGGATGTTATTGATTTCCATTGAATTATGTGCTATTGAAAGCAGTCAGGCGCGGCGTTACAAGAATGGTGAGCTGTGATTTATTATACACACATTTTCACGGCACACACCATGTAATGATATTCCATAAAATAACAATTAATTTTCTACAACTTTTTTCATTAGCTGTGGTCATTCAAAGTTGAAAAGTATCCACTTCATATTTTGATGAATGAAGTAACAAAGAATTATGAAGAAAGAATTTACTCGTTTAATGCATAAGCCCTATTTGTCATTTTAGGAATCTATTATTGATATAAAATTATTAACTGACATAAAAGCACCTGGTCGAAAACTTTTCGTGTAAGGTGTAATTTTGACGCACCTCAATCAATCCACTATTTACAATTGAAACCAAAATGGCGCCTGCTGTTGCTTTAGTTTTTCTGGTGGTATTATTCTCGATCCGCACGACCAATGAGCAAATCGCGACGACTCTCCAATCTAGTCGTTTGCAATCCTTTACCACATCTGAAGATCCGCCTATAAGCCCAACTCGACCCCCCTCTACGAAAAATATCGTTAGACTTCGTGGATCTTTTATCGACACGTTTCGGAGACATCGACGTTAAGCTTGAAGACATCGACTTAAAGCTTGACGCGCAAAACGAACAAATTATTCAGCTAGTTGACGAGCATACAACATCAGGCCATGGGAGTATCGATGATATTCTTCAAAGACTCGATATGCAATTGGTAGAATTTGAGAAACAATTCTCCGACCAGCGACAGATGATAGTTGACCAAGCGGAGGAAATGGATGTATTGAAGAAAAAGATTCAAAAGAATGTTGATAGTGGTGTTGATTCTCACACGAATAGAACATCAATTCCTGAAACTTCTCAAGGAAATTGCGTTTGCAATGTTCGTTGTCCATCGTGTCCAAGAATAAAATGTCCAGCTGTACAGATTGCAGATCCGAACAATGGTAGGCTACTAGAAGGGAAAGGTTAAGCGGGACTCACAGAGATTTCTCACAAGAATGAAATTAAATATTATAGCCTAACTATCTTGTTAAGATGTTTTGTTTGGATGAATCTATAATCATAGCATTAGGAGGATATTTTGTACCCGGTAAGCTACCTTTATATTACTACATTGAATCAAGAGCGTAGGCGAACTTGTATTGTCTCTGATTATTACTTCTTTTATTTGTTACCTTTTTTAGTACTTAAATTACATTTTCAGTTGAATTGTATGTAATTTTTCAATAAAATACGTTATTTGTTGATTTATCATGTTATTGTTTTCAACAAATCATTATCCAGAAAAACAAATGTCGAAAACCCGATCAATTCTCGACTTGTAGTAGTATTCCTCCTATGAATTAGAGTCCGCTTGTACCTGAACAGAATTCCGGTCCATAAAATGAATTTGCGCCCTCTATTTTCAAGACAGACTTATGTCTCGCCCCGCCCAACTCTGCCCTAAACTCCGCCCTTACTATCCATATTCATAATCAAGAAATGAATAATGTATGTTGTTGTTTTAGAATCCAATAATATGTAAAAGACGGACTATTTTTTATATAGTATACACGCCTCACAAGGAGGTGTTATCTCTCTGGTATGGTATACCAGGGCTGTGAACTCTCCCGCATTAGGCGGGAGTCTCCCGAATAGACACTCTTTCTCCCGCACTCCCGCATAGCATATATATACTCCCGCCTCAAAAATAAGTCAAATAAAAAAGGGAAAGAAAAGAAAAGGGAAAGAAAAGAAAAGGGAAAGAAAAGAAAAGGGAAAGAAAAGAAAAAGGAAAGAAAAGAAAAGGGAAAGAAGAGAGGAAAGGAAAACAGATGTCTATCGGTATATTGAAAAGGCCTAGTTGCACCCACTTGGGATATCAGTGGCGTGTCCAAATGGGGGGGGGGGGGGGTGGCTGATATAATCCAGCTTGGAGGGGCATGCCCCCCTCAGAAATTGACAGATAGACATTGCATGGGTTTATATATTTAATTCTATCAAATTTCAAGGCTTCAGTCGAAGGAATCGAAACCATATTCTTTACAAATATTATGAATGAGTACGTATGCAAGAACATTTATATTCGTGTGCTATGCGTGCATATGTCCAGAAATATCATTCTAAAAGCCCATTTCAAACCAAAATACACATTAATTATAGCCAGAACTGAGTATATAGGGGAAAAAATCGCGCGCTTCGCGCTCATGTTTTCCGGAAGCAGGTAACCCGGAACTAAATTCATTCGGGTGGGGTTGGGATTATACTTATTCGGAGGAAATTAAGAGGTTTTTAGTAGAATTCTTTCGTCAAGCGGGGAAATCAAAAACCCAATTCGTCGAAAATAGTATGAAAAATCATGGTCGGAAAATAAATAAATAACGAACCTAAAGAGAGGGGTCATATATATATAGCTTTTTGGGGAACCATTTCACATTTCGTTCTAAAAACGCTTAGAAAAACCCAAAAGAATCGTTCAAATACGCAAAAATTTCTGATCGCTACGCTCGCATCATATGACTTAACAGTTTCAGTTTTAATCAATCGGGATAATTTTTTCGCAATTCATTTTGGGGGTCAGGGTTCGGACCAAATATGTATGATTGAGTCGTGGGCCAAAGAGGTTAGGAACCAATGATCTATACTACTTAAATCAAGAAAAGATCATCAGTAAATATGCACAACTTCCTTTTTCTCGCATAGCCTATAATGAAATAGCTGTCTAACTTAGATAAAAAGCCAATATTGATTGGAAATGATGGCATTTCAATAGAAAATCGGTCAAAAGTACACACCAAATTGCCCAAATGGGTTCGAGAATTGATTTTTATCTTCAAAATTATGAGGGCGGCACATCCCCCCTCAGACTCCCCCCTGTCCGCGTTAGTTACCGCGGAGGGCGGTGCTTTGCACCCTCTTTGGTTACTCACAATAGTTACTCACTATTTCATTTTTTTAACCTTGATTTTTCCCCCACCCCCTATACAAATAACCTGGCACCGCCCCTGGCTGTAGGCCTACCTTTTGGACTGTGCGATTTTTTTTGACCGTGCGATTTTTTTTTAACTCTCCCTCCCAGCGAATCCCAAAAGTTGACAGCCCTGGGTATACATAGCTTCAGCATTAAGCACCCTAGCACCGTGACCCTAGATAGAGTTTGTCATTTCATTTGGGGACCAGAGAGCAGAGGAGAAGGGGGACCCCCTGCCCCTCTCTCTAAGACTATAGACTATACCGTAGTATTGTTTATAAAGCTCCGGTTACCCCCTAGGCTTGGCTTGGATATTCCTATGTCCCAAGAAATATTGGTTTGAATTTGGATCGCCCTGAGCCTGGGTTATTCTCCGGGTCTCATATAGCTACACAAAAAATTGACACCGACCATGACACTGTGAGCTATCACAGATTCATGGCTATGCTAGCCTATTAAAAATAAAAGGCTGTGCCGGGCTATGCTTTTAATTTTAATAAAATTCATTTTCAACAAACCATTGCGATATTGTAACGTAAGCTTTCATAGCAGTTTTGTTTCATAGGCCTATGGCCTATGCTTTCGAAATTAACCAGTAAATATGCCGAATCTCAACTGCGTTTCGGTCTCCGATGCCGATAAAGTCGACATTCTCAATAAATATTTCGGCCAACATGTTTGTATTCTTGGGCAAGGTACTTAATCTCAATTGTCTCGTGGTTCAAAAGTCACGTATAAATGGTGGTCTCGTGCATCGGAAGTGCAGGCGCGTGTCCAGGGGGGGGGGGGCTTATGGGGGCTCAAGCCCCCCGGGTCCCCAGAGGGTAAAAAAGAGGGGAGAGAGGGGAGGAGAGGAGAGGAGAGAAGGAGGGGAGGGAGGAGAGGAGGAAGGGAGTGGAAGGGAGAGGAGGAGGGAGGGGGAGGAGGAGGAGTGGGGGAGGAGAGACCGGGAGTTTTTATTAGTGTCTCTCACTTTATCTCTACGTCTCTGAACCATGTGAGTGTTTTATAGCGAAAGTAAATATTGATAGCAAGGAGAGTTTTAGGTCATCCAGGCAAGTTAAAACCCAACAGCTTGGCCCTCTGAATCACCAGTGGCGTAGCCCCCATTGGCAAAAGAGTAAAAAATAAAAAGGAAGATAAGGATGAAGGGTAACGAGCATAGACAATATAAGCGAGGAGTGATCCCCCCCCCCTCCCCCCCCCCCCCCCCCCCCCCCCCCATCATTGTCACGGTGGGGTTACAGTGGCGTATCCAGGAGGGGCCAGTAGGCCATGCCCCATTGAAAAAAGGTTTAAAAAAAGGAGGAAGAGAAGGAGGAGGAAGAGGAGGAGGAAGAGGATAAGAAGGAGGAAGAGAAGGAGGTAGGGGGAGGAGGAAGAGTAGGGAAAATATGCGGCGCAAATGGGGGGGTTACGGGGTCACGTCCCCATAATTTTAATGTGAGGGATGTTAAAAAACGTTAAACTAGACCTTTTTAGTGTTAAAAATGCCAATTTTAGCGCGCTTTGCACGTATTAATTTAGTTCAAAAACTGGGTTTTTTTCCTCGATTCGCGCTCACTTTTTCAACAAATTTCAACATATAATGGGTCTCAAAACACACCAAATATTCTAAACATTATGTATGAACGTTAAAAACGTCATACTGGACCGTTTAATTGTTAGAAATTTTCCAAGGCTTCAGGGCAGTTTTCCATGACCAATTTGAGTTCTTATCATACTGGACCATTAGTGTTAGAAATGCAATTTTTTCCGCGCTTATTAATTTTAATATTTTATTATTTCAGCTTAACAAGGTGGCTTTCAAGAAAGTTTTCCATGACCATTTTAGTTAAAACTTACTTATTTTTCGCGCTCCGCGTGCATTTTTTTTTACAGGTTTTAACATTATTATGACCCTCCACACCAGAAATTGTAAAAATTATGTGGGGGACGTTATTATCTTACTGTACCTTTTTGGTGTTAAAATCACAATTTTTGCAAGCTTCGCGCGTATAAGGTTCAACTTTTCAATATTTAAGATGGCTTCAGGCCCCCCCCCCCCCTCCCCTATTTAAACAGTCCTGGATTGGGTGGGGACGATGCCCACCCCCCCCCCCCCCCTCAAAAAAGCGAATTAGTGTCAATGTGTAACTATTCAAGCTTAACAACATGGTTTCAGAACGTTTTAACGGACCACTTTAGTGACAGAAGTAGCAAAAAATTGCGCGCTTCGCGCGAGTTAGATTCAAAGTTTCTTTATTCAAGTTATAAAAAGAGGGCTTAAGAAACATTTTTTCTGGACCATTTTAGTTTAAAAAACTGACAGTTTGTACGCTCAGGAACGTTTTTCTAGAACTTGTTAGTGTTAAAATCAGTGGCGTAGCCAGAGGGGGGAGGGGTGGGGGGGGGGGGGGGGGGGGGGGGTGGGCGAGGGGGGCGATCGCCCCCACATCGACATCGTGTCAACCGACACATTGACATCGTGTCGGTTGAGATTGGCACTGTCGGTTCATTTGAACAGAGAAACCATGGAATTATGATGGTCAAAAGTACACATAGCATACATAACAATCACCTACGCGCGCATAACAATCACCTAAATGCAATAGTCGTTGGTATAAGCTAGTTTAGAACCAAAATGTACCTCAATTGTGCCAAAAATTGGTGCAAAGTTTTAAAAAAACGCGCGCTACGCGCGCTTTCCTTAACTCACAACAATTTTGTCGGTTAATTTTCATTTCTCGTCCCCCCCCCCCCAATATGAATAACCTGGCTACGCGCGCCCCTGGTTAAAATAGCCATTTTTGGCACGCTTCACGCGAATTGGTTTCAATGTATAATATTCAAGCTTTATAACAACATGTTTCAGGAACGTTTTCTGGACCATTTTAGTTAGTAAACTATACATTTTGGCGCGTTTCGAGCGAATTGGTTTCATTTTTTTTGTATTCAAGCTTAAACAAAATGCTTCATGAACGTTTTTCAGAACCATTTTAGTGTTAAAATAACCAGTTTTTGCACAAATTATTTTCAATGTTTTATTATTCAACCTTAACAAGATTGCTTCAGGAACGTTTTCAGGATCATTTCAGTGTAATAATAACAAATTTTAACAAGATGGTTTCAGGAAAGTTTTTTTAGCCTTTCTTTTTCAATAGCCATTTTTTTTAAATATTTTGTTATTTAATTTGAACAAGACGCGCGTACTAGTTTCACTGATTATTTATCATTCAAGCTTAACAAGATAGCTTCAGGAACGTTTTTCTACATCTTTATTTTTACAATAGCCAATTTGTTCGCGCTCCGCGGAAATTATTTTTTACTTTGTATTATTCAATTTCAACAAGATGTCTTCATAAACGTTTTCTGAACCTTTTTAGTTTTAAAATATACATTTTTTGCCCGCTACGTGCGCATTAGTTTCACTGTGATTTGATTTGATTTGATATTATTTTGGGTCCTACGACCCTGGATAACCCAATAATTGGGGTCCGTTAGATGTGTGAACAGATACAGACCGGGATGATCCCCACTGTTTATTTATTATTCAAGCTTAACAAGATGGCTTCAAGAACGTTTTTCTAAACCTTTATTTTTACAATAGAAAATTTGTGCGCGTTCCGCGCCTATTATTTTTATACTACTTTGTTATTCAAAAGGAACAAGATGGCTTCTGAAACGTTTTCTGGAACTTTTTAGTGTTAAAATAGACATTTTGGGCGCGCTACGCGCAAATTAGTTTCACTGTTTAATTATCAGTCAAGCTTACCAACATGGCTTCATGAACGGTTTGTTAAACCTTTCCTTACAATAGCCAATATTTTCGCGCTACGCGCAAATCATTTTTAATTTTATCGCAATTTCAAACCCTTACGACGTGTTGTTTGCTTTTTCAAAATTGAAGGGAAAATAAAATAAAATTTTGAATGATATTGATAATAAGCCAATATTGATTGGAAATGAAGTTAAGGCTTTTCAATTGGTCAAAATTACACACCGAATCGCACCCAATGGGTTCGAAAATTCAAAACAAACAACAAATTATTATTATTACATCCCCCCTCAGACTCCCCCTTTCCGCGTTACCGCGAATGATTCCACACCACCAAAGAAATGTGTGCTAGCGCCAACACTAGCCAGTGTTTTTAATCCAAGATTGACCCCAGCTGTCACCATTAATTTAAATGTACAGAAACGGTATACAGTGCGCTTAATATGAAAGAAATTTGTGTTATTCAAATAACCCTGGTGTTTTCTGTAATAGTAAGATCTGAAACAACGTTTCTCATTTCACTTCTTCTAGGACAAATGCACCGAATATAGCTAGCAGAGAGCAATTTTGAGAGTAGACTAGTATTCGACGTCCTGTTGCGGGGGAAAATGCTGGTCAACCCCCAAAAAAGTGGTGTTGTTTTGATAGCATACATCAGTATCTTCAAAGAAAACCAAGATTTGAACAAACCAGTCGCTCGATAGCTGAAAAAATCAGACTTTAATTTGACCTCTTTAGCATGTAATCTAATAGGGGAATTAATTGGTGGTGTGACACCGAATAGGCCTATATAGCGGTGCGAACCAATGAAATTTATTTGTAAGCCCCCCGGGTAAAAAAATCCTGCGCACGCCTATGAATTGCAATAACCCGAGCACGTTAAAAGGTCACAGACTCCTTCGTAAAGAGTAGGGGATCATCCCGGTCTGTGTCTGTATACTCATTTCCCTAGGTTACAGGGAACTTGGCGTTACGTCCTAACTTGAAGGATCCTGCTAATCGATGTAGATGTAGATGTAGATGATATTAAGCCCGAAGTGGTACACCGACAGGCAATTTTCTATTAGCTCGGCGGTATCAACAGCCATGACATTGACAGCATATTTAATCCAAAGTGTTTTTGTTTAGCTCAGCGCCGGTCTGTTAATTTTAGCAAGCATTCTGACCATATTTGGTTTAGTACGCGTGTCATAGCAACGAGCCTGTGCCATAGCAACGTGTGACATTTTTAGCAGAAACAAATTAAGTCGTTGCGTACCCCTTCATCTTTAAGTAATTAGATAAAACCACCTATTTAATTACCCCAGAGACAAGAAAGTTGATGTCGCCTCATTGGTTAAAAGTCCGCCTTATGATTTACATTATTCATCACCTTTCGTAATAAATATGCATATTTGATCACAAGTCCCGCCTCCAAAATTTAACAAAGCTATTATAGATGGCGCTATTTAATAGGACCGTTGTGCATCGTTTCAGTATAGGATGTTGTTGTACCGTTTATTAGCGTAAATAATAAATGTTTTTTGTTGGTATTGACACAAAGACAAGATATTCCCCTTAAAATACTGGCATACAATATATTTTTGTTGATAACTAATAAATACACAGACAATAAACAATTCTGATGTATGATATTTATTAAACTCAAATTACAGTAACAATACACGGCTCTTGATTGAATGTAGATGTAGACCAGTTGGATGAGTAAAAATCAATGCGCAGACGACAGTACCTGGTACGTCTTGTTTTTGGACCACATAAATATGATAATGTTTTGTTTTTTATTTGTATTTTATCAGTGCCCTCTGACTGCTCGGAAATACTTCAACTTAACCCTGAAGCGCCAAGTGGTATTTACGCCATAAGAATACAACAAACCACGCTTGCAAGAGTTTACTGCGATATGGAATCGGATGGAGGTGGATGGACGGTTATCCAAAGGCGTCAAGATGGATCTCAAGATTTCATCAATAGAAATAAAGATCAATACTCTCACGGATTTGGAATTCTAAGCGGAGAACATTGGCTTGGTTTGTCGAAAATAAATGCTCTAACTTCCGAAGCAGCATTTAATCTTAGAATAGACACAATCGACAGTGATGGAAACTATGCGGTTTCTGACGCTGAACATTTCATTGTCTGTGGGGAGACCTCAAGGGCACTGCCGAGAGTAATGCATCGCTCTTTTAACGACGGGTGTACTCTGCAATATAGTTCGTTAGTCACAAACATTACAGCTACAAACAGCACCACTGATATACCGGTATTGATAAAAGGTACCCGATTCAAAGTTGGTCTTGGGAAAGGAGGTTGGTGGTTTCCAGACAATGGTTCACCAAATGCTGAACAACTCAACGGAAACTATCCAATCAAGTGGAGTACATTCGGCCCCCAATTCGGCCTGTCATACAATTCTAATGCCGATATTGAAATACCCGTCACTGACAAAACACTTGTATTTGCCGAGATGAAAATACGACCTACTAATTTCAGCCTGAAACCGTAACAAGCGGTTACTAGCGCGCGCCTGACCTGGGACTCAATAATTTGAAGGTGAAATATCTAAACATAAGCCTACAGCTAAATATCATGTTTTTGGTAGACTATTGTACGATTGCCGCATATTTTGGAAAAACAAATTCTCTCATTCCCTGCACCTTGAGAGTCTATATTCGTTGTTACAGTAGGTGTCCGTTACTTTCGGGTACAAAAACTGTTGGAGGAACATTTTCCAAGTCAATTTCAACCCATTTAATATTTCACTTCCAACGGAAATTGATGATAAACTCTTGTAAATATTTCTTTTCATATTTCGTATCCATACATTCTCGATGTCGGATCACAACAAATGAGGGTTCAACATTTTCAGATTATCAGTTTGAGCGTTCGTATTTTTCTGACAATTCTCGAGTTAGAATATTGTGGAATTTGGCAAAAAAATGTTTTCCCCTTAATCTTAAATATGCGGCAATCGTTTAATATTACCTGTCACAAAGCTATGTTAATACTATAGGATCGTTATGCCTTACTGGTACTAAGCTTTAAGAACCAACATAAATTCGATGTTTCGACATAGTGGTTGTGATAGCAGTTTCATTATTTGCGAACATTTGACATTGTCACGAATATTAATGCAGTTGATGTAAAACCAGTGTTGACATTGCTTAATAATATATCATAACTCAAAAACCAAGGATTGTCCATTATAAAGTGGGATATGTCGAGATCATGAGCTTTCTTCCATGTTTGTTACAACATTGAATAACAGTATTGTTTTATGTTGCACTAACTTGAATGGCAGCCACAATAGACATGATAGAGGGCGTTGAAGATGACATTTTGAAATAAAGTATTATAATTGTCGACATCTGTTATTTATTTATTTTGTTTAAATCCGATACAAACGATAGAATACTGATTGATTTCATTCAAAATCATCATCAACTTCTCAAACACTACCGACCATACTCCATAGGTTATATTTGTTCACTTGTTTAAACAATATCCATTAGTAATCTATACAACTAACACAAATGTTCCTAACCAGGTGCCTTTATGTTAAGCTAATTCAAAATCAGTAATCGGTATCAAAAGTCTACGATTTATTATAGGCTACATAAACAGTCAATAGTTAGGTCACCCAAGCCCTATATGAAAGCTATGAAGATTGTTAAACGGGGTCAGTCGTCACAAACATGCACAAACACAATAGTCAAACGACCTTGCTATTGTCAGCACTCCCGATTTTCGCCATGTAATTTCTATGGCGGATATCATTCCGTAGTATAAAGCTATGAAGTTTCCGTGGTCTTCGCTATCTCCAAGCAGATAGAGCAATACGTACATGGACTTTTTTGTAGACGAGGGTTCATTTCATGATTTGGTAAGGTTTAGAATGAGTTAGGATTCCTGTAATTTTGAAGACCACAGATGTTCAAAACGTGAATTTTCCAACATTTTACGAATAAATTAGGTCACAAAATGTGTTTAATATTATACATTTAACCGTTCTGCAGATGTTATTGTCCCTCCTCTAAAATTCTACATGATTTTTAAGACGTTTCTCAGTTTTTGAGATGCCCAAATAGACCATTTTCCGAAGCTATTTCTAGCAAATATTGCGGTCACTGATACTCCATTGTTTTCTTGCGTACAACAAAATCTGACATGCAGCGTGACCTCCCTGCTGGCTGTAAAACGAGCAATTTTATCCCCCATCAATTTGTCACCTCATCCAGGAAAATATATTGGATAATTCTTTAAGATATGATACATGATACTCACACGGGATTATGGACATTCTGTATTCTAGAATACAGATTCTTACAGAATCCTATGTTATAACACTTGCTGTTTATTCCGTCAGAATACGATAATATATTCTGAGCATGGACTGCATGGTAATAATCATTGGATTGAGGTCAAGCATCCCATATTACTACCATTTGATTTTACATGTATTGACTGTTTATGTAACCAGTCCTTAACAGAGAAGTGTCGTAGCAAATCCATTGTTCTATGGGATGTTATTGATTTATATTAAATTTCGTGCAGTCAAGCAGTCAAGCATAGATGAGTGTTGAGCTGTGATTTATTACACACAAATGGTCACACAATACAATAATATGACATAGAAAAATACTTTGCAACACATTTTTCTCATTAGGTGTGGTTAAAAACACCATAAGCTGAAAAGTATCCACTCAATTGATATAATTGAGGTTAAACATTACGAGAAAGAAATGTGATCGCTTAATGCGCAGCCTGACCTATTTCATGTTTTCGGTATCGATTATTGATTTTGAATTAACTAACATAAAAGCACCTAATCAGGAACTTTTCGTGTTAGGTGTATTTTTAAAGCGCCTCATTCAATCCACCATCTACAATGAAAACCAAAATGGCGTCTGCTGTTGCTTTAGTTCTTCTGTTGGCGTTATTCTCGATCCGCACGACCAATGCGGTGGATGGATACAATGTTAAGCAAACCGCTCCGATTATCCAATCTAGTCGTGGGCAATCCGTTACCACATCTGAAGAACAACCTGTAAGCCCATCTCGACCCCCGCTACGAAAACTATCGTTAGACTTCGTGGATCTTTTATCGACACGTTTCGAAGAAATTGTCGTAAAACTCGACGCGCAAAACGAACGAATTCTTCAGCTAGCTGACGAGCATACAACAGGCTATGGGAGTATCGATGACATTCTTCAAAGGCTCGAGATGCAATCGGTAGAATTTGAGAAACAAATCTCCGACCAGCGACAGATGATAGTTGACCAAGCGTAGGAAATGGATGTATTGAAGAAAAAGATTCGGAAGCTTCAAAAGAATGCTGATAGTGGTGTCGATTCTCACGTGAATAGTACATCAATTCCTGAAACTTCTCAAGGAAATTGCGTTTGCAATGTTCGATGTCCATCACGTCAAAAATGTCCAGATGTACAAATAGCAGATCCGAACAATGGTAAGGTAATTGAGTGGAAAATGATTAAGCATTCAAAGTTATTTATATTTTATATATAAAATGTCCAGGATTGCTTGCAATCAAATTCTTTCGTGATTTGTCTCAAGGATTTTGCAATGGTTATCATTATCTAGCATATCCCGATAGCAGATAGCAGATCCACCACATATGAGTACAATTAGCAATATTATTAAGGCCCTTGTTATCCATGATCTTATAATCATATGAAAGATCTTTTCCTCAGGATCAACTAGATTTTAATCTGCGAAAACCCGTTTGTTTCCTCACTCAAACATGTTCAACGTGTCCAGACCAGAACTCTGCAGGCTACGTATAGCATATCCAATGTTCGCGTAAACCAACTATTTGCCAACATGTTGGAAGCATATTAAACATAAAGGCCTATACAATTGTTATAATCCATCATCTTTTTAATTATATGTCAGACTGGTTTCAAAACTGTCATCCCACGCTCTAAATGGACAAAGTTACGCAAGTATACATCAAAATGAGTTAGAAACTCTAATTTGGGAGCAATGTTTGAACATCGGCCTAAACACTAAACTTCCCTTGTTAGGTTTAATCACACCTTCAAACTTACGGCGGATGGATATATTTAATATATAATTCACCTAATCATGTAAAGCGCCAAACGCAGCTGTCGTAAACAAAACTATAGTTATTCAGTCGTTATCACGGTCCTCATCAATATGCTATTCTGGTGTTGTGATTTGATTTATAGTGCCGTTTGACTGTTCGGAAATTCTTGAGGATAACCCACAAGTTCCGAGTGGTATCTACTCCATCCGAATACCCCAAGTTGATGCTGAAGAAATCCCGAGCAAGACTGTTATTGTTAGAGTTTACTTACGCTTCTCAGAACATATCACTCCTGTGCTTCGTGATCTTCATTGGTTGCCTGTTAAGTTTCGCATCATGTACAAAATACTTCTCTTGACTTATAAATGTCTTCATGGACTTGCTCCAGAATATCTCACTGACTTGATTCAGGAATACAAGCCTGTTCGCAACCTCCGCTCATCTTCAAAACAAAATCTTGTTCCACCATTGGTTAGTACAACTTCATATGGTCATCGTAGTTTTAGCCATGCATCTTGTGAACTCTGGAACAAATTACCATTTCATATTAAGAACTCTCAGACTCTTGATCAATTCAAATCATCTCTGAAAACATATCTCTTTGAAATGGCATTTTGTAACATTTAATTTTATTTTGTATCTTTAGTTTCCTGATATATTGTGTCTTTCATATGTTTTGCTCTGTTTTTGTTTTGTTGTTTTCTTTTGTTATTTGTAAGCGCTATGGGACTTCGGTGTAAAGCGCTATACAAGAGTCGTTGTATTATTATTATTATATTACTATGATATGGAATCCGATGGAGGTGGATGGACGGTTATTCAACGACGTCAAGATGGATCTCAAGATTTCATCAACAGAAATACGCATTACTATCTGAATGGGTTTGGAACCCTACGCGGAGAACATTGGCTTGGTTTGTCAACAATAAATGCTCTAACTTCCGAAGCATCTTTTAATCTAAGAATAGACACAATAGACAGTGATGGAAACTATGCGGTTGTTGACATCAACAATGTTTTAGTTTGTGGAAGACTTGGTTGGGAAGCAGGGAGCAGGCTCTCTTCATCTCCGGGAGGGTACCACAATTATAACATTAAAGACTGTCTCTTGCAATTCAAATCTATAGTAACAAATATTACAGCAACGAATAACACCGCTGACGTATTCATAAGGGTACAGATTTCATGTTAAAACTGGAGCTGGAGGCTGGTGGTTTCCGGACTCTTCTGCAAATTTCTATATACAATGTAGGGCAAAACGCTGGACATCTTAATGGAAACTACCCGATCAAATGGAGCACATATAAATATGCTCCAAATCCGTATGAGACTGATAGATATGGTAATCGTAGAATGGATAAAATACCCGTCACTGACAGAACACTTGTATTTACAGAGATGAAAATACGACCAATTACGAACTAATTTCCGCTTGAAGCCGTAACAAGCTGTTACCAGCGCGCGCATAAAATGGTTTTATCACAGCATAATGAGAGTGGGTACAAACACTGGCGGAGGAATTTGTTGAAGTTAATTTTACACAATGTGATATTTCACATTCTACGGATGAAAATACACGCTAGTGTAGATTGGAAATATGTCATGCTTCGTACGTGCACGTATGCACACTCTAGTAGAAGGAGTCGGATCCATGACAACAAGTGATTGTGCTTTCAACATTTTGAGATTGGTAATTTTCGGGTGTTCACATTATTCTACCTCTTAGGCAGTTCTTAGGCTAGAAATTCTAGCAAATAGGATTTGTTGTAGCAGTAAAACAGATCAATTTAGCTTTTTAACGGACACCTTTTATCATGTTTAATGTACCATATGGAGAGCTGATATGCAAAAGGGCTTATGCCTACATCCATTTTAGTGATTTTGAGATAAAAGCATGAAAGTGTTAAAGATTAATGTGATTGATGCTTTGACTATTGTGTGTATAATGAAAGAGGTACATAGTACCAATCACACATGGTATGATTTTTCTTCAAATCAATCACTTTTTAATTTGTTTTGTTATTATGTTCTTTATTTTTCAAGCAAATGGATGTAAGCCCTTTTGCAAAACATTTCAATAAAATGAACACAAACAGTTTACCACACGGAAAAAATCGCTCACCAAATCGTAATGAACAAATGACTTTAATGGTATACACGCAATTGAGATTAACAAGATAACTACTTATTTTATTAAAGTATTATAATGATGTATCCTAAGCAGGTTATTAAATGATCTCATTGCCAATATTGACTTGATACTTTACTTGCAGGTTGGCACAGTAGCACCTCATTTGTAAGATACCTGTAAGTTAACCGTTCAAAAATCATACTACTAAACTGGGGTGATGGAGCTATGGGGGAAGGGGGAGGCAGTCATACAAGTTTCTTTTACGAGCACACCCCTTCATCTTTTGAAAAGCATTGTTGTGTGTGGGCCAGGGTGATGTGGTATTCTCAGAACTATAGCGGAGTTCTTAGTCTAGTGGGATACATACACACATGGATATACATTAAAACAATCACTATTGCCGAATTAAAAGTAAGGGGTAGGGAATTGGGAGGTAGCGAGGGGACAAAACAGGAACAAAACAGGAACAAGAATTACCTTTTATTCTTTAGTTGCCTTTGGATAGTGAATTAATTATAGAGGGAAGTATAACACAATAGAGGGCGGTCCTTTTGCAAAACATTTTTCACGGACTTTTTCATTAACAAAAGTAAGGTATTTTTCAACAAATTACTCACATTGCTAGAAACTACCAAAATACTATATTGCCGGTTATAACTCATTTCTGAAAAAAGGTGGACGGGTAAGCCCTTTTGCATATCAGCTGTTCATATATTTAGTGTACGTTTAGGGGGATTTATATCAAGTCAACGTTAATTGTTCAATTTAATGACATCTTTATAAGATTTATATCACCAATATGAATAAAAAGTTGCAATTTGTGTTCAAACTCGTCATTTAAAGGAGACAGATAACAGAATTCACATGAAATTGAACACAAATTGTTTATTTTAACTTGACTTGTCCCTATAATGCTGTTTCATCAATCATGACATAAGTGTTCCCACCGACGCTCCCTTTACGATCTAAACAACTAAACAAAGAATTACCTATGATTGTATAAAAGAATGGATTAAGAGCAGAATTTATGGGAAGTACAAAACCAATTATCCATGCAAAGACTTCAGGAGATACCTCCACCACCTCAGCTTGTACCATAATACCTATAATTACAGTTGGCAGCCAGCATAGTACATCAGTTAATGTTATAAGCGCCATTTTAAAAGCCATTCTCAGATCAGTTTTCAATCGGGACATATGTGATCTATGAATTTGAATGAATAGACTGATATAACACACTGCAACGGTTACACAGCAGACAAAATTGATACCCAGAAAAATGACGATTGAATACACAGGGCTTAGTTGGCTACCCACCTTTTTATATGTAGAGAATACTAGAATGTCATCATCTCTACTAATGTTGTCATATGATATAGTCACTGTTTCATTTTTTACACTGTTTATTGCTCTTCTGGCTAATGGCAACCCTATACATACCTCCGAAAATTGGTACAAATTGGGATCTTTTCCTAACCCAACCCCCAAGGAAGTTATAAAAATACCAAGCGTCCATACTAAAATTGTTACAAATATTTTTGACCTGGTTCTTAAAAACAGCTTCCGACTCACAACAGTATTTCTAAATGCCCACAACCTGTCAACACCTATTAAAACAATGAGAAACAGCGAGGCTTCACTGGAAAGGACCGATAGAAAACTTGCCAATTTGCATATTGCATGATTCTTCCAATGTTCAGCTTCTATCGGGAAATATTGCCCATAGTACTGATCAGCAGATACAATAATTAGCATATACACTCCCATAAGGAAATCAGCAGCAGCCAGGTTGGTAATAAATAGCACCTGTTTTGTGTAATCTGTTTGATCTTTCCCTCTCACTAATGTAAGGCAACCCGCTAGAAGAACATAACCATTTGCAAGTAGTGCAAACACACCAACAATCCACATGGAATACCTGATCGTTGTATTTGGTAGGAGCTTATTGCAGGTCATATATTCTGATTTTGGTTCTTTTGATATACATTGAGGTCCGTCTAAAAATGATTCTACAAGGCAGCATATTCCAGGGGTGTCCACAAGTATAGTAGTGGTATCAATAAATCCTGCAAATGATGTAGGTGTTATTCTTGAAAGAGGGTTACCCTCAAGGTTGACAAACTTTATTTTGGTTAGGTTAACAAATGCATTTTCCTGAATCACGGTTATTTGATTAAAATAAAACTCAAGTGCAACAAGATTGTGTAACCGGGAGAAGACATGGGCATCAATATTGAATAGATTGTTGTGACCCAATTTCAATAGTTGCAACTCAGCACAGCAATTCTTAAAGTTCATTAGATCAGAGGACTTCAATCTGTTTCCGTCCAATGAAAGGCTGGACAAATTGACTAGGTCTCTGAATAAACCTAGTTTTAATGTTGTCAGATTGTTATTATGCAGCCCCAAATTATTCAAATTGCTCAACCCTTGAAATTGGTCTACATGTAGATTGGACAACTGATTACCATACAAGGAAAGTAGTGTTAGTTCACCTAGATCCCTGAACACACCTGGATCCAGTATAGTAAAAGTGTTATTATGCAACCCTAACTCAGACAAATTGCTCAACCCTTGAAATATGTCTACAGGTAGATTGAATAACTGGTTGCCATTCAAGTAAAGGTTTGTTAGTTCACCTATATCCCTAAATACACCTGGATCCAGTATAGTCAGAGCGTTATTTTGTAACCACAATTTAGACAAATTACCCAATCCTTGGAAAAGGTCTACATGTAGATTGGATAACTGATTACTATGCAAGGTTAGTCGTTTTAGTTCACCTAGATCCCTGAACACACCTGGATCCAGTATAGTAAAAGTGTTATTATGCAACCCTAAATCAGACAAATTGCTCAACCCTTGAAATATGTCTACAGGTAGATTGAATAACTGGTTACCATACAAGTAAAGTATTGTTAGTTCACCTATATCCCTAAATACACCTGGATCCAGTATAGTCAGAGCGTTGTTTTGTAACCACAATTCAGACAAATGACTCAGTCCTTTGAAAAGGTCTACATGTAGATTGGATAAATGATTACCAGACAAGGAAAATAATGTTAGTTCACCTAGATCCCTGAACACTCCTGAATCTAATGTTGTCAGGCTGTTATCATGGAGCCGCAATTCAGACAAATTACTCAACCCTTGAAATAGGTCTACATGTAGATTAGATAATTGGTTACCGTTCAAGTTAAGTTGTGTTAGTTCACCTAGATCCCTAAATACACCTGGATCCAGTATAGTCAGAGCGTTATTTTGTAACATCAATTCAGACAAATTACTCAGTCCTTGAAATATGTCTACAGGTAGACTGAATAACTGGTTGCCATACAAGTAAAGTTTTGTTAGTTCACCTATATCCCTAAATACACCTGGATCCAGTATAGTCAGAGCGTTATTTTGTAACCACAATTCAGACAAATTACCCAATCCTTGGAAAAGGTCTACATGTAGATTGGATAACTGATTACTATGCAAGGTTAGTCGTTTTAGTTCACCTAGATCCATGAACACACCTGGATCCAGTATAGTCAAAGTGTTATTATGCAACCCCAAATCATACAAATTGCTCAAACCTTGAAATTGGTCTACAAGTAGGTTGGATAACTGGTTACCATACAAGTAAAGTATTGTTAGTTCACCTAGATCCCTAAATACACCTGGATCCAGTATAGTCAGAGCGTTATTTTGTAAGAACAATTCAGACAAATTACCCAATCCTTGGAAAAGGTCGATATGTAGATTGGATAACTGATTACCAGACAAGGAAAATATCATTAGTTCACCTAGATCCCTGAACACTCCTGAATCTAATGTTGTCAGGTTGTTATCATGCAGCCGCAAATCAGACAAATTACTCAACCCTTGAAATAGGTCTACATGTAGATTAGATAATTGGTTACCATGCAAGTAAAGTTGTGTTAATTCACCTATACCCCTAAATACAACTGAATCCAGTATAGTCAGAGTGTTATTTTGTAACCATAATTCAGACAGATTATCCAATCCTTGAAAAAGGTCTACATGTAGATTGGATAACTGATTACTATACAAGCTTAGTCGTTTTAGTTTCTCCAAATTCCAAAATACCTTTGGATCCAATACTGACAGTTTGTTATCATGTAGCAGCAAATCAGAGAGGTTAATCAACCCTTGGAAATGATCTACAGGGAGACTGGATAATTGGTTGTTGTATAAATATAGGTTTTGCAAATAAACAAGATTTCTTAATGTATTTCGTACCATTGTCACCAACATATTCCCATTAAGTGATATACTAATTAAATTGGATAGCCCTTTGAATATATCTTCATTGAGATCAGATATTTTGTTTTCAGCCAAGTTGAGATATGTCAAGGCATCAAGATTCCTGAACACACTCAAATTGGTTGTCCTATGAAATAGGGATATCTCATTTCCTTTCAATGATAAATGTGTCATATTATTGAGGTTCGTTAATGTATCAATGTCAATATTAGTGAGATGGTTGTCGGAGAGGTCAAGATAGAGTAGCTTATTCAAACTATTGAATACACTTTGGCTTAGCTGAAAAATTAAGTTATCTGATAAGGATAAGACATGGATTCTCTTTAAATGGAAAAATGCTTTTGATTCCACCGTTGAAATTTCATTTCCTGATAAATACAGTACTTCGACATCATGTAACCCTACAAACATATTAACACTTAGCCTTTGTAACTTGTTGTCATTCAGAAATAACGTTTTAAGACTACTAAGCCCCCAAAATACACTAGAGTTAATGTTAAACAGTCCATTATAGGAGAGATCTAGTATTTGTAGTTGTGCCAATCCTTCAAAGTTACCATGATGAAGAGAGGAGATTGCGTTATGATCCAATAGAAGAAAGCTGATGGGAAGATTTCCAAAGCTTCCCGGAGTGATACCGACCAGCTGTCTTGCACTGCCATCAATAGCTGATATGCTGACATCCTGTGTTTCATAGACGAGAAGTATGTCCTCCTGGTGTGTGCCATCCAAGCAGTGCGTAGTAAATTTATTATACTCCAGGCTACAGAAACATTGAGCAGGGCATATAGGTAACACGGCAACATATATAATATCCTCATATGACTGAATGAACTCCGGTATTTCAACTATAGTTAGACTTGTATCAGAAAATGTAAGTTTCAGGGAAGGGTGGCGGATAGTCAGCTCTTGAAAGTCTTCAATAAATGTGTAGGGAATAGAATACAGGTTGGCATATCTGTTGAAATCCGCGCAGATGTCCGGACCAGAATCGTGGGTTCCATTCTGAAATACTGGACATTTTTCAGACTTACTCACATCATCAGGAATAAAGACAGTCAATAGTATTGTTGACGCTACATTGGTATGTATTGTCAGGGTATCGCTGCTAGAAGTCATACTACAGTAGCCTTGATATGGATCGGTTAAAGCAAGAATGGTGCTGAAACATACATCAGTTGAGTTGAACTGTAGGATTAAATAATTAAAAACAGACCAATGGGATTGTACTTCCGAAACTGCAATATAAATAACAGTGCCTTGTGAGGAAGAAATATAGATATCACATTGTTTTAGTGAAGATGTATGTAGCGTGAGATTTGATTGGTTGCTCTCCAGAGTTATATATTGATTTGGGCATTCAGTGGCATCGTCCAGGGTTACATTATGTGTGACACCAGTGTCCAAATACGAATGTTGAGAGTCAGTCACGTTGTGTCTGACAGTGTCCAAAGGTTGAGAGTCAGTTCGAGTGTATGTAGACTCGGTATTCAAAGCATCCGTCACCGCTGTAGTATTGATTCCATTGTACGAAGAACTCATATATCGGGGATTGGTTGATACTTTAGCCACGACTGTAGCATTGGTCGCGATTTCTGAAGGATTCACATATAGTGAGTCAATATCAGCTACCGTAGGTTTGTTGCCAAAGTCCAAATGTGGCGAGTCAGGCGCATTAGCTGCTCTACCGCTGGTTTCATTTCGCAAAGATTCTGTATATAGCGAGTCAGTCACTGTCACAGTGGTGTTGGTTCCGTTTTGCAAAGATTCTAGATATCGCAAATCAGTCGAATTAGCCGCTCTAGCGTTGGTTCCATTTTGCAAAGAGTCTAGATATTGCAAATCAGTCGTGTTAGCCACTCTAGTATTGGTTCCATTTTGCAATGAGTCTATATATCTAGAGTCATTTGCATGCACAATTCTATTGTGTGAAGGTTGAGAGTCATCAGTCTGATTATCCGCTATATTCCAGTTCCCATCGGATACACACAGTACAGGTCGAATAGAACAGACAGTGACTAGTACACAGATTGATACAAGGAGATACATATTGGATATGAAATTACTTAAGTCTGTGTGAAAAAAAAAAAAATCATTTCATCAACACTATAGGACAGATTCAACACACGTTTGATAGAAAGCAACTGCAATGATGTTATGGTATAGGTTTTGTGATATAACGGCTCCTTTTTAATAGTGGAATAAGTACCGTCGGCGGTATGAGTAATAGGTTAAATTTAGAATGGGAAAAGTAATGGGAATTTTGGCTAACACTATCAAAATACTGTGTATTGTAATTCAATCATGCTTAAGTAACCATAGCCTCTGACGTCAATGTAAATCACAATGCAGCTATCCTATTCTGGCTGAGTACCTGTTGGGAGTTTGTTTTGTTCCACAACAACCTAGGGCCTTACATTGGAAACCGTTTTAATAATAGAGTATTGTAAATTATGAACTTGATCAGTAAAATGATAACTGCGTAAAAATAGAATGGTACAGAAATGGGAAATCTTTGTTCAGTAAACCGTAGCTGGGTGTGTTGCAGCATGTGTCACACTGTATTTCTGTTGTCATACATGTCCTAGGAGAGCCAATAATTTTAGCTGTAAAGCAAACCACCTTTTCATATCGTGTGATACTCTGAAAACATCAATTTGTGATATTTTAAACATACTTTTGTGCAAACTTTTGAGATATAATCCGTTATGTGTACAAACGTTGCAAACAATTTTTTCTCTACCCAGACGGGACATTTTTCTTTCAAACAAGTTTAACACACACACATTTTTTTGCACTTTGCCACGAAGGCGAAATCACCATGTCTTACATTACACAATGGAGTGTATTATTATTAGCAACACATGACCACATAGTATTGATTTACATAGTAACCTGCACAATCATGGCCATAAAAAGATTACTCTATTATGGCCATTTTCGTGAGGGTTTTTTGTGTAAATTTCCGGAGTGCATACGAAAACACAAGAAAATATTATTTGGCAATATATTTCATCTATATACTAATTTTCAGAACATCGCCTGATTAGATAGTTCAATAATATTTTACACTCGCGTCCGTCTTCAACCGAAATAACGTGTCATTTGCGCCTTTAATACACAAGCTAATTAGATAGTTCAATGCCGTCTATTCCCGTTTACAGCGGGTCACATGGACCAGAATAGACATGCGCAGAATAGGATCACTGACGATAATCCTAAATTTTGAATTTCTTTTGCCAGGGTAGCTACTGTTCAGACAACAACAAAAAATGATGGGTTTATGAGTGAGTGATGACATATGGTCTTCGCCCACAAAAAATTCATCGGGGATATAGCTACATTTCTGTTGTTATTCTTAAAGACCGCATAGTAAAGATCATGTATGCTGGACTATACTATACGTCGACAAATGAAAACATATTTCACGAGCTATTCTAAATGTAAACAACGAACACTTACACAGATCTTAAACTGACAACCGTTCTTATGATATTGCTGCGCGTTCACGTTTAACATGTGGCACACGCTATATTAAAGGGTAAATCCAATTAGGAAGATAACACTATAACAACAGGCCAGTTGTACGCGTAATGACGCAGACAAAGTGTGTACGCGTTCGTGACGCAATGATTTGTTTACGGGGCAGGGTGAAAGGAGGCAGTGGAGCAAGGCACACACAAACAATCAGAATTAGAGATTACGTCGACCCAATCTTGAAAGCCAGCCTTGTTATTCCTCAAGATTCTTGACTGTGCCAGGAGGATCATTGACGGTTTCAAAGATCATCAGCTACCTATCACATTCACTTTCATAGACTTCAAGAACTTTTTCGACTCCATAAACAGGAAGTGTTGTTTACAGTGCTACGACGTACATTACGGGGCCGGTGAGCCCGGTACCAGGCCGGTGAGAACCCGGTGAGAACCCGGTACAGACCCGGTGTAGAGCGGTATGGACCGAGGACCCGGTGAGGAGGTGTTATGCACCCGGTGAGAACGGTACGCTAGCAACATATGAGGACGGTGAGCCCGGTACCAGGCCGGTGAGGACCCCGCATAGACCCGGTATATATCGGTATGGACCCGGTGACCACAAACAAAACATCAATGCGCCTGTTGACATTTTTAACTGATTGTTTGGACTCTGTTGTTTTTCTATTTAGACGGTAAGGTGGCCGCGTACCACCACCGCCCTGCGAACGAGCGCGAAACGGGTCCGCCGTCTTTTTACCGTCCTCAAACCGGGCTCTCACCGTCCGCCGCCGCTTTTACTCACCCGGCAGGAGTTTTGAACATGCTCAAACTTCCTGCCGGGCGCGGATGGCAACGTGTTCAACGGACGGGAAACGGCCCACCGTGTGACATCACCGTGTGCCATCGTCTGCACCAATTTGTCACACGATAATGGGCCGGCCAGCTCACACGGATACATGTGAGTACAAATGTATTTTACAGAGATTCCCGGAATGTGAGTGAAGCGGCGAGCTTGAGCGCTCAGCTTATACAGGTTAGTTTGATGACGTTATCAAGGCGGTTCGGTCGGTACCCAAGCGTTTTGGCCGGTGAGGACCTGGTGAGAAGGTGGTATGAGCCCGGTTCCAGGCCGATAAGGACCCGGTAAAGAACAGTATGAACCCGGTGACAAAAAAAAAATCAATGCGGCCGTTGACATTTTTTGCTGATTGTTCACCGTGTTGGACTCTGTTGTTTTTCTATAAGACGGTAAGGGGCCGCTCAGCTCACACGGATACATGTAAGGGCCCCATAAGCGATGTCTCAAGATATGGAGTGCAAAATGAATGCCTTCGCTACCGCTTACTACGGGATAATGCTTAAAGGGGCACTAAGAGATCCTTCAAGGAGGGAGCCCTCAATTTTTTTAGAAGTTGGGTTTTCACATATACGTAATTCTTGTACGTACTAACTACCACCTAAAATTATAGAGCTTAATTTGCAGTAATTCATGTCAAATTCATGGATTTTATAGCGTTTTGAGTTTCGATGAGATGACATCGAAACTACCCAAATTCATCTAAAAGGCCACAGATGGCTTCTTACTTATTTGTTTCATGTTTATTCAAAATAACCTTGAAGACCTCCCATGGCTTGTTGCGTGATGCATAGTCATGACCTCCTAGATTCAATTGAATTCAATAGCCGAACAATTTGGTGTGCTTTTCAGCTTAATTAAAGTAATTTGAGTTTTTTGGCCCCTGTATGGCGGCCATTTTGGAATTTGCGCTATAAAAGAACTTTCCCGTCACTTTTGAGAGGTGTATGGCAGCTCATTTTTTCTTAAAATGGTTCTAGTTGACAAATTCACTAAGAAACTTTGGTATCAAGAAATTGGTCACGAAACCCAAGAAAATGACTCTACTATATGTACAACGTTTATTATCCACGAACGACAGATAGTCATTCTTGCTAATGGATGGAGAACACTTGTTGTCGCCCACCTACTCTGCAGCCGAAGGATGGGATCATGATGAGATGTTGTTATCATAAATTAATTGACAATTGAGTATGTTGTTATCATACATAATTATCTTTAAATGAAGGTTTTGAGCGGTACCGGGGTCAAAGGTCGTCTAGGGGTCGAATTTTCAAAGTTTGTCCGATCGGGCTTAAATTCGGTGACGGGAAGCCCGAATACGAGTCGAGCGTGGAAAAAATAAAACGGCTTTGCTTTTCTTGGGTCGTCCGGGGTCAAAGGTCGTCTAAGGGTCGAATTTTCAAAGTTTGTCCGATCGGGCTTAAACTCGGGGACGGGAAGCCCGAATGCGAGTCGAGCGTAGAAAAAATAAAACGCCTTTGCTTTTCTTGGGTCGTCCGGGGTCAAAGGTCATCTAGGGGTCTAATTTTTAAGTTCTGTCGATTGTAAGTGTGGTGGAACAGCAAAAGTGCAGTAATTAATCATCCACAATCCCCATCCATCCAGCGGTGATCACAATGCTCGATGCGAGGCGAGCGTGGCAAAAATGAAACGGGTTAGCGTTTGTCGAGTCTTCCGGGGTCAAAGGTCGTCTAGGGGTCGAATTTTCAAAGTTTGTCCGATCGGGCTTAAACTCGGTGACGGGAAGCCCGAATACGAGTCGAGCGTGGAAAAAATAAAACGGCTTGGGGTCAAAGGTCGTCTAAGGGTCGAATTTTCAAAGTTTGTCCGATCGGGCTTAAACTCGGGAACGGGAAGCCCGAATGCGAGTCGAGCGTGGAAAAAATAGAGCGTACGAGGTCAAAGGTCATCTAGGGGTCAACTTTTTGAAGTTGGTCGGATCGTGCTTAAACTCGGTGATCACAATGCTCGATGCGAGGCGAGCGTGGCAAAAATAAAACGGGTTAGCGTTTGTCGGGTCTTCCGGGGTCAAAGGTCATCTAGGGGTCGAATTTTCAAAGTTTGTCCGATCGGGCTTAAACTCGGTGACGGGAAGCCCGAATACGAGTCGAGCGTGGAAAAAATAAAACGGCTTTGCTTTTCTTGGGTCGTCCGGGGTCAAAGGTCGTCTAAGGGTCGAATTTTCAAAGTTTGTCCGATCGGGCTTAAACTTGGGGACGGGAAGCCCGAATGCGAGTCGAGCGTAGAAAAAATAAAACGCCTTTGCTTTTCTTGGGTCGTCCGGGGTCAAAGGTCATCTAGGGGTCGAATTTTTAAGTTCTGTCGATTGTAAGTGTGGTGGAACAGCAAAAGTGCAGTAATTAATTATAGGTCAATAAATGCGTATGTCTTGTTTTGAGAGAAATGAGAAAAATCAATGCACGCGCGCTGGTGTTGATGCGAATAATGCCACGACCCCGCAGGGGGAGTGGCATTGTGAGCAAATCAACACCAGCGCGCGTACATTGATTTTTCTCATTTCTCTCAAAACAAAACATACGCATGTATTGACCTAATTCATACACGACAATATACGAATCAAAATTTACAATTTTAAGAATACTTTTGATCTATTTATTAACAAATAAAAACATGTTAACAAGTTTGCTAACACCCGCAGTGAAAATCGGCGAACCCTTGCTGCGAGAACAACGAATCAAAACAAAGCGCATGGTGCGTGAATTGTTCGGCGCGCACGCGGAGTGCCGTTAGACACTTTCAATGCACTCCGCGTATTTTAGTTTCTTGCTTTCTGATTGGTTCGACACTACCAAGAGTGTATGAATTATAGGTCAATAAATGCGTATGTGTTGTTTCGAGAGAAATTAGACAAATCAATGCACGCGCGCTGATGTTGATGTGTGAATAATGGCACGACCCCGAAGGGGGAGTGCTATTGTGAGCATATCAACATTTGCGCAAGTCCATTGATTTTTCTAATTTTTCGAGAAACAAAACATACGCATGCATTGACCTAATTCATACACGACACTATACAAATAAAAATTCACAATTTAAGCATAATTTTGATCTATGTAAATGGCGACTAAAAACACTTTAACAAGTTTGCTAACACCCGCAGTGAAAATCAGCGAACCCGCGAATCTTGAACAACGAATCAAAACAAAATGCGCACTGCGTGATTTGAACGGCGCACACGCGGAGTGCAGTGGACACTTTCAATGCACTCCGCGTATTTGTAATTCCTGCTTCCTGATTGGTTCAACACTACATAGAGTGTATGAATCATCCACAATCCCCATCCATCCAGGAAAGTAGCTACAAACCCGAGAACCGCCAAACCCGGGTGACCGCCTAGTACATAATTATCTTTAAATGAAGGTTTTGAGCGGTATTGCTACCTAACTTTACAATGACAGTTTGTGTGTTGTGTTGCTGTCATCTAAATGCCTAATCTTATGACAGTTGAGTGGTGTTGCAGTCAGCAATGCCTAACTTTACAATGACAGATTCGACTGAATACTAACTTGATAATGACAGTGTGTCGTAATTGCCTAACTTCATAGTGACGGTATGTTGCTGTCATAAATGCCTAAATTTACAATGACAGTTTTAAATTTGAGTTTTTGTTGCTGTCATAAATGCATAACATCACAATGAAGATTTTGAGTAGTGTTCCTACAGTGGCGTATCTACCGAGAGCAAATGCCCCCACCCGATGGAAAAGGCATATTTGTGCGTCGGCACATTGTTAATCTATTTAATATTTGCGTATATTAAATAGAGAAAAGAAGACGGTGTCTATCAATATCAGGGGCGGGGCACAAAAAGACATTTTATGTTAAGCTGTTGAATAGTATATTAAATAATTAGAAAAAGAAGAAGAGAAATATAGATATCAGGGGCGGGGTACTACAAATATACGCTCGAAAGATTAAACGTGAATGGTTATTTATTATCGTTAGCCAAAACGGAGGCTGTTTTACATCTTGAGTGTCCATGTTCTTGAAAGTTTTGTAATATAAATATTCCTATATATTGTCGACTATATATCTTATCGATTTCTTTTGTATTAAACCCGATGCAAATAATAGAATACTGATTTATTTTATTAAAAATAATTATCAATTTATGAAACACTACTGATCATATTCCATAGGTTATATTTGTTCACTTGGTTTAAACAATATCAATTAATCATATATAAACCTTACAACGTGTGTAGGTGTATACAACTAACACAAACAGTTCCGTAGCAGGTGCTTTTATGTTTAGCTAATTAATTCAAAATCAGTAATCGGTATCAAAAGTCTACGATATAAATGAAACGAGAATTTTTTCCCCTAGCAATTAGTCACCTCATTCATGAAAATATAGTGGACAATTTATTTAAGAAATGATGTTTTGGGTAACCAGACCTAACGAAGAAATGTTGTAGCAAACCCATTCTTCTATGGGTTGTCATTGATTTCTATTAAATTGTGTGCTATCGAAAGCAGTCAAGTATAATGTATAGATGAATGAATTGCCACGACTGCTTGGCACGCACTATGCAATGGTATTCTATAGAAAATTGATTTTCTACAACTTCTTTTTCATTAGGTATGGTTAAAAACACCATAAGTCGAAAGTGTCCACTCAATTTTTATGATTACGAAAAAGAATTTTGCTCGCTCAACGCATAGGTTATAAGTCATATTCTCAATTTTCGGTATCAGTTTTTGATTTTAAATTAAAAATCACCTGGTCAATAACTTTTTGTGTGAGGTGTATTTTAAAACAATTCAATCAATCCACTATCTCCAATGGAAACCCAAATGGCGCTCCGACTATCCAATCTAGTCGTGGGCAATCCGTTACCACATCTAAAGAACAACCTGTAAGCCCAACTCGACCCCCGCTACGAAAACTATCGTTAGACTTCGTGGATCTTTTATCGACACGTTTCGGTAACATCGACGTTAAACTCGACGCGCAAAACGAACGAATTATTCAGTTAGCTGACTATCATACAACAGGCTTTGGAGTATCGATGACATTCTTCAAAGACTCGAGATGCAATCGGTAGAATTTGAGAAACAAATTTCCGACCAGCGACAGATGATAAGGTAAACAGTACAAACTTGATCAAAGTCGGAGAAATAAATTAACAGAGGACACAAATACGAATCATTATACTGTAAATTCGTCGTATTTTGTTCTGTGTGACGGCATAAAGACAGGGATTCAACAGGGAGTTCAGGTTGACCAGAAGCGTCAAGTTCCACACGACCCATCGATCACTACATAAGGGACAGAGGGTCTCTACAATTATTACATACATGCAATAGGGCATCAACAAGCCAACATTGCCGCTACAAGAACTGCATGAGCTTCCACCGCCACTGAGTATATACTATCCGAAAAGAAAAAACTAATATGTTAACGTAGTTTTCATTCAATAATCAACAATTCTGTGAATAGTAGGCCTACTGGCATCATAGACCCTTTTGGCGGATCTGCGATATCCATGTGTTTACAGACATTGTTCGCTTTAATCTTAAACATTTTAAGCCAATAAACATCGCCTGTTAAATGTGTTAAAGTGAAAGGTAAATGCCTAGAATCGAAGTGTAACTGGTTGCACTAACTTGAATAGTTAGTTATTAGTATTAGCCAGTGACGTGTCCAAAGTGTGGCAGGGGAGAGAGCCGGCCTCACACTTATTAACTATCTTTCGGGTGGATTTAAAAGGTTGTACTTCATATCTATCCAATCATCACCCATATCATTAACCTATCCATTGTCACCAAGACTGTGCCGGACGACTTGAAATGTGCCAAAATTATCCCCCTTTTCAAAAAGAAAAGTAGGTTGGATGTGGGCAATTACAGACCAGTGAGTATCCTAAGTTGCATGTCTAAAATTCTTAAAAAATGCATCTTCACCCAGATTGATAGTTACCTTAGAGAAAAGCAAATTTTATACAATTACCAATCTGGTTTTCGCCCTGGATTCTCTACAGAAACATGTCTCATTCATCTGACCGATTATATAAGATCTCAACTTTCTGAAGGTAATTATGTGGGCATGCTGTTGCTAGATGTACAAAAGGATTTTGACAGCACTAACCATGATATTTTGTGTTCCAAACTTGAGTTCATGGGAATCAACCCTGGTTGGTTTAAATCTTATCTGTCAAACAGACAACAACTTGTCTCGGTTGATGGCATTTCATCTGATTTTCAGAAAATTACTTGTGGAGTTCCACAAGGTAGTTTACTGGGTCCCCTGCTGTACCTCTGTTACAGTAACGATATGGTGTGCTCTGTTCGCAATAAGTTATTATTGTATGCTGATGACAGTGTCATCCTTGTTTCGGACAAAGACCCCAGTGTTGTTTCCCATGAACTCAGTAAAGATTTGGAATCTTGTAATCATTGGCTTATTGACAATCAACTGTCTCTACATGTTGGTAAGACTGAATGCATTTTGTTTGGTTCTCATGCAAAATTAAAACGTGCAACTGATTTAAACATCAATTATAATGGGAAAGTCATCCCCTCCCAAGATTGCATCAACTACCTTGGAGTAACAATTGATCAAACAGTCTCTGGAGACAAATTGGTGGACGATCTTGTCAAGAAGGTTGTTGGTCGTATCAAATTTCTTTATAGACATTCTAGTTACCTTTACCAAACCTTGCGTACAAATCTGAGTGCAGCTCTGATTCAATGTCACCTTGACTATTGCTGTTCCGCATGGTTTGCTGGTATCAATACCAGGCCCAGACACAAATTACAAGTCACCCAAAACAAAATAGTTCGCTTCATTTTGAAATTGTCTCCAAGGACTCACATTGATCAATTTAACCGTAATTTACTTAGACTCCTAAATACACAGGACCGTGCAAAACAGTTAAGACTTAACCACGTTTTTAATATCTTTAATGGTATTGGTGCTCCTTACCTTGCTCACAATTTCGTAAGAACCACAAGTGCTCATTCCCACCGAACTAGGTCAAGCAATTTCAATTTTATTGTCCCTAGAGTTAAAGGAATTGCTTCCAAGTCATTTTACTACAATGCCATCTTAGACTGGAACGCCCTGCCACCACATATCCAGACCATACGCAGGAAGATGGAATTTAAAAAGGCTGTGAAAAAACACCTGGCTGATTGCGCTCTGAAGCAGGAATCTGCAGATTTCATACGTGTGTAGGCTTATTGTCCAATGTCATTTTGTTTATGTTACTCCACGTCCATGGCCCTCTCTTGTTTGTGTTGTTTTGGGACCCCATTGGAAATAAGCCTGCACATGTAGCTGGCTTTTATGGGCTATCCTGGCCTTGCAACTTTTGGTGTTGTGGTGTGTTTGCCGTTCCAGTTTGGGATGGCATTGTGATATGCGTTATTTATTTAATGTTATTATAATTTTATACTCGTGTGATTTGTTATTTGTATATGTTGTGATGCCAAATAAAAACTAAACTAAACTAAACTAAACTAATTTAAAGGCGACATTAGGGGAAATCGAAACCAAATTATTATTAAAAAAAGATCAAATTTTCACGCGCTACACGCGCATATATTCACGAATATCATTATAAAATCCCGTAAAATGAAGCCTAAAATGTACCCTAGTTATATTTTCATTAACAGATAATAGGGTAAAATGTTGTGAAGTAATTTGGGGTTATATATAACCTGCCCCTCCCCCACCAGGGAAATCCTCACACGCCACAGTCATTAGCCATAACAGAGGGTGTTTAAATCTTGCTTTTCTTTGTTGAAGATTATTCCATTTGTAATACAAAATTATTATATTGTCAACTGACTCTTATCTATTTCTTTTGTTTTTAACAACTCGAAGCAAATAGAATACTGATATCATTTATTTCATTCCCAATAAAAACTTATTCAATTGCTGCCGATCATACTCCATAGGTTATATTTGTTTACTTGGTTTAAACAATTTCCATTAGTAATCTATACCTTACAACTTGTAGTTACGTATATACAACTAACACAAAATGTGCCTTATCAGCACTGGTGCTTTTGTTCTACGTTTAGCTATATTCGACATTAGTAACCGGTATCAAAAGTCTACGATATATAGGCCTACATCAAACGACTAAACATTCCATCAAATTTAACATCTCATTCATAAAAGCATAGTGGACACTTTTGAAGAGAGATATGTTTTAAGCAACCAGTCCTAACGAAGAAATGTTCATTTTCTACAAAGTTCTATGGGATGTTATTGATTTCCAATGAATTAAGTGCTATTGAAAGCAGTCAGGCATGTATATACAAGGATGGTGAGATGTGGTTCATTATACACAAATTGTCACTGAGTGGCACGCACTATCCAATGATATCCCACATAAATAATTTTCTACAACTTTTACTGTGGTTATTAAAAGTTGAAAAGTTTCCACTTCATATTTTTATGAATGAGGTGACAAAGAATTATGAAGAAGAAATGTACTCGTTTAATGCATAAGCCCTATTTCACATTTTCTGAATCGATTATTGATATTAAATTATTCAACTAACATAAAAGCGCCTGGTCGGGAACTTTTCGTGTAAGGTGTATTTTTGACGCACCTCAATAAATCCACTATTAACAATTGAAACCAAAATGGCGTCTGCTGTTGCTTTAGTTCTTCTGTTGGTGTTATTCTCGACCCGCACGACTAATGCGGTAGATGGATACACTGTTAAGCAAATCGCGGCGACTCTCCAATCTAGTCGTGGGCAATCCGTTACCACATCTGAAGATCAGTCTATAAGCCCAGCTCGACCCCCTCTACGAAAAATATCGTTAGACTTCGTGGATCTTTTATCGACACGTTTCGGAGACATCGACGTTAAGCTTGAAGACATCGACTTAAAGCTTGACGCGCAAAACGAACGAATTAGTCAGTTAGCTGACGAGCATACAACAGGTCATGGGAGTATCGAAGATATTCTTCAAAGACTCGAGATGCAATCGGTAGAATTTGAGAAACAAATCTCCGACCAGCGACAGATGATAGTTGACCAAGCGGAGGAAATGGATGTATTGAAGAAAAAGATTCGCAAGCTTCAAAAGAATGATGATAGTGGTGTTGATTCTCGCACGAATAGAACATCAATTCCTGACACTTCTCAAGGAAATTGCGTTTGCAATGTTCGATGTCCATCACGTCAAAAATGTCCAGATGTACAAATAGCAGATCCGAACAATGGTAAGGTAATTGAGTGGGAAATGATTAAGCATTCAAAGTTATTTATTATTTTTTTAAATGTCCAGGATTGATTCCAATCAAATTACAATGTGAAAATGATATTTCGTGATTTGTCTCAAGGATTTTGCAATGGTTATCATTATCTAGCATATCCAGATAGCAGATAGCAGATAGCAGATCCACCACATATGAGTACAATTGACAATTGACAAGCCCCCTGTTATCTATTATCTTATAATTATACGTGACTGGTTATTTGACAGATCTTTTCGTCCTCAGAGTCAAACAGATTTTAATCTGTGTTTGTTTTCTCAGTCAAACATGTTCAACGTGTCTAGACCAGACCTACAATCTCAGAACAAAGGTTAAAATCTTTAACCATGTTGGTTAAAATTTTAACCAACGGGAGGTTACCAGGTGAACCACACAATTGGTTGGTTAAAACCGTAACCAACAGCTGTTGTTGGTTAAACTTTAACCTGTGGCTGGTTACAATTTTTAATCATTTTTTAAAAAAAAATTTAATCATATGTTTTAACCAACAGTGGTTGGTTAAAAAATGTTGGTTACACTTTTATTTTTTTTGCTAAACTTTAACAGGTGGTTGGTAATTTTTTTAATCATTTGTTGGTTAATTCTGCTAAACTTAACCATTTGTTGGTTAATCCTGCTTGATAACTAACATGGGTTGGTTAAAACCTAACCATTTGTTGGTTAAACCTGCTTTATATTTAACATGGGGTTGGTTAAAACCTAACCATTTGTCGGTTAAATCTGCTTCATATTTAACATGGGGTTGGTTGAAGCTTAACCATTTGTTGGTTAAAATGGGGGTTGGTTAAAACTTAACCATTCGTTGGTTAATTCTTTTGATGAAGTGGGCAGCAGCTCTGTTGGCTATGAAGTATTGCTGAGACATATAATGGCAGACGACGGAGTGTTTCAAGGTACAGGATTGATTTCTTAATACTGTAATTTAATAATTATGTAACTGTCTGAGCTTTTGATGATAAAGTCTACTATTATTGTATTGACCAGAGGCATCGTATACGTAGGTTCATCACTATTTTTCAACATTTTCAAAATTCATCATATTTTGGTTCACATAGAATCTATAACAATCAATTAACATGTAGCAGTTGATGAAATGGCTGAGGCACCTTCTATATATCCATGTAATATATCAATCAGGATTAACCAACAAATGGTTAAGTTTAGCAGAATTAACCAACAAATGGTTAAAAGTTTTAACCAACCACAGGTTAAAGTTTAACCAACAGACAATTCTAGAAAACATGACTTTAAATTTGTTCGCCCTTATACACGCTACAGTGAAAATACGACGTAGGAAGTCTATGGTAGGCTCCGTAGCTAAGCTTAAACATAGTTGTAGTAAGTAAAGGTAAAATAGTGTCCTAAATCTGCCTTTCTTGATAGACAAATACCATAATATTGTACAGTTTAGCTCAGACAGTTACATAATTATTAAATTGCAGTATTAAGAAATCAATATTGTAAATTGAAACCCTTCTATATACGTCTCCAGACCCCACAACTGGAGCATTGCAATCACTTGGTCGTCTGCCATTTTGTCAAAAAGAGAGAAAACGGGCCAGCCTCGTTTTGATGTCGCAGCAACACACACCATTTTTAACCAACGTTGTGCAATAGAGATTTTTCACCAACACATGTTGATTAAAATGTAACCAACAATTGAAATTCTTTGGCGGGAATCTTGGTTAAAATTATGATGCCTTAACCAACGTTGAATAAACAACAAATGAATTATATTTTTACTCTTTAACCAACGCAGTATTAAAAGTAATTTTAACCAACGCTTCATTTTTAACCAATGTAGTATACTTTTTAACCAACGCTTCATTTTTACCAATGTAGTATACTTTTTAACCAACATTCTTTTAACCCATGGTTTTTTAGTACCTGATCTGAGAGTGTATGCAGGCTACGTATAGCAGATCCAATGTTCGTGTAAACCAACTATTTTCCAACCTGTCGGAAACGTATTAAAGGCCTACGTTATAATTTTTTTTTTTTTAAAGATTAAGACTGGTTTGAAAACTGTCATCCCAAGCTTTAATGAAAATGAGTTAGAAACTGTTATTTGGGAGAAGTTGTTTGAACGTAAACACTAAACTTCCCTTGTTAGGTTTGTCACACCTTCAGACTTACGGCGGATGAATATATTCAATATATAAGTCCCCTAAGCATGTAAAATCGCCAGACGCGCCCGTAGCAAACCAAACTATAGTTATTCAGTCGTTATATTTCATTATATACAAATATGTCATGGTCCTCATATATATGCTATTCTGATGTTTTTTATTTGATTTATAGTGCCGTTTGACTGTTCGGAAATTATTGAGGATAACCCACAAGCTCCGAGTGGTATTTACTCCATCCGAATACCCCAAGTTGATGCAGACGAAACCCCGAGCAAGACCGCAATTATAAGAGTTTACTGCGATATGGAATCCGATGGAGGTGGATGGACGATTATTCAAAGACGTCAAGATGGATCTCAAGATTTTGTTAATAGAAATACGCATTACTATCTTAATGGGTTTGGGACACTACACGGAGAACATTGGCTTGGTTTGTCAAAAATAAACGCTCTAACTTCCGAAGCATCTTTTAATCTAAGAATAGACACAATCGACAGTGATGGAAACTATGCGGTTGTTGACATCAACAATGTCTTAGTTTGTGGACGTGTTAGTATTGGTAATCAATACGTATCTGGAAGTGGTCAACAAAAGAGGGTCTTTTCATCCCCGGGAGGGTACCACAATTATAACATTGCAGACTGTCTCTTGCAATTCAAATCTATAGTAACAAATATTACAGCAGCGAATAACACCGCTGATGTATTCATAAGGGGTACTAGATTTCATGTTAAAACTGGAGCTGGAGGCTGGTGGTTTCCGGACTCCACTGCTAACTTCTACGATGTAGTGCAAAACGCCGAACATCTTAATGGAAACTACCCAATCAAATGGAGCACATACGAGTATACTGATGCTCCATATCCGTATGAGACTGATCGCTATGGTAATCGTAGAATGGATAAAATACCCGTCACTGACAGAACACTTGTATTTACGGAGATGAAAATACGACCAACTAATTTCCGCTTGAAGCCGTAACAGGCTGTTACCAGCGCGCGCATAAAATGGTATTATCACAGCATAATGAGAGCAAGAGAGTGGATCCTAAGGGCTTGTTCACACTATAGCTAGTTTTGTCGAACCCGGGTCGAACCCGGGTTGAAGTCTGGTATGAACAGAAAAATAGGCTAAAAAACCGACCCAGGTCGAAAATAACAACCCTGCGAAAGAGAAGGGTAGAACCCGGGTTCAACCCGGGTTCAACCCGCATCGACTGTAGTGTGAACAGAAATAGCTGTTTCTACCCGGGTTGCCTAAAGTAGATAACCAGACTGCTGACCTAGCCTCCGTGGTTTGGCATGGTAGTTTTATCATTTATGTTTAGCTAATTCAAAATCATTAATTGGTATAAAAAGTCTGCAATTTATTATAGGCTATATGAAACGAGCGATTTTCTCTCCATCAATTTATCACCTCATCCAGGAAAATATAATGGATAATTCTTTAAGATATGAGGCTTTAAGTAACCCAATACATAGTGACATGGTAGTAATGTTGTCACGCTGATTTACCGTAATTCTTACTTGAACTGGCAACACTGTCCCGCTGTCTTCAAAACCCAATTCCGAATACGTGGACACCAATTCGTGCCAACTCTCCACACCAGGAGGTTATTAATAATAATGTAGGCCACTTTTTAACTTAGGGGAGACGTCAAAACTCGACCGCCCGTTGACTGCCGGTTACGGGCGGTTCCGCCCGGTTCTTTCAGGTCAAATGTTTTACTGGTATATGAATATTCGCGCATGCAACACTGAACAACCGCCGGTTGACTTAATGCTGTAATCGGACCAGTTTACACTATCAATCTGTTACTTTGCGGTCATAATAGCTCTCTCTATAATCGTTCTATAAAAAAACAACATTCATAGACTTTCGATATTGATTTTAAAAAGTTAATTGAGCTATAAACAGATTGAAAAAGCCAACCCCAGCGAAAATCAATAGCTGTATTGTACTGGTTGTCAACTGAGACTTTTAAGTCTTAAAAGAGCCCATTACTTCAAGATGTTATTGCTCACGTGTGTGACGAGGCACTTTCAACCGGTCGTGTTCACCAGAGTGTTACTATTTGACCTCATTATGTGTGTATATTATAACAGACGACACGTTTTGTGAGAACCGAACGGAACCGGCCGTAACCGGCGGTTGCCGGGCGGTCGAGTTTTGACGTGATCCCTTACACAACAAGTGATGCTTCTGATTTACAGAAACTCAGATTGGTACGCTTCATGTTAGTTTAATAAAGGATTAGCTAAGATGCTGGGTGCTGTTTACTATATATGAGTAAGTTGAGCGTTCAGTGACTAAACAATAATGCATACACGTTCGTATGTTAAACTTAGAAGCTTTGTCCGTTATGATTATTGTTGTGTGTTTTATCTCCTCCGCCTTGCGACTAATTCCCCAAAGGCCCGTCATAAAATCAACATGGGAATACAGAATCTTACAGAATCCCATGTTAAGGGTGGTGTGAACTCTCAGGTACAGCCTTCGTAAAACTGCCGTAACTTCTTCAATATTCATTTAATCTTTATAAACGTATACAGTTTTTTGCAGAAAAGGGTTCAATAAATCCAACCATGATAATGAAATTGACCATTTTTGAAAAAAATTATGAAAAACATGTTTTTTGACCCATTTTAGGTTTGGAAAAGATAACTCAAAATATATTTTGTTAAATGTTTTCATACTAGCTTTATGATAATCCTGATAACATTCCCCAGGAGGGGTTTTTTTTTTTAATATCTTATTTTTTATTTTTTGAGTTACAGACCAAAAGGTGCCAAAAAATGTGATTTTTTACCGCTAAAATCATGAAAATCACCATTTTTGGGGGAAAATCACATTTTTCGTAAGATGTATTTTTGCGCACCTCAATCAATCCACTATTTACAATTGAAACCAAAATGGCGTCTGTTGTTGCGTTAGTTCTTCTGTTAGACTGGATCCTCCTGTCTTCCCGATTTTCCACACGGCCCCTGCGAGGGTGCTCAAATGTGTATTTGGTCCGCCATTTTTAAAGATGGCGGCCATATAGAGGGACGCTGGGACCCAGTCTAGTTCTTCTGTTGGCGTTATTCTCGATCCGCACCACCAATGCGATTGCGGTGGATGGATACAATGTTAAGCAAATCACGCCGACTATCCAATCTAGTCGTGGGCAATCCGTTACCACATCTGAAAATCAGCCTATAAGCCCAGCTCGACCCCCACTTCAAAAAATATCGTTAGAATTCGTGGAAGTTTTATCGGCACGTTACGGAGACATCGACGTTAAGCTTGAAGATATCGACGTAAAGTTTGACGCGCAAAACGAACGAATTCTTCAGTTAGCTGACGAGCATACAACATCAGGCCATTGGAGTATCGATGATATTATTCAAAGACAGAATTTGAGAAACAAATCTCCGACCAGCGACAGATGATAGTTGACCAAACGGAGGCAATGGATGTATTGAAGAAAAAGATTCGCAAGCTTCAAAAGAATACTAATGATGATGTTGATTCTCACACGAATAAAACATTAATTGCGTTTGCAATGTACGATGTCCATCGTGTCCAAAATGTCCAGCTGTACAGATTGCAGATCTGAACAATGGTAGGTTACTGGGAGGAAATGTTTAACGGGGCTCACAGAGATTTCTCACAAGAATGAAATTAAATATTATTATCATCTTGTTAAGATGGCGTAGAAAAAAATCACCTCATGTCATGCATGTAATGATTTCTTCACAAAATCCATATAAATACAAATACAAGAGTCTGCACTATTAAATCAGCAGGGAAGGTTATCACTGTGCTTCAGATAACAAATCATTGGTGGTCTTCAAGTGTATTCATGTTAGATATATGCCTATCTAATATTGGGTAGATATAGATATGGATCTTATCAACATAATACAAACTATCAAATTTATAAATGTTACACGTTCAATTTTACATGGACGATCGCAAATTGCGCTCAATTATTTCAGACGGCAATGACAAAGGCTGTGTACAAAGCATGTGTGAAAACCTCAAGTTTGGAAGGAAATGGGGCTTCCTCAACCACGGATCTCGCAATGCTCCTAACAGTTCATTTTGTAGCCTTAAAACTCTTCTTTTTGATTTAAGATATTGCACGTGAAGGCAAGGACAACCAAGAAGAATTGGTGGTCGCCAACGCAGAAACATTTAATTTCTTAGTGAAATTCACCGGCTGATACCCGCGTACCTGTCACACAATCCTGCGTATTGAAAAGCAATGTCGAAACATTGAAACCGTAGTTTGTCTTGCTCTTTTAGCTGTAGCTTTTTTCAATATGTACACCAATCTTGCGCGCAATATCTCAAATTAAACTGGCGAAATAACTACAGGATATATTTGTTAATTCGATATCTATTTTTGTATTTAGCTATAATCACCGCATTAGGTGGATATTCTGTACTCAGTAGCTATCTCTTTGATACATGTAGGGTCAGATGGATGAGTGAAAATCAGTTCGCAGATGGTAGTACCATGGTTTACGCATCAGGCATTAACACCAGCTTGTATTTGGACTACATATAATGTATACTAATGTTTAATTTGAATGTTTAATGTATTTTATCAGTGCCTTTTGACTGCTCGGAAATACTTCAACATAATCCTGAAGCGCCAAGTGGTATTTACGCCATAAGAATACAGCAAACGACGCTTGCAAGAGTTTACTGCGATATGGAATCGGATGGAGGTGGATGGACGGTTATTCAAAGACGTCAAGATGGATCTCAAGATTTCGTCAATAGAAATATGGATCATTACACTCATGGGTTTGGAGTTCTAAGCGGAGAACATTGGCTTGGTTTGTCGAAAATAAATGCTCTAACTTCACAAGCAGCGTTTAATCTTAGAATAGACACAATAGACAGTGATGGAAATTATGCAGTTGCTGACGCTGAACATTTCATTGTCTGTGGGAGCTCTTCATCATCGCAGGGAGTACAGTATCGCACCTATTACCAAAGCGGGTGTCATCTGCAATTCAGTTCGTTAGTCACGAATATTACAGCGGCAGACAGCACTGCTGATATATTGATAAAAGGTACCAGATTCAAAGCTGCTCTTGGGAAAGGAGGCTGGTGGTTTCCAAACGTTCCAAGTAGTTATCAAAATGCTGAACATCTCAACGGAAACTATCCAATTAAATGGAGCACGTACGAACGTATACTATTAGTTATTAGGTGAGGTTGGGTCGGATACGGATTATATCTAGCTGAGGATTCTGTATCGGGACGAGGGCGCGATACAGACTCCGAGACTAGATATAATCCGTATCCGACCCAACCTCACCTAATAACGATTTTATCCTACTTGAAAACACTATTAAAACAAAACAAGAACAAATAATTTTGTAAAGTAGTAGTCAACCCGAGCAAGTTCAGATGCAATCCGACGATCGTCATGTCGGCGCGCGTAGCAACCCTACTACAACGCATGCGCAGTTCCTTACTGACCGGATACGGGATACGGGGTCGGATACGGGATATATCTAGTCACTAAATTAAAGCGCTTATCCAATAGGAACACGAAAATCGTCTCGATGGTAGGATAATATGAAATACCCGTCACTGACAAAACACTTGTATTCACCGAGATGAAAATGCGACCTACTCATTTCAGCCTGAAGCCGCATCAAACGGTATTAGTGGAGCGGATATGTGAAAAAGATGTTCACTTCTGGCAGGAAGCATAAAAATTGGCATATATGGGTGTTTTGATGCACTGATTTAAAAAAGCCAGGAACCCACATTGTTCGTGCAATGGTGCGGCGGCCATCTTGGATTTCAAAATTGCCGCCATTCAAATATAGGAGATTTAGTCAAATTGCTCTAAATTAACTATTTTTGAGATTTATACTATGAGATTTCACCAATATGTTCTTTATAACATGGTGCATAATTTTAGATGAATAGGTTGTGCCAATTGTGCTTTGTTTATTACTTGTTACCATGGAAACCATCAAAAATAGACATTTTTGGGCCAAAATACCTCTAAAATCATTCTTATTTGGAGGGTTTTGTCATCTATTCATTATGATATTTAAAATGGCGGTTTGACGAAATATATGTCAAAATCGCTCATTTTTTGTTACATATCCGCTTTACTATATACTTTAAGTATAGTTACAGCAAGAGTCTATTACTTTCGTGTACAAAAACCTGTTGGAGGAACAGGTTCAAAGGCAATTTTAACCCATTTCATATTTGGCTTGATATGGAAATTGATGACAAATTCTGATGTAGATCTTTTTCATGTTTCGATTCATACATTCGCGTCACACCAAATAATGGTTAAACATTTGTCAGATTATCAATTTGGGTCTTCGTATTTGTCTGACCATTCTCAGTTAGAATTTGGTGAAATTTTGCAAAAAAGGCCTTCCCCCTAATCTTAGATATGCAGCTATGCCCGTAACCAGGATTATTTTATAGTGGTTGTGACAGCAGTTTCATTATTTGGGAAAATTTGACATCGTCATATAGTGCCTATTACAATCCCTTAGTGTAAAACCAGTGTTGACATTGCTTGATAATATATCATAACTCAAAATACCTAGGATTGTCCATTATACAGTGGGATATGTCGATATCATGAGCTTTCTTCCATGTTTGTAACAACATTGATTAACAGTATTGTTTTATTTTGCACTAACCCGAATGGGAGCCACAATAGACATGATATAGAGTGTGTTGAAGATAACATTTTGTAATAAAGTATTTTAATTGTCGACATCTCTTATTTAATTATTTTGTTTAAAACCCGATACATATGATAGAATACTGATTGATTTCATTCAAAATAATTATCAACTTTTCAAACACTACCGACCATACTCCATAGGTTATATTTGTTCACTTGTTTAAACAATATCCATTAGTAATCTATACAACTAACACAAATGTTCCTAACCAGGTACCTTTATGTTTAGCTAATTCAAAATCAGTAATCGAAAGTCTACGAAACGAGCAATTTTCTCCCCATTAATTTGTCACCTCATCCAGGAAGATGAAGTGGATAATTCTTTAAGATATGATGCTTTAAGTAACCCAATACATGATAGTAACATGGGATTATGAACATTCTGTATTCTAGAATACAGAATCTTACAGAATCCTATGTTATAACACTTGCTGTTTATTCCGTCAGAATACGATAATATATTCTGAGCATGGACTGCATGGTAATGATCATTGGATTGAGGTCAAGCATCCCATATTACTACCATGTGATTTTACTTGTATTGACTGTTTATGTAACCAGTCCTTAACAGAGAAGTGTCGTAGCCAATCCATTGTTCTATGGGATGTTATTGATTTATATTAAATTTCGTGCAGTCAAGCAGTCAAGCATGTATAGATGATTGTTGAGCTGTGATTTATTACACACAAATAGTCACACAATACAATGATATCACATAGAAAAATACTTTGCAACACATTTTTCTCATTAGGTGTGGTTAAAAACACCATAAGTTGAAAAGTATCCACTCAATTTATATTATTGAGGTTAAACATTACGAGAAAGAAATTTGCTCGCTTAATGCGCAGCCTGACCTATTTTATGTTTTCGGTATCGATTATTGATTTTGAATTAACTAACATAAAAGCACCTGGTCATGAACTTTTCGTGTTAGGTGTATTTTGAAAGCACCTCAATCAAACCCCTACTTACAATAAAACCAACATGGCGTCTGCTGTTGCTTTAGTTATTCTGTTAGCGTTATTCTCGATTCGCGCGACCAATGCAGTGGATGGATACAATGTTAAGCAAACCGCTCCGATTACCCTATCTAGTCATGGGCAATCTGTTACCCCATCAGAAGAACAACCTGTAAGCCCAACTCGACCCCCGCTACGAAAACTATCGTTAGACTTCGTGGATCTCTTATCGACACGTTTTGGAGACATCGACGTTAAGCTCGACGCGCAACACGAACGAATTCTTCAGCTAGCTGACGAGCATACAACAGGATATGGGAGTATCGATGACATTCGTCAAAGACTCGAGATGCAATCGGTAGAATTTGAGAAACAAATATCCGACCAGCGACAGATGATAGTTGACCAAGCGGAGGAAATGGATGTATTGAAGAATGATGATAATGGTGTTGATTCTCACACGAATAGAACATCAATTCTTGACACTTCTCAAGGAAATTGCGTTTGCAATGTTCGATGTCCATCACGTCAAAAATGTCCAGATGCACAAATAGCAGATCCCAACAATGGTAAGGTTATTGAGTGGAAAATGATTAAGCATTCAAATGTATTTTAATCTTTTAAGATGTCCAGGATTGCTTCCAATCAAATTCCTATGTGAAAAGGATATTTCGTGATTTGTCTCAAAGATTTTGCAATCATTATCCAGCATATCCAGATAGCAGATAGCAGATCCACCATATATGAGTACAATTAACAATATGATTAAGCCCCCTGTTATTAATTATCTTATAATTATATGAAAGATCTTTTCGTCCTCAGGACCACTAGATTTGAATCTGTGAAAACCCCGTTTCTTTTCTCACTCATACATGTTTAACGTGTCCAGACTAGACCTCAGCAGGCTACGTATAGCATCCAATGTTCGCGTAAGCCAACTATTTTCCAACCTGTCTGAGCATATTAAAGGCCAACACAATTGTTCAGAATGGTTTCAAAACTGTCATCCCAAGCTCTAAATGGACAAAGTTACGCAAGTATACATCAAAATGAGTTAGAAACTCTAATTTGGGAGCAGTTGTTTGAACGTAAACACTAAACTTCCCTTGTTAGGTTTTATCACACCTTCAAACTTACGGCGGCTGGATATATTTATTGTATAATTCACCTAAGCATGTAAAGCGCCAGACGCGCCCGTCGTAAACAAAAATATAGTTATTCAGTCGTTATATTTCAATTTCATTATATACAAACATATCATGGTCCTCATATACATGTATATGCTATTCTGATGCTTTTTTATCTGATTTATAGTGCCGTTTGACTGTTCAGAAATTCTTGAGGATAACCCACAAGCTCCGAGTGGTATTTACTCCATCCGAATACCCCAAATTGATGCAGACGAAACCCCGAGCAAGACTGTTATTGCAAGAGTTAACTGTGATATGGAATCGGATGGAGGTGGATGGACGATTATCCAAAGACGTCAAGATGGATCTCAAGATTTCGTCAACAGAAATACGCATTACTATCTTAATGGGTTTGGAACACTACGCGGAGAACATTGGCTTGGTTTGTCAAAAATAAATGCTCTAACTTCCGAAGCATCTTTTAATCTAAGAATAGACACAATCGACAGTGATGGAAATTATGCGGTTGTTGACATCGACAATGTATTAGTTTGTGGACGTTTTAGTATTGGTAGTCAATACGTATCTGGAATTGGTTTTGAAAAGAGGGTCTCTTCATCCTCGGGAGGGTACCACAATTATAACATTGCAGACTGTCTCTTTCAATTCAAATCTATGGTAACAAATATTACAGCAACGAATAACACCGCTGACGTACTGATAAGGGGTACTAGATTTCATGTTAAAACTGGAGCTGGAGGCTGGTGGTTTCCGGACTCCACTGCTAACTTCTACGATGTAGTGCAAAACGCCGAACATCTTAATGGAAACTACCCAATCAAATGGAGCACATACGAGTATACTGATGCTCCATATCCGTATGAGACTGATAGCTATGGTAATCGTAGAATGGGTAAAATACCCGTCACTGACAGAACACTTGTATTTACGGAGATGAAAATACGACCAACTAATTTCCGTTTGAAGCCATAACAGGCTGTTACCAGCGCGCGCGCATAAAATGGTATTATCACAGCATAATGAGAGCAAGAGAATGGATCCTAAGGGCGTGTTCACACTATAGCTAGTTTTCTCCACGACCCGGGTCGAACCCGGGTTGAAATCTGGTATGAACAGAAAAATAGGCTAAAAAACCGACCCGGGTCGAAAATAACAACCCTGCGAAAGTGAAGGGTAGAACCCGGGGGTTCAACCCGGGTTCAACCCGCATCGACTGTAGTGTGAACAGAAATAGCTGTTTCTACCCGGGTTGCCGGAAGTACATGTAGATAACCAGACTGCTGACCTAGCCTCCGTGGTTTGGCATGGTAGTTTTATCATTTAAGTTTAGCTAATTCAAAATCATTAATTGGTATAAAAACTCTACAATTTATTATAGGCTGTATGAAACGAGCAATTTTTTCTCCATCAATTTGTCACCTCAACCGGGAATATATAGTGGATAATTCTTTAAGATATGAGGCTTTAAGTAACCCAATACATAGTGACATGGTAGTAATGTTGTCACGCTGATTTACCGTAATTCTTACTTGAACTGGCAACACTGTCCCGCTGTCTTCAAAACCCAATTCCGAATACGTGGACACCAATTCGTGCCAACTCGCCACACCAGGAGGTTATTAATAATAATGTAGGCCACTTTTTAACTTACACAACAGGTGATGCTTCTGATTTACAGAAGCCCAGATTGGTACGCTTCGTGTTAATTTAATAAAGGATTAGTCATGATGCTGGTGTTACTATATGTATATGAGTAAGTTGAGCGTTCAGTAACTCAATAATAATGCATATATACGTTCGTATGTTAAACTTAAAAGCTTTGTCCATTATTATTGTTGTGTGCTTTTTATCTCCTCCGCCTTGCGACTAATTCCCTAAAGGCCCGTCATAAAATCATCATGGGAATACAGAATCTTACAGAATCCCATGTTAACACTTGCTGTTTATTCCGTCAGAATACGAGCATATATTCTGAGCATGGTAATTATCATTGGATTGAGTTCAAGCACCCCATGTTACTACCATGTAATTCTATTGGCTGTGTAAGTAACCAGTCCTTACTCCTTAACCATGTTAACAGAGAAAAGTTGTAGCTAGCAAATCCATTTTCTATTAAATTGTGTGCTGTCGAAAGCAGTCAAGCATGTATAGATGAATGTTTAGCTGTGATTCATTACACACTAAACAATGATATCATATAGAGAAAAAATTGCAACAACTTTTTATCTCTCAACAGGAAAAGAGGTCGTCAAAGGAAACAATGGTTTGACAACATCAAGGAATGGACTGGTATGAGTCTTATAAAGGCCAAGCGTCTGGCACAAGACAGAGTAGCTTGGAGAAAGATGATCCGGAGATGTGATCGTATGGCAGCCAATCGTCATATCTGACGGAGGCCGAAGAAGAAGAAGAAGAAGGTATGGTTAAAAACACCATAAATTAAAAGTTATCCACTCAATTGTTATGATTGAGGTTAAAAATTACAAGGAGAAAATTAGCTCGCTTAATGCGTAGGCTCTATTTCACATTTTCGGAATCGATTAATGATTTTAAATTATTAACTAACATAAAATCACCTGGTCGAGAACTTTTCGTGTAAGGTGTATTTTTGACGCACCTCAATCAATCCACTATTTACAATTGAAACCAAAATGGCGTCTGTTGTTGCGTTAGTTCTTCTGTTGGCGTTATTCTCGATCCGCACCACCATTGCGATTGCGGTGGATGGATACAATGTTAAGCAAATCACGCCGACTATCCAATCTAGTCGTGGGCAACCCGTTACCACATCTGAAAATCAGCCTATAAGCCCAGCTCGACCCCCACTTCAAAAAATATCGTTAGACTTCGTGGATGTTTTATCGTTACGTTTCGGAGACATCGACGTTAAGCTTGAAGACATCGACGTAAAGTTTGACGAGCAAAACGAACGAATTCTTCAGCTAGCAGCTGACGAGCATACAACATCAGGCCATGGGAGTATCGATGATATTCTTTAAAGACTCGAGATGCAATTGACAGAATTTGAGAAACAAATCTCCTACCAGCGACAGATGATAGTTGACCAAGGTTCTTGGGTTTTTAATGGGCATGCAAGCCTCCTTAACCCTGCCACACTTTAACACTACTACTGTAGGTGACGGTGTGGCCTTCAAGGTATGTTCAAGGTATGTTCAAGCGGAGGAAATGGCTGTATTGAAGAAAAAGATTCGCAAACTTCAAAAGAATACTAATGATAATGTTGATTCTCACACGAATAAAACATTGATTCCTGGTACTTCTCAAGGAAATTGCGTTTGCAATGTACGATGTCCATCGTGTCCAAAATGTCCAGATGTACAGATTGAAGATTCGAACAATGGTAGGTTATTGGGAGGAAATTTTTAACGGAGTTCACAGAGATTTTTCTTCATTCTTAATATTATTATCATCTTGTTAAGATCCACCTATATAGGCCTAATGATTTCTTCACAAAATCCATGAAAATAATAATACAAGACATTTTCTTAGCTGACCTTTGGTCATGTTGGTCTCTTAAACGTATCTTGATTAAAAACCACCGCCAATATTGAATCAGGGAGGTCATCACTTTGATTCAGATCACAAATCATGGGTGGTCTTCGAGGTTATTTATTCGAGATAATGACAAAGATTGGGTAAAAGCCTTCTTCGGCGATTTAGATGGCTTTGTTAATTTCGATATATGGATCTACATCAACATAACTATCAAATTCATACATTTTACACTTTCAATTTTACATGACGATCGCAAATTCCGCTCAATTATTTCAGACGGTAGTGATAAAGGGTGTGTACAAAGCATTACCTTTGTGTGAAAAACCCAAGTCTTAATGGAAATGAGGGCTCCCATCACCTCAGATCTCGCAATGTCCCTAAAACGACTAATTCTTGTCTTAAAATTCTTCTTTTGAATTTGAGGTATTGCACGTGAAGAGTACAAGAACAACCAAGAAGAATTGGTGATCGTCAACGCAGAAACATTTAATACCTTAGTGAAATTCACCGGCTGACATTCTCGTACCTATCACACAATCCTGCGCACTGGAAAGCGATGTAGAAACATTGAAACTGTGGTCTGTCTTGCACTTTTAGCTGTAGCTTTTTTCAATATGTAAACCAATCTTGCGCGCAAATATCTCAAATTAAACTGGCGAAAAATAAGTACAGGATAAATTTAGGAATTCGATAGCTTTTTTGATTATTATCTTTTGATACCATATAGGTCAGATGGATGTGTGAAATCAGTTCGCAGATGGTAGTACCATGGTTTACGCATCAGGCATTAATACCAGCTTGTATTTGGACCACATTATATATATTAATGTTTTATTTGAATGTTTAATGTATTTTATCAGTGCCTTCTGACTGCTCGGAAATACTTCAACTTAACCCTGAAGCGCCAAGTGGTATTAACGTCATAAGAATATAGCAAACGACGCTTGCAAGAGTTTACTGCGATATGGAAGCCGATGGAGGTGGATGGACGGTTATTCAACGACGTCAAGATGGATCTCAAGTTTTCATCAATAGAAATGCGGATCAATACTCTCACGGGTTTGGAGTTTTAAGCGGAGAACATTGGCTTGGTTTGAGGGGGGAAAATGCTCTAACTTCCGAAGCAGCATTTAATCTTAGAATAGACACGATAGACAGTGATGGAAATTATGCAGTTGTTGACGCGGAACATTTTATTGTCTGTGGGAGCTCTTCATCATCGAAGGGAGTACAGTATCGCACCTTTAACCAAGGGTGTCATCTGCATTTCAGTTCGTTAGTCACGAATATTACAGCTGCAAACAGCACTGCTGATGTATTGATCAAAGGTACCAGATTCAAAACTGCTCTTGGGAAAGGAGGCTGGTGGTTTCCAAACTTACCAAGTAGTTATCAAAATGCTGAACATCTCAACGGAAACTATCCCATCAAGTGGAGCACGTACGAACGTATAATTATACTATGAAATACCCGTCACTGACAAAACACTTGTATTCACCGAGATGAAAATGCGACCTACTAATTTCAGCCTGAAACCGTAACAAGCTATTGCCAGCGCGCGCATAAAATAATATTGTCACAGCATTATAAGAGTCCATTACTATCTGACTATCGGGTACAAAAACTGTTGGAGGAACTTTTTCAATGTCAATTTTAACCCATTTGATATTTCACTTTCTACGAAAATTGATGATAAACTCTTGCGTAGATTTTTTCATATCGGATCACAACAAATAAGGGTTCAACATTTTTCAGATTATCAATATGCGTCATCGTATTCTTCTGACAATTCTCACGTTAGAATATTGTGTAATTTGGCAAAAAAAGTTTCCCCCTTAATCTTTATAAAGCAATCGTTCAACATCGATACCCTATTGCCGGGCACATTATAAGCTATAGATAATAATAATATTATGCTTTATTGGTACTAAGCTTTAAGAACCAACATAAATTCGATGTTTCGATATAGTGGTTATGAAAGCAGTTTCATTATTTGGGAAAATTTGACATCGTCATATAGTGCCTATTATCCCTTGGTTTAAAATCGGTGTTGACATTGCTTAATAATATATCATAACTCAAAATACCTAGGATTGTCCATTATAAAGTGGGATATGTCAAGATCATGTGCTTTCTTCCATCCATGTTTGTAACAACATTGAATAACAATATTGTTTTAGTGTGCACTAACCTGAATGGTAGCCACAATAAACATGATATAGATTGTGTTGAAGATGACATTTTGTAATAAAGTATTATAATTGTCGACGTCGCTTATTTATTTATTCATTTTGTTTAAACCCGATACATATGATAGAATACTGATTGATTTCATTCAAAATAATTATCAACTTATCAAACACTACCGACCATACTCCATAGGTTATATTTGTTCAGTTGTTTAAACAATATCCATTAGTAGTCTATACAACTAACACAAATGTTCCTAACCAGGTGCCTTTATCATGTTTATGTTTAGCCAATCCAAAATCAGTAATTGGTATCAAAGGTCTACGATTTATTATAGGCTCTATAAAACGAGCAATTTTCTCCCCCATTAATTTGTCACCTCATCCATGAAAATATAGTGGATAATTCTTTAAGATATGATGATTTACATATGAACATTCTGTATTCTCGAATACAGATTCTTACAGAATCCTATGTTATAACACTTGCTGTTTATTCCGTCAGAATACGAGAATATATTCTGAGCATGGAATGCATGATAATGATCATTGGATTGAAGTCAAGCATCCCATACTACCATGTGATTTTACATGTATTGACTGTTTATGTAACCAGTCCTTAACAGAGAAGTGTCGTAGCCAATCCATTGTTCTATGGGATTTTATTGATTTATATTAAATTTAGTGCTATCGAAAGCAGTCAAGCATGTATAGATGATTGTTGAGCTGTGATTTATTACACACAAATGGTCACATAATACAATGATATCACATAGAAAAATACTTTGCAACACATTTTTCTCATTAGGTGTGGTTAAATACACCATAAGTTGAAAAAAGTATCCACTCAATTGATATAATTAAGGTTAAAAATTACGAGAAAGAAATGTGATCGCTTAATGCGCAGATTGACCTATTTCATGTTTTCGGTATCGATTATTGATTTCGAATTAACTAACATAAAAGCACCTGGTCAGGAACTTTTCGTGTTATGTGTATTTTTAAAGCACCTCAATCAATCCACCATCTACAATGAAAACCAAAATGGCGTCTGCTGTTGCTTTAATTCTTCTGTTGGCGTTATTCTCGATTCGCACGACCAATGCGGTGGATGGATACAATGTTAAGCAAATCCCTCCGATTATCCAATCTAGTCGTGGGCAATCTGTTACCCCACCGGAAGAACAACCTGTAATCCCAACTCGACCCCCGCTACGAAAACTATCGTTAGACTTCGTGGATCTTTTATCGACACGTTTCGAAGAAATCGTCGTAAAGCTCGACGCGCAAAACGAACGAATTCTTCAGCTAGCTGACGAGCATACAACAGGCTATGGGAGTATCGATGACATTCTTCAAAGACTCGAGATGCAATCGGTAGAATTTGAGAAACAAATCTCCGACCAGCGACAGATGATAGTTGACCAAGCGGAGGAAATGGATTAATTGAAGAAAAAGATTCGGAAGCTTCAAAAGAATGATGATAGTGGTGTTGATTCTCACACGAATAGAACATCAATTCCTGATACTTCTCAAGGAAATTGCGTTTGCAATGTTCGATGTCCATCACGTCAAAAATGTCCAGATGTACAAATAGCAGATCCGAACAATGGTAAGGTTACTGAGTGGAAAATTATTAAGCATTCAAAGTTATTTATTATCTTTTAAAATGATTGCTTCCAGTCAAATTACAATGTGAAAATGATATTTCGTGATTTGTCTCAAGGATTTTGCAATGGTTATCATTATCTATAGCATATCCAGATAGCAGATAGCAGATCCACCACATATGAGTACAATTAACAATATGTTTAAGCCCCCTGTTATCATGGTTATCAATGGTCTTATAATTATATGAAAGATCTTTTCGTCCTCAGGGTGAACTAGATTTGAACCTGTGGAAAACCAGTTTCTTTTCTCACTCAAACATGTTCAACATGTCCAGACCAGACCTCTGCAGGCTACGTATAGCAGATCCAATGTTCGCGTAAACCAACTATTTTCCAACATGTCGGAAGCATATTAAACATAAAGGCCTATACAATTGTTATAATTCATCATCTTTTTAATTAAATTTCAGACTTGTTTCAAAACTGTCATCCCAAGCTCTAAATTGACAAAGTTACGCAGGTATACAACAAAATGAGTTAGAAACTCTAATTTGGGAGCAGTGTTTGAACGTAAAAGATAAACTTCCCTTGTTAGGTTTTATCACACCTTCAAACTTACGGCGGATGGATATATTTAAATAATTCACCTAAGCATGTAAAGCGCCAGACGCGCCCGTCGCAAACCAAACTATAGTTATTTTTGTCGTTATATTTCATTCTATACAAACATATCCCGGTCCTCATCAATGTGCTATTCTGGTGTTGTGATTTGATTTATAGTGCCGTTTGACTGTTCGGAAATTATTGAGGATAACCCACAAGCTCCGAGTGGTATTTACTCCATCAGAATACCCCAAGTTGATGCTGACGTAACCACGAGCAAAACTGCTATTGTTAGAGTTTACTGTGATATGGAATCCGATGGAGGTGGATGGACGGTCATTCAAAGACGTCAAGATGGATCCCAAGATTTCATCAATAGAAATACGCATTACTATCTTAATGGGTTTGGAAACCTACGCGGAGAACATTGGCTTGGTTTGTCAAAAATAAATGCTCTCACTTCCGAAGCATCTTTTAATCTAAGAATAGACACAATCAACAGTGATGGAAACTATGCGGTTGTTGACATCAACAATGTCTTAGTTTGTGGACGTTTTGGTATTAGTGAACAATACGTATCTGGATATGGAAGTGGTTTTAAAAAGAGGGTCTCTTTATCCCCGGGAGGGTACCACAATTATAACTTTGGCAACTGTCTCTTGCAATTCACATCTATAGTAACAAATATTACAGCAGCGAATAACACCGCTGACGTATTGATAAGGGGTACTAGATTTCATGTTAAAATTGGAGCTGGAGGCTGGTGGTTTCCGGACTCCACTGCTAACTTCTACGATGTAGTGCAAAACGCCGAACATCTTAATGGAAACTACCCAATCAAATGGAGCACATACGAGTATGCTCCATATCCGTATGAGACTGATCGCTATGGTAATCGTAGAATGGATAAAATACCCGTCACTGACAGAACACTTGTATTTACGGAGATGAAATACGACCAACTAATTTCCGCTTGAAGCCGTAACAAGCTGTTACCAGCGTGCGCATAAAATGGTATTATTACAGCATAATAATAAGTAAATTTTCAACATTGTGATATTTCACATTATACGGATGACAATACATGCTACATTCCGCTTTGGGTCCAGAGGCGCTACCAAAAAGGAGTCAAAGTGACACCTTTAGAGTGTCTTGTGGGCTCTTTTGGGGTTAAAGATGGCACCTTTATGGTGTCAACCCGATTTCGACACCTTTTTGGTAGCGCCTCAGTACCCATTTATTGGGTGTAATTTGACGCCAGAAGTGGTGTTGGGTCAATGGACACCTTAAAGGTGCCAGCAGACCTGTAAAAGGTGTCAGGGGACACCACCTCAAAGGTATCTTTAATGGATCTTAAATGTGTTCCGTGACATCTTTAGTGGGTGAATTGACACCTTTCAAGGGTCTCTCAACCAGGGATTATTTAATTATGGGATAGGTCACTCCAGAGACTATATAACGATGGGACAAACCAAATTAACGGGTGAATAAGGCCTGGGGGGGTGGGGGGTTGAAGGGGAATTTGACGTGTGATATGCGGGTAACAAGTGTTGCGGCAAATTACTAATTGAAATTTACTAAACAGCTAAAATAGAAATTAAAATCAATCAGTCAGGATAAAAAACTAAATAAATATTAAGCACACAAATCAAACACCAATACCGACAAGAGTTACAGTTACATTGTGGAAGTACGCTCACAATCAGGGGCGTCGCATTCCGTCTTGAAATGGCGGTGCGCGTGTATTGGGGGGGGGGGGGGCATGGTGTATTCGGCGTGGGGTCCAGGGCTTGGAGCTATTTGTTTAAATCAATTAACACATTTTCTTCTCACAAATCTTCATTTTTTATCAATATTTGGGAAGGTCGTTCGACAGGGTCGGATCCAGAAAAGTGATGGGTGGTGGGGGGGGGGAGCATTATTTTAATATTTTCAAAAATTAAACCAAAGAGGGAGGCGCGCTAGCGCGGATAGGGGAGTATGAGGGGATGCCAGTGGCTCCGAGTGGTATTTACTCCATCAGAATACCCCAAGTTGATGCTGACGAAACTCCGAGCCAAACCGTTATTTTTAGAGTTTACTGTGATATGGAATCGGATGGAGGTGGATGGACGGTTATCCAAAGACGTCAAGATGTATCTCAAGATTTCATCAACAGAAATACGCATTACTATCTTAGGGAAGACATCAAAACTCGACCGCCCGTTGACCGCCGGTTACCTTCGGTTCCGCCCGGTTCTTTCAGGTCAACTGTTTTACTGGTATATGAATATTCACGCATGCAACACTGAACAACCGCCGGTTGACTTAATGCCGTAACCGGACCAATTTGCACTATCAATCTGTTACTTTGCGGTCATATTAGCGCACCCTTGGACTTTCGGTATTGATTTAAAAAAGTTAATTGAGCTATAAACAGATTGAAAAAGCCAACCCCAGCGAAAATCAATAGCTGTATTGTACTGGTTATCAACTGAGACTTGAGAGCCCATTACTTCAAGATGTTATTGCTCATGCGTGTGACGAGGCACTATCAACCGGTCGTCAGGGGTGTGCCACTGAGCTTGCCGATCGGGTCCACTTTTAAATTGAAGTTAGTCAGCATAGAATTGATGGCGCTATACTGATAAGGCGTGATTGTAGCAGACGATGGTAGACACGAACGGTCGTTAATTTTGAATTTCCATTACTTTCAATGTATAAACAATGGATTTTGCCCGAGATTTTGATTATATGACCCCATAAATTTCATCACACGTTGGAACTAAATTATTTCATCCAAAAACCGCTGGAGTTGGATAACCAACTCCAGTGTCAGTATTGTTTTTTGACAGCAAGCTGTGTGTAAATCTACCGCGTGCACAGCGCCACCAATTCTATGCTGACTAACACGCCGGTCACCGACGCATTCCAGACGATTATCATAATGTATTCAAATATTCAAAAGGACCGTTTTCGCTACGTACGTTAGTATACGACTTTCCTATCCCAAAATTAATAGTATCCCTGCGGTCGTGTTCACCTGAGTGTAACTATTTGACCTCATTATGTGTGTATATTAAAACAGTCGTCACGTTTTGTGAGAACCGGGCTGAACCGGCCGGAACCGGCCGTAACCGGCGGTTGCCTGGCGGTCGAGTTTTGACGTGATCCCTTAATGGGCTTGGAACCCTACGCGGAGAACATTGGTTTGGTTTGTTAAAAATAAATGCTCTAGCTTCCGAAGCATCTTTTAATCTAAGAATAGACACAATCGACAATAATGGAAACTATGCGGGTGTTGACATCAACAATGTGGAAGATTGTGGAAGATTTGGTTGGGAAGGTGGATACACATCTAGAGGTAGCTATGTAAACAGGCTCTCTTAATCCCCGGGAGGGTACCACAATTATAATATTGAAGACTGTCTCTTGCAATTCAAATCTATAGTAACAAATATTACAGCAACGAATAACACCGCTGACGTATTGATAAGGGGTACTAGATTTCATGTTAAAACTGGAGCTGGAGGCTGGTGGTTTCCGGACTCCACTGCAAACTTCTACGATGTAGGGCTAAACGCTGGGCATCTTAATGGAAACTATCCGATCAAATGGAGCACATACGAATATGCTCCATATCCGTATGAGACTGGTAGCTATGGTAATCGTAGAATGGATAAAATACCCGTCACTGACAGAACACTTGTATTTACGGAGATGAAAATACGACCAACTAATTTCCGTTTGAAGCCGTAACATGCTGTTACCATGGTTATGTAATGCCTTGGGTGGAGTGGGCTTGAAGCAGGACAGTTTTCCCCAGGACGAAAAGTTTTTATTCTAAAAACTCGCACACAAACACAATTTATGACACCCGCACCCGGGACACCATCACGGGTTTTTTTCGGATCATGTTTCTTTGAGAGCGCCTATAATTATAGTTTTGAGTTATCGAATTGTCTGGTCATGCCGAGTAGATTCTTTTTAGAGATTGCCGTACTTTTTCATTAATATTGTTCAGACTGAGAACAAAATAAGCATTATAACTATACAATGAAATTACCTTTATTCCTGCAAAGCATCAACGTTCTCTAAAATGAATGCAATACAATTACAAAGGAAGGTTCCCGATAAGGCATTTCAGTTTGTATTTTGTATGGTATACATGGTATGAGAGACTTTCAAAGATGTTTCCCGAAATTACCGATAACTATAGAAATGCACGGTAATTTGAATCAAAGAATGTTTACATATGCGCTTATAAATAAACCATTTGTTTGACAAAATAGGCCTATCTTGGAAATCTATGTTTCGTCATTCACCTGATCATTATTTGAAATCACCTCGAATTGGCCAAACCACAATTGTGATCTGTGGTACAAAAGTGGATGCAAATTATAAACGGCATATTGTTACGAGATATAAGTGTGTTAGTGTCATAGACCTGTACGGGGAAGTCCTCTTTTGGTCTATGCACTGGCGCGATCGATATTTATACGGAAGGTCCCGGGTTCAATTCCCGGCTGGTGCTCCGAAATGTTGCGGGTATATCTCATGAATTATATATGTTTAGGGCGGTACGCGACAAAATTGGTGGCAGCGGTGGCCCCTGGTGTTTCTTAACACCCGGGCGGGCCCGTCATAGACCTGACGGGGAAGTCCTCATTTGGTCTATACACTGGCATGCAATATTTATACGGAAGGTCCTGGGTTCAATTCCCGGCTGGTGCTCCGAAATGTTGCTGGCTGTCTAATAGGCAGATAGGTATGCTAGTATGAGATTCTGGCTTGATTATATGGTCCTGGACCATTTAACAACCCTCGTCCTCCTGAGACGTTTTTATAACACTGCTACCTAAAGGGGGGTTAACACCGCCCCCCCCCCCCCCCCCCGAAAAAAATCCAAACCATGGTATAGTTAGAGGTCCCCTCTTTCTATACATACCAAAACAAGTACAAACATCCCGCGAATGACGTCACCAAACATGACCGACCTCAAATCCCGCCGTATTCGCTGTACAGTGAAAAGGCCAACATTGAAACTTTCTTTTTACTTTTTCGTCAAAATGAGCGCAAGGGATGTAAAAGCGATCCCCTAGACGCCCTAGGTCACTGTCCTTTGCGTTTTAGCGCAATCGGTGAACATTCTTACGGGGGGTGGTAACCCCCCCCCCCCCCCCCCCAACCCCCAACCCCCTTAGGAGGACGAGGGTTAAGTTAAGAATGCTAAGAATTTTGGATATCCTACTAGCTGTATGCTATTACGGAATTAAGCGCAATTTATGTTTAACCAGTGACAGACAATTTGATCACGTTTAATAAACCATATATGAAGATCTGATAATATGCAAAAGGGCTTACATCCATTTTAGTGATTTTGAGAAAAAAGCATCAAAGTTTTCTAGATTAATGTGATTGATGCTTTGAAATATTATGTGTATAATGAAAGAGGTAGGCCTACATAGTATACCAATCAAATATGGTATGTTTTTTTTAAATCAATCATTTTTTGTTGTTGTTATTTTGTCCTTCATTTTTCAAACAAATGGATGTAAGCCCTTTTGTAAAACATTTAAATAAAATGGACACAAACAGTTTACCACACGAAAGAAAACAATCGCTCACCAAATCAAAAATTGGAATGAACAAATGACTTTAATGATACACGGAATTGAGATTAACAGGAAAACTACTTATTTTATTAAGTGGGTCTGAACATGTGACAAATTACTCACATTGCTAGAAACTACCAAAATACAATATATTGCCGGTTATAACTTATTTTTGAAAAATAAGTGGACGTAAGCAATATTAGCTCTTAATATATTTAGTGTACGCTTAGGGGCATTTATATTGAGTCAGCGTTAATTGTTCCCTTTTATGACATCTTTATCAGATTTATATTATCAATATGAATAAAAATGTGTAATTTGTGTTCAAACTCGTCATTTAAAGGAGACAGATAACAGAATTCACATGAAATTGAACACAAAACTTTACTTGTCCCTATAATGCTGTTTCATCATCAATCATGACATAGGTGTTGCCTCTGACGCTCCCTTTACGATCTAAACAACTAAACAAAGAATTACCTATGATAGTATACAAGAACGGATTAAGAGCAGAATTTATGGGAAGTACAAAACCAATTATCCATGCAAAGACTTCAGGAGATACCTCCACCACCTCAGCTTGTACCATAATACCTATAACTACAATTGGCAGCCAGCATAGCACATCAGTTAATGTGATAAGCGCCATCTTGAAAGCCATTTTCAGATCAGTTTTCAATCGGGACATATGTGATCTTTGAATTTGAATGAATAGACTGATGTAACACACTGCAACGGTTACACAGCAGACAAAATTGACTCCAAGAAAAATGACAATTGAATACGCAGGGCTTAGCTGGCTACCCACCTTTTCATATGTAGAAAATACTAGAATGTCATCATCTCTACTAATATTGTCATATGATATTGTCATTTTGTCATTTTTTAGACTGTTTATTGCTCTTCTGGCTAATGGTAACCCTATACAAACCTCAGAAAATTGGTACAAATTGGGATCTTTTCCTAACCCAACCCCAAAGGAAGTTATAACAATACCAAGCGTCCATACTAAAATTGTTACAAATATTTTTGACCTGGTTCTCAAAAACAGCTTCCGACTCACAACAGTATTTCTAAATGCCCACACCCTGTCAACACCTATTAAAACAATGAGAAACAGCGAGGCTTCACTGGAAAGGACCGATAGAAAACTTGCCAATTTGCATATTGCATGATTCTTCCAATGTTCAGCTTCTATCGGGAAATATTGCCCATAGTACTGATCAGCAGATACTATAATTAGCATAAACACTCCCATAAGGAAATCAGCAGCAGCCAAGTTGGTTATAAATAGCACCTGCTTTGTGTAATCTGTTTGATCTTTTCCTCTCACTAATGCAAGGCAACCTGTTAGAAAAACATAACCATTTGCAAGTAGTGCAAACACACCAACAATCCACATGGAATACCTGATCACTGTATTTGGTAGGAGATTATTGCAGGTCATATATTCTGATTTTGGTTCTTTTGGTACACATTGAGGTCCGTTTAAAAATGATTCTATAAGGCAGCATATTCCAGGGGTGTCCACAGCTACAGTAGTGGTATCAAGACATCCTGCAAAAGATGTAGGTGTTATTCTTGAAAGAGGGTTACCCTGTATGTTGACCAACTTTACTTTAGTTAAGTTAACAAATGCATTTTCCTGAATCCCTGTTATTTGATTAAAATTAAGCTCAAGTACAATAAGATTGTGTAACCGGGAGAAGACATGGGCATCAATAATGGATAGTTTGTTGTATCCCAAAGTCAATATTTGCAACTCAGCACAGCAATTATTAAAGATTATTAGATCAGAAGACTTCAATCTGTTTTCGTCCAAGGAAATGATGTACAAATCGACTAGGTCTCTGAATAAACCTAGTTTTAATGTTGTCAGATTGTTAGTATGCAACCCTAATTCAGACAAATTACCCAATCCTTGAAATAGGTCTACATGTATATTGAATAACTTGTTACCATACAAGTAAAGTTTTGTTAGTTCACCTAGATCCCTAAATACACCAGGATCCAGTCTAGTCAGAGTGTTATTTTGTAACCACAATTCAGACAAACTACCCAATCCTTGGAAAAGGTCTACATGTAGATTGGATAACTGATTACCAGACAAGGAAAGAAATGTTAGTTTACCTAGATCCCTGAACACACCTGGTTCCAGTATAGTCAAAGTGTTAGTATGTAACCCCAATTCAGACAAATTGCTCAACCCTTGAAATAGGTTTACATGTAGATTGGATAACTGGTTGCTATACAAGTAAAGTATTGTTAGTTCACCTAGATCCCTAAATACACCTGGATCCAGTATAGTCAGGGTGTTATGTTGTAACCATATTTCAGACAAATTACCCAATCCTTGGAAAAGGTCTACATGCAGATTGTATAACTGATTACCAGACAAGGAAAGTCTTGTTAGTTCACATAGATCCCTAAATATACCTGGATCCAGTATAGTCAAAGTGTTATTAGGCAACCCCAAATCAGACAAATTGCTCAACCCTTGAAATAGGTCTACATGTAGATTGGATAACTGGTTACCATACAGGTTAAGTATTGTTAGTTCACCTAGATCCCTAAATACACCTGGATCCAGTCTAGTCAGAGGGTTATTTTGTAACAACAATTCAGACAAACTACCCAATCCTTGGAAAAGGTCTACATGTAGATTGGATAACTGGTTACCAGACAAGGAAAGTATTGTTAGTTTACCTAGATCCCTGAACACTCCTGAATCTAATGTTGTCAGGTTGTTATCATGCAACCGCAAATCAGACAAACTAATTAAACCTTGAAATAGGTCTACATGTAGATAAGATAATTGGTTATCATCCAGGTAAAGTATTGTTAGTTCGCCTAGACCCCTAAATACACCTGAATCCAGTATAGTCAGGGTGTTATGTTGTAACCATAATTCAGACAAATTACCCAATCCTTGGAAAAGGTCTACATGTAGATTGGATAACTGATTACTATACAAGCTTAGTCGTTTAAGTTTCTCCAAATCCCTAAATACTTTAGGATCCAATAATGACAGTTTGTTATCATGCAGCAGTAAGTCAGAGAGGTTAATCAACCCTTGGAAATGATCTACAGGGAGACTGGATAATTGGTTGTTGTATAAATATAGGTTTTGCAAATAAACAAGATTTCTTAATGTATTTCGTACCATTGTCACCAATATATTCCCATTAAGTGATATACTAATTAAATTGGATAGCCCTTTGAATATATCTTCATTGAGATCAGATATTTTGTTTTCAGCCAAGTTGAGATATGTCAAGGCATCAAGATTCCTGAACACACTCAAATTGGTTGTCCTATGAAATAGGGATATCTCATTTCCTTTCAATGATAAATGTGTCATATTATTGAGGTTCGTTAATGTATCAATGTCAATATTAGTGAGAAGGTTGTCGGAGAGGTCAAGATAGAGTAGCTTATTCAAACTATGGAATACATTTTGGCTTAGCTGAAAAATTAAGTTATCTGATAAGGATAAGACATGGATTCTCTTTAAATGGAAAAATGCTTTTGATTCCACCGTTGAAATTTCATTTCCTGATAAATACAGTACTTCGACATCATGTAACCCTACAAACATATTAACACTTAGCCTTTGTAACTTGTTGTCATTCAGAAATAACTGTTTAAGATTACTAAGCCCCCAAAATACACTAGAGTTAATGTTAAACAGTCCATTATAGGAGAGATCTAGTATTTGTAGTTGTGCTAATCCTTCAAAGTTACCATGATGAAGAGAGGAGATTGCGTTGTGATCCAATAGAAGAAGGCTGATGGGAAGATTTCCAAAGCTTCCCGGAGTGATACCGACCAGCTGTCTTGCACTGCCATCAATAGCTGATATGCTGACATCCTGTGTTTCATAGACGAGAAGTATGTCCTCCTGGTGTGTGCCATCCAAGCAGTGCGTAGTAAATGTATTATACTCCAGGCTACAGAAACATTGAGCAGGGCATAAAGGTAACATGGCAACATATATAATATCCTCATATGACTGAATGAACTCCGGTATTTCAACTATAGTTAGACTTGTATCAGGAAATGTAAGTTTCAGGGAAGGGTGGCGGATAGTCAGCTCTTGAAAGTCTTCAATAAATGTGTAGGGAATAGAATACAGGTTGGCATATCTGTTGAAATCCGCGCAAATGTCCGGACCAGAATCGTGGGTTCCATTCTGAAATACTGGACATTTTTCAGACTTACTCACATCATCCGGAATAAAGACAGTCAATAGTATTGTTGACGCTACATTGGTATGTATTGTCAGGGTATCGCTGCTAGAAGTCATACTACAGTAGCCTTGATTTGGATCGGTTAAAGCAAGAATGGTGCTGAAACATACATCAGTTGAGTTGAACTGTAGGATTGAATAATTAAAAACAGACCAATGGGATTGTACTTCCGAAACTGCAATATAAATAACAGTGCCTTGTGAGGAAGATACATGTATATAGATATCACATTGTTTTAGTGAAGATGTATGTAGCGTGAGATTTGATTGGTTGCTCTCCAGAGTTATATATTGATTTGGGCATTTAGTGGCATTGTCCAGGGTTACATTATGTGTGACACCAGTGTCCAAATACGAATGTTGAGAGTCAGTCACATTGTGTCTGACAGTGTCCAAAGGTTGAGAGTCAGTTCGAATGTATGTAGACTCGGTATTCAAAGCATCCGTCACCGCTGTAGTATTGATTCCATTGTACGAAGAACTCATATATCGGGGATTGGTTGATACTTTAGCCACGACTGTAGCATTGGTCTCGATTTCTGAAGGATTCACATATAGTGAGTCAATATCAGCTACCGTAGGTTTGTTGCCAAAGTCCAAATGTGGCGAGTCAGGCGCATTAGCTGCTCTACCGTTGGTTTCATTTCGCAAAGATTCTGTATATAGCGAGTCAGTCACTGTCACAGTGGTGTTGGTTCCGTTTTGCAAAGATTCTAGATATCGCAAATCAGTCGAATTAGCCGCTCTAGCGTTGGTTCCATTTTGCAAAGAGTCTAGATATTGCAAATCAGTCGTGTTAGCCACTCTAGTATTGGTTCCATTTTGCAATGAGTCTATATATCTAGAGTCATTTGCATGCACAATTCTATTGTGTGAAGGTTGAGAGTCATCAGTCTGATTATCCGCTATATTCCAGTTCCCATCGGACACACACAGTACAGGTCGAATAGTACAGACAGTGACTAGTACACAGATTGATACAAGGAGATACATATTGGATATGAAATTACTTAAGTCTGTGTGAAAAAACAAATCATTTCATCAACACTATAGTACAGATTCAACACACGTTTGATAGAAAGCAACTGCAATGATGTTATGGTATAGATTTTGTGATAACGGCTCCTTTTTAATAGTGGAATAAGTACCGTGGGCGGTATGAGTAATAGGTTAAATTTAGAATGGGAAAAGTAATGGGAATTTTGGCTAACACTATCAAAATACTGTGTATTGTAATCCAATCATGCTTAAGTAACCATAGCCTCTGACGTCAATGTAAATCACAATGCAGCTATCCTATTCTGGCTGAGTACCTGTTGGGAGTTTGTTTTGTTCCACAACAACCTACAATCATAGAAAAAAGGTGTTCGAACACTGACCATTGTTTGCACCGTTTAATTACCCTATAGTACGCATTTTTAGAGTCATGTGAAAATACCAATTTGCATCTGCTAGCCTGAAAGCCCCCCTTCAATATACCCCTCCCCTTCCCCCACCAATCAATGTTGCTAGGCCACGGGCTGATGTTTGGCAAGTTGGGTGACTCAACATTGATCAGGGGGGATGACGTTACATTAGGCCTACTAAGTGTTCGAACACTTTTTTCTAACATTGTAGGGCCTTACATTGGAAACCGTTTTAATAATAGAGTATTGTAAATTATGAACTTGATCAGTAAAATGATAACTGCGTAAAAATAGAATGGTGCAGAAATGGGAAATCTTTGTTCAGTAAACCGTAGCTGGGTGTTTTGCAGCATGTGTCACACTGTATTTCTGTTGTCATACATGTCCTAGGAGAGCCAATAATTTTAGCTGTAAAGCAAACCACCTTTTCATATCGTGTGATACTCTGAAAACATCAATTTGTGATATTTTAAACATACTTTTGTGCAAACTTTTGAGATATAATCCGTTATGTGTACAAACGTTGCAAACAATTTTTTCTCTACCCAGACGGGACATTTTTCTTTCAAACAAGTTTAACACACACACATATTTTTTTGCACTTTGCCACGAAGGCGAAATCACCATGTCTTACATTACACAATGGAGTGTATTATTATTAGCAACACATGACCACATAGTAACCTGCACAATCATGGCCATAAAAAGATTACTCTATTATGGCCATTTTCGTGAGGGTTTTTTTGTGTAAATTTCCGGAGTGCATATGAAAACACATGAACATATTATTTTGCAATAGATTTCATCTATATACTAATTTTCAGAACATCGCCTGATTAGATAGTTCAATAATAATTTTACACTCGCGTCCGTCTTCAACCGAAATAACGTGGCATTTGCGCCTTTTAATACACAAGCTAATTAGATAGTTCAATGCCGTCTATTCCCGTTTACAGCGGGTCACATGGACCAGAATAGGCATACGCAGAATAGGATCACTGACGATAATCCTAAATTTTGAATTTCTTTTGCCCGGGTAGCTACTGTTCAGACAAAAAAATATGATGGGTTTATGAGTGAGTGATGACATATGGTCTTCGCCCAAAAAAAATTCATCGGGGATATAGCTACATTTCTGTTGTTATTCTTAAAGATCGCATAGTAAAGAGCATTTATGCCTGAGACTAGTATACCTGAAGAGATAGGAAGCGCTCATTCATACCCTCTTTGTGCAGCGATGCGAGTGTCACCCGGTATTGTTATTTAAATACGGCATTTCCTCTCCTCTGATCGACTACTGCGCAAGCGCGGTATAGTACTTCCTGTGTCAATTGACCTACGGGTCACTTAAAATATTAAAGTTCTAGAGTAAACAACAACACAACACATTCGCGCTCGGTTTCTAAATCTAATTTCTACATCAAATTTTCGCAATATTAGTCTCAGAATTTACCCGCATAATGAATGACGAATTTATTAGTTGGGATGACTTAGACCTCGACAGTTTACTGGGTGAATATACGGACGACGATGGTGAATTTTGTGAATTATCCGAGAGTGAAAATGACGATGCCGGCAAGGAAAAAGAGAATGAAAGTCCAGCGAAGAGAAAGAAGATCAACAACAAGCATCTCTATGTCTGTCCTATTTGTCCAAAAGAATACCGATCAGCATCTGGTTTCAGAGGCCACGTCACGAAGAAACATGATAAACCAGAGCTAAGAGGTGAGTTTTGATTTCTAGATTTAATACTAAATAGGCCTAGAGGTCTAACTTAAAATTTGTTATAATAAGCTTAAAGAATCAGTCTATTTTAAAAATTATTATAAGCTTAAATAATCAGTCTATTTTAAATTTCAAGAAAACATGACTCGAATTTGGATTAGGTTTTAAAACAAAATGACGATTTGAGCCTGTAAGGAAGTCTAGCGCACATGCAATGTATATTAACCGTAGAATCAAAACTCAATAACTCACTGCCAATAACTTGGGACTATCGGCTACATTTATTATTAAAACAGACTGGATCGAATTAAATTGATTGCTTTGCTTGATTTAATGATAATTTTCCATTCGTTTTTTATCTTGCAGCACATATGCACCAGAAACTGGATACAGAATCAGAGAAGATCCATCTTCCAGATAAGAAGATCCCGTTAGCGTCTAGTGACGAATTACAGAAGGAAATGCCGCACCTCCTGAACTCTTCGCTCACGGACATACAGACCGACAAGATTCATGGTCTTCCTTCATCGTTCAGCGGGCGCCATATGATTGCCATAGCCACTGCATTGTTGATGGCTCGTGTATCTCGTGTGCAGGCCATCTTTCTGGAACATTTGACGCCACTCATATCTTCAGGCGCACATGAACATTATGCGAGTCAGTTCTTTCGCGGCATCAATAAACTGAGATTCAACGTCACATTTGTATCCACTATGAAGGCAGCCATATCAGACATACTACCAGAGGAAATACCAGGAAGATTTGTCAAACCATTTATTCAGAACCTTTTGATGCAGTTTACAACCAGTTATTTTAAACGCCAAAATGAATTGATGCAGAATGAAGAATCGGTTGACGCAGATTCTTTGACTCTTAATGATAAACAAGTTTTATACTATATATGCGGATATATGATTCATGCCCTTCGTAAGAAGTACTATCGTCTTAAAAAAGGAAACTCTCAACATCTCCTATCATGCTTGGACCATCTTATTTCATGTGATACTTCAACAAATGTTCCCTCATCCTGGACGGATACATTGGACCGTGGGGGTCTAAAAAAGCCGCATGCCAAGTTTTTCACACTTTTCGTACAGGTGGAAAGTTGGGTCAGGAATGTTGTTACCATCAAAAGACTGAATTCAGACTCGCTAGTTAATCTCAAGTCAACCCTTTTGGATTACCGCATGTTAAAAGTGTCATGGGAGAAAATTCTTGTTGGAGATTCATCCCTGAAGTGGACAGTTCTTGAACACATTCTGTCTCTGTTCTTAAAAGTGAGAGGATTCGCTGTTACAAAACTCATCCGTAAAACTCTACAACTTCAGCAAAAGAACAAAGTAAAAGCTGGAAGTGCCCGTAAAGCTTTGCGAAAGGAATTAACTTAAGAAGTAGATGGGGGAAGTCTTGTACAATGTATGAGCAGTATAAATTGGACAGACTTATATATTGTGTTTACATGTAATTGATTTTGTCTTTTTATTAAACAAATCATTAAAGAGAAATTGAATTGTTTAGAATGGTTATCAAACTTATCATGATTTATGTATCCAGATTTTTGATATTGGCTCAACTCCATTCATTTCCCTCTGTGCAGCAACGTCTTTCATTACATTTTGCTCATTGTTCATGTTATTAATTACATGCTTTTCATATTTTTATTTGTTTATTTAAACCTATGAATAGGCTGTCTATAGTTTGATCAGTTTCAAATTGACAAAGCCGTCTAACATTTGCGAAATTAATCCAGAAGACACAGGCATAAAATGCACAGCGCAAGTACGCTCAAATTACTTTCGGGCGCAGAGAGATGAAAAAATATTATTTCTTGCAATTTGGAACTGATCAAACTAAAACTATGGCAGGTCTAGATGAAGTGCTTCATGAAGTCAATTTTATTTTCTCAAAACTCTTTTAATAAGTTCATCAGATTTGCAGGAATACAAAATATATATTTTTATTTATTGAAAACAATAACTTCAAATGCACAATTACAAATGTTGTGTTGTCAATGTGTGAGAGTAGGCAAAATAAATTGTCGAACAGTCACATTTATACACATTTTACTATTACTGACATATTTCAATATTCAAACATTTAAAGTGAATGTGTGAGAGTAGGCAAAATAAATTGTCGAACAGTCACATTTATACACATTTTACTATTACTGACATATTTCAATATTCAAACATTTAAAGTGATTTGTTAAACAAATTCAATATGGCTAATGTACAATCAAAATGACCGCTAAATAGTTACATGTACCATGGTAAAAATTTGATATACAATGTATAAGTATTTTGTTATTGTTTCAAATAATGAATGATTTAAAAATATCATCTTCAATTTTATCATTCCAGGTATTTAATTGGAACTCCAAAGATGCTATTCAAGCAAGCAATAGAAGAGTATCAACTGTTTCAAATATATTTGTGAAATACCAAAGAATGGTTATCTTCCGACAAATGTAAAGTGGAATAAATCATAAATTTATACTTGCATTAGGCTATATTAAACGAATCATTTGTCTCAAAGCTCCCGCGCGCGTTAGTTAATTGGTGCGCGTTAGTAAACAAATTAAAAAGAAAAAATCCCAAAGTTTCACCAAATTTTGAGATTTTCATTGGTCGCATCATTTCAAATACAAAAGGTCACTTTTACAAGGATTTCAATATTTTATATTTATACATTTAGAAGAATAAAAGCATCCCACATTAGGTTTTGAAAAACTGAAGAGCTTTAAGACAAAAGATGTTTTTAATTATAGCCTTAATGTTTCATGTCCAATGTTATGCATAAATGCAAGTCTACATACGTCATCAGAGTGACCGCTTCTGACATGAGGTGATTCGGTTAAGGGTGTTATGGTGATCAGTTGTTTGTAGAAAAATACTTGGCACTAATAAAAGCAGAGGTCAAAAGAGGTCATTCTGATGAAGTGTGTATACTCTGTTTGGCCATCTCGAGACAGTGACGTAACCGCGTATTCTACTAATTGCATCACATAACGCGCGCGCATACTCGCGGCGCTGGCGTACAAACACGAACGTTGAAAGGCGGAAGATACACACGCGTGCGTAAAAGCTGCGCCTGTTCAGTTACGTCACTGTCTCGAGATGGCCAAACAGAGTATAGTCCGCAACACATAACTGTTTTAATAGTCGGTACATTTTAGAGTTTTTGAAAAATGTAATCCATAAAGTTATTTTTACATGCATGCCCCTGATATGTTGAAGTATTTTCTTGAATGTAAATATAAATAAAAGAAAACAGATTAATGAGAAATTAGAACTATAAAAGTATCAAATTGTTCTTCTTTATTTACCTTTGTGTGTCGTATTGAATTAATATAATTATGATTTCAGTCTCAAAAAAGATTTACATAAACTGAACAAAAAATGTTCTATTGGTTAATGGTCACCTCCTGCACGTTTGCTTTGTAAGTCAATTGCTTACACATTGTGTGTGTTTCCAAAATAAAACAAGGTTTTCTAAAATTCAAACCATTCAAAAAATGTATGTGTGGGTTGTTCGTGTTTGTTTATGAACACACAAAGACAGATTAGCAACAATGAAAACCTGTTTTACGGACGGTCCTTTTTCCTAAAAGAAATAAGGTTACCCCCAAATTGTTTTGTACCATTTTGAATTATTTTAACAGTTTCAGAGATTGTTGAAATTTACAAAAATGCTCATGGAAATTTTGAAAACAAAACTAAAAAAAAGTTAGGCTATTTTAAACCTAAACCAGACATTAAAGTTTAGGGTAAAGTCGCCAGTTTTAGGTCAGCGCATATTTTCGGTCACGCGGCCAAAAAAGTGTAATTGCATCGGTCGTCGCCATCTTAGAGCAATACCGGGCATCAACTATGCAGCGTTTTTTAGCTGTCAGTTTATAACGACAAGGTCATTTATATTACACGATTTGGGCGAAGTGACCGAAAATATATAGGGGCTGACCGAAAACTGGCGACTTTACCCTACTTTGTAGGAAGATTCTGTACAGAAATATTTTGATGTTGATAAAATCCAAAATTAACATTGAACATTTATAAATAAAATATTGCACATGGCCCAAAATACACATAAAATTACTAATGATACATTGACAATAATGTGATGAAAGAAAGAACTTGTTCTACGAGGCAATCAGACCTCTCAAGTACATGTTGTAGGGTTGGGCTTGTGATTTTTGCCCCCTCAAATATTTCAAACAAAGATTAAACAAAAATTGGTCGGTTGGCAGGACCGTAGAACATGCTGTTCTTTTCATCTGTCGCCTACAATTTACTTTAACATCAATGATGTACTTTACAGCCATTTATTTAACTTATTGAAATTTGGATAAAATAGTTTTTTAAATTTATATCCTTCTGATAATAAATGCATTATACTTTTAAACTTTATAAATTGAAAGTTCATGGAAACACCCTCTTACTCAAGGCAGCTAAAAATATTTTTAAAAATATTATAAATGTGGCGGGTCCGGCAATTATTATAATTTATAGGTCAATTTTCAAAATAATGCAGGAAACTTTTGATAATTCTCAAAAATGTTTGAACATTAAGTTTAAAATTTCCAAAAAAAGAAAGAATTAATTCAAAAATGAAAACAAAAACATCTCAAATTTGAAATATATTTGAGGGTTGGTCAATATTTCTCATAGTATAAGTATGGTAAAGTCGCCTATTTTCGGTCACTTCGCCCAAATCGTGTAATAAAAATAACCTCGTCGTTATAAACTGACAACTAAAAAGCCCACACATAGCTGATGCCGGTATTGCTTTTAAAATGGCGACGACCGATGCAATTACACGATTTTTGCCAAGTGACCGAAAATAGGCGACTTTACCCTATAGGGTTTATGACTAACTTTTAAATAATTATTCTGTAAATAATGAAAACAACAATTTCTTCTAAACAATATTGAGCATTGATAATCATCATCTTCAAAGACAAATGGTTTAGCCTAAAGAGTTCATAATACATGTACATCATGTACAATGTATGTAAGCTATGTATCTGCGGCATTACAATATGGAAGACCTCGCCTTCTTGCGTGGAATAGGACTTTCAACATATTCTGGTGTACAGTTTAATCGTGTTGTGTTCCCTCGTAATGGAGCCAATGCAGCAGAGCCTATTACTCGTAGACTTGTTATAGTGTGTCGAATATTGTCCACTGTTGGGGCATTACAAAGACCACCTTTGTGTCGGCAGTGCCCAAAGTGTTGTTCTAACAGGTCTTGATTGAAGACTACTGTCAAGACAAATGGAGCGCCCTCATCCAACAGAATGCGTACACAATCCACAATTGAACGGATACTGATTTTCAATCCATCAATGGTTTGCTGACTAAGTTGTATAGCACCTATTTCCTTACTTGTGAATTCCCCTTGCCTGTTTTCTACTGATATTTTCCACGCTTCGAGATATCCTAAGAAGTCTGAAAGGAGATAATCAAATCGAGGATCATCCCTGTCAGTGTATGGCATCTTGTCTTCTACTCGCTTATCATGACCTTCATACAAATGTCGTGTATTGAAACAGTCAAGAAACCGGTTCATGTGACGGATTAACTTGACCGTCTCTTCAACATTCTCACCGTATTCCGCTTCAAGTTGATGAGCAACTCTATTGCTGAAGGTCTCGGCGGCAAGATTGACCTTCATTTTGCTGAATGAAGTGAGGTCTATATGGGCACGGGTAAGTTTTGTATTTTTGACATACAGATTTGGTTCTATGTGTTGGGCAAATAAATTCACAATGTGAACCCACAAGATGTCTTTGCCATCCTTCCAAAGTAATCGCGATTTTGTGTGTGATCCGGAGTTAGCGAAGCAATTCCTAGCGGTTTTAAGCAAATGCGGTACGTCCGAAATGAAATAGATGGATCGATCATCATCAGTGAATGGGTTAGGCATGCTGTTGCAGGGTTCTTCGGACTCGTCTGTTTTGTTAAGATCAAAAAACTTTCTGTTTTGACCTGCACCATCACAAGTGATAAATAAACACTTTAACCCGCAATCGATTTCCAAAATGGACACTGTTTTCATTAGTATTGCTTGCAGTTGATCAGCATCCAGGCCATTTGTTGCAAATGCAGCAAGGGGAAACTTGAGGTCTGATGTAGCCCCCCTTACCATGAGTACTAATACACTGTTTGCCAACTGTCGCTCGGTGTCATGCAGGCTGCTTTCCAACTGCTCAATTTGGTTGCTGGTGCTATCCAAATCGACAAATCCAATCAACTGCCCCGTGGTTGGGCAATATACTAGGTCGTCTGTTATCTTTATCTCGTCCTGAAGAATTCCCACATACTTTGAATATTCATGGTCGTACAATCCTTTCTGCTTACACTCATCAACCAGCATCGACACAACTTCTGGAATGAAACCCATTTTACTGGGGACGCAGTGGCTGTAATCAAATAGCGTGCGTTCACTTGGTAGATTAATGAAGCCAAGCTCACGCATCGATTGATACGCCTTTGATGATTTTGATTTCATCAGCAATGCCCACTTGATGATAAGGGGATGCCATCTCATCGATGCTTTACTCGCAAGTCTGTTGTACTTCACCTGTTCATCCCAAAAGATGCGTTGGAAGGAGTGTGGATCAGGCCAAAGCTTGTCTATCTCTGAGGACGCTTCATTGACAAGTTCCTCTACTTCATTATTGTCGTGTTCTCTTAACTCATGACTTTGCTCGATTTCCTGTCGTAACAAAAGTCTGGCTTGGAGACGCTTGTTGTCCGATGCAAGTCTCTTATTTTCCGATTTCAACAGCTTTGTTTTTATTTCAAGTTCTTCCCGAGGCATGGCACAGTTGGGTTTTGTTGAGTGGATTGTTGAGTTGTGATCCTTTGGTTTTTCACTTTCAGCAATTTTTACATTCTTAGTTTTTCGAAGTGTTGACCTATATGTTTTGCAGTCTTCACATCGCCTTCCAGGGCTTGAAATAAGCAAGGGGCATGATACAGATCGTACTGTTGGGTTGTACTGTCCTCCAACACTGGTCTCCACATAGGCTTTCACACTTGAAGATGGATTAAAGCTCGAAACTAAATCTGGTTCTGGATTTCCTGCGCAAACACAAAACTTGTCAAGTGAAGACACCAACTGTAACACATCCTCAGCATTTTGTACAGTTGAAAGGGAATGATAGGCAGGATGGTTGGATGGCAGTTGTTTTGCATGGACATTTATTGCTGCTGTCAGATTTGAGTCAACTGTCACACAATATTTGATGGCTAACCGATCATCAAATTCATAAAACTGAATTGCATGCAATTTCTTGGTACATTTCAATACGCTGAAGTTCAGATCATTGAATTCCTGCTCGTGTTGGGCAAGTTCAGATTTCAGTTTCTCAAAGACGCTCATTTGGGAAGAACCAACATTATCACTTTCAACATCATGTTCTACAGTTGTGATTTCATCCACACTTTGAGGTGACTCACGCAACTGCTCATCATTTTCCATTGTCTCCGTTTCAATTTCATCGTCTTTATGGATCACACATTGACAATTATCTTCTTTGCGATCATGACATGGTACAGCATTGGCTTGTGATGAGATGTTGCTGGCTGCTGGAGTGCTATAATAGGCATGTTCAAGAAAAACCTGATCAGCAGGATTCTGAGGAGACTCGGCTGTTGCGTCGTTGGTTTTCGGCTTTCGTCTGCGTCCAATTTTCTGTGATCCCCGTCTTCTCTTCCCCATGGCCTATATGAAAAATAAACGAGAAAGTAAGAACAATATTAATTATTTATAAATTTGAATAATTACAATAATTCAAACAAAATAGTTTTAATTTGAGGTAGTTTAAATAAAGTGAACAGAAATAAAATAAAATGACTGATGATTGATGGATATTTTTATATAAAGTGTAATTTAGAACACTATCTTTTGTGTAACATCTTTGTTGGCAAGTTCAATGATTAATTTTAAAAACCAAACAAATTAAAAATATATTTTTAAAATATTTTTACAGATTTGATAAAAAATCAAATACAATAAATTGAAGAACCTTGAAATGAGAAAATCTTTCATTCATTAATTAAATCTACGTTATTTGCCAAACGTAATGTATAGACCATAGAATTGTATGCAAAATGTACGCAACAATATTTTAGGCAATTTTTACAGAAATTGTCATGATGCTTCGCATATTCCCCTCCACTGCCCCCCCCCCCCCCCCCTGAAACCCCTATAAATTAATGAATAAAATGAACCCTACATTCTTTTGCTTTTTTATAATGTAAAATATGAAACGAAACAGAAGACTTTTTATTAGCATTCATTTACTGTAATGCGATTCAAAACAAAAGTATAAGGCCTTCTGCAAATCATTCAATATTAGGCTTAATTAAACGTGACATTTTACCCATTGATCTGCTCCCAAAATGCAATAAATTAGAGAATAACTATTACAATTTATATAAAGATGAGTTCCCTTATGTACATTAGAAAATAAAAACGGAATTGACAGCTAGGACAATCTTTCCCATTTCACTAACTCTTTTTTTTAAATTTGAATCAAGACAATAGGCCACGACATACCGCGATTTATAGTCAATTTTTGGTCATTATTTGTTATGAATTTGACAAAAAATAGCTTTATTATTATTTGAATGACCCTATTATGACGATACTATTTTCTTATTATAAGCACCTGTCTTTATATGTATCAACTGGACAAAAAACACCCGATTAAAATATTTTATTATTCAGGTATACTAGTCTCAGATTTATGCCGGGCTATACTATACGTCGACAAATGAAAACATATTTCACGAGCTATTCTAAATGTAAACAACAAACACTTACACAGATCTTAAACTGACAACCGTTCTTATGTTATTGCTGCGCGTTCACGTTTAACATGGCGCACGCGCTGTGGCACACGCAAGGGCCGGTACTACCCGCGCGTATGGAACAATTTTTGAAGCCAGCTCAAAAACAACAGCGTCTCCCTGCATCGCGTAAAGGTAAATGTGTACGCTCGTGTATTGTCGGCACTGCGTCGCTGCATGCGTGTAATCAGTGTGGCAGACTTCAACGGCGTGCGGGCTTTTATTTTTTGCTAAAGCTAGATTATACTTATTACTGAGATTTCCAATGGATTTGCGAGATGATATTACAAGTTTAATGGGTATCGGTAATTAATGACTTGGAGTGTGTCTGCACGGGCCGCCGGGCCGACCAATTCAACTTTAACTTTGGCATGCATGGGTTGATTTGCCCACAATATTTCAATTATTATAATGCCTATTACAACAGTTTACAGTAGCCATTTTATTGGCTATGGATACCATTGCGATAGTTATTTTATCTGCTTTCTAAAGAAACAATATTACTATATTCTGGTAGATTTAGTTCCCGATGTCGTTGCTTAGGTTCTCTTTATGTCCGTCAAGATATTTATTTGTTCTTTTATTTATATTTCGATGTTGTTATCTATAATATGTTTGGGCCGATCTTATTCTTATTTCACTCACATTGGCATTTTTAACCCTGCCCATCTGTGTCCTTGTAATATGAATGTTCTATGAGACAGTGGACCAAATAATTGGTCCGTCAGAGCTCTTTGTAAAGAGTTACCAGTTTGATTTCTAATCGCTCAGTTCATTAACCTTGTTAATAATGTCTGTTGGGCTATTGTTTATATCTGCTATTTATATACAAAATAAAATCAATTTGGTTGCTATCTACTGAAGATAGCAATCTTGAAGGGATGTTAACATTCCAATTAGCTAATGGTGCCATCGTTATGCATGCTTTCTACTGAAGCTAGCAATCATTAAATTAATCATGCACGTTTACTTTCACATTGGGGGGGGGGGGGGGCGGGCATTGTTGTTGTTGTTGGTTTGGGGGTTTGTTTGTTATTTGTTTGTTTGTTGGGGTGTTTGTTTGCTGGGTGGGGTGTTTGTTTGTTTGTTTACCCCTGTGAGTGTTGTTAATGTTTTTACCGACACTGTCAAATTGTCATTACAGGTCATCGATCCTAAGTTCAATACGTAAAGACGACACCACATCTTTAAATACTATAGGCCTATGTGACTTAGGCCTATGGAAAACTAAGAACATGTTCATTCTCCATATTCAAGATTCGTACTGTTCTTTCTTAAATGACGATTTTGATTTTTCCTTTATAAAAGTGTCAAACCGTTCGTAGAGGCCTACATAGAGGCCGGGGGCCGGGTGCAGCGTGATTGACGGGGGAGGGGGTTCAAGGTAGCGAACCTCTCTTGGAGCTGTCATTTTTATCATTTAGAAATACCAGATAAACCAGTAATTTTTCCCGTATTAAACACATTTTGTGGTCTAAACACTATACAAAATAAATATAATACAAACAAGTTGAATAATACCGTTAACCAAATTTTGCAAGCACAAACTTACGCTCTTCCTTAGTGCAAATATATGGTTTACAATTACAAATCTTCCAAAACATTAATTTGTTCTTCCTTTTCAATGAGTCCATTCTTTCCCCTTTCTTTGATTTTCCCTTTCTTTTCCCTTTCTTTTCCCCTTCTTTTCCTCCCTTTCCTTCCCCCTTCCTGTTCCTCTTTTATTTCCCCCGAAAATCATTTGGGGTCACGTTCCCATAGGGCATACACAGCCTGCCCTATTAATTTTGATTACATCTCCTTTCATCAGTCACGATGCATATAATTTACGATTAAAATAGAGACGGCAAGAGTTTTTAAATAGGAGAACGAACATGACGAAGGAAGATAACCATGGATAACGCTGTTTATGGAGAGGGAACTATTAGAAAGGACTTCTTAACCTTTTGCCCATCATAGAAAATGCTTTTAACGCGGTTCCCCCAGCCCAAGCCCGTGCCGTTCTCCCTTGTATCACGGGCCGATCAGATAGCTTTATTAGCCTGACAACAATCCCTGATGCACCGCTGCGCAAGGAACGCGTACTACGACGCCACACACTACGCTTAATTACGCGTCGGTAAACGGCGGCACGCACTTTTCCTCCAAACACAAAGGAATTGTAGGAAAATGCAGCAGACGCGTGGCTTCATTCGAATCGGGCGAGTCGCCACTCTAGAGTAAATGTAACCTCGCTGGGCACACGCTATATCAAAGGGTAAATCCAATAAGGAAGATAACACTATAACAACAGGCCATGCAGTTGTACGCGTAATAACGCAGACAAAGTGTGTACGCGTTCGTGACGCAATGATTCGTTTACGGGGCAGGGTGAAAGGAGGCAGTGGAGCAAGGCACACACAAACAATCAGAATTAGAGATTACGTCGACCCAATCTTGAAAGCCAGCCTTGTTATTCCTCAAGATTTTTGAGGAATAACAAGGCTGGCTTTCGTCCTGGCAGACTGTGCCAGGAGGATCATTGACGGTTTCAAAGACCATCAGCTACCTATCACATTCACTTTCATAGACTTCAAGAACTTTTTCGACTCCATAAACAGGAAGTGTTGTTTACAGTGCTACGACGTACAATACGGAATCCCAAAAGCTCTAGTCGATGCTATAGGCAATGCAAAGACTCGAGAAGTGCTGTGATGATAGATGGCAATAAATATCTCTGATCCTTTTTGCTGTCTCCAAGGAGTGCTACAGGTGACGTTTTAACTCCATTCCTACTTGTGATATTGGTAGACTACCTATTGATGTAGAAAGCCACATCTGATCTTGACTCATGAGTTGTGACACATCCACGTCGCTCAAGACTTCATCCGACCGTTGTTCTAAAAGACCTAGATTTTGCTGATGACATTGCCGTACTGGAAACCACAATTCCGCGAGCTCAGACCTAGCTGACAAAACTGCTGCAGCTTCAAAAGACCTTATCTTTAGCGTACCAAAACGACTCTACATAACTGCCAACTGCAATCCTCTCATCCAACATTCTATATATGAGATGGGGATTATACCATCAGCCATGTGACAGATTTCGGGTATCTTGGCTCTGTGATGGCATCTGGTGCAAGTGATCTTAGAAGACGAAAGGCATTGTTAGCATGGTGCGCATTCTGGAGTTTATAGAACTCCTGTATGAGGAGGAGCCCTCAAATAGCATCGCAACATTAAGTGAAATTATTCAACAACACCTGTGTGACGATTTATCTGTATGGCTGAAATCCTAAGCGATATTTCAAGATATGGAGTGCAAAATTAATGCCTTCGCTACCGCTTACTAAGGGATAATGCTTAAAGGGGCACTAAGAGATCCTTCAAGGAGGGAGCCCTCAATTTGTTTCAGAAGTTGGTTTTTCACATACGTAATGCTTATACGTACTAACTACCACCTACAATTATAGAGCTTAATTTGCAGTAATTCATGTGACATTCATGGATTTTATAGCGTTTTGAGTTTCGATGAGATGACATCGAAACTACCCAAATTCATCTAAAAGGCCTCAGATGGCTTCCTACTTATTTGTTTCATGTTTATTCAAAATAACCTTGAAGACCACCCATGGCTTGTTGCGTGATGCATAGTCATGACCTCCCTGATGCAATTGGTGGTGATTTTTACCTTACAACTGTCTGCAGAGATCACCGAATTTGCTCCACACAAAGTCATAAATCTGTAAGTATTTGCTTCAAAAATAAATATTGTAACTAGAAAATTTGGTAGATGATAGAAAATAGTAAGTAGTACACATGGTGAAAATGTCATCTTCTACGTAAATCAGGAAAATGAATTTTTATAAACTTGAAATTTAGCTTCAAACCCGTATACAGTAAATCCCTATACAAATGCATGGGGAAGTTACAGTAAATTGAACCTGTGCTGCATTTGCATGAAAATCATTGTAGTACCATACTAGTGCCTTGGCTTAGTTTTTTATTGACATTCTTTGCTCATCGTGCCTATATTAATTTAGGCTCAGAGGCCTAGTCGGACTCATTTAATTTAGGCTCAGAGGCCTAGCTAGTTGGACTCAGATTTATCGTAGGCCTACAACTTTACAAGGCTACATTGAATAAAGCAGCGTATACGAGGGCGCGGACATACGGGAACTTTGAGTTATTTTTAGCAAATTTGCTTGGCAACCAGTGTTTCAGAAACAAAACATTCCATGCACGCACTTGATCCGCAGTAGGTGCAATGTGCCGTTGCCTTAATTGATTGATCTGCGCAAGTTGTTTTTGTTTTTGTTTTCACCGGCGTTGATTTGTTTTCACCGGCGTGACGTAGGTCCGCCCCAACCTATTACGTGAAGCGTCACAACCATAGGGCATGTAGGGCGGACCTACGTCACGCCAGTTAAAACAATAAAATGCAGGTGAAATGCTCATTGTGCCTATCTTAAATTGTGGCTCAGAGTCAAGGCCTAGTCGGACTCAGATTTATCCTACATTGAATTAAGCAGCGTAATATGTGAAGCGTGCACAACCAGAGCGTAATACTTTCAGCCGCATCAATATATCATTTTTGTGCTGCGTCTGAACTATAATAGGCCTACAGCTAGGCCTACAGGCTACAGCAGCTATAATTATAGTTTGATCAGTTCCACATTGGCGAGAAGTATTTGGGTTTTATCTCTCCGCGCGCAAAAGTAATCCAAGCCTACGCACACGATTATGGCCACATCCACACAGTTTTGGACGCATGCATCATGCGTGAAGCACAGTGCACTTGGTGCCTTTAGCCAGGGTTTGATGCCTGTATCGCGGTGCAAATTGCTCCACAATTTGAGGCATTTTGTTATACAAATTTCAGCTTATAGCATTTTTTTACAATGTTAACTCATATATTATATAATAAACTACAGCCTTACGATAAATTGGAACCATTTTTCTTATGCAAATTTTTCAAATGCATTTGCACCTTGTCTACATCTGTGACATGAATAAAAATAGTTATCTAGAAATCATTTTTAAATTGTTCCTCTCTTTATTTTGTTTTATACAGCAAACAGTATAAGGATGGATTCTGGTGAACAGACTGTATCTACAGTCCCAATTTTAAAGGTAAGAAAGCACGCTTTAACTTAAGCCCTTAAAAATAAATGTAATATCTTATAACCAACAAATAATACTATTTTTAAAATGGTAAGCTAAAACAGACTAACAGAAACAGTTTTCTTTCAGCCCGTAATATGAAATAATGTTATTTTAGACGCACAAGATGCCGTGAAATGTGCCCATTGAGTTGTACACAAAATATATTGGTGGTTAATAACCACTTTTCGCGGTAATTCAATTTTATTTCACCAATTTCTTCGTAATCATACTGTAACACTTTCGAATAAATGCTGATATATCTCTTTATGGAACATTGGCAAATTGTGTGTTCCCTAACTCCCTTCCCGTGGATATGTTTTCGCGTGTATCAGAGGGGGGGTTAAGTACAATTATAATACAGATTTCTTTTTTGTTGTTGTTGTTGTTGTTGTTTGTTTTCCTAATCACACACATTGTTATCTTTCTCATAGGGTCAACCGAGGAGAGAGCCTAATTTCAGCGAAGCTGAAAAGATGGCGCTGCTCCTCTATATGCAGGACCACAAACGGCAGGTGTTGGGCAAGGCTGGCCGCCCTGGTCACTGTGATGAAAAGGTACATGAGTGCATTTTTGCATAAATAAGAAACAGAAGCCATTATCGATTAAAACAAATTGTTGTACAAATCCAATAGCATATGAGTAGCTAATTGGATTTGTACAACAATTTTTTGTAATCATTTCTATTTACAATCCTGATAACTTATTTTAAAAAAACCGAAAAAAATAATAGCCTATAGGGAGGGGGGGGACAAGAAATTGGGAATGTGCGAAATGTACGATAATTTCGGCTTTTATCATAAAAATTGCATGGAATTTGCTTAATTTGGTCTGAATTAGACATTTTCAGACCAATTTTTGATATTAAAATTCAGACAAAATGGGCTTGAGCTGGTGGAGGGGGAAAGTGAGATAGGTCGTGACTTGAGAGGTATCCCCCCCCCCCCCCTCCAAAATAAGTAAATAAATCACAAAATTTGAATTGCAAGCTTATTAAATATTCATCTATACAGCCTATTTTAATACCCCAGGCTAAAAACCAGAGGGGTGTATTGCCATCACAGGGTGTGAAAAATTTGGAGACGTTTATGTGACGTTGGTCAATTCTGCAAATTCAATGTTCGAATAGAATTTTTTTGAGAATTCTCAATTGATTCTTGTGGACATGCAGGTTTGCTAGATTGGATTCTCCCAAATTTTAAAAACACAATTGCTGTGAATCATGGATTCTTGTGAAATGTGGTGACAAAATGTACTTCATTTAGGATGCTCTTGTATTATACCTGAATAAAGGGTATTCTTTAGGGTGAATCTCCCATCAGCCATGATGGATTCGCAAGTTTTGACTTCCAGTATTTCTTTTTACATTTGCCATGGCCGTGAGTTTTTTGTGTATTTGAACACTTATTTTGAAAACAACATAACTTTTGTTACCACGTTACTTGCTTCATGTAGTTGTATGCCGCATATTCATTTTGTGTCACATTGTTTTTAGGTGGAAGTAAGGAAAAAAAGTGGATGGCTCAAGTGTGCCGAGGCTGTTAACCAACAGGGGGCAACGAGAGGACATGGCAGAAAGTAAAAAAGCAATGGCAGCGGCTGCAGGGCCAAGCCAAAGATGTTAAGAAGAGTCTGAAAACGACAGGTATACATTTTAATAAATGTTATTGGGGTAAATACGGGTGACTAGAAAACTAAGACCTAAGACCGAAAACCCACTATAAAACTAAGACCCACTATAAACCTAAGACCTCCCAAACTATAAAACTAAGACCCCACCCCACTATAAAACTAAGACCCCACAACTATAAAACTAAGACCCCCAACTATAAAACTAAGACCCTCCCCAGTATAAAACTAAGACCCCCAACTATAAAACTAAGACCCCACTATAAAACAACACAACTGATTAAATGTCCAAGTGCGGACATTCCTTCTAGTCAGAACCGTTATACCAGGCTTTCTCAACTAGATTTACTGATGCGCCACATTTTAGTAACCAACTTGGCAGATGAGGTTTCTATTGGGGATAGGGCCCTGTATCCGAGTCATAGGGGAAGGTGGGGTAATGGCGGACGCGGGGTAATCGCGGACAGGGCTGTATCTAAAGGCAGGTGAAAGAAGGTGGTATTTTGCCACCCTATGATGTTAGGTGCCTCTCCATTGAAATCACACAAAACCTAAATGGGATGGTTGTCTCGCAAATTCTCGCGAGAATTACAAAAATCACTTTTTGGGCAAATTGATATTTTGGTGCATTAATTTCTCTTTGAAACTGGTATTTCTACATCAAGGAAAACAAAGTCTTATTATTATTTTATGTAATGTATGATACCTTCTGATAAAAAAAGAAATGAATTCGGAGTCACAATGATGAGCATAATAATAAGAGAGGATGTGCCCATACATTGTACATGGATTGGGGTAATCCCGGACATGTACCGTTTCCATGGGAACCAATATGGGCGTGGTCAATTTAACATCATAAATCGGTAATAGTTGTTGACCATATAAATATGTGACATTGTTCTTTGATTTCTGCTACACTTTTAAAAAGGGTATTTTTTAACTCCCATTGAAATGCTATATTCCAATAAAAAGAGGGCTGCCATTGATAAATAACGTCCGGGATTACCCCCAGAGTGTGGGGTAATGCCGGACGACGCCATTTTTTTTTATTGCGTCGTAGCTTCGAATTTCAAAATGATGAGTTGATAAAAACTTGATAAAAGGTAGAACCTTCACAGTGTTTTGTGTTTACATTATTGTTATTGTTATATGACGTATTATTTGTGTGTTATACCTCTCTGACAAAATGTGTCCGCCATTACCCCACCTTCCCCTACAGTTTGAAAAAGACACCCCTATGACAACCTCGGACCGGTACCCAGTGGCGTAGCCAGGGGAGGACATGAGGGGGGGGGGCACCCTTAAAATTAGTTATTTTGACTATCGGGGCCTTTTTGTTGTTGCCAACCCTGTTTAACAGCTGGCTACGCCACTGCCGGGCTGGGAAACCTCTTAGTCTTATGCTCCCCAACTATAATATACTAGTGTGAAATTCTGATCGTACATGTATTGAGGATATTAAAGTCATTCTATGTTTCTGCACCCTCGTTATGAAACAACCTCCCGGAAAACATGGCATACTAAGAAGGCCTACACTGTCTTAGTTTTCAAGAATATTTTGAAGTCTATCAATCATTTCTATCCATAATATTGACTCTGTTTGCATCGTTCTATTTTGTTTTTGTTAATTAGAATTCAAAGATCAATTAAAAAAATAACATATTTTATGATCTTCAAGCACTTAAATAACTCTTTACATAAATCAGCCAAGTATTTATTTCTTTGTTAACTGACACGTCTAAGAAATATTGTCAAAACATTATTATGAATAGTTATGGTGAAAAGTGATTGTTTTGGGTTTTTTAAACTCGCTCATTACCCATAATCACCCACTATGTGAATAAAACAGGTAAAACTAACTCTTTCAATCTAGTGATTTCTCTACCCGGGATAATGCTGTCCCGAATATAATGTCTTTTTATATTTATAGGGGTCTAACATTCGTAAATGATTTTTCTGATGTGTTTGACTGATTTACGCTAGGCTTTGAAAAGGGTCAGACAGGATAGACTAGGCTGTAATTTCACTCATAGGCAAGGTTACTAACCTTAGTGTGGGGTATAGCCTTAGCCTTGCCTTGCACTTAATTGATTTGCAAGTTGGTTTATATCTGTATCTCTAAAATTGTTAACTTTAAAGATGGTCGTAACATTAACTCAAGTAAATTTGTTTACTTCAGATGAAGTGCCTAGGTTATTTTTACATGTGCAGCGCCACTGTTTTTTTGCACGGGTATTGCGATTAATATCATTGTCTCTCTCTACAATTAAAGGGATACTATGACATATCGTAACATAATTAAAGGGATATCTTAATAAAATTCAACTTCAAGTACATTTCAACTTATCATAGGTTATTAATAATGATAATAACATAAATTAAGCCCTTACCTTTGCGATTCACATACGCAAATTCATTTTCACCAAGAGTGACCCCGTACAGCCTGATGTGTGTGCAGTCTATGGCACCTACAATCCGTGGGAAACCTTGTATGGTAACGAATTGCCCCTGATTCTCTCGTATCTCTTCCCCTGTCAATGGGTACTTGATAAAGTCAGCCTGGACACGGCATAAAGCTTTTGTGACACGTGACACTACTCTGCAGGCGGACGCTATACTGACTCCATGGGGCTCCGCCCCAGAGTCGTCCAACACTGACCCATGGCCAAAAAAACGCAGAGCAATAAAAACCTGGAGAGATGGTGGGATGGCATGATTCCTCCTTGTCGGATGTTGCAGCTGATCGTGCAGCAAATCAATGATCTGCAGGCACGAAAGCCTGCTAAATCTGTATTTATGATGCATTTCCTCATCATTCCAAAGATCAAGCGGGTTTGTTCTGTCCCTGAAGATCCTCTCCCTTCTCCTAGCCCTCTGATTCATCCTTTGGAGCCTAAATGCCTCAAACATTGCCATATTCTTCAAAAATTTCACGAGCAAATTATAAACATGCAATCAACTTTGTTGTTTTGATGGCAAATTTCCCGCCAAATTATCAGGTGATACTTAGGAACTTTATTTAGGTCTCATTAGGATCAGTCCTAAAGTTAGGAACAATTTCAGCCAAGATAGGAACATTTTTTTACCTAAGTTGCTTTATGAAATAGAACTTAGGAATGTTCCTAAAGTTAGGAATATTTATGGACTTAGGAACGATAATTGTTCCTAAGTCCAACTTAGGAATATTCCTAAGTTTTATGAAATAGGACCCTGGTCGTCCATCTACATCATATTTGACCTATGTAAAACGTTTACTATCCACGAACGACAGATAGTCATTCTTGCTAATGGATGGAGAACACTTGTTGTCGCCCGCCTGTTCTGCAGCCGAAGGATGGGATCATGATGAGATGTTGTTATCATAAATGAATTGATAATTGAGTAATGTTTTTATCATTCATTATTATCTTTAAATGAAGGTTTTGAGCGGTGTTGCTACCTAAATTTACAATGACAATTTGTGTGTTGTGTTGCTGTCATCTAAATGCCGAATCTTATGACAGTTGAGTGGTGTTGCAGTCAGTAATGCCTAACTTTACAATGACAGTTTCGACTGAATAATGACAGTTGTCGTAATTGCCTAATAAGTTCATAGTGACGGTATGTTGCTGTCATAAATGCCTAACTTTACAATGACAGTTTTAAGTTTGAGTCTGTGTTGCTGTCATAAATGCCTAACATCACATAAAGGTTTTGAGTAGTGGTGTTCCTACAGTGGCGTATCTACCGAGAACAAATGCCCCCACTCGATGGAAAATATTTGCGTTTATTAAATAGAAATCAGTGGCGTATCTGAGAATTTTTCCAGGGTGGGGGGGGGGGGGGGGGGGGGGGCAAATGTTTTTTCCCGTTGAACACTAGTTCGACCCTATTAAGTAAAAAAATTGCGCAGCTGGGTTGTTTGTTCAAGATAATGACGTTGCATCCTAAAGTTGATGCGCGCGAAACTTTAACAACATATCTACACGAATCTTGCCAGTATTAAGGTAGGGGAAGGTGGGGTAATGGCGGACACATTTTGTTAGAGAGGTATAACACACATATAATACGTCATATAACAATAAAAATCATGTAAACACAAAGCACTGTGAAGGTTCTACCTTTTATCAAGTTTTTATCAACTCATCATTTTGAAATTCGAAGCTACGACGCAATACAAAAAATGGCGTCGTCCGGCATTACCCCACACTCTGGGGGTAATCCCGGACCGTATTTATCAATGGCAGCTCTCTTTTTATTGGAATATAGCATTTCAATGGGAGTTAAAAAATACCCTTTTTAAAAGTGTAGCAGAAATCAAAGAACAATGTCACATATTTATATGGTCAACAACTATTACCGATTTATGATGTTAAATTGACCACGCCCATATTGGTTACCATGGAGACGGTACATGTCCGGGATTACCCCAATCCATGTACAATGTATGGGCACATCCTCTCTTATTATTATGCTCATCATTGTGACTCCGAATTCATTTCTTTTTTATCAGAAGGTATCATACATTACATAAAAAAAGAAAAAGACTTTGTTTTCCTTGATGTAGAAATACCAGTTTCAAAGAGAAATTAATGCACCAAAATATCAACTTGCCCAAAAAGTGATTTTTGTAATTCTCGCGAGAATTTGCGAGACAACCATCCCATTTAGGTTTTGTGTGATTTCAATGGAGAGGCACCTAACACCATAGGGTGGCAAAATACCACCTTCTTTCACCTGCCTTTAGATACAGCCCTGTCCGCGATTACCCCGCGTCCGCCATTACCCCACCTTCCCCTACAGTTTTCTATAGTGATATTCCTGGACAAATGCGCGCGTATACTAAATTGCTTATCATCAAACCGGGCAAGGGGCAAAGTTGTCATTTAGATGGGAATAAAGTAAATCCTTAGATTTTCTCTTTCCTTTTCCCTTTTATCTTCCTCTTCTCTCTTTCCTTTCTTTTTCCTTTCCCTTTCCCTTCTCTCTTTCTCCACCTCTCTTTCCCTTCTTTCCCTTTCCTTCCCCTTTTTCCTTTCCTTTTTCCTTTCCTTTCCCCTTTTCTCTTCCTCTCTTCCCTCTCTTCCCTCTCTTCTTCCCTTCTCTTCGATTTCCCCCCCCCTGACCCCCCGGGAGATACGCTACTGATAGAAATTGAAAAAAGACGGTGTATATCAATATCAGGGGCGGGGCACAAAAGGACATTTTATGCTAAGCTGTTGAATATAGGTTTTCCCAGTTAGTTTAACACCTTATTCATTGTATTTCATATCTCGTTAAGTTTGAATTCGTCCCAAAATTTTGAAGGTTGCATTTGTTTAAGTAAATTTCGTCTTTGGTCAAGTATATTCATATTTTGCGCAATGAATTTCATTTAATGTTCATTTTATTTCGTCCTAACACACTTCCATTTCGTCTGATACAGCGGTAACCTACTAATGTATACATTTATTTCGTCTTTGATCAAATAGTTTCATATTCAGTTCACTTTATTTCGTCCCATGTGGAACGTCCTGCCTAGAAGCATGTAAAATCCAGCTATTAGGCCTATACGTTTTATATATATATATTTATTTTTTCTTTCTTTCTTTTATTTCATATGATTCATGAATATTTCGCGATCTGAATCAACAAGGCAAAAGAACACATGTCGGTGGTTCAAATCTAACCTGCAATAATATGTAGGACGAATATATGTGATTAAAGTATTAAAAATAATGAACAAAGACGAATTATATTTGTGCATAGACCCGCTACCCATCAGGTGATACGAATTCAATCCTTCCTTGACGAAAAGAAATGACCAATGAATTAAATTAAATTAAATGGTCATACTTTGAAATATAATGCTCATTGACGAAATTTATCTAACAAAATGCGTAAGGGGCCATATCCAAACTCCAGTGATTTTAAAGCATTTTTCTACCGATTTTACCCCGGTATTCCAACGAAATAGAACGAAATACCGTTGGAATACCGGGGATAGAACGAAATACCGTTGGAATACCGGGGTAAAATCGGTAGAAAATGCTTTAAAATCACTGGAGTTTGGATATGGCCCCTAAGTCAGATTTTGGGGACGAATTCTAACTTAACGAGATATGAAATATAATGAAAAAAGTGTTAAACTAACTGGGAAAACCTATAGTATAGGTTTTCCCAGTTAGTTTAACACTTTATTCATTATATTTCATATCTCGTTAAGTTTGAATTCGTCCCAAAATTTTGAAGGTTGCATTTGTTAAAGTAAATTTCGTCTTTGGTCAAGTATATTCATATTTTGCGCAATGAATTTCATTTAATGTTCATTTTATTTCGTCCTAACACTCTTCCATTTCGTCTGATACAACGGTAACCTACTAATGTATACATTTATTTCGTCTTTGATCAAATAGTTTCATATTCAGTTTATTTCGTCCCATGTGGAACGTCCTGCCTAGAAGCATGTAAAATCCAGCTATAGGCCTATACGTTTTATATAAAAGCCCTATCAGAATCCGGTTTTTCACAGGATTTCAAATACCAGCAGAGCAGCCCCCAGACATCCATGAGACGGCAACGCTCAAGGAACATTACATGGTTCAATCCCCCTTTCTCGAGGAACATATCAACTAATATTGGCAAAGAATTCTTTAAGCTCGTTGATCGTCATTTCCCAAAGGGTTCACCATTAGCCAAGATCTTTAATCGGAATACGGTGAAATTTAGCTATTCATGCACCGAGAATGTCAAGTCCATCATCACCGCTCATAATAAAAAAAACTGTTGAAAACACCCGATACGGATTTAAACAACCGCTGCTGTAGTTGCCCCAAAAGTGCAAAGGCCAACTGCCCTCTTGATGGAAATTGTCTGGTGAAAAACATTGTGTACAAAGCCACCGTCCAACCCACGTCATCCCCATCAATGGAATACATCGGTCTCACAAGCACCACCTTCAAGGAGAGACTTGGTAACCACACCCATTCATTTAAGGATGAATCAAAGTCTCTTGCATCGGAACTATCCAAATTCATCTGGAATCTAAAACGCAAAAAAGACCCATTCCACATCAAATGGTCCATCATCCAACACGCGACTCCATACAACCCGGCCTCAAAGCGCTGCAACCTATGCATCGCGGAGAAGTTTCACATCATGACTGCACCCAGGATATGTACTCTAAACAAACGCTCGGAACTATACTCTATGTGCAGACACAAACGGAAACACAAACTCAATGCTTTTGGCGTAACGTAATGTTTTTTCTGGATGGCCATATTTACCAGACTACCAGCTCACACATCCTGTTTTCTATTGACTATTGTTTTCAGTTTTCATTATTATGATCCACCTTTATGGCTGATTAGTGATTACCCCAGGGATTACCTATACCTAATCTTGTGATTTACTTTTCACCTATACAACTCATAATGGATTATCCTATCTGGAGAATGACTTTCACACCTATTATGGATTATTGATATTCCACTTATGTATGTCAATAACTTGGATATGCTGTATTACCATATTATTACTGTTGACTATTTTATAATTAGATGTACTTCAGTCTGAAGATTGCCACCACCCTGTGTGGTTGGTGTGCATGAAACTGCCAGTTACTATGTATAAATAATTCTTAATTTACTGCTTGTTTTCATCATATTACGCTCTTCTTAGGAATTGAGCACTTTTGATACGGGCAGTGCATCATTTTGATAATTTATTATATATATATATATATATTTCTTTCTTTCTTTCTTTCTTTCTTTCTTTCTTTCTTTCTTTCTTTCTTTCTTTCTTTCTTTCTTTCTTTCTTTCTTTCTTTCTTTCTTTCTTTCTTTCTTTCTTTCTTTCTTTCTTTCTTTCTTTCTTTCTTTCTTTCTTTCTTTCTTTCTTTCTTTCTTTCTTTCTTTCTTTCTTTCTTTCTTTCTTTCTTTCTTTCTTTCTTTCTTTCTTTCTTTCTTTCTTTCTTTCTTTCTTTCTTTCTTTCTTTCTTTCTTTCTTTCTTTCTTTCTTTCTTTCTTTCTTTCTTTCTTTCTTTCTTTCTTGTTCGTTCTTTTTTCTTTTATTTCATATGATTTATATCACCAACTTTCTTGAATGACTTAATGGGACTTTGTGCAAGTTGTTTGCACTTTGGTGTGGTATCTTTAGATGGTAAAACGATGCAAAAACAATATCCACGTTTTCAGTTTTGTTTCAATATAGACCTATATCTAACCTGCAATGTAGGCCTATTCTTCTAACACCTGACGAATATATGTGATAAAAGTATTCAAAATAATGAACAAAGACGAATTATATTTGTGCATAGACCCGCTACCCATCAGGTGATACGAATTCAATCTTTCCTTGACGAAAAGAAATGACCAATGAATTAAATGAAATGGTCATATTTTATCTAACAAAATGCGTAAGTCAGATTTTGGGGACGAATTCTAACTTAACGAGATATGAAATATAATGAAAAAAGTGTTAAACTAACTGGGAAAACCTATATATTAAATAATTAGAAAAAGAAGAAGAGAAATATAGATATCGGGGGCGGGGTACAAATATGCGCTCGAAAGATTAAACGTGAATGGTTATTTATTATCGTTAGCCAAAACGGAGGCTGTTTTACATCTTGAGTGTCCATGTTCTTGATAAGTTTTGTAATATAAATATTCCTATATATTGTCGACTATATATCTCATCGATTTATTTTGTATTAAACCCGATGCAAATAATAGAATACTGATTTATTTTATTAAAAATAATTATCAACTTATGAAACACTACCGATAATATTCCATAGGTTATTTGTTCACTTGGATTAAACAATATCAATTGATCATATAAACCTTACAACGTGTGTGTGTGTAGGTGTATACAACTAACACAAACAGTTCCTCACCAGGAGCTTTTATGTTTAACAAAATCAGTAATCGGTATCAAAAGTCTACGATACAAATTAAACGAGCAATTTTCACCAGTAATTAGTCACCTCACTCATTCATGAAAATATAGTGGACAATTTGTTTAAGAAATGATGTTTTGGGTAACCAGACCTAACGAAGAAATGTTGTAGCAAACCCATTCTTCTATGGGTTTTCATTGATTTCTATTAAATTGTGTGCTATCGAAAGCAGTCAAGCATGTATAGATGAATGTTGAGCTGTGATTCATTGTCATTGCGTGGCACACACTGTGTAATGATATCCCATAGAAAAATACTTTTGTTTTCATTAGGTGTGGTTAAAAACCTCATAGGCAGACCATGAGGTTTCAAAGTATCCTGTCAATTTTTATGAATGCAGTGACACAATTACCAGGAAGAAGTTTGCACACTTAATGAGTATGCCCTATTTCATTTTTCGGTATTGATAGGGCCTAGTTGATTTTGAATTATTAACTAACATTAAAGCAACTGGTCAGAAAGTTTTCGTGTTAGGTGTATTTTTAAAGCACCTCAATCAATCCAGCATCTACAATGAAAACCAAAATGGCGTCTGCTGTTGCTTTCGTTCTTCTGTTGGCGTTATTCTCGATTCGCACGACCAATGCGGTGGATGGATACAATGTTAAGCAAATCGCTCCGATTATCCAATCTAGTCGTGGGCAATCCGTTACCCCACCGGAAGAACAACCTGTAATCCCAACTCGACCCCCGATGCGAAAACTCTCGTTAGACTTCGTGGATCTATTATCGACACGTTTCGAAGAAATCGTCGTAAAACTCGACGCGCAAAACGAACGAATTCTTCAGCTAGCTGACGAGCATACAACAGGCTATGGGAGTATCGATGACATTCTTCAAAGACTCGAGATGCAATCGGTAGAATTTGAGAAACAAATCTCCGACCAGCGACAGATGATAGTTGACCAAGCGGTGGAAATGGATGTATTGAAGAAAAAGATTCGGAAGCTTCAAAAGAATGCTGAAAGTGGTGTTGATTCTCACACGAATAGAACATCAATTTCTGATACTTCTCAAGGAAATTGCGTTTGCAATGTTCGATGTCCAAAATGCCCAAAATGTCCAGATGTACAAATGGCAGATCCTAACAATGGTAGGTAACTAACTGGGAGGAAATTGTTAAAGGGGCTCACAGAGATTTCTCACAAGAATGTAGAAACCCACTCATGTCATGCATGTAATGATTTCTTCACAAAATCCATAAAAAAAACAAAATACAAGACATTTCCTCAGTTGTCCTTATAGGGCTGTCACGCATACGGCGATCAGGCGCTAGTGTTGGAGTTGAGAGCATATTACCTGGTCAGTTACTTATTTTGAGGACTGTATACTCCTTGTGCATATGTATACCACATGTGGTAGATACAGAAGGAATAATAATGACCCATGTTAAAAGCTCTAATCACATTGCCGATACATTGATTGTTATTTAAATTCTATTTAGAGAGCATTATCACAGCGATGCGATAATGCCACTTTTGTATAGCCATGGAAATAGTAGCGTGTCTATTGGCGGGAGTTTTGAACAGGTGTATCATTAACATTGTTGAATCTGAATACATTAAAATTATAGCGATATAGTATCATGATGTGTTTGTCTCTGCTCAAATCGGTTCAATAAGAATTGAATTATATGGATCGCATCACAAAAGAGATGTGGCAGAGTATGTTTGGCTTATAACATGTGATTGTCTTTGATGCATATATCTGGAGGGGCGGTCTCGGGAACTCATATGGCAAACGATTGTGTGTTTTGTCAATTTAGCTACTTGCGAGTAATTTAATTGCCCGCATGTAAAAAGCGGAATATTTAATACGAGGGTCATTCAATAAGTTTGCTTATTATATAAGCCAGTCGTATGAAAAGGTCCACAATTGTAGTTATATTACTATACTATAAGGTTACACATATGCATAAGGAAAACGTGAATATTATGTTAAGATTGAACATCCGAGGCATCATTGTAGCTTGACTTGTAACAACGAAAATTTGACTTAATAGTGTTATTCCAGTATGCTAAAGGCGTAACAATACATTCGAGTTGATATAATACTATTTGCGGCGATGAAGATGGATTTGTTAATTTCGATATAGATATATCTATACATAGCCTACTATCAAATTCATGAATTTTACACTTTCAATTTTACAGGGTAGATGACTAATAATGCGCAATGATTTTAGACGGTAGTTAGAGGGTGTGTACAAAGCATTACCTATGTGTGGAAAAACCCAAGGTTTGAACGAAATGAGGGCTCTCTCCACTTTGGATCTCTACATGTCCCTAAAAGGGCTAATTATTGTCTTAAAATTATTCTCTTTAATTTAAGATATTGCACGTGAAGGCAAGAACAACAACAACAACAAAATTGGTGATCACCAACACAGAAGTATTTAATCCATAGTGACCCTCACCATGCTCACCGGCTGATATTCACGCACCGGTCACACACAATCCTGCGTATTGGAAAGTCATGTCGAAACATTGAAACCGTGGTTTGTCTTGCTCTTTGAGCTGTAGCTTTCTCAATGTAAAATCTCTGGCGAAGTAAAAATGTTTTATTTTTATATTTTATGTACTTTATCAGTGCCCTTTGACTGCTCGGAAATACTTCGACTTAACCCTGAAGCGCCAAGTGGTATTTACGCCATAAGAAAACAGCATGCGACAATTGCAAGAGTTTACTGCGATATGGAATCGGATGGAGGTGGATGGACGGATATTCAAAGACGTCAAGATGGATCCCAAGATTTTGTCAATAGAAATAAAGATCAATACTCTCACGGATTTGGAGCTCTAAGCGGAGAACATTGGCTTGGTTTGTTCAACATACATGCTCTTACTTCTCAAGAAGCGTTTAATCTTAGAATAGACACAATAGACAGCGATGGGAAGTATGCAGTTGTTGACGCTGAGCATTTCATTGTCTGTGGGGGCGCTTCATCATCGCAGGGAGTACAGTCTCGTTCTTTTTACCAAGGCAGGTGTCGTCTGCAATTCAGTTCGTTAGTCACGAATATTACAGCTGCGAACAGCACCGCTGATATATTGATAAAAGGTACCGGATTACAAACTGATCTTGGGAAAGGAGGCTGGTGGTTTCTTAGTAGTTATCAAAATGCTGAACATCTCAACGGAAACTATCCAATCAAGTGGAGCCCATTCGGCCTGGGGTCTTATTATTATGATAAAATACCTGTCACTGATAAAACACTGGTATTCACCGAGATGAAAATACGACCTACTCATTTCAGCCTGAAACCGTAACAAGCTATTGCCAGCGCGCGCATAAAATAGTATTGTCACAGCATTATAAGAGTCCATTACTATCGGGTACAAAAATTGTTGGAGGAACATTTTCAATGTCAATTTTAACCCATTTGATATTTCACTTTCTACGGAAATTGATGATAAACTCTTGCGTAGATTTTTTCATATCGGATCACAACAAATGAGGGTTCAACATTTTTCAGATTATCAATATGCGTCATCGTATTCTTCTGACAATTTTCACGTTAGAATATTGTGTAATTTGGCAAAAAAGGTTTTCCCCTTAATCTTTATAAAGCAATCGTTCAACATCGATACCCTATTGCCGGGCACATTATAAGCTATAGATAATAATAATCGTTATGCTTTAGTGGTACTAAGCTTTAAGAACCAACATAAATTCAATGTTTCGATATAGTGGTTATGACAGCAGTTTCATTATTTGGGGAAATTTGACATCGTCATATAGTGCCTATTATCCCTTGGTTTAAAATCGGTGTTGACATTGCTTAATAATATATCATAACTCAAAATACCTGGAATTGTCCATTATAAAGTGGGATATGTCAAGATCATGTGCTTTCTTCCATCCATGTTTGTAACAACATTGAATAACAGTATTGTTTTATTTTGCACTAACTTGAATGGTATTCACAATAGACATGATAGAGGGCGTTGAAGATAACATTTTGTAATAAAAGTATTATAATTGTCGACATCTCTTATTTATTTATTTTGTATAAAACCCGATACATATGATAGAATACTGATTTATTTCAATCAAAATCAACTCATCAAACACTACCGATCATACTCCATAGGTTATATTTGTTCAGTTGTTTAAACAATATCCATTAGTAACCTATACAACGAACACAAATGTTCCTAACAAGGTGCCTTTATGTTTAGCTAATTCAAAATCATCAATTGGTATCAAAAGTCTGTGATTTATTATAGGCTACATAAAACGAGCAATTTTCTCTCCATCAATTTGTCGCCTCATCCATGAAAATATATTGGATAATTCTCTAAGATGATGCTAACCCAATACATGATAGTAACATGAAATTATGACATTCTGTATTCTAGAATACAGAATCTTACAGAATCCTATTTTATAACACTTGCTGTTTATTCCGTCAGAATACGAGAATACAATCATTGGATTGCGGTCAAGCATCCCATATTATAGGTTTTCCCAGTTAGTTTAACACTTTTTTCATTATATTTCATATCTCGTTAAGTTAGAATTCGTCCCCAAAATCTGACTTACGCATTTTGTTAGATAAATTTCGTCAATGAGCATTATATTTCAAAGTATGACCCCTTCATTTAATTCATTGGTCATTTCTTTTCGTCAAGGAAGGATTGAATTCGTATCACCTGATGGGTAGCGGGTCTATGTACAAATATAATTAGTCTTTGTTCATTATTTTTAATACTTTTATCACATATATATATTCGTCAGGTGTTAGAAGAATAGGCCTACATATTATTGCAGGTTAGATTTGAACCACCGACATGTGTTCTTTTGCCTTGTTGATTCAGATCCGAACAGACCTACATTTCATATCAGCGAACAAGAAAGAAAGAGAAAAAAAAAATATATATATATATATAAAACGTATAGGCCTATAGCTGGATTTTACATGCTTCTAGGCAGAACGTTCCACATGGGACGAAATAAAGAGAACTGAATATGAAACTATTTGATCAAAGACGAAATAAATGTATACATTAGTAGGTTACCGCTGTATCAGACGAAATGGAAGTGTGTTAGGACGAAATAAAATGAACATTAAATGAAATTCATTGCGCAAAATATGAATATACTTGACCAAAGACGAAATTTACTTTAACAAATGCAACCTTCAAAATTTTGGGACGAATTCAAACTTAACGAGATATGAAATATAATGAATAAAGTGTTAAACTAACTGGGAAAACCTATACTACCATGTGATTTTACATGTACTGGTTGTTTATGTAACCAGTCCTTATATTAACAGAGAAATGTTATAGCAAATCCATTTTCTATGGGTTGTTATTGATTTATATCATGTGCTATCGTAATCGGCCAAGCATGTAGATGAATTTTGAGCTGAGATTCATTACACACAGATTGACACTGCGTGATACCTGAGACTAATATACCTATGTATAGAGAGTATGAAATGCTACGTCACTTCGTCCTCATTTGAACTGTGCCTCCAAGATGGATTCCACGGAACAATATGATTTGGTCAGTTCAGATCACATGGAGCGGGACATTTAATTGTCAATCCGAATACGTGACTAGCCTATACCTCAATAATGGCTGCCCGATCCATTGTTATACCGTTCCGGTTGGTTCATTGCATACCATCTACACCTAGCACATAAAGTCCCTGACCAGGTACTTTGAGGTTGGCTAATTCAAAATATATTATCGGTCCCAAAAATCTGAGATATACATTAAATGAGCAAATTTCTTCTCCGCAGTTTGATACCTCATTCAACAACAAAAAATCGAATGGATACTTACTTTTAAAGTTATGACGATTTCAATGACCGCGGATAGCAACAGAAAAGTTGCACTAGGTATAGGAATCATTGATTTGTGTGTGATTGCGCGCGCTGGTAACAGCGCGCGCAGTTTCTTTTTTGTTTTGTTATTATGTTCTTTATTTTTCAAGCAAATGGATGTAAGCCCTTTTGCAAAACATTTCAATAAAATGGACACAAACAGTTTACCACACGGAAAAAATCGCTCACCAAATCGGAATGAACAAATGACTTTAATGGTACACGCAATTGAGATTAACAAGAAAACTACTTATTTTATTAAAGTATTATAATGATTTATCCTAAGCAGGTTATTAAATGATCTCATTGCCAATATTGACTTGATACTTTATTTGCAGAATGGCACAGTAGAACCTTATTTGTAAGAGAAGAGAGAAGCCATCGTGGTATTTTTATTACGATAGTAAAAAGGATTATGAAAACGCCCCAACATTTCCCTACAAAAAGGGAACTCTCATAGACGACGTTGTACTTACAAAGATTCAAGACTGGGAAGTAGCGTGTAGATCTTTGGGAATTATCCATCCTATCTTGTATTTCGCCATCGCGATGATAAAAGCACACCATGGATGTCGAATAGCGTAACTATATGAGAACATTTATTCAGCGAGCCCTAGCCTCTATGGTTTTTTGGATAAAGTCGGCGGATGTTTTAACTACCAAGAATTAAAACCCTTGTCGCTAGGATGACGTAAGAGCGGACAAGTCGATGACGTAAGGATCTTGATAAGGCCATGACGTCTGAGAGAGCGTCAAACAAGTCCAAACACGTTACTAATACGTGGAATCGCGTATTGCGCAACCGGAAGACACGTTTGAAAGAGAGAGAGAATGACATAGAATCTATTATCATATTATAGGCTCGTTGCTCTTCTCACCGCACACTCGCTCTTTCCACCGCTCACTTACTCTTCTCGCTATAGAATCGCATCTACACCTAACATTAATCATGAACGGTCGAGGCTTTCGATACGACGCAAAGTCTTTCGATATTACAATGGTGAAAAACAAATCACCGATGGAAAGACTACGAAATATAATACGATGCATTTATTGGGATCAGTTTTGGAAAGAGTTTGATGAGTTAATAAAGAGAGAATGCGAAGTTTGCAGAATGTACGACGATGATTTTTATATGGATCACGAAAAAAGTCAAAACCAACACGAGCGGGAGCATCATGACCTTTGTATGGAGCCCGGCTACATGTTGAATAAATGGCATCAGAAAGCCTGGGATTGGGTGTGTGAAGGACACGTGCGCGCTGTATTTTATCAGACGGTCTCTCAACTTCAACGTCAAAACTACGATCTAGACATATCGATGGCTGTCTTAATAGTTAATGATGATACGATCGACTGGCGCGAGTACACCACGGGTTATACACCAAAGGTGTCCGCTACCGATTACGCCGAAATTCAGTCAGCCAGGGGCAAAGTATTGGAACGATTGGAAAAGAGAATGGAGGATAATGGCTCGTATCAATTTTTCGAAAGGGAGCTCTAATGGTAATCATGGTAATGGCACGTATCAATTTTTCGAAAGGGAGCTCGCACAGATAAAACATCGTAAATATCTTATAATGATGTAACGTATTAAAAATAACTTAGTCATCTACGATGTAACGCATTAAAGATAACTTGCCCATCTATATATACGATCTAACTTCAGCAACGAAAGCATTACGATGTCGTAAGAATAGAGTATAGACCAATAACAACGGAGAAGCAAACAATCGGTTTCGTTTAAGATTAGTACGTTGTTTTTGTACCACGCATCATTTCTTCAAAGCGGAGCTCGCATAGACATCGGAGCGTAAATGGCTTATGGTTTCACACCACTAAATAAAGAGCAACTTTGCAGCAAGAAGAGCAAATTTTGCAGCAAGAAGAGCAAATTTTGCAGCAAGAAGAGCAAATTTGCAGCAAGAAGAGCAACTTTGCAGCAAGTAGAGCAACTTTGCAGCAAGAAGAGCAACTTTGCAGCAAGTAGAGCATAATTTGAAGCGGAGAAGAAAGCGACAAATGAGGAGATGAAGAGCCAAGAAGAGCCATAGAAAAAACATATTTGCAGCAAGAAGAGCAAGTTTTGCAGCAAGAAGAGCAACTTTGCAGCAAGAAGAGCAACTTTTGCAACAAGAAGAGCAAATTTTGCAGCAAGAAGAGCAAATTTGCAGCAAGAAGAGCATAATTTGAAGCGGAGAAGAAAGCGACAAATGAGGAGATGAAGAGCCAAGAAGAGCTATAGAAAAAACATATTTGCAGCAAGAAGAGCAAGTTTTGCAGCAAGAAGAGCAAATTTTGCAGCAAGAAGAGCAAATTTGCAGCAAGAAGAGCAAATTTGCAGCAAAAAGAGCAAATTTGCAGCAAGAAGAGCAACTTTGCAGCAAGAAGAGCAACTTTGCAAATTAGGAACGTGAGCAAAAAGAGCCTAGTAAGTTTATAGCCGCCCTACATAAGCAACTGTTTCACCATTTGTCTTCATTTCGATATAAACATCCGTAGAGTGCACAGCATGAATTCTCTATCAGTCATCAAAACCCACGCTTGTCACCTATGTGATAGAAGCTTCGTTAAGAACTACAATTTAAGAAGACACGTAGAAAGCGTTCACGCTGAAGAGCAATCGACGGATTCAATGGAGTATAGCGCTCAATCCCATCAATATGAACCCTCGTATAAAAAGCGTAGAGGTCAGGAATCTCATGACCATGATGATGACGAAAGTTCCGAAGAAGAGGATTTGGAATCTGAAAAGGAGGTAGAGGAGACTGATGAGTCAGTGGATGAAGAAGAACGAGGGAGTTCTGACTTGGAGGATAATTCAACCTATCAAGACTGGTTGGAAGAGGCCAAAGAAACGACCGAAGAAATGTGGAATTTGAAATATGAAAAATATATTAACGATGGTCTGAGTGAACATCAAGCCAAGGATAAAGCAAATACAAAGACATTATACACCGTCAAAAGAAACTTCTTCGCCAGGTTCAAGGACTTTGTATCCGGTTATTTACATTTAAAAGACGACAAAACGTGTCACGAAGTGTTAGATGATCTCGAAGAGAAAACTGAGAAAGGCGTGGATATCACCAAGGCTCTGAATCGAGTGATAGCAAAACACGAGTCCAAATTTGCAGGATTGTTCGTGGAAGATAACGAGAGTGATGACGAGGAGGAAAATAAAGACGATGAACAACAATGACGATTAAAAGACTTTTAAAATATTGTACATGTAGTATGCCCTTTGTGTCCTCATATTATTTTTCAGAAATGAGTTATAACCGGCAATATAGTATAGTATTTTGGTAGTTTCTAGCAATGTGAGTAATTTGTTGAAAAATACCTTACTTTTGTTAATGAAAAAGTCCGTGAAACGTTTTGCAAAAGGACCGCCCTCTAATGTGTTATACTTCCCTCTATAATTAATTCCGATTCAAAGGCAACTAAAGAATAAAATGTAATTCTTGTTCCTGTTTTGTTCCTGTTTTGTCCCCTCGCTACCTCCCAATTTCCTACCCCTTACTTTTAATTCGGCAATAGTGATTGTTTTAATGTATATCCATGTGTGTATGTATCCCACTAGACTTAAGAACTCAGCTATAGTGCTGAGAATACCACATCACCCTGGCCCACACACAACAATGCTTTTCAACTGATTAAGGGGTGTGCTCGTAAAGGAAACTTGTATGACTGCCTCCCCCCCCCCCCCCCCCCCCCTTTCCCCCATAGCTCCATCACCCCCAGTTTAGTAGTATGATTTTTGAACGGTTAATTCAGGTATCTTACAAATAAGGTTCTACTGTGCCAACCTGCAAGTAAAGTATCAAGTCAATATCGGCAATGAGATCATTTAATAACCTGCTTTAGGATAAATCATTATAATACTTTAATAAAATAAGTAGTTTTCTTGTTAATCTCAATTGCGTGTACCATTAAAGTCATTTGTTCATTCCGATTTGGTGAGCGATTTTTTTCGTGTGGTTAACTGTTTGTGTCCATTTTATTGAAATGTTTTGCAAAAGAGCTTACATCCATTTGCTTGCAAAAATAAAGAACATAATAACAAAACAAATTAAAAAGTGATTGATTTGAAGAAAAAATCATACCATGTGTGATTGGTACTATGTACCTCTTTCATTATACACACAATAGTCAAAGCATCAATCACATTAATCTTTAACACTTTCATGCTTTTATCTCAAAATCACTAAAATGGATGTAGGCCTAAGCCCTTTTGCATATCAGCTCTCCATATGGTATATTAAACATGATAAAAGGTGTCCGTTAAAAAGCTCTAAATTGATCTGTTTTACTGCTACAACAAATCCTATTTGCTAGAATTTCTAGCCTAAGAACTGCCTAAGAGGTAGAATAATGTGAACACCCAAAAATTACCAATCTCAAAATGTTGAAAGCACAATCACTTGTTGTCATGGATCCGACGCCTTCTACTAGAGTGTGCATACGTAGACGTACGAAGCATGACATATTTCCAATCTACACTAGCGTGTATTGTCATCCGTAGAATGTGAAATATCACATTGTTAAACATTTACTTCGAATAATTCCTCCGCCAGTATTTGTACCCACTCTCATTATGCTGTGATAAAACCATTTTATGCACGCGCTGGTAACCATGGTAACAGCTTGTTACGGCTTCAAGCGGAAATTAGTTGGTCGTATTTTCATCTCGGTAAATACAAGTGTTCTGTCAGTGAAGGGCACTGTATCCATTTTACGATTACCATAGATGTCAGTCTCATATGGATATTATTAGTTATCCCCTGTTTGTTCATGCGATACGGAAAAATATCTATGGTTTGTTTCCAATATCACATGAGGCGATAGCCGAATGTGATATTGGAAACAAACCATAGATATTTTTCCGTATCGCATGAACAAACAGGGGGTTACGAATTTATCATTTAGTAGCCATGAATGCTGCACTGTGATTGGTTAATGCCCTGATGAATATTTTCACAAATTTATCATTTAGTAGACATAAATACATAAATAATGGTTAAAAGTCAAAACACTAAAGTTAAACACCAACTCAATAACTTATTTACAGTTTTCTGTTTTGGCCCTGTTTAGGCCTAGGGCCTATCGTGGATGCACATTCACAGTCAGATTGTGGATTGTGCATCCTTGGACGTACGCGTACATTAAGATGCTGTGATGATGTCAATACTCTCTGATGTCCATCATGAGGCTATGATTATAGCTTCATTTAAAAATATATCAAATTCATAATAATAATTCTGTTATTTCGCCAGATATATTGCATATTGCGCGCAAGATTGGTTTACATATTGAGAAAGTTACAGCTCAGAGAGCACTACTACTACAACTACTAAGCTGCATTTAAGAAACGCTTTTCGTAAAAACCCCAAAGCGCTTTACATTTTAAAACAATTTAAAAATCAACAAAATAAAAACTACAATTTAAAAGTACACAGATTGGAGGATAAAAGATAAAACTGGTAAGATATATACAATACCAGAACCAAACTACTGTGAGTTTCAGTTAGGGATTAACTGTTTCTAAATTTTGGCAATCACTAAATAGTTTTTTTGTCCTCTTCACGTGCAATATATCAAATTAAAAGAGGTATTTTAAAACTACAAATTAGCTGTTATCCGAGGTGGAGGCCGCCCTCTTTTCCTTCAAAATGTGGGGTTTTCACACATACGTAATGCTGCCAGCTGCGATTCCTTGGCCATATACTCCGTCTCCCTGATGAAGAGCCTGCTAAAAAGTATACCACCTACGCACCAACACATGGCCGAAGGAGACCTGGTCGTCCTTGCACAACATATCTAACATATATACAACGCTTACTAGGGGGCAATGAAGGCATGATTGAAGATCGACATATTGTCACTCTTGCTCAAGACCGTCGTGCATAGAAGAAACTTGTAGTCGCCTGCTCTGCAGCCAAATGATGATGATGATTGCTTTGTACACAGCCTTTATCATTGTCGTCTAAAACAATTAAGCGTAATTTTCGATCGTCCATGTAACATTCATGAATTTGTATAATGTTGATGTATAGATAGATCTATTAGAAATTAAAAAATCTATCTAAGGGGCGATATCCAAACTCTACAGTGATTTTAAAGCATTTTTCTAGCGATTTTACAACGATATTCCAACGGTATTTCGTTCTATTGTTAAAAGCATCGGAAAAAGATCGGTGATTAACTAGAAACCTCTCTACTTATCTGGCGTTAACAATATAACTATTGTAGTACTCTCGATGGCTGCATTAGTGAAGCAGACAGATCAAAGGCGCAAGGAAGGTTGTGTTATATTCTTTAAGAAATATAGGTTTTCCCAGTTAGTTTAACACTTTTTTCATTATATTTCATATCTCGTTAAGTTTGAATTCGTCCCAAAATGTTGAAGGTTGCATTTGTTAAAGTAAATTTCGTCTTTGGTCAAGTATATTCATATTTTGCGCAATGAATTTCATTTAATGTTCATTTTATTTCGTCCTAACACACTTCCATTTCGTCTGATACAGCGGTAACCTACTATTGTATACATTTATTTCGTCTTTGATCAAATAGTTTCATATTCAGTTCACTTTATTTCGTCCCATGTGGAACGTCCTGCCTAGAAGCATGTAAAATCCAGCTATAGGCCTATACGTTTTATATATATATTTTTTCTTTCTTTCTTTCTTTCTTTCTTGTTCGTTCTTTTTTTCTTTTATTTCATATGATTCATGAATATTTCGCGATTTGAATCAACAAGGCAAAAGAACACATGTCGGTGGTTCAAATCTAACCTGCAATAATATGTAGGACGAATATATGTGATTAAAGTATTAAAAATAATGAACAAAGACGAATTATATTTGTGCATAGACCCGCTACCCATCAGGTGATACGAATTCAATCCTTCCTTGACGAAAAGAAATGGCCAATGAATTAAATGAAATGGTCATACTTTGAAATATAATGCTCATTGACGAAATTTATCTAACAAAATGCGTAAGTCAGATTTTAGGGACGAATTCTAACTTAACGAGATATGAAATATAATGAAAAAAGTGTTAAACTAACTGGGAAAACCTATACTATATTATAGTATTTCTTATTATAGTATTTCTTAGTATATACGCAATTTCCTTGAGAAGTATCAGGTATTATAGTAGATTCATAAACTCTGGCGTATTGGTTTTGATTTTGGACCTCGTCCATTGGGCGTTAGAGGAACCCATTTTGACCAATGATGAAACAGCGGTACTTTTATAGATGTTATTATTTGCGTTCCATAATCAAATGCTATTCATGATAGTGTGGCTTTAGTGAATAGCTGATCATGTAGCTTTACAAATCACGGCAACCAAATACTTAATCCAACAGCTTGAAATATGTTATCCCTTTGGAAGCGGTCACCACAATAATAAAAATCGACCATCATCGACCTGATATAGTTTTTAAAAGAAAAATGTTATGTTTGTCAACCTATTCATAATTTAGTGAATAATCAAGTTTCACTTTTATTATTTTCCTTTTTTATTATGCACGTGACATAAAGGAAACATTAAACTAAAAAGACCCGTTCTACATATTCATTTGTGAGAAAAGAACGAATTATTTCAATCATCATCTTTTGTAAAAGCAGGTACAAAACCATTTGGCCTAGATGGAGAAAAAGTTATATCAACCAAGATACGGATTATAAACGTTATTTTATGTATTTCTGTCTATGAGACCACCTGAATACCTTTTTCAATTTATCTGAATAACAACACATCTTCTTTATCAAAAATATGCGGGCAATTGACAACACCTGTTTGCAGGCAAAGTCAATGCAGATCATTTTGCCGCAAGTTCCCAGTCACTAGGTTTAATAATAGTTCTTCACCCTATCTTTACATAGTGGTGAATACGTCACATGGTACAGGCACTGGTGATGACAAGGTATTATCCATGCATATTACGATTAAAATTCGAGTGTTTCCCCTCTTTTGCTTCTGTTACCTCTGACTGAAATGGTGAATCGGCCAATGTCTGCGAATCAACTATAATGTTCTATTCACGTGTGAATCAACATCAGCATCAGAATTTGCATTATTTTGAAGCTTCCGAATCTTTTTCTTCAATACACCCATTTCCTCCGTTTGGTCAACTATCATCTGTCGCTGGTCGGAGATTTGTTTCTCAAATTCTACAGATTGCATGCATCTCGAGCCTTTGTTGCTGATCGATGATCTGCTGAAATATATCATCGATACTCCTGTGGCCTGTTGTATGCTCGTCAGTGAAGAATTCGTTCGTTTTGCGCGTCGAGCTTAACGTCGATGTCTCCGAAACGTGTCCGAAACGAAGTCTAACGATAGTTTTCGTAGCGGGGGTCGAGTTGGGCTTACAGGTTGTTCTTCCGATGGGGTAACGGATTGCCCACGACTAGATTGAACAGACTGCACGATTTGCTGGTATCCATCTACCGCATGGGTCGTGCGGATCGAGAATAACGCCAACAGAAGAACCAGAGCAACAGCAGACACCATTTTGGTTTTCATTGTAAATAGTGGATGGATTGAGTTGTTTTACAATACGCCTCACACAAAAAGTTCTGGACCAGGTGCTTTTTGATTTAAAATACTGAAAATATAGAATAGGGACTAGCCTATGCGTTGAGCGAGCGAATTTCTTCCTTGCAATTTCTAACCAACCTCAATCATAAAAGTTGAGTGGATACATTTCAACTTATGGTGTTTTAACGAAACCTTATGAAAAAGTTGTAGAACATCTATGGAATATCATTGCATAGTGCGTGACAAGCAGTGACAATTCATTCATCTATACATTATACTTGACCGCTTTCTATAGCACACAATGTAATAGAAATCAATGATAACCCATAGAAGAATGGATTTGCTACAACTGTTCTTCGTTAGGTCTGGTTACTTAAAATATAATTAATGACAGATAGGTATGCTAGTATGAGATTCTGGCCCGATTATACTGGTCCTGGACCATTTAAGTTAAGAATCTTGATGCTATTTACGGATTAAAGCACAATGTATGTTTAACACAGCTTTATTCCGTTGTTGGCAGCTTTATTCCGTTTTTGTGAGATTTTGGATCATAATATCGGTCCAAAATCTCACAAAAACGATATGTACGAGGGGGTATCATAAAGTTTTAGAAAACACCCAGAAGTGAAGGAGCCAAAAACTTTATTTTGATATGTGATCCTTCAGACATCTTTACTAAGTCCCTGTGCAAAGTTACACATTTTTCCTACTATTTATTACCTGTCCACAGACCGCCATTGTAGAGATCCTCAGATTGACCACCATTGATAGAATTCTCAGATTGCCTCAGATTGTGTTATTCCCAAAACAGCAATAAATAGTTTAAAGTTTTGACAGAAAGGGGTCAAAGGTCATTACAAACAAGCTTGGTGACAATAAACTTATGAGTAATATGGGGTATATACAGATTGACCTCTAATGACCCCTACATGACCTTTGACCCTTTCTGTCAACACTTTAAACTATTTATTGCTGTTTTGGGAATAACACAATCTGAGGCAATCTGAGAATCTATCAATGGCGGTCAATCTGAGGACCTCTACAATGGCGGTCTGTGGACAGGTAATAAATAGTAGGAAAAATGTGTAACTTTGCACAGGGACTTAGTAAAGTTTGTTGTCACCAAGCTTGTTTGTAATGACCTTTGACCCCTTTCTGTCAAAACTTTAAACTATTTATTGCTGTTTTGGGAATAACACAATCTGAGGCAATCTGAGAATCTATCAATGGCGGTCAATCTGAGGACCTCTACAATGGCGGTCTGTGGACAGGTAATAAATAGTAGGAAAAATGTGTAACTTTGCACAGGGACTTAGTAAAGATGTCTGAAGGATCACGTAACAAAATGAAGTTTCTGGCTCCTTCACTTCTGGGTGTTTTCTAAAACTTTATGATACCCCCTCGTATAGCATATTCAGTATTACCTTGGTATAATATTTTTATTTTTTTTTTTAAAACTTTTCGACCCAGTCTGTTCTGTTTACCTGGAATACAATTCGTCGCTGTTCTGAAATACCGGCACATCACAACAGAATTAAGTAAAGTGATGTGCCGGTATGTCAGAACAGCGACGAATTGTACTAGCCTAATCTAAATCTGGTACGATAAAATCGTCGTATTTTGTTTTGTGTGGCGGCATAAAGACAGGGATTCAACAGGGAGTTCAGGTTAATTAGAAGCCCCAAGTTCCACACGACCCATCGATCACTACATATAGGACAGAGGGTCTCTACAATTATTACATACATGCAATAGGGCATCAAACAGATCAACATTGCCGATACTAACACTACAAGAGTGATTGCTGGCTTCACATATTTTGATTTGCCCGAGCTCTTTCTACTGGTGTGTTTGTTTGAAGTTGTCTCAGCCATACCATGATCCTGATCGCTATTTGTATCGGTGCTCGTCTCACCCTGGTCGTGATTTGAGAATGGGTTTACCCGGTTTGTTACTTTTAGTCGCAAACGAAGTCGGTACAAGAAAATTGTATTCAGAAAAATGACAATTAAGATAGGGACTAGGACGAAAACTAAAAACAGAGCCCCTGCTAATTGCGCGAGTCGACGTGGGGGCGACAAACACGTGGTATCAAAATTGATACTGGCAGCCGAAATGTCAATTGTCTTCGCGTAATTCCAGAAAAAAATCTCTATAATACAAGGTAGAAGGGCTGTTCCCCAACACATGCAGATATATAGGTATATCCTGCGATGTGATTGGCGTTTGACGTAGCGAGGATACGGGATGGATACGAGGAGATAGCGATCAAAACTGATTGCCACCAATATACACAAGCTACATTCTGTGCCGAAAGCATTCACAAAACCCATCATCTCACACGTTATCTCACCCCACGGCCAGTATCCATACAACATTAGATTCGGCGATACAAGGGGCATGACTAACAGTCCAATTAACAAATCAGAACTGGACAAACTTAGAATGAGTAGATCGCTCGGTTTCTCTCGCAAACTGCGATCTTTGATGAAAGCGTAAATGGTGGCCAGATTGGCAAGAACTGTTACGAGAGTAAGCACGGGCATTAGTATGATGTGGGCGTACGATAATGAGAGAGATGACGTAAAGGTGTCATGCACAACGTGATTGTCTTCAGTATCCATGGTAACGTTCAAAGGCAGTGCAGATGAAGTAAGCAAACTGCCCTCAGTAGTCGACAATGCCATTGTTAATTAGGTACCTTTAACCCCCAGATACTAGGAACACAAGACTAGTTGGTTCTCTCAAAACTTAATCGTATAGGGCAACTGAAGATTAATACTTATTATAAGTAGTTGTATATACACAAAGATGAAGGATTATTCTTCCGGAATTGTTTTTTAAGAGTGAGAAGAGAACATGAGTTCCACATATTTAGTCCCTCCAAAGTCGAAAACCCTTTTTCTCAGGAAATACCTTATTCAATTCAAATTTAGGTGATGAAAGCAAGTAAGTTCAATTTCGTCGGACTCCAAACCGAGATGAAAATGTACCATCTTATGAAGCATAAGATATCAGACTGATCTTACGGTGTACATTTAGATAGAACCGTCTACGGGAGATGCGATGATATCTAGTTAGTTGCATACATTTTAACCATTTGCAGGTTTTTATGAACTGCCTCCAATTGCATTCGAAGAGGAAAATATACCATTACCGTTATTCTAGATGGTAGAATAATTTCACCTGGTTCTCCTGGGCTTATTGATTCATTCCCAAAGAAGGCGAAGGAGACGGCTTACCTGCAGGTGTGAAGGATTCCAAACATTGTTTCAAGCATTTGACTGTGAACGTCCTAAAAAAACGACGGTCGCTGTAGATCAAACCAGGATGCAGCGGTCACATCCGGTCATGGTTTTCAATTTCATGGATCCTCTACCGAGATAGTATGTATCTTTGCTCAAACATCATGGCGACGGCTAATACAAGAGAGATTTTTCGAGAGAGGAATACGAGTTCAATTGACGTTGTGCACTAAATCATTCCGCTATTTATTAAATAGCAGACTTTATTATAAAGAGAAATATTCTCGCTAGTCGTTTTTAATAGATGAAGCTACGTTGAAAGCAATATTGATACCAACAATTTCACCTCACTATTTCGATGCCAGGAATTGATGGATGTTACATATATACCAACCACAACGCCATGCTATTGTCATGATAGACTTATTATAGTACAGTGGTTTTGTCAATGTTATTTCGATTCCAATATAACGATTAGTCAACCAAGTGTTCCTAATCAATCCCAGGATGCTTCACTTTCGTCACCCGACCAGAATTGTCTGCTTCCGGTGTCTGATGGTTCCCAGTGACTTGATGTCACTGCGTTGTAGTGGAATCCTGTCGAGGATCTTTTAGAAGAATCAGTGCAGTGCAATTGATTTAACTGCAATGCAGTGCTCTGTTGGTTTTCGATGTCGATGTCCAGCAAGCAAATCGTTGTGCATTATATGTTAGAAAATTAATTATCGAGCCCAATTCGCGTAAGTTACATAGAACAAAGCATCATACTTATCATAAAAACGAATAAAAACTCTCAACATGCAATTTTTATTAAAAATTCGCGGTGATCGATAGTCCCGGTATCAATGAGGTCATAGTTATACATGTACAATGCATTTGCGCAAATGTGAGCCCCAATAATCGTCATTGATACCGGGACTTTTTGAATATGGCATGTCGAGAGATGGCGGTGTTTATTCGGTTTATGATACGTAGGCCTATGATGTTTTGCTCTATATATCTACGCGATTTGGGCTCGATAATTATTGTTCTAACATATTATATGATGCACAATGCTTACTGGTCGCCTCCTTTAAAGCTATCATTGTTTTCGAATAAATCAGATTTTAGTAGAAAATTATTTTGGAACCACTTAATTTCTTTACATCTTTTTTGATAGCATGCTATTGAGAGACAGGGTTGTTATAATTGATAACGGGGTAAGAGAGAAGCGAAAAAGGAGAACAGTAAGGGGGAAAAGGGAGTCTAGTTTAAGTGGCTCGTTTTGTAATAAATTCTGCAGAGTGGTAAATTGTATAGATACATTGTGGGCAATGGTAATACAGCACAGTTGCAATGGATTCTGGGTACAGCAGTGTCGCAATGAACTCTGGGCTCTTCATGAAATCCTCACCATTGCCTTCATATTCAGCCCCGCAACGGAAGGTTAACTTAATACACGACACTATAATCAAGTGTCAAGAAATAATTTTTCAAACAACAAAAATAATTCCCGTCTAGAAATATTTTAATTTGTATTTGATTATGATCGACACAGCAAGATTCACAATGACCAATATTTCATTTATATCACATTTAGAATAATTTGGACAGCCACACGCCTCAGGGTAATTTATAACCTTGTCAATTTTGTATAACCATAATGTTTGCACGTTTTTAACATTGTTATAAAACATTATTACATTATTAAATATGAAGCGGCGCGCTGCTTTAACTGTTATATTTGAACATCCGCGTAGTTATCAAGGTTTGTATGATCTTCCCAATTTAAACAAAATATCAATTATACAATTTACAAACAAGTTATTTACGTCTAAAAGATCTTCTCTGGGTAAAGAAAGTAATATGAAGGTGCAGCCCGTAACCAAGGGGGCGGGGGCGTTTATTTAACTGCATAATAGAAAATTGAGAAAATTATTCAAATAATTGACAATTTTCCGCCAACTTTTTAGTTATGCACTGCCAATTTCTACATCACTAATTAGGCAGGCAGGCCATGATTTCAATTTGTTTTGTTAGTTGGCATAAACGATTGTTGACTGTTTCTGACAACGTTTTGGCATTGCTGGATCTTATTTTGATTCCTACCGTCCTCCCAACGGTGCCAATAAACCATTAACCTTTAACATTATGAAATTACTATCAATTATTAACACAGTAAATGTCTTTGTGTACAATAATTGTATTCAATAAAACCACTGTAGAGCATAAAAACACCGTTATTTTTGAATAATACACAGTTTCTAAGGTAACTTAAACCCGTACCAATTTTGACAGAACTCTGGGTGACTCAATATGACACCAACAAGGCATTGTGAATCGTCACTGAACCTAATAGGGCAAAATATACCATAACTAGAGACCCGTATAAGGCAAGCTGCAAGCAGAATCGAGCGAGTCTGTTAAACAATAGCAAATTGTCATACCTGACCTCACATTAGTAGTCTATAGAGTGAAATAGTTGGAAATTAACCAGACAGCTAAACTACAAGGATAATACATGGATTTATACTGCACTTGGGTCTGTCATTGATATGTATTCAACCCAACCCTATATCTAACAGATTAACTTTTTGCTAAGGAACATACCAACTATATATATTATTGACAAAATACCAACTATGAGAGGAATATAGAAATGCCTACTTGAAATTTCCTAGAGAAGTTACACTGAACTTGAGTCTGTCTATTTACCTGTGTTTGAGTCTTTGGTTAAACTTGATGCTATGTACAGATTGTGAGAATGACGGAATATGATTAAACAGCTGAGCCAGGACTTACGGGGATGCCATTAATAAGAATCTGCTTTAGTTTCCGTAAGTACATTTTAAATAAAAACACTTTAATCTGTATATGGATTGCGTCGTCGCTCTAGAGAGTGAGATTGGTGCTTCACACATGCACATTGATGATGAACTAGTATTCGAACGCTATGCTATTCTGTTTTGACCTGTTACATAATGCTGTTTTATCAGTAAATTGGTGGTTATTTTGCAATACACTACACTACAATATATTTATATTTTATATTTTCAAATTATTTAAAACTGAAAATCCTACTTTGTTTTGCATCATCATGGCAAGCGTGCGTTATATAGGCTTACATTCCCATTTTATTAACACATCATTTATTTTATAATGTAAAAGCAGGGAGGGTTCAGACATACATTGGTGGGCGGGCTTTGTATACATGGTATGGGTGTATACAGATAGGTGGTATAACAGTTTTGGGTAACTGAACAAGGAAGTGGGTAAGGTTTGGATGTCATGAAAAGGTTGAAAATGTTTAATATTCCATACCAGTAGTTAGCAAATGTATCGATCACAGTGGCGTAGCAACCAGGGGTTGGGGTGGGTGGGGGAAATGCACCCCCCCCCCCCCCCCCCCCGGCAGAAAAAGGCGTTTGTGCCCCGCCCCAGCCCGTCCCACTCTCCTGATGTAGTGCGTATATATGCGTTATAATCATTTACAAGGACCATTTTTCGCCCGGGTTGGAGAAAACATGCCCTTACCCCCCCCCCCCCCCCCCCCCTCCCCTCAAGTTTCCTGAGCTGACTGCAAAAAATGGGGGCACTTGCCTCCCCCCCCCCCCCCCCGCCGAAAAAAATCTTATATAGCTACTCCACGATACGAGCATGAGCTATTAACACATCGTGAACTAATCATTAGGTATCTACGGTAGACAGCACATGTGTACTTCGGATACCATGTGTTAGCACATTATTTAAATACTGTTACCATTTCTGTGATTGCATTTGTCTCACATAATGATTTGTAATGACAACAAAAAGCTGAGTCAGAATGGTTTGGATCCAATCCGGATCAAATCATTAAAGGTATATTATGTGATCATTCCAGGGCACGCCCTCAACATCAAAAAAAAATTGAAAGCACATTTTCTTGCAGATTTACATTTCTGATCATAAATCGTACATACATCACAAGTTACAGGGCGATACGATTCTTAATTACTTCAAAATCATAGTTTTAGAGTGAAAATAAACTGTCGGGATAACACGACAGTTTATATTTTCACTCGAAATTCACTCTAAAACCATGATTTTGAGGTAATTAGGAATCGTATCGCTCTGTAACTTGGAATGTATGTACGATTTGTGATCAGAATGTAAATCTGCAAGAAAATCTACTTTCTAAAACAAAATCATGAATGAGGGCGCTCTCTGGAAAAGATCACCTAATATGCCTTTAACACCATGTATAGCCATTAGCAAAACAAGTTTAAACCTAATTTAATAAGTTGGTATATGTTTCAAATATTTTGTGCAAAAATCAATTGCATCCGTGGTATCCTAGCTTTAACGAACCGCGTTGGCAAACAACACAACTAAGATTATTGTTCACCACAGTTATCTGGATCAGCAAAGTGTATTGAAATTGTGTACAGATGTGATTGAAATTGTGTACAGATGTGATTGAAATTGTGTACAGATGTGATTGAAATTGTGTACAGATGTGATTGAAATTGTGTACAGATGTGATTGAAATTGTGTACAGATGTGATTGAAATTGTGTACAGATGTGATTGAAATTGTGTACAGATGTGATTGAAATTTCGTTCAGATGTGATTGAAATTGTGTACAGATGTGATTGAAATTGCGTACAGATGTGATTGAAATTGCGTACAGATGTGACTGCATCACAACATTAGTATTCTTCGTCGAGTAGAAATAACCAGCTAAATGCATTCATGTGATGTGAGTGTTAAAACACTTTCCACGCGGCTGTTGGTGTTACTATACAAAACAGATGTATCAAAAGCCTTTCTCAACTTTAGTCTATCTCAAGCATTACTGAACCAAAACTAGGCATGTTTGCACTTTTTTTAAATAAATTTCTCATTGTGATTCCAAATCTGGTGATGACATTTTTGAAACATTTTGTGACATTTTGGAACTGTCATCTGCAGACGCCTGCCGCGTGGAAGTTGTTATTTATATCTCATGACATTAAAATAATAGATTTGCATTTCGGTCCAGTTTTATGTTGATTCAAAACAATATTTGCGTGGCAAATCTATTTCGTGTGCAGACTGGAATAATTATTAGATATTTTACTCAAAATAACATAACTCCTCACCACAACAAGCAGGAATAATACAATTTCAGATTCAAAATGTCATATGAAATCCTTTAGGGCCTATATTTTCCCCATATACTCTGATTGTCAGAAACAATCTACAAACTTGAGCCCAAATCATTCTTACATCAATATATTTTTGAACAAATTGACCTTTTAATTCCTGAGATTATTCCATTCAGTGACAACAGTGTGAACTACATGGCGAGTCAGAATGGTTTGCACCCAAGTTCGAAGATTTTTTTCCCCCTGGCAATAGGGGGTATACTGGAAAAAAACTATCATACAGGCCCTATAATGGTTGAAAACTTCTCTTTCACATGAATTTTGAACTTTCCGAATTTGATGGCTGATGAGTTATGTTATTGTCATTAAATTGTCTCATTTTCTGATCTGCACACGATATTGTTTTGACATAACGTCCGCCAAACCGGCGCGAAAAGAAATCGAGCTCGATTAAAGGGACACTAAGAGATGTGTTGGAGGCAGCGCCCTCAATTATGATAAAAACTGAGATTAGTTTATTTTTATAATTGTATTACATGTATGAACTTACACCTATAAGGATTAAGAAAAATCAGCTCTCTTTGTACAAGAAAACGTCGATTCAAAAATGCTCGTCCCGCGGGACGAGCATTTACGTCCGACAGTATCCCTCTGCAGTACGCGTGATACATAACGCGAACCATATTTGCATAGAGGGCGTTTTTCAATAAATAGCGATGATATTGTTTTAATCAAGTTTTGCTGTGTTTTTGTCAGTAGAAACAAAAATAATGGCAATTTTTAATGTTCATCTTGAATTCTGAAGTAAATTTTTAAACATTTAAAATTTTCAACAACACTTAATGTCCCTTTAACCGACAGAACCAATCTCAACCGACGCGACTCGAATATTATCTCTCAATATTACCCATGTCACTTACGACTCATCATGTATCAAATGCTTGTGAAAATGTTGCATACTTTTCGGAATGTCCATAAAGTTGTTTTCTATTTTTTTCAACACAAAAAGAACAATAGACACAATACTGCTCCTGATATAGGTACATGTACATGAGTATCCTTAAAACTTTCCACGCGGCTATAAGTTTTACCATCAAAATAAAAACAAAACAGATTATCAGAAACCTTTCCCAATTTTCAAAGTCTATCTCAAGAATTACTAAACCAATACTAGGCATGTTTGTACTTATTTCAATGCATTTCTCATGGTGATTCCAAATATGGTATTGAAATTCAATACTGTTGACATTTTTGAAACCGTGAATTTTGTGAAATTTTGGAACTGTCGTCTGCAGACGACTGCCGCGTGGAAAGTGTAAAATACAACGCGAACGTGTATACAAGGTACTGTGATATAAACCAAGTCGGATTCCAATTTATATTAATACTGGTATTGTCTTGCACTCTGCTGCACTTCAGGTATTCCGATTTGTTGCAAATAGTGGACCTTAAATAACCTGTGAGAAAACTGGAGTTTTGTTTGTTATCTTGTTAGTGTTTGTGATTATTTGTTTGGCGTTGCTTTGACATTATCATACCATGCGTGCAGTTGATAAATAGCTAACCTTAAAACACTAATGCCAACTGAACAAACTCAAATCAAAATAGATATGAAATAAAGGTCTATATATTATCATTTTAAAACAAAAACAAATGAAAGTTTGATGATTTCATATCGATTGATAGTTTACTTGAATTATCATTACATGCGTACACGTTTAGTAATCTATGCATCATATTCGAACATAATTTATCAAATGTAAATCTAAATTTCTGACACACGGTTGGGTACAAACTCTAGCCAATTCCTTATTAAAAAATTATCCACCACTCACCTCCACTGGATCCATTGTTTCCACATTTGAATACTAGGCCCTATTTCTTCACAACATGGTACCACCAATAGGCCTATAATTCCCATATTTCTTCACATCAGGCATTCAGGACACCGGGCAGTTTAAGCCAAGCCCTAACATGGCTAATATTTAAATGGACGTTTTAGAACTTTTTTGCAAGAATAATGTAGGGACTTACCCATATTGACAGAAGAGCGGGGGTTTTTTATGGTAGGGACCAGATTAAACTAAAATTAATTACAAGTGTTTAAATACTTTTAATATCAAGCATTATTGAGACTTTTTAAAACAAACATTTGTTATGTTATCCGTATAGGAGAACATTGGCATTGAAAGTTGAAATTATGATTAAAAAGGGGTAGACTTATTTTACCCTGTGTCCAGATGCAATTAAGAAATGCAAAGTAAGTGATGTTGGCAGTGGCGGTACTACGAGGCGTGGGCTTGGGGTGGAATGCCACCCTCCCCTTATCACGTCCTTTGGCCCCCATTTTCCCCAAGTCAGCTCAAGCCCCACCCCCCCCCCCCCCCCCCCCCCCCCCATTTTGTATTCCAAACAATCGAACATTTTGAGATTCAATGTCAATATTATTATTACTTAAAATTTGTCTAAAATGTCTAATACCGACAAATTAAGCTAATTTTGACATTAAAATCCAACATTTTCCTGAGCTTCGCGCCCCCATAAATGTGTTCTTGCCACCCCCCCCCCCCCCCCCCCCCTCCCCATGTTAATGCTGGTGCCGCCAGTATTGGTGGTTCCATGTTAAGAAGGAAAAAGCTTTCAAATCATATCAAAATCAGATACTGTTGCCAACATTTTCGCGGCGATTTTAATTTCCGATGTTAAATTATAGCATGCTAAAATATGGCTTCCTCTGCGGCGCTCTGGATGGGAGTCAATAATTCGCGATTCGCGAAATAAAATGTCTTTGATGTCAAAATGCGCGAAAATAATCTTTACGCGAAAATATTGGCTTTTACAGTTGTGGCAAAGTCATGTAAGTTTAATATCCTGGTTCTTTGCACTCATTGAACCATTCTCGTATGACGTCACACGCACGTCTTTTTTGGCATAAATACTGGAGAGCATTATCCATTATTTATTATATGGTCAACTCTCATGAAAATAGTGCAAATGAGATTTCAGAAGTTGAAGAAAAAAATTGTCTCCAATTTTATTTATTACACTATTTTTTAATAGTAGACATGTACTGGATACTAGTTTTAAAATTTTGTGAACAACACTCATTGCATTTTTGTACAATATAACGTTGAATTTATATTATAATATCACTTGTTTGCAGCTTTTGCTCCATGTTTATTACGTTATATACTTCCTATCAGCTCTAAATCAGAACGAGTTTACAAACTGTGATGCCAAAAACACAAAATTATAGTTACGAAAGCATACTTCTACCAATTACAGCGAACAAAATGCAATTTAATTTTGTAAATTGCAAGTATTATGAATTGTTTTTGGTCTTCACATCACTGTTTGAACCTCAGCTTTAAAACTAAAAAAATGCACGGTTTTCCAAAATGAATATCTTTGTGCAAAGTATAAAATATATCTTTAATCGTATCTTTTTCCAAGCGTTATAATGTGTTTTTAAAAGTTAGCTCAGAAACAATAAATATTATGCTTTACCAAAAACGCTGGCATTGGTATTCGGACTTTATGGGGGTGGGTAACGTAATAAACATATACAAACACATGTAAACAAATATATTCAACATCGACCAAGTCAGTTTATTTTGTACACAGACATATCTTGTAAATGGTATTTTAGTAAAAGTTAGGTTGCCTAAAGTCCACTAAAAGACAGTTCTATATATTGTCGACTTGCTCTTTTGATGTAGGGTAAATATGGTGAATAACGTAATAAACATGGTCACTAAATCGACAGATGTAACATGGCACTTTACAGATATGTTGTTAGACCATGACATTATTACCTGTATGTAAATTTTAATAGCACTAAATATTGAATAGCCTTTTATCTCTTAAAATTAGTAAGATATTGATTTGTTTTATTTAAAATGATGGTAGTAGAATTGTTAATAATATTGTACTCTGATGACCTTTTTGTCTCCACTGTTGCATTTGGTTCTGCCGGTATCGCCATTGTTTTTTTGCACTGTGTGGCACATATTTCTGTTTAATAAAGATAACAAAAACAAAACAAAGTTAATGACATATATTGCAGCTGTTTCAGCTAGGTATACCGTATTTATTCACACAATTATACGAATTGGTTTATTACGTTATCCAATAGCCATAGAACTATGCATCATTGAAGCATGCAAACAAATGAGATTGTGTCAGTATGTGAGACAATATGTATGTACACTAAGTTAACATTCATAAACACATAATAAATGTTGAATCACTATGAACAGGGTGCAATTATATTTATCAAATAATGGAAAGTTTATTACGTTGTCCATTATAAGGTGGTTTCAGTCCTCACATAGAATAGTCCACATATTACAATTATAACATTGGATACAATGTATGATACTCAAGTACATCAATCATGAAAGTTACTGAATTGACGCCAACATTGACATGAGACTAGACAATGAGGTTGGTTACGTTATCCCGTTTATTACGTTATTGGCAACTGCAACAGTGCCTAATGCTGGCTTATAACGTATATACAAAGCAATCAATGAAGATGTTAACGATACCTACTGCATTTCTTCACATTATTAACCCCATTCTGATATCATAGGTCCATTTTCAATGTGCTTAAGAGATCTATAATGACTTCAACTGTCATTCAGCTTAATGTTCATATTACTTACAAGAAAAAATGAGGAATTCTTACCATTCGTAGTGGTTTTTTTGCATTGTACTTTCATCGAGTATCCCCCATGCATGCCTGCGAAAAGGGCCTGCCACGTATCTTTGTTTAATACAGTCGTAGAGAGCAGCTGTCTCTCTGTCGTTTTATTCGACAACGTAATAAACGATAACGTAGTAAACGTTTTTCGTACTCAAAGTACCATGTAGACGATCTGGAAAGAGCTAGCGAGTGTTCCAAGTAACCACATAGTCTATGTATATGTATCAAATTGGTTTTTAACCAAAAAGTGTGTTTTGATACATAGTTCGGGAGAAATCTCAACAACGTAATAAACATCCTTAACAAGGTCGCATGCTTTGCAGCATTTTGATTTCTTCTCAAGGTCAGACATGCTGCTATAGATTTTTGATAATATTATTTTCCAACACCCATGTTCTTTTAGATTCAGAATATGTACATTTAAATGTTTAAATGTTAATTTTGAACAATGTTGATCCTCAATATGTCGCAGGTAACGTAATAAACATCAACATCTCGGACAACATATATGAAACTGAAACAGGTAAACATCGTAAAAGATGTGCATTTTTTTTCTATCCATGGAATATCGCTATATGTTCCCTACAAATTATGACATATCTTGTAGAAAATGGTGCCCTATTTGTATTGTAATTAATAAAGGCAAAATATACATTTATGCTGCGGACATGGAAATTTCGCTAATTTGGGGTATATGAGGGCATTTTTTTGAGTGAAAACACGTTCAGAAGTATATCAAAGTATATAGATCCAAGTAGAAAACATCAATATCTATCTAGAAAAGAAGTTTTTCAAGCAAGAAAACATTGCATAACACAGAAATGGACCAAAGACATCAAAAAGTTCATTTTGCACTGTTTTCATGAGAGTTAACCATATTGGTATACACGTCAAATACAACTTAACTACCATGGAGACTTTTAAAGCTTTCGTCAATGGCTATGCATTATTACACTTTGTACTTGATGACCTGGAAAAACTCGGCCTAATGTCGATCTTTTTTCCTTAATAATCTACAACATGTTATATTGTACCATACCATTACATAGTTCATTTTGAGCTACATATATTTCAGCCCAATTGATCATGTCGAAAAAACAGATTAAACACATGAACTCGTTTATTGTCTACATACAACAGAAAGAGGTACATCGTACACAGTTCTACATAACATTCTTTCTCCTCCCTCTTAGATAGAAGATTGCTCCTGGATGTAGACCCCTCGGCTCGGTGAAAAAAAGGTTCTATATATTCAAAAGTTCTAAGAAGAACCCAAAGTGGTTCTAGTGCCAATTTAGGTTGTTTTTAATACCAAGAAAGAACTTTCTTAGGATTTTCCTAGAACCAATTTGGTTCCTCAAACAGAACAATTCAAGAAACTTTTTAAGTTCTACGTGGAACCCTTTTTTAGACTGTATGAGATAGGACCTCCACTTTTATTCAAAATGTCTGCAAAATATTAAAATAATGAACAGTTGCGTCACGTTCTTACACTTATTAATAAATGTGTCATTGTATGCAAACCGATTGATATAGGCAGGTGCGGTGTGGTGACATAGTTACCTGCGTGCTAACATCGTTTAATTGTGATTATTCTGACACAATTCACCATTTTATTACTAATTCATTTTGCTTTATATTCCTGCACTAACAGATCTGTGTGAAGAATTAGATTAAAGGTCATCCCACTATTACTGTATAATATACACGTGTATTACTATTTTAAGGGAAATTGTTCCTTGCCATGGAACTTATAGCGCTCAGATATGTAGCATTATTAATATACAGACAAGGGCAGCTTATTAATGGTTTTTAGTGCCGCGTTAAGATAAAATCGGCTTTAGAAAGAAAACAAAATCACCTGTATGGACATTGCCATAGCTATTGCGAAACAGATTTTCACATCTGTTTCATGCGTCGATTTATGCATTGATTTTTTTTTTTTTTTATGCATTGAATTTTTGCGTGATTACGTGCAGCGACCTGTTGCTGATGAGGCGGTTTTATGATTACGTCACAATATTTTGGTATGGCTATCCCATCAGCATTTTAGACAACCGGGCGCGAATTTCAAATGATCAGAGGTTCAATTAAAATGGTTAGTAATCATTATATAATTATTTTTCTACATAATGCTTGGTTGCATGAATAGAACTGTTCTCCTTTAATGATGTTCCATGGCTAGCAAAATAATCTTGAAATTGAAGTATAAGTTAGAACTGGTTGAGTACAACAAAAAAGTATTTTACTGGAGGTGAATCGGGTGTAGGGCTGTAGGCCTACGGTTCAAAAGATATAACAATTTTAAGTCAATTTGAATTCTTTTGTTTTGTATTGTTTTTCAGCCAACAGAGGGCAGTTTTGTTTTGTTTATTGTTTTTTTCCCATTCTATACAAATTTAGATTTTTTTGTTTTTGCTCTATATTTTTATCGAAAACTCCATTTGATTCCCGCAGCACAGGAAATAAGGAGAGTTGTATAGCCAACATATATGCCATGTGGCAATACATATAGTAAAGTGCATGAACTTGATTTTTTTTAAAATTAAATGCTGTAAATTAGCCTCATTTGTAAATTACCTAAAGGTTCCTTAGATAATTAAGTATAATTAACTATGCAGATGTCGCACAGCCTCCCGCAGCACAGGACATTCTCTTAATACTGTAACTAACAAGCTCCCAAAATCCCAGCTATTTAGCATTTATACATTACTTAAAATTAATTACACATTTTTGCGTAAATTATTTATTTTGCTAGGGCTAATGAGCTTCATAAGGAATTATTGAAGGGCCTTATCCACACACACGTGGCTTACACCTTGGTCTTACACAATTTTGTAAAGGTGCGTCTTGTTTTACTGATTGGGTCTATTCTCTGTTACTCGGTGAACTGTGGCATACGTATATGGGTTAGCCCAATGTCTACGGTTAGTCATATCGTATAATTAGTCAAGCGTTGATGATGACAATAATTATATTGACCTGGGGGAGCTAGTGAATAGTTTAGTTACCGTAGTTATTATTTATGTTGTTTTCATGCTTGATTTGACAAGATCAGGTTTATTTAGCATTGGCATGGCTTTAACCCCCTAACCTCGTACGAAAGCTTTAAAAAGATGCTACATTATGTCTCGATTTACACTATATGATTAAAATAATTCACCTACAATTATCTTTGTTGTCAGCTACTTGACACGCGTTTGGTGTTATACTTCAATACATACTATACTAGTATGTGGATAGCATTTTTGAACAACATCATATCCAAATATTTCCCAATATTTGTCCACTGTACTGTAGTACAGAGTAAGTAACACTATACACTCACGTAAACATTTTAAAATATATCAAGGTTATAATGCTTCTATTTTTGTAGGCCTATGCGATATATTGGACGAACAAATTATCTACGAATTGTCGTTTACTGCATCAAACTTGATTGTGGATACCCATAGTTATATTTTCTATAACGGATCAAAATCATGCTGGGCCATTTTAGTGCTATTTTAAAGCAATGATTTGGTATAAACTGGAACATAACTACAGATTTTAAAGTGAAAGTTCATATTATTTGCTGGTAATCAAATAATTTGAAATTGATCTTTCGTTCTGAACACAAGATAATAATTGATGGAACGTTCAGGTGTTGCTACATCTTTCATCAGCAGATTATGAAAGGTGTACATTGGAGCAACACCTAAAAAAGTCCAGGTAATTATTATCTTGTGTTTAGAACGAAAGATCAATTTCAAATTATAACTACGGATTCTTGTCTAATTAAATATTACGAAAGAATAATTTAAGGATTAAGAAATCGATTTCCTCAAATGCTCCTGGCGTGAAAAAGAAATTTGTCATGTCATAATTGCACCACTAGGTTCATTCTTACAGGCTTCCTGAGAAATTAAATCATGAACGAATCTTACCAACCATTTCAATTATTTATTCATGGGTAACGTTCGGGGAAAGATCAGTGGCTGTGGTTGGTACGTTTTCTGTCATGACTCATGACTGTCAGCTTGTGACTTTAGTGATGACACGCCATTTCCTTAGGTCAGCTGTCAATCGATAACTGATAGAAGTAGGTTGCCCAACCACAGTTTTTATTCTGTCAAACCATCTTGATTTCGGCCGGCCTGGTCTTCGTGCACCTTCAATCTTAAAAAATCAGTGCAGTACGGCAGTTTAAAAAACCATAACGTCCATAATGCGATAAATGCACCGTCTCTGTGTCAATATCCTGTTTTCAAAACAAAAACAGGAATATATTACCAGACCGCGCCTCTTTGATCCCTATTCACATCAAAGCATGATTTGTGATTTTACATGTTTTGATTCACACCTTGTATGACGAAACAAATGTTTCAGCATAATCGAGAACGTGACGATGTTAGTTTATCCTTCTATTGTGCGTATATGTTATTTGTCATGTAGGCATTTTAGGTGTGTGTGAATTCATTCATATTGTGGGATACGCCGCGCCTATGCCATGTCAACGACATGAAAGAAATAACCTTTCGAAGAAATATAATCCTTTTTTCATTCTTTATTATGAGACTCTGAAAAGTCTAACACAACAAGTTTCAGACCAGGTGCTTTAACATGTTAGCTCATTTAAATCATCAACAGAATGTAAAAAACTGATTTATAGGCCTACAAAAATTGGCCCTTTTAGTTTTATGTGTCAAAAGACACATAAAAGTGTGTATGTTACACCCAGTACTGGGATGTATCATTCATTTGGTATCACGTTTTCAAGAATCTAATATAAACAGAAGTTACACTTTTATACTAAATTTGGGTCGTATTTGTATTCATCCAAATACCCTGCATGTAATCTCTTTTATTATTACAAACACCGTGATCGGCTAATTATAACATCAAAATATCTGAGCTTATTTGGGTCATGGTCATGGGTCATTACGGAGGTATTCCCTATAATATGGACCTTTAATCGGTCACGGTCATTTAGTCTTTTCATATACAGTCACCTGCCATAAATATGGAATAAATCAAAATAAGCAATACTTTTTTCTTGATAAGTAGCTGGTTGGTAGAATAAATAATAATAATAAATATAAATAGAATTAGCATCTATATAAATGTGTCCGTTATATAGAACCAATATCTAATATAAGTGTAATAACAAGTGCATGACAGTGCAGCATTTGAAATAAACAAAGCACGCAATTTTCCAGGGATGCAAAAACCGCTCCCAGGAAGCAACACTTAAAATTGAGGAAATCATGCCAGTGCCTTAAAAAACTAAAAGGAGGAAAAGGAAGAAGGATCTTTAGAAAGAGAAAAAAAAGGGAAGAGAAGAAAAAAACCAGGAGAGAACCTAAAACGCACTTGCTAACGAATCAGGTTCAATGGCGTGTCTACAGGGGGCGTGGGTCCATGAAGGCATTTTACTTATTTTCTATCCAATTTTAAGGAGTAATCAGTTGAATCGACACCAATTTAATATAAAAATAGTATTTTTCTTATTTCAAGGATATCATTTCAAAGCTTGTTCAGAGCCAAATGTAACCTAATTGGGGTCAAATTCATGTAAGTAGTGAATAAATATCGCATGTTTTCTGCAAACAAATAATCTCGAAAAAGGCGTCATGTCATTCGGGTAACTCCTGGTAACGCCACTGAACAGGTTGAACGCGAAATGACACACAAAGTACATTTTCCAATGATGTACCCTCCTGCATGAGAGGTCATCATTTCGTTGTCATAATGAATGAGTAGATATTAAGCTGTTTTATGTGACAGCACAAATAATATTATGTAAGTAACCATCCTTGCTTTTGAAGTATTGCAGAAGCTATTTTATGTTACCATGGTTCTGGTTTGTTTGAGGAAATCTTGATTCTTAGAACCATGCTCCTGAGGAAGAAATACCTTTTTGCACCCCTGCAATTTTCAAATAATCAAGATTAGGCGTACTCCACAAAGCAAAGTTTAATTCCGTCGCCTTACTGAGATCGAGGACGACGAGGCGGATTTTTTCGTAAATATTATACATTAGATTCTCTTAATATTTGCGACTTGCCTCAATATTTTTTATACCTATATTCTTATCATTTCTAAATGTTACAGGTCTGCTTTGATATCGAGTCCAATCAATATATAGAAGACCTACACGCTGAAGCGCCACCAGGATGACTTTCTCAAAACAAGGATTCTTGTTGTTCTTTGCATCATGTGCTGCCTTTTGGAATTACATAATAGCTGCTTCAGGTAAGGAGGTGGTAGTGACAATATCCTGTTTATTGCCCCGTAACGTAAAATGTTGTGGACTTTTGCAACTATTCCATGTTTACCTGCATGCGAATTTTTGTTACTGGACACCAAACAAGATATAGCCTTTCTATCGCTGTGGTAATCTGTGGGAGGTTGTGCGAACAAAAAATCCCAAACTTAATATCTCTCTAGATTGTGCTGGAACCCCCCTGTAAGATGGCTTACCTCCTCCCCCTTGATATCCCAAGATGAAATGGCAAATCATATATCAACCATAATTAGATGATTATGCCCCCCCCCCCCCCCCGCACTGATCACAGGCCGGTCCCCCTCTTGCCCCATCTCCCAAATTGAAAGCCCTTTACGCCACTTACGCCACTGTGTGCTCTTGAGTCAGGCGCTTTACTATAAATACACCTCTTGACGTACCGAGCTGTACACCTAATACAAAAAGTCCCTGTCCAGGTGCTTTGATGTTGGCTAATCCAAAATCAATAATAAACGGTACAAAAAAACTGAGATATACATTGAATGAGCAAATTCCTTCTCCGTAGTTTGATACTTCATTCATAAAGATCGAGTGGATAGTGTTGAAAAAATTATTCCACTAAAATTGGGGTTCTATGGGATATTAGCTTAGTGTGTGATTACGCAGTAAAAATGTGTGAGTACAGACTCCCTTGATGCATGTTACCCATTCATCCCCATACCTGACTGGTTAAGATAGCACACAGTGGACAATATAAATCAAGGATATTAATCCCATAGGAAACCAATTCTAGTACAACTTTGTCGTCGTTAGTCGTGGTTATTGAAATCATCATAATTTAAAAAGTATCCATTCGATTTTTATAAATGAAGTATCAAACTACGAAGAATAAATTTGCTACTTAAATATATATCTCAGATTTTTGGTACTGATTATCAATTTGGGATTAATCAACATCAAAGCACCTGGTCAGGAACTTTTTGTGTTAGGTGTATTTAAATCACTTGGTACCTGGATTCTGCAGTGCTGAGAGGTAGCGATCCCCACACGACAAGATTAACGAGTCTTCGTCTTCGAAAGATAGATGGGCACTCCTCTCTTGTGACACAGGATCGACCGCCTTTACCTTTAATCCACAGGCGTTTATATTTAAGACTTTCCACGTGGCAGGCATCTGCAGACGACATTTCAAAATGTCACAAAATGTTTCAAAAATGTCATTATTATTGAATTTCATTATCATATTTGGAATCACCATGAGAAATGCATTATTGGGAGAGATTTCTGATGTATAAAACGATTTGAAACATTTTAAAATAAAAATGTATATTTTATATGTTGTTCACGAAGGCAATGTTGGTTTCATATCCGCTGGATCTTCGCTCTATAACGTGTCGTTTGATACCGGAATCATTCGTAAGCTTCCAGTAGATGGTCTCCAATTCCCTGCTGGTATTGACTGCGATCCTATCGAAGGCAAGATATATTGGGCCGAATACTGGGGAAATAAGATTGGACGATGTGACTTAGACGGCGGCAATATTGAAAGCAGTTTTATTTCGGATTTAATACGTAAGTGTCTTCGTGTAGGTGTTCTAAGTCCATTTGGGCTTTGAAATTCATTGACAAATTCGCGATCAAATACGCTCAGTTATAGAATTGATTCTATTTTTTTATTTTTTTACGTTTTTAATTGAAACAGAAAGATATTTCACACTCAGTAGGTCATGCGATTGCAGTCTACTATTGTTAACAAATTAGTATTCGTGTATGGTCGCTGCAGTGAGTCAGCCACACACGAAAACACCAATATATACACAGTTCCAACAACAAAAAAGTTCCCCTTTAGATTATGCTTGATATTTTTAAAATGAGTTACTCCATCGAAACGAGTTTTCACACATAATGTACGTGTGCACAGCAACACTAGAGCTGGGCTATAGCTACGCAGGTGTCGTAATGCTTGAATGAGCACACATTGAATAGAGGAATACCTCAATTCAAAAGTTGCCCAATGATATATTGAAGGAGGATGGTTAAACAACTTCAACCAGGGTCTTTGCTTGAACACCGCACAGTTGTTGTGCTGCTTGAATGAGCACACATTGACTGATGGAATACATCATTTCAAAAGCTGAAATGCGGTGTTCAAGCAAAGACCCTGGTTCAAGACAGTAAACCATCCAAAGGCAATAAATGTGCTTTAAAAAAATGCATCACAGCAATTTTTTTGTTACAGCTCTACATCTAGGCTTAATTGAGTGCTTAGATAGCAAGGTTTCCAATGAAGGGGGTGACAAAAATAGAAAACGATTTTTAGGCCTTTTTCAGCATAAAAATACCTTTTTTTGGGCAAAAATCTTATTTTTGTGTTTTTTGGTGCAATTCATATCTTCAGGCTTTAAGCCAGCTAATTGAAAAGGCCAATGAGTACCAAATAAATCTCTGCGTCGGATTCATCGACTATGAAAAGGCGTTCGACTCAGTTGAGCATAGTGACCTCTTCCTAGCATTAAGGAAAATAGGAATAAATGAAGGATATGTTCAAATCCTAGAGGATATATACACTGACGCTACAGCGAGGATCCATATCGACGAGGACATCTCAAAACCTATCAAAATCAGCAGAGGTGTGCGACAAGGCGACACAATTTCTCCAAAGATTTTCACTGCTGCAATGGAAGAGGTGTTCAAGAAGGTAGACATGAAAGAAAGAGGGATACTCATCGATGGAGAGCGGCTAACAGACCTCAGGTTTGCAGATGATGTGGCTTTGCTAGCTAACTCAGTGAAGGAATTGGAGGCCCAACTAAACTGTCTGAGTACGGAAAGCAGAAAAGTTGGTCAGAAAATGCACAAAGGAAAAACAAAATTCATGACAAATTTCCAAACAAAGGAGTCCATCGAAATTGACAAGGAACCGATAGAAAAGGTAGAAAGTTACAAATATCTTGGCAAGGAAATAAAAATGGAGAACAATACGAGAGAGGAAGTCTTGATAAAAATCAAGGCAGGCTGGAGCTGCTTCGGCAGAAACAAAACCATTCTCTGTGATAAAACTATACCAATAACATTAAGGACAAGGGTTTTCAATCAATGTGTGCTACCTACCATGACATACGGTGCCGAAACTTGGTCAACAACCAAAGAAACTGAACAGAAACTTCTAGTAGCGCAGCGAGCCATGGAAAGGAGGATGTTAAACATAACAATACGAGACAAACAAAAGAACACAACCATTCGCAATAAAACTTAAGTAAAAGACATCATTGAAAAAAATCAAGGAAATGAAATGGAGATGGGCAGGACATATCGCGAGACAAAACGATAATCGGTGGACAATAAGAACAACCGAGTGGCAACCCGTACAGGCAAAAGGAGAAGAGGCAGGCAGAAACAAAGATGGAGAGACGAGTTAACCGAATACAGAGGAACGACATGGACAAGAGAAGCACAAGACAGACACAGATGGAAGATGCTGAAAGAGGGCTTCAGCCTACAGAGGCTGAAAAAGCCTAGGTAAAGGTAAAGGTAAAGGTATATCTTTGAACAATGTACTATCTACCAGTAATCAGTTTGACCTGATTTAATATTTATTTAAGGAATAATCCGTACTTAAAGCTGCTTAAATATAAAGAAAATAAAAGCATCCGGGAGTACAAAAGGGCAGTTTTCTCAGTTTTGTAGTTGTATTTGCCACTTATATTCGCTAGTTGCTTAATCTGTCATGCGATGCTTGAATAAATCAGCAAACTAGTTTGACATGGTCTATGACATTTATAGATAGTTTTATGATGACAAGTATGGTAAAATTCAACATTAAAGGGGTGTTCCATGGTTATTTAACATAAAGGTGTAGAATCGTTATAGTGACTGAGAGGTGTATTTAAGGGAGTGTCTTCTGTGCACTCCCAGGACTCCCCAAATCTACTTTTTGAACCTCTTTTCATGGTCCTAAAACATAATCAGGGTGTTACCAAAATTAATGTTAGTATGCTAAGGGTTATTCAAAATGGCTTCCAAAATGGCCGCCAAAAGGGTCAAATTTCATAAATGTATGATAAAAGTATACTTTTTAACAATAGTATGTATGTAGTAACTCATATCCAGTACTTTTTAACAATAGTAATGTATGTAGTTACTCATATCCAGTACTTTTGCATTGTTAAAATATATTAAATCAAAATGGCTGCCAAAATGGCCGCCAAAATGGCCGCCAAAATGGTAAACAAATAGCGTATATTGCATCATATATACCATGTTATAAACTGCTAAACTAATGCTTTTAGATAAACGACTCACCTCTGTAAATGTTTTGAACATTTATCGCATTTCAAAATGGCCGCCAGATGGTTAGAACTGATGTTAAATGACCTAAAACAGGTGTTTTGCGTTACAAAAAATATTATGTAATATCATGTAATACCTATACCGCAAAAGCTAATGAAACAGCATTCATTATATTTGTATGATAAAACGTAATATTTTTAATATTTTAAAATGTCCAAGATGGTCGCCGAAAAAGTTAATCATTGAATAACCCTGGGTGATCATTTAATGACCCCAACTCACCATTTAATGACCGGAGCCGTCATCTAACACACACCCTACATGACCATTTATTGACTCGATACAAGTGATATTGTAATAAACCTAAGTGACCATTGACACAAAGGGATTGTTTAATGACTCCAAATGATCCTGAGTGATCATTTCATTACCCCAAGTGATCATTTAATGACCCTAGGTGAAAGGTTAATGACCCTAGGTGAAAGGTTAATGACACAGTGCAATTATTAAATGACCTTGATGGTCGCTTAATATCCCCAGGTGATCATTCAATCAACCAAAATATACGATAACAGTGTAGTTTTAACTATAGGCTGTATGTTTGAAACTCGCATCCAGCACGTTTGCATTGTTAACATACTTTGAATCCAAAATGGCCGCCAAAATGGCCGCCTAAAACATAAAAATAGCCAATAACAACAGCATATTTTGTACCATATTCATCAAATGATTTAAGGCTACCAGATGGACACCATCAACTACCAATTGGTCAGAAGAAATTAGCAAGATGGCTACCAACCAAATTGATTACAATATGGTCAAAAATAGCTGATTGGACATTATCTAGTACATTTTCGCTAACTATCAGTATCCAACTCTCTAAACAGATAAGTTAGTGATTTCATGTGGATAATTATGTTGGGCTTCAAAACCCTACCTTATTATTGAAATATCCAAAAGCATCATCAAGCAATCCCAATCGCCACCAAGTATGCATAGGTAGTTGTATAAATCCATCAATGACCTTATTAATCAGATATCCTTTATTACTAACTTAATTGATTGGGTCATTACGGTATCACTCGCGGTCTGTAGATGATCACCTGGGTTGATTAAATGATCACTCGGGGTCATTAACTGATCCTTTTGGATCATTAAATGGTTATTTAAGTAGAATGATCACCTGGGGTACAATAAGTAAGCGAACGTCTGGGTCATTATAATATGATTGCTTGGGGTCATTACGCTATCACCTAGGGTCATTAAATTATCAAATGGTACAATGAAATGATCACTCAGGATCACATTGGGTCATTGAACAGTCACTTTGTGTCAATGGTCACCAACGGTTATCAAATTGTCATTCATTCATTCATTCATTCATACTCAAGAGTCATTACACGGTCCATTTGAGTCATTACACGATCCATTTGAGTCATTACACGATCCATTTGAGTCATTACACGATCCATATGGTCAATTGGGATCATTGAATGATCACCTGTGGTTATGAAGCGACTATCCGGGTCATTAAATGATTGCTTGGTGTCATTAACCTATCACCTAGGGTCATTAAATGATCACCCGGGGTAATGAAATGATCACTCAGGATCACATAGAGCCATTAAACAATCCCTTTGTGTCAATGGTCACTTAGATTTATTACAATATCACTTGGATCGAGTCAATAAATGGTCATGTAGGGTGTGTGTTAGATGACGGCTCCGGTCATTAAATGGTGAGATGGCGTCATTAAATGATCACTTAGGGTTATTCAATTATTCACTTTTTCGGCGACCATCTTTCACATTTTAAAATATTAAAAATATTACGTTTTATCATAGAAATATATTGAATGCTTTTTTCATTAGCTTTTGCGGTATAGGTATTACATGGTATTACATAGTATTTTTGTAACGCAAAACACCTGTTTTAGGTCATTTAACATCAGTTCTAACCATCTGGCGGCCATTTTAAAATGCGATAAATTTTCAAAACATTCACGAGGTGAGTCGTTTATCTAAAAGCATTAGTTTAGCAGTTTATAACATGGTATATATGATGCAATATACGCTGTTATACGCTATTTTTTTACAATAAGGGCGGCCATTTTGGCGGCCATCTTGATTTAATATATTTTAACAATGCAAAAGTACTGGATATGAGTTACTACATACATACCATTGTTAAAAAGTATACTTTTATCATACATTTATGAAATTTGACCCTTTTGGCGGCCATTTTGGACGCCATTTTGAATAACCCCTTAGCATACTAACATTAATTTTGGTAACACCCTGAATATGCTTTAGGACCATGAAAAGAGGTTCAAAAAGTAGGTTTGGGGAGTCCTGGGAGTGCACAGAAGACACTCCCTTAAATACACCTCTCAGTCACTATAACGATTCTACACCTTTATGTTAAATAACCATGGAACACCCCTTTAATGTTGAATTTTACCATACTTGTCATCATAAAACTATCTATAAATGTCATAGACCATGTCAAACTAGTTTGCTGATTTATTCAAGCATCGCATGACAGATTAAGCAACTAGCGAATATAAGTGGCAAATACAACTACAAAACTGAGAAAAGTGCCCTTTGTACTCCCTTATGCTTTTATTTTCTTTATATTTAAGCAGCTTTAAGTACGGATTATTCCTTAAATAAACATTAAATCAGGTCAAACTGATAACTGGTGGATAGTACATTGTTCAAAGATATGAATTGTACCAAAAAACACAAAAATAAGATTTTTTCCCAAAAAAGGTATTTTTATGCTGAAAAAGGCCTAAAAATCGATTTCTATTTTTGTCACCCCCTTCATTGGAAACCTTGCTATCTAAGCACTCAATTAAGCCTAGATGTAGAGCTGTAACAAAAAATGCCGTGATGCATTTTTTTAAAGCACATTTATTGCCTTTGGATGGTCTACTGAGACCTTGGTTCAAGCTGCTTAACCACCTCCTTCAATACACCATTCAGCAACTTAAACAAACTTTCGGTAGGAATCTTTATTTTTTCCCACTTGGTTAAAAAATGAACCAATCAAAAAGAGTATACCCTTATAAATATGTATGAGTTGTAATAATTGTTTTTATTAAACCTCATACATCATTCATTGTCTAAACTAAATTGAAAAAAGCTTACGTAGCTCCGCCAAGTAATAGGACAGTACACGTAGCGAGCAAGGCGGACTCAATTCCTCTGGCAGAAGAACAGTAGCCTATCATCGAAAACCGTGTCCTATTGTTTCCTATCTTAATTATCCAAAACGCCTCAAATATGTGACTGTTAGTTCAGGAATCCCGCCCGGGCAGATGGATAGCAGACGACGCCATTTTTGTTGTAGTCAACCTCGTATTTGGCGTCGCCGTTCAATATTTACGTAATATTCATTATAGACTCTGGTTTGGTAGACTGTTTCGGGGGAAGTAGTTAAAACTCCCGCACCTTTGGTAGTACTGTAAAAAAAACAGACACGCATTCGGCAGGCTTTTTTATTTGTACGAATTTGTTCGAAAAATGAATCAATCAAAAAAGAGTATACCCTTATAAATATGTTTCAAGTGTAATAACAGTAGATATCAATAACGAGCAATCATTATTATGTTGATTATGAAAATTCAAAAGGTATGAATAAAAAGGGCCGTCTATTCTTGACGTTGACATTCCTCTTCCTAAAATCCCATTTGAATGAATGCATAAACTAATGTATTTGTATCTTAATGTTTGTGTATTATTAGAGCCGTTTGGTCTAGCCTTGGACGTTACAAATCGATGGTTGTATTGGATCGAAGAAGCCTACATCGCTGACTGCAAAATCAGTCGTGCTCGACTGGATGGATCTGATAAAACGGTGATATTGGATATACCTTATACATCGCCGAAACATATCGCATTAGACACTGTAAACAAGTAGGTATAGTATCATTAGGGTGTTGGTACGGACAGTGGTGCTATTCTGGTGACCTATCGACAGGTCAGTTAATGTCATGTCAGCAAATCTTATTTTTATTCTTGTAAAGTGTCTTTAGATGATTTTGGTTCAATTGAGGGGAATTGTTCTTGTATAGATTGTGTATATTGTATTATCTTGTATACACGTATTGATCTTGTTTAATTATCTTTTTGCAGTAAAATATACTGGACTGACCAGTTAGCACCACCGACAATACGACGAGCCAATGTAGATGGTACAAATATGGAAACGCTGGTAGATAACAATGTGATGACAGTGAATGGTATCACGCTGGACATTCAAGGTTGGTTTTATTTGCTATTCAAATGTATTTAGAAGACTTCATTTAAATTAAAAGGTGGTTGACCCGATTTTGGCCTAATTCTTTCTCACGTGGTATCTTCTACATAAAGACGCAACATAGATACAATCATTGCCAAAAAGGTTCATAAGGATCGTTGAGTAGAATATTTATGAAAGGTTCATTGTACTGATCCAATAATGTGTACTCACGTGTACGTTTCGGATACGTCTGTATCCTTTGTCAACACTTGTGGTAGTGACGATCTTGACGACTCTTGGAGGAGTTGCCAGTTGATTTATCATCAGGGGATTTTTTTCCCGATGATAAAAGATCATCGAAAACGTGCGTGAGAAAGCCGACACACACGGACCAATACCTGAACTACAACTCCCACCACCCTCTTCACCAAAAACTTGGAGTAATTAGAACTCTTTACGACAGAAAAGATAAGGTCATAACAGAAGAAGCGGACAAGAAAGAGGAGGAGAAAAAGGTAGAAGACGCTCTCCAGCTATGTGGCTATCCATCTTGGTCTTTCGACAAAGTTAAAAAACAAATGGCTACACCCAAAGCTACGAAAAAGACAACCAACAAGACAGATGATACTAGGAACTGCGGATTTGTTGTCCTGCCTTATGTCAAAGGTGTTTCCGAACGTGTTGCTAGAACAATGAAATCCTACAATATCTCCACAGCCATGAAACCACACTGCACAATTCGCAATCAGCTGGTCCATCCCAAAGACAAACGAGACCCGCACAATATATCGGATGCTATTTACGACATTCCATGCAAGAATTGTGACAAAAGCTACATCGGCGAAACAGGGAGACAGTTTGGCACGCGACTTGGTGAACACAAGAAAGAGGCAGAGAAAGCTAACAGCACAACGGTCACCAGAGCAGGGAGAAAGGCTTCACTCACCACAGTCAACAAGTCGGCCATCACAGACCATGTTGTGGACTTAAACCATGTCATCGGGTGGGATGAGGCGAAGGTGATAGGTACGGAGCAGGACAGATACAAGAGATGGATACGCGAGGCTATAGAGATCAGAAAGCGAGGGGCCTCAACAATGAATCGAGACGAGGGGCAGTACTTTCTCACGCACGTTTTCGATGATCTTTTATCATCGGGAAAAAAGTCCCCTGATGATAAATCAACTGGCAACTCCTCCAAGAGTCGTCAAGATCGTCACTACCACAAGTGTTGACAAAGGATACAGACGTATCCGAAACGTACACGTGAGTACACATTATTGGATCAGTACAATGAACCTTTCATAAATATAGATACAATCATATTCAGATATTGTGAGTTAAACTGCTCCACTAGTGGTTAATGATTGAAACAGAAGGAAAATGAAATTCAAATATTCCCCATTGAATAGTGGACACACACACACCACACCCCCTTCTTGGGTGTTATACCAATGTTGGGTATAATTCACCACTTGTTTACTTATTGCATGTATTAAGGAAACATCTCCCAAAAACGCTAGAGAAATCTGACTCAAGTTTTGAATTAAGATTGTTTTTATGACGCATCCACATGTGTCTAGATTATAGAATGAAACATCATGTGAAGAAATTGGCTCCCACACCTTGACATTCCCAGGTACCATTCAACATATGTGTGCATTGCATTGCCTTTTTCAATTGGGCTTCCAATGAACTGCATAGACAACTCTCAACTGGCAACACTAGAATGATAATCATTCGTAAGGGTGGTGAAATAATGAACTTCATATGTTCCTAGTGCTGAAATTGGACTTTCTTTAGTCCATTTTGAAAATAATCCTGTTCCAGGTGGAATCGTACCATCGTACATTCAGGTTTAGATGTGATGAGACACTTTATGTAAATCATGTAGTGATGTTATCATCTTGGTAGGTGAACTATATTCTCCAGAACTGTTGACTTGTTTATATTTTTAAATATGGTCATCGTTATTTTTAATTCCAGCGGGTATTTTATTCTGGTGTGATTGGGGAACCGATACAATTGAATCCTACAATCTTGCCACGAATCAAAGAAGTATCCTATACCAATCGCCGACTACCGCCGATATAGAGCCCTATGCACTGGCACTAAGTGGTCCAAACATCTATTGGGTTGATGGTCAACGACAAGGATTGTGGACAATATTAAAAGACGGGTCATCCCAGAGTCCTCAGGCTTATGGCAGTGGAGACGACTCATTCGATGGAGGGAACGGATTGAAAATCATAACAGGTATGCCCGCCCTCATCGTCATAATTTTTACAAATTGCCATGTCATTATGAACTGCCAGCTAATGTTACTATACCTCATAAATATTCCTAAGCTTATTGCTGAATTTTATTGGTAAATTGCGACGGTACGCGAAGCTTGCATTTCTCCTACTTCCCCCGCGTTTGCGTAATCCCGCGGACGCGGGAAGAATTGGTCCCCAAAAATGTACTATCGCACTATCTCCTCAAAGAGCCACAACATAATGACCTCATCCCATCCAATTTGGTCACCCTTCTTTATTATTAACTTTTCTGAACCATTACAATGAATCTAACGTGGGATATATGCAACACTTAATTCTTCAAGGATAGAGCAATGGTGCATCTTTTACTAACCACTGCCAAATTACACAACTTTCTGCTATATCCTCAACCTATCAAATACGGTATGTTAATCAACAATATCTTCTAATGTAATCTTTCATGTCTATTTTTCCTTTTAAATCTTAATTCCCAATCCTCAAATGTTCTCAAGATGTGTGTTCTTCGCTTGGTAGTATATGTGTGAATGGCGGCCAATGCCTCAATAAGCCAATGGGATCAGATTTATTTACATGTCAATGCAGCGGTGACTTTGAAGGTCGATTATGTGAAACGGCAGTCGGTAAGTGAGATATATTAACCAGTCCGATAAGGCTATTCCAGTTGAAATCCATACACCACATACACGCTTAGAAATGGGTTTCAAATTTTGCTGGGTACAAAAAAGATATGTGTAGTTTTTAACCCAATATTGTGGTAAAATCGATTTCGTAAAATAACTTTTTACACATGCAATAGTTTACTATTGAATTCCGAGTTTTACACTCTGGAAGTGTAGAAAAGTGCCCGTAATTGGGTAAACATGATTTGACACCATGAAAGTGTAAGATTCATCGTAGTCTCGTGTCTATCCCGAAAATCCCATGCGGTCCATGACAAAAGTGTCAAGCACTTTGATGAAAACAGGCTGTAGCGACTATGTGCATACATCGGTGTGCACTCAAGCTGATCTCGTAGCAACCAGTGTGATGGCCTGAGCTCAGCGCACCATATTCTGGTCCGGTTAAGCGAGCAAAACACTGCTTGTTGTGTTCGTATTAAACGCGACACCATATCGGTTATGTTACTTTGCAGTATCTAGCCATGGCGGACGACGGCATATCGGTCAGAAACTTCTAGTGCAGGAACAGGACTTGAGGACCTTATCCCGGCTTTTTGTAGGTAAAACGTGATATGATTTATTCATTTATAGTCCTGTAGAATAAAACAATAGTCTTATGGGAGTGAAGTATTGACAGATCGTGTCTGAGATCTAGGCCATATTTCCTATACCTATTGCGTATATAATAATCTTATAAGCTTATTCATATTATATACGCAAGTAGTACAGGACTACTACAGCTACTTCACTCCTAAAAGAATATAAATTGTCTTAAAATAACTATAACATGTATAAATATATCACAATTTCCAAATCCGGGATTAAGTCTTCAAGGCCTGCCTCCAGCAGGAAAGCTTTGATCGTTGTCACCCGCCATAGCTCATATGCAAAGAATGCGCATAATGTAGTGTAAGTGTTACACAACAAAAGGGTAAATTGTCTACACAGCATTATTGGGTAAAGGAAATTTACCCAATTTATGTGTACCAAAATGACACAAGTGTTGGGAAAAACCTCTACACAACCCCGGTTGTGTAAAGTATAGGGAACATGGTCGTTTAAGGGTAAACATTTACCCAACGATATTGTGTCAAAGTTTTAAACTTTGTTGGGTAAAATTTAGCTATTTGATGGGTAAAATGTTCACTATGTGTTGTGTAAGACTCTACTCAACCCCTGTTGTGTACAATTTTACCCAACAAACAACCATGTTCCCTTTTTACCATCGTGAAGTGTAGTATTTTACCCAACACTGCTTAATTTTTTCTAAGAGTGTACGGGAGACATTAATATAATCTTCTACACAGGGCGTGTAGATTTTAAAATGTATTCAAAATGCACACACCAGTGGAGAATATTAGGTAATGTCTTCCATAGGGGTGTATAGGTTTCAAATTGAATAGCCCATTGAGGTCACTCAACCTTGTTTCATTCACGGATTGCAAAAAAGGACGTTGATTAATTTTGTATTATTATAAAACATAAATGACTTGACACCATGCAGCTAAAACGTTACTGAACTGTGAATATCAATCAGTGTATTACTCCACGCCAAATAAGATTGTGATTTTCATGTCACATGTCAGGTTTTGTATACGTCGCACGTATTGGGCCGTAACAATCATCTACGTTACAACGTTAAAATATAACTACAGCTCAGTTGAACAATTCTCTATATGTTTTTTTATAATATAATAAAGTATATTGAAGGTATGTCGACACCGACTAAACAACAAAATCCCAACAAGGTACACCCGCAACATTTTCCCCTTGCTTCTCCTGAACCGATATTCGAACCAATGCTTTTCTGTTTGATATTTCAGCTGGTATGAATTGCCCAACTCCTAATTTACCGAATGACGGTTTCATTTCATCTAGCGATTTTAGCGTGGGAAGCACAGTACTATTCATATGTGCGCCGGGTTATGTTTTAAAGGGCGTGTCGCAAGCTACATGCCTAGCAAGTCTCACGTGGTCGGCAACCTCACCAATTTGTGGTAAGAGAAATAATGAATACATTTGTCCTAATAACCGACTGTACATACTTTTCTTATAAGATCAAGTTAAATACCGATCGATTTTACCACCAATCTAAATGTCACGTATAGTATAGGTACTGTGATGAATTCAAGACATTTGTGGTGGTTAACGGAAGGCGATTATTTTTTTTGTACATCAGTTTAACCTAAATCAGTTCATTTGTTTAAAAATGTAAAAAAATCATTTTATTCAGTGAATTTTGCTTTATTTCGTATTAAAATGGAATTAATAAAATTAGTTAAACTGATGTACGAAACAAATAATCGCTAACGGATGTTAGACTGGGTCTCACATCCAGTCTCACAGTCCATTTTCAAGGCCGCCATCTTTGAAAATGGCGGATCATATCCAGGGATTAACAGGAGAACACATCAGAAAAGTCTGACTATACAAATAAAGAATAGAAACTAATTATGATCAAGTACATTACAAATTAAGCGTGTTTTCTTTACATTTCTCAGCTCTGGAATGTCCTGCAATAGCGCCACCAGGTAACGGCGCCCTCAATCCTCCCTCTGGCCCGTACTCGTCCGGGGATCAGATTACATTCAGCTGTAACCCTAGTTACCGTTTGGTAGGCTTGACGACTATCTTATGTATGGACACGGGGTCATGGTCTAGCTCTGAAGATACCACGTGTGCGTTAATAGGTAAGCGCGAAGGACAAGGAAGAAATCCGAATCTAGGGTCCATTATTTTCAAACTTGAGACCTTTTTTATTTTCAAATAACATTTATTGAATCACTGGATAAACTCCGGATGTTGGTCTTTGGAATAGCAATTCCCTAATTGTATTTTCTTAGTTTAGTTATAGTTCTGTTTATCTATAGCAGGGGTGGGCAACCTACGGCCCGCGGGCCGCATGCGGCCCGCCAGTGGTTTTTTTGCGGCCCGCGAGATGTATCAAGAAAAATAAAAAATAAATATATTTTACATCATCACAAAAACGAGCTAGATGCTTAGCATTTTATCGGCACAAATGATGTTCCTCAACGTGCGTAGGTATATTTTCCCCATTAATTATCATCTGTCAGTGGCATAACTAGAGGGGGCGAGGGAGCGATCACCCCGCCCCCCCCCCCCCCCCCCCCCCCTCCACCCCCAATATTGATGTCGTGTCGGTTGAGATTGGCATTGTCAGGCTGATCATTTGACAAGATGAATCATGGAATTATGACGCTCAAAAGTACACAGATGAAAAAAAATCGCGCACTACGCGCGCATGATTATGTGTCACCAAATTGCAATATTCTGTAGTAACGTAGCTTATTTAGAGCTAAAATATACCAAATATACCTCAATCGTGCAAAAAAAAGGTGTCAAATCGACATTTTCCCTCGCTACGCGCGCATTGCTTGACTCTGAACAATCTTGTCGGTTGACTTTCATTCTTTCCCACCCCCTCCAATATGAAGAACGCCCTGTCATCTGTACTGTACAGGCCATTGCTACAACATTTGGTTAGGTGCGGCCCAGTCAATTTATTACTCCTTATATCTGGCCCATTCATTCAAAAAGGTTGCCCACCCCTGATCTATAGTATACAGTATCCGTCTTAATAGGTAATCAAAGCATAGGGAAATCGACATTATGCATACCAGAATCTATACACACAAAAAATCTGATATTTACATGTAGGTTACATAAGAGGTAAGCGTAGTAATAAGTCGACAGTGATTCCAAGCCATGTAGAGGGATTTGTCTTATTCTGGACATGTATGAGTTATGTTAATTAAATCTATTGTAAGGCGCCGGGGAGACTCCGTTCTTCGGGCCCTACTTACAAATTTGTTTCGAATTTGAGAAATTTCTTCTTTCTTTTTATGTACATATTTTGTGAAATGTTTTTGAAATTGTTTCTAACCAACCCAACATGAGAGATCCATCTGCCCGTAAAACTGGGGGTTGACCGCCTAAGGGGACAAAGACTATTTCAGGTAGGTGTATGGTTACACCGAACACTGGTTGGCGAAAGTAGCAAATTTGCGAGGTCAAATCAATCATTGATTTCCAAGTGCATTCTGGATAACGCTTTGGGAAGATTATCCGTCAAGATTTGAAAATCATCTGACAATGGCGTGATGATCCTTTGGACAGAATTCACATAACAAAACTGTCCTCAGAATGTGACGACGCATGATAGCACCTGAGACGTTCCCACATGCCATACTGTTTAAATCTTTTATCCCGTAGTTTCATCGTGCTCTACACCTGTGTCTCCTATCAACGGCATTGTAGTTCCTTCCCAACCATCCTATGAATTAAGCCAAACGATAAGCTTTCAATGCGATACTGGATATCAGCTCGTAGGATCGGCTTCAGCAACTTGTCAATCAGAAGGCACGTGGTCCACGCCAACACCATTATGTCAAGGTACGCTACTTTAGTACCTTCTCTGATAATTGAAATGTATGAGATATAATGCTATTGTTAGAAATGTTTTGATTGGTCGTCGTACAGCAAGTAGATCCATCATAATAACCATGTGTATTTGCATGAGGTGCGTTCTAATCAGATTATCACATGTTTCATCACTGATGATTAGATGACGATTACAGTGTCTTATTAAAGTGGTCGATTAGTCCTGACCGGGAAGAATTAAAACAATTGATAAAAGCAACATATTCATGTTTCCAAGCTAACTTTAGGGCTTTTTAAACGTACATTTTTTGCTTTTCTCATGTCATTAATATTAGGTTAACAAATTTCATCAATTGATTTATTGTGTGCTTGAAATTAATATTATTCGGTTTCCCTCCTCGAAATTTCCTTCGCAAATGTTTTATGACTAAAATATAAAGAATTGTAAAGACTTTCCACGGTACTCTTTTAACATTAACTCGTGAATACTAATGAAGTAACAGATTATTATAAATTAATCACTTCGGAAAATTACATTGTGATATTAATTTATTAATTGAGTGGAAGAAGTGGTGTACTATTGGTTTCATGGGACTAACATTCAATAATAAATTATTTTACAGCGGTAAATTGTTTAGCGCCCCCATCGCCTGACTTCGGTAATCTTCAACCTGACCAAACAACATACGCCAGTGGCACTCAAGTTAATTTCGTTTGCAACACTGGGTATGAAATCAACGGACAGATGTTTGCGGTTTGTTTATCCGGAGGAGTGTGGTCCTATTCAACGCCGATGTGTCAAGGTAATGGGTGAAAGGGCGTGACATAATTCAGGATATTTGCATGAGATTTGTATAAAATATACATAAAACGGATATGTACCTATACAATGTAATGCTCTATTATTGGTGTTCATCACTTCATATTCGTCCTTAGCGGTTATTGATATACACAACAAGATTTGTTATCTCACAGACAACCTCATGTACAACCATGAATGTCTGTTATAACCCCGTAAACATGTTCCCTTTCCCCTTCATAACATATTTACGTCGTCAATTTCATTGGTAATATTGTTTACTCACCATTGGTAATATTCCAGTTTGTAACTTCGTCTGCAAATTGTTTGTAACTTCTACGGTTGCATAATGTTAAAATATTTTCGTTCAGGAAATAGACCTGGTACTTATTTGCTTTCAAAAGATGTTACAGCCAACAACTCAAAATATTACAGCCAAACAGCGAGCTTGTTTCTGTTTTTATTGTTTTAACCGAGATGCTGGATGGCATCACGAAAATAGGAAACATCGTATTCTCATTTACGTGTATTATCCTAATCATATCAGCATTTACATGTATAATCCCATGATGTTTGCCGGTATTGGCGTTGGCTTACCATTTCCCGGCATGTTACTTAACACTTTTCACGCGGCAGTCGTCTGCAGACGACAGTTCCAAAATTTCATAAAATGCTTCAAAAATGTCAAAATCATTGTTTTTCCTCACCATACTTGGAATCACCATGATAAATCCAATAAACTAAGTACAAACATGCCTAGGATCGGTTCAGTAATCCTTGAGGTAGACTTTTAAAATTGGGAAAGGTTTCTGAAAAAACTGTTTTGTATATGGTAAAACTAATACTAATAGCCGCGTGGAAAGTGTTAAGATTCACAGCACTGCACAACGAATAACACGTGCTGACATGCATATTGCCTGCCCAGATATTAGAATGAGTTCAATCAATTATATTGTGGTAACAAGAATTCACCTATGTAACGAATTTATTATGGAAATTTAACTCAAGTCAGCCATAGAAGTTAAAATAACTTGTAGAATCTCGTCTGGCACGTTAACGAATTCCATTAACTACTCCAAAAACATGGTGCTTGTACGGAAGATCGATCGGTTATGTCCAAAAGGCGGATTACTTTGAAGGAATTCAGAGAGAACAATACAAAACACCTGTGCAAAATATTCATCTCGTATTGACAGGTGAATGTATTGTACTCTACGAATTCCTTCATAATCATTTGATCTTCAGTGCAAATACCGCTTTGTTAATTCCACCTCAACAGTACTAACATGCACACCACCTCTGCGAGCACCTAACGTAAACATATCGCCTGAACAACCCGCCTACCATATCGGACAGCTAGTGATGTTTCAATGTTTTTCTGGTTACCAGATTTTCGGTGCAACTTCTGTGGTTTGTTTACTGAATGGAGCATGGTCTAACCCATCGCCTACATGTCATGGTATTTGTCTATCCTGTTTGTCTACCATTCCTTTAGGTGTCATGGTGTTTTAGGTATGGAAGGATTCAAGGGATGCATTGGGATTTCTCTCACTTGTACTGAATGAATTGCCTAGAGCAAAATCTTTGTTTATCGTACACATACGCATTCAAAACATATGCGATGAAAAGTAGTCCTTAGGTCCCAGATCATGCAGATGCTGGTATACATAAATTGTTAGTATCGCTAGATATGGTATAATCATATCGTTCCGGAAACCTGAAATACGGGGACATTCAATGTGCTCGATACTAAACCGTTTGCAGTATCGCTCGATATGCTATAAATTTTGGATACTTGAACACTCAATCTGTATCAGTATCGAAAAACGAGACCTACTATTCAAGACCTATTTTCAATATTTCTGAAAAAGGCGAAATTGTTCAGAGTCTGAGCTGAGTCATGGTCTCAATGCAAATTTTTATCAGTGTATACAAAGGTATCGTGACACCGTTGTTGGTTATATACATGTACATCAGTGAAATCCCACCGCATTTCTATTGATCCTTCGCGTACCTTAAGCACAGTGTCGCCATTATTCTAATATTACACTGATCCCTTATTCATTAATATTCGTTTCCTTAATGTCCGTGTATCCATAACATTTCATGAATTCCCTTATATTAATCATTTAAATTTTCGTTCTTACTAAAACATGATATTTGGTATTTCTTACTATTTAACATGTAAATGAATATATTAATAACTATAGTAGATAATACCTGTAACTGTTTTAAACTACTTCATAACAAGCCTACGTCAACATAGAATACCTGTAGGCCTATGTACAACTCAGTAGCTAAAACATAAAATCAACATGTATTTTATTTGATTCATTTATCCTTTATCATCTGAATTAATATATCTCGTACACCTTAATAGTAATCACCTGTTCGACTCCTGCTCAACTATTCAACGTGCAAATGTCGCCTGTTAAACTGTCATACAATATTGACGAAGTGGTGATGTTTACCTGCGACATGGGCTATCGGCTCCTTGGGGAATACTCTGCCGTTTGTCTGAGCAACGGTGCTTGGTCTCAGTCAGCTCCAGTTTGTCAAGGTATTGGCGTCAATCGACTTGCTGACGATGTCTAGATAATAGTTTATACTAGATAGATGCTAGACGTGCCAATAGTTTCTAAAGTATGAACGTTTGAAATAGTCACCTAGTTTGCAATAATGAAAAAGATTATAAATGCTCGTATGCTCGTAATTTGTTTTGTTGTTGAACATAAAAAGAAAAACAAATAGGGGGAGAGTGGGAAGTGTACACCCTAGGGGCTGGTGGTTCGCCCACCACGTGATTCTCATCATTGCGGCCACTGGTTGAATTTGACGAACACACAATATGTTCTGCTGCTTGTTGCGATCTTCCCATGGTCATGATCAATGGTAACATGGCTGATCTCCGTATAATGCTCGTCAAATTATCTTAAAAAGGTTTTAAGCACAAAAAAAGGATTTTCTTCCATTTTTATATTGATTTTGTTCTAAAGATATTCGTACAGAAAATTTTAATGTAAATCATCATTAGATAGGTATGGGATTGGTTATGGATTTGATGCAGTTATAAACCCGTCATTGTATGTGGGACATACGTGGTTATCAGGTCAATGTAGTGATTGTGCTATGGGGCACATTACGGGGCACATTCGCCCTTTCATGATGGGGCATGTTCATCAATGGGGATTAACATGATTAAGATTTTGTATAATTTTGAAATTGTAATTCACCTCCTGTAGCCTATTTGTAATTATAAAAAATAGGGTTGATGTTAATAGTACATGTTATCCGTACATATGTTTGTAATCATCGTCTCGTTGCACATGTAACTGTCTGTATTCAACGTGTCATCCCATCATTGACTAATCTATAACCTTAACCCTAACTCATCATCTACAATAATAATTATTATAATCATATGAACCTCACCTTAATAACCAACCATACATTGATTCATTTAAAACATAATAACAACCATAAATGAATACATTAGATCAACATTAATACAAAGTCTACTCTCTAAATGTAAAGGAGTGAAATTCCACTCTAATGGAGTGAATATTCACTCTTCAAAGGAGTGCCTACAGTGATCACTCTAATAGAGTGAAAGTCACTCCTTTAAAGAGTGGAACCATTTTCACTCCAAAAAAAGAGTGAATTTTGTTCACTCCAGGAACGAGTGAATTTTCACTCTTCGAAGAGTGCCTACAGTGATCACTCCATTGGAGTGAAAAAGAGTGAATATATAAGGAGTGAATTTCACTCATTTAGAGTGAACTTCACCCTCATTGAGAGTGAACAAAAATGGAACATTTTAATTACTTAATCACATTCACATGAATAATTTGCAATTCAATAGAAAATTTGAATAACAAACAAAGAGTCATTATCCAAACTATACTTACCTTTTCTCGACCAAACAATTGCTGTCATTTGCCTATGTTACATTATCACTTCCTTTCGGTAGTGAAACGATATCATATATCAACATAATATTTCTTTATTAAAAGTATCTAAATCTATACTTTCTATGGTGTTTTTATCGATGATGCTTTTACGCGTTTCATTAATGTAATTTATATTTAATCATTATTTGGACTTTAAAATTATTGCAGAAACAATTAACATTGATATCATCATTAATTATCACTTCAATAATGTTTAAATTTAATAAAATAAAGAATATTTTGAATTTTTGAATATTTTTCTATTTGATTGTGTTCCGGGTCTCCAATTATTTAAATCTGGTACAACTGATCACTCGCACAGAGTAAAAAGTCACTCGACACAGAGTGAAAATCACTCTTTTCGAGTGACAATAATTTCACTCTGAACTCATCAACCGCACAGAGTGAAATGTCACTCGACACAGAGTGAAAATCACTCTTTTCGAGTGACAATAATTTCACTCTGAACTCATCAACCGCACAGAGTGAAAAGTCACTCGACACCGAGTGAAAAATCACTCTTTACGAGTGACAATGACTTCACTCTGAACAACGAGTGACATTTTCACTCTTTTACATTAAGAGAGATATACCCAGTCACCATGTATAGAGGTTATTCATAGATTTTCCTGACATGAATTAAATGGCAACATTCATACTATGAACTAGACGTCATACACCAACTCTATTGAATGTAGCATTATGCTATTAGCATAGGCCGGGTGCGAATCCCTTTTTGTCCATTTTGGATAACCTCTATTGACACATTTTAAATCACAGTCTTTCTGAGACAACATACCATTCAACCAAAGATTTTCTAGTGCAGGGATGATAATCTCTATTGAAATATCATTAAGAACTGATATGTGTGTTTTATAGCACCTGTATGTTTGAAAAGCGCGGTGATTAGTATGGGCTTTGGTAGTCTCTTGCGACAACAGCATGGCCCTTGTAGTGTCTGTTGTGACACAAAACTAACGTTAAAAAATGAGATGACACAGTGAAAGTGTAAATACTTCGAACAATTTCAACATATTAAATTATCACATACATTTCGTCGCTGTTCTGACATACCGGCACATCACGAAAAACAGCGTTTTGAGAAAATCGTGTTTGAACATTTTCCAATTTTTAAAGACTTGTTAGAGAGCATTTACATCAAATGTCACTATCATTGTCAAAGAACACTAATAGATATAGATATATATACTTATGTTTGTTATGAGCATGTTACAACAACAAATTGCAATTATTGATTAGGAGTAATTATGTCATAAAGTCATGTGCCGTTATGTCAGAACAGTGATACAGTGATATGCCGGTATATCAGGACTGCAGTTACACGGTGGTCTATGGCAGAATATTGTGATGTGCCGGTATGTCAGAATACAAAATGAGGTTTTCATGCCGGTATTATGTTCAAACCCTGGCATATCACACTAATTAGTGCGGTATCTCATTAATTAATTATCTTTTTGTCTCAATTGTTTTGGGAGAATAAAGAGTTTCATTTGTAGATCATAAAATGCATCTTAACTCATTTTGCCCAAAATGGCACATGTGCCGGTATGTCAGAACAGCGACGATTTACTGTGTCCGATTGACGTAACTATATTTGTGAACAGTCATATAAAACTTCTCCATCGGTGTTTTTATATAGAATTAAACTCGAACTCGCACATGGATAATGTGTGCATAATCTTCAGCTCGATGCTAATAGCTGCAATCGTTCAGGAAATTAGACTGGATATTTATTGACGACTTGGTGTTGAGTTATTTCATGACAAGGCTAAATAAATACTGCATGGTCTTTATCTTGGTCCGAAACACACATAGCTTCAAACGACTTGGCGCAAATAAGTATCCCTGTACTAGAAATTCATTGATTCAACAGTAGTCATAATAGTTTTCATTTTATCATCGTCTCATCGTATGATTGTATCCTACATGAATGTATCCAGCCTATCATTGTTCATCCCTTCCCTAACCCTAACCATTCATCTTACAACCCTACAGAAATCCTGTGCACGGCACCTCCACAACTACAAAATGGCTACCTTTCACCCGCCCTGTCTTCCTACGCTTTTCAACAACAAGTTGTATATAAGTGTAATGCGGGTTATTACAATGCAGGAGACGAGTCCGCCACGTGTATTTCTGTAAACACCTGGTCTAATACATCACCTGTGTGCCAAGGTATTATGATATTACGTAACAACATTATTTGTTTGTTTACGTAAGACGAATACCTAGTTTCATTACCACCACGTGTTTCTATATTTTAATATTATTTAAATTCGACACCATCAAAGAGTTTGGTTTCAGAAAACTTCAACTATATACATTATAGTCTTCTGATTCCATACGTTCGTATTCCGTATCGCGTGACATTAATTTCGCCATTTAGTTTGAAGAGGCAATAGTACTTTTACCGGGCAATAGTACTTTCACTATGCAATAGCACCTCTGCAGATGTGCAGTAGCATCTTTGCTGTGGAATAGCCCTTGTGTGTGCAAAAGTACTTTTCACGTGGAATATACTTTTGCCAGGCAATAGTAAATTATCCGTGCAGCAGTAATTTTACCGTGTTAAATACTTTGGCAACGCAATGGTACTTTGACTAAACCTGGGCCTGACGCGTGCTGAGTCAGGCATCAGGTAGCAAATTGATACCATCATTCAGAGAATCATTTATGCAAGATGTAATTTTAGTTAAAATTATATATAAAGATGATTGTCTTTGTGTAAATGGTAAGACAATTATCATTTAGTGAAAGGTGAAATGTTCCATTTTAGTCTTGCGTCTCTTGAAAATATGCTTGCCATAATCCTTCGTAATGTTCTTTATTTGTGTAATATAAACTCATGCGGTAAGAAGCCACCAGTTTGTGAACATAAAGCGGTGTATTGTTGCAAAGTCTTTTCTCGATTATATATACAGGTATTACTTGCGCCGCTCCTAGCCCACCGCCAAATGGTAACCTATCGCCAGCTCTCTCCGTGTACACGTATGAACAGCAAGTATCAATTCGTTGTAGCAACGGCTATCAACTATCTGGTGACGACTCTGTAAAGTGTGTCTCCCAAGATACATGGTCGGGAGCTGTCTCTTCATGCCAAGGTATGCAACCTGCTAAGACATGTCAAGAACCACATTGCCCAAATAACCCAAATGAACCACAAACGCTCAAATTTCTATAGCCCAGGTCTCATCCCCTATAGCTGAGCTGTACCCAAGATACCATCATACCAGATGATCCCAAATAACTGAATCGAAACCCTTGTCATGTGACCCCATTTTCCCGGTAGAACTACCCCGCTACAAGACCTTATAAGTTACAACAAATCTGAACTATTATACGATAACCCCGGACCCGAGTGATTATCTCATAATCGCATATATAATAATGATATTACCCAACATGCCCAGCTGACCTGTATATAGCCCCGGTCACATGACATGCTCAACTAAACTATATCCATGGTTACATTGACAAGGTGGGTTTATCAGTTAGACCTAATCAACTTATATGACTCTTTCTTATATATGAGGCTAATTGAGAAACGATACCTTTTGTGCTAATAATGTACTACTTTATCCCTACCTGCCGTGTACGCTATCACAGCATTTGCATTTATTCCAAATTGCATTTCATCGTCTTGATAACCTGCATATTCTGTTTTCTTTTCATTCTTGTACTTCACTTTTTTGGCAATTTCGGGTAGCTACAATACTATATCAATTTTCAATTGTGAGACTATAATATTCTCTCTTTAGCAATAACTTGCGAAGCTCCTCCGCAGCCTCAAAACGGTTTCATCTCATCTGCTCTTACTTCATACGCATTTGGACAACAAGTCATTTTCGAGTGCAACAATGGATACCAACTTGATGGGGATGCTACTGCCAACTGCATTTCTCAAAGCACGTGGTCTAATCCAATACCTGATTGCCAAGGTACAAGTTTACTTCACTAAACCGATGTTTTAACTAATGTAGTTAGACTTACTTAGAATAGCCCTAACACTAACATACGTCTAACATGTCTAAACAGCTACTTATCGATGCCTTCCGAAAAACGCCATTAATCTTGTAAGCTATAGATGAGATGACAGCAATGTTTATCAACAAAAGCAACGGTCGAACGGACGGGACTGTCGATACATGTTTGAGGGAACAGCATGTGACCACAACAATGTCCACTATGCCTTATTCCCCTTTATAATGCTTAGGCGCGAGCTTTAAAAGCACGGGTCCTAAACAAAACAGTATGCGCGCGCACACCAACGGGCAAAGAACAATGGCAACTGCCGACCAAATGCCCGGCCTGACATCACACGTCACATCATCTATAGTACCAGATTACGCTTTCCTTTACGTGGGCAATTTGTGTTTGTGTTTATTTCCATTAAACTTTATTCTAAAAAAAATCTCAATTATCGTATATTCAGCAATAACGTGTGATGCTCCAGCGCAGCCGCAGAACGGTTTCATCTTGTCTGCCCTGTCTTCATACGCATTTGGACAACAAGTCACATTCCAATGTAGCGATGACTTTCAGCTTGTAGGAGAGACTTCTGCAAACTGCATTTATCAAGACACGTGGTCGAATCCTGTACCTACGTGTCAAGGTACTACTTTTTTGTGTTCTGAAATGTATAGTTATGTGGAATTAAATTCACACAGAAAACACTATGTAAAAAATTATGTAAATATAGAACTCCATAATTATTATGTAAGAGTTTACATAAAACATGTAATATATACCCAAGCTTGTGTAAATTCCTATGCAAAAGCTTTACACAACTGTTTACATAGTATTATGGAGTTCTATTTTTACACAGATTGTGTAATTTTTACATAATTTGTGTATTTTTTTTACATAGTGTTTTCTGTATGAACAAGAGTATATTTACAGATAATGAAACTCTCTATAGACTACTACGTTCCAAATTGGCAAGGAAAATGCGTTATCTCTCTGCTAGTAAAAGGAATCCAAGCTACGCAAGCGTATTTAACATGTCACGTAAATGACATATGACATATAGACAGTGGGTTGGTTCCGCGCATGTTCTGCATGACCATCTCGTCATACGCAAGATAGAATGACCATTCGACCGAGGGATGACGTTTTATACGCAGGTTTGTGTTATGATGCAAATTTGTTATAATTGAAGCAGAATATTAATCGTACTACTTTGTGATTGTTTACAGTAATTCAATGCGCAGCCCCTACGCAGCCGCAGAATGGCAATATATCACCGGCTCTTTCGTCATATGCATTTGAGCAACAAGTGACATTCCGTTGCAATTCAGGCTACGGTGTTGTAGGCAATGAAGACACACTCACCTGTGTCGGTCAAAACGCATGGTCGAGTTCTGCTCCTACATGCCAAGGTATGTTAATGCTTTCCAATCGGCAATCGTCTTGACGACAGTTCCAAAATGCCACAAAATGTTTCACAAATGTCAAAATTATTGAATTTCATCAACATATTTGGAATCACCATGAGAAACGCATTCAAATAAGTACAAACATGCTTAGTATTGGTTCAGTAATTCTTGAGATAAGTTGGGAAGTTTTTTTTAACCTAAATCGCGTGTATTTGTATCACTGAAACCCAGAATGATATGTTTTGTCTATTTAGTACAACCCATAGAATGTTTTTAGCAAAAGAATTATATGTTTCTTAATTCTGGACGAGTCTTGTAAGAAATATTAATAAGAACTCAAAGATTTAAATATCATTGCACAGATGTGTTCTCGTTGTGTATTTCATACAACTTTAAGATCTTTAAGAAGAATTAATTCTTCTTTAATTCTGAACTCTTCTTCAGTTAAGAAGATTATTATCTTCTGTTTCATAAAACAACTTAAGCAGAATATCCAAATATTCAATTGAGTTGTATGGACGAAAAATCAGCTATCGCATCGCACCCTAAGGGTGTCCCAACTAACGAGTGAAGGCTCAACCACCGCTAACCCCGAGAGTTTGGACTTTGCGTTTGTACTGGTTAAGGGGTGTGGAAACCCCACTCGAAGGGAATTCATCCCTTCTGTAAACAACGGGCTGATTAGAGTAGGTCTGCTGACATGCTTAGGTATTTCATCTCCCAAAGTTGGATCGGGAATATTTGTTCAAATAGTAAAGCTGCACCATGGGCAGAAGGAATAACACACCTACTTCACTAAAAAAACGAATTGATTTTTTTCCTCACAGCTATAACCTGCACTGCGCCAGGTTCACCCGTAAACGGTGACATATCGCCAACAATCGCCTCCTATTTTTTCGGACAACGTGTCTCATTCAGATGTAACAGTGGCTATGAAATTATATCTGGTGCCTCGTCAACAGTATGCATTGATCTGAATTCATGGTCTAACACAGCGCCTTTATGTCAAGGTAGGCCTATCATAAATTATTTATCAATTTCATAAAGCCTACAACGCACAATTCTACGAGAGATTAACGTTGTCAGACAACAATTCAAATGTGACTTTTTGCCACCAGTGTAATATAATATCATACAACGTCAAACATTGTATGAATTTTCGTTTGAAAATTCCAAGTACCAAGGAAAGTCACTTTTTCCCATGCGGGTTTCGACAAGAAATCTGTTGTCTTCCTCAATGGATTGTGTTTGATCCAGCGCTAGTGTTTCTAAGCTGTTTCTTGATTCCAGCCTTGTCACCTTTATGACTCCGGGATCTAGAAGGCATCATCATCAACATCCGATTCATACAATGTTCTTCTGAATTCCTGATAAAACTATTCCATGAACAATGTCAAACATCTCCATTATTTATACATTTTTATAAGTAGAATCCCCATCGATTAGATAGCGTTTGCTTATTTGTTCTCATTAATAAATTGTAGTTACCTTTCCGTACAAGGTGCATCATTTTGTATTCCTTCAACTATCATTCATCCTATTTACATCATTTTATTATTCCATCCACTATCATTCACTTTTATCATTGTATTATTCCTCCCACTTATCATCATTAATTCACCCCATTTACATAGAAATTGTCACCTGCAGCGGACCTGTTCTACCATTGGACGGTTACATATTACCAGACCTAGCAGCCTATCAGATCGGTGAGCTCGTATCATTTCAATGTAACACCGGTTATCGTCTCACCGGAAGCGCTACTGTCACGTGTTTACAAAATGGCGTCTGGTCTACCCTATCGCCTTCATGTCAAGGTATACTACATGTGCTCCAAAGAATTTAGTAATACATGATGAGAGTAATGGTGATCCGGAAAAGTGTACTTTAGGTCCCAGATACTGGTATACCAGTATCGATCAATACTAGAACGTAAAATTTGCCAGTATCGGCCGATACTGGTACGATTTTACTGTTCCAGTAGGCCTATCTGTAGCTTTTCTTAGTGGCTTGCGATTAAAGCAAATTCAGCGCTAGTCATTGACGGGTCAACATCGTGTCCTGGGTTTTTACCAATTTTATTGTATTTTTAATGATTGAATAAAGTATTAAAGAATGACGAAATAATACCAATCATCATGATCACTTTGCTCATTGACCTTGGTCGATGTATATACAAATCCTATTCAATGATGCAAGTGAAATACAAAGGGGTCATACTTTGCACCCTGTATATTAATACATGTGTTACGCATGATTTAAAACAACCAGATGCCAAAATAATGTACTTACACATTTACATTTGTCATGCATACGTCGTAATTTTTTCTTTGACAGCGATAACATGCAGTCAACCAAATGCACCCTCTAACGGCAATATATCGCCAGTTGGATCATTTTACTCCATTGGTGAACAGATAGAGTTCCAGTGCAACAATAATTATCAGCTGGATGGTCCAAACATGATATATTGTCTTCCGGATGGTAGCTGGTCAAGTGGGACACCTGCATGCCAAGGTAAAGCATGGGTAGATTTCTTGTGCAGTCCAGCATGCACCACTTTCATCACATGTTTCATCACATGATCACTGGTTTTTGTCACCAGTATCTCCTGGTTCTTGATAATGTTGTTAAACAAGGGTATTTAACAAAATCCTCGTGCAAGGAGTACAATTGATGTGACTTCAATTCAGTCCTCTCTTGTTTTTCTAAAAGACCCTTTATTTTTTAATAACAAATAGGCCTATGCACGTTTTAGTTGGGATTTTACGTCCTTTTTTAAAGTTATGCCTATCTCTGCCATGTATTATGGCACCCAATTCTGATAGTCCAATACAGTAATAACTTTATCACATGGTTTGCACTGTTTGTTTTGGGGAAGTCCTGTTGGCACTGTAGTTGTGCTAAGCATGCTGGACTGCATAATATGCAGTGCATATGAAATATTCTTTGAGGTAGAGAATGGTTAGAGTAGTCAATGGTCAAAAGAAATATGCACTTTCACAAGGCGCTGTATCGAAATGGCCTACTATAGTTTGATCAGCTCCAAATTGGCGAAGGCTCCTTACAGCGGCGAATGAATATAGAAGGAGGCGGGGCGCGTGACGGAAACACACGAACTGTGCATCATGCATGTCGCGTGCGTATGACCATAATCTCGCGCGTTATAAACTTGGCTTACCTTTGGTCGCGGAGAGATCATAACCGAATATGGCAATGCCATCCAAAATCTGAACAAGAAGAGATGTCTTGATTAAATGAACATACGTTCACCATTATATTGCCGGTATTAGATATCGAAACATATTTATTTCAACACCAGGCTGATTATATAGCGCTGCCATTAATTTCTAGAAACACAAGACTCTCCACTCAATCTTTCGAGAACTGTGAAAAAATATACTAATTAATGTATTCAAAGGTTAACATGCTTATCTGTGTGTTGTCAATACCATGTTTAAAATGTGAATAAAACTAAATGTTTTCTTTTCCTCATTTATTCAAAGAGATCACCTGTTCACCGCCAACACAGCCGACTAATGGTAACGTCGTACCATTTATGGCAGTTAACCCTATTGCTACAACGCTAACATTTAGCTGTAATCCAGGTTATCAAATCTCTGGTTCAGCTACGGTGGCTTGTACCAGTGACGGTTCCTGGTCCAGTCCGTTTCCCAGATGTGTAGAAGAGCGTAAGTCTTTATCTTCAAAGAGATCTTGTGTTACGGATTAGCGGCCATTTTTGGAATGACCAATGAAATATTTCGGGCAAAAATGCATTTAGTAATTCAAGTAATTTAAGCTTTAATTAAAGCTAAATGTATTCTTATTTGAAGATTATTCACAATATCGAGCAGAATGACGGGGTTCGTGCGAACAGTGTTGACAATACTTGCGTTCCCTCCGAAATGGCTTTTAATGTAAACATGGTATCTCTCTCTCTTTGTTGTTATTTTACCAAACATCTTCAAGAACTTGCAGTCGTAATTTGAGATAATTACACCTTATTAACCTCTATAACATTATTTATCATCGCATATTACACGAAAACTTATGTTACGTTGTAAACTGTCTATACAGGGTGAGTCAAAAAGACTACAATAGTGGAAAGAAGCCATTTTGTTTTCAAAACCAAAATGAATTTTAAAACTTTTTAAACATTGCAAGAATGATGTATTTAATCCTAACTTTGTGTGAAAAAATGAAGTCAATTACATTTTCCGTTTGCCTTTGGTGAACCTTTTGACTAATGCACCCATTTCACACGTTTGTCCACGAGATACCTAAAATATGCATCAAATCGCAAAATGGGTCTCTCATTCAAATTTGGAAACTTGAGTTCATTTGTGATGTTATTGGAATTTGATGCATCCTCTCTTGTTTACATGTGAGTTAGCATAATCAATTATAATCATACCCATGCTATGAAAGCGTATAATGTTCTAAATGTTAATAAAAAACTGACAGTTTCCTTTTTTTTTTGTTGGCGGGATATTCAAATATGAAAATGCAATGTGTGCCATTTCAAAGGAAAATCACTGTGCTCGTGGACAAACAGGTAAACTTGGTTGTGCAGCAAAGAGGGTCACCAAAGACAAACGAAAAATGCAATCGACTTCATTTTTTCACACAAAGTTAGGATTAAATACATCATTCTTGCAACGTTTAAAAAGTTTTAAAATTCATTTTGGTTTGAAAACAAAATGGCTTCTTTCCACTTTTGCAGTCTTTTTGACTCACCCTGTATGTCTTGCTTGTAAAAATTCAGAGCTAATATTGACGAGAGCTTCAATCTTATTCGACGACCATCCGTTTGAATTTGTTTTGAAACAAATCAAAAGTTTTGGAAACTTCATGAACAGTTTTGCAAATATTTGCACATTTCTGTAATTTGTTGACAAATTCGGCAATTTGTGAAATATTTTGAATTTGTGAACACTTCGAAATTATTTTGGAGGAATATTCGGATATGTTTTAAACAATAATCATGATAATTGAAAACGTCTCGCAACGGGTTTTTATATTCTAGCTCCAATGTTTTGCATCACTCCTCGAGAACCAACCAATGGCAACATCTCGCCGTCAGTGGTCTTATATCCCATCGGACAGCAGATAACATTTTCATGTTATGATGGCTATGACTTGGAAGGTTCGGCAACACTAGTGTGTACAACGGATGGATCATGGTCGGCAGTATTTCCTACCTGTGAACAGCATGGTACGTTGCCAGTTACTTTCTATATCATTGTAATCGCTTAAATAGCACATTTAGCACATTTTTTCAATTTCGAGATCCAGCTTTGAGAGGCTCCGACAACAGATGCTTTATATTTACCATGCCTTGTTCATTATCAAATCCATACAAGTGCAGTTACCAGATTTAGATAACTGTTGTTAAAGTTATTTTCATAATCTGCAAGTTTTTCAAAATGTCACTTAACTTTTGTCGCTCCAAGCATTGGGCGTAAGTAGAGTCTTCATTTGGTGGTGTGGAGCAAGATAGGGACGGGCTTGTGATCAGGGGGATAACCTACTATACTTATTTTGGTCAATATACATGATTTGCAATTACATTTGGGGGCATCGGGCTCCAAGCATTTGTTGTGTAACAACAACAGTGACAGCCAAACCTTACATAGCAAAATCTGAATCCGGAAATTAGGCTTGCTTGAATATGTTGGCAAATGTATAACATACCGGTATAACGTAATTAATCCAGTGGGCAAGATAAGTTGTAATGAAGCCAAAATAACGAAGCAATGTTGTGGCGTGGTTGAATATGAACATTGTTTTTACGTCTTGTTGACGTTAAGTCATACCAAAAAAATGTATCGTACTGTTTCGTGTAAAATCAAGCTGTTAAAGCGTTATAAACGATAATTACTAAACCTACAACTTAATAACTTTAAAAAAATTGATTGATTTCGAAAAGTTATAGAGCTCACAGTCGTGCATTGGCCACTTTTTTGCTATTATTGATAGCGGTATTTAGTAAGGATTTTGTAAGGTTGTGTTATTGGAAATTGATAAATTCCAAGACTCTGTTCTCCTAGATATCATGATTTAATAATCAACTATTGCATCGTCTATCATTCTTTCTAATTCCAGTTACTTGCCCGATGCCGTCGATACCACAAAACGGTGCTATATCGCCCTCTACCGGTCCTTATGATAAAGGCCAACAAATTGTCTTCAGTTGTAACACAGGGTTCCAATTAAGAGGTGTCCCGGCTATAGTATGTCAATCAGACGGCACGTGGACGGATACTCCACCAACATGTTCTCAAGGTAAGGATTAAATGTTGGACAATCAAATTCCTATGCTTCCCGCCGAATCATATTCACCTGATGGTGTTTACTATTATAATTGAATTTAAAATTGAAATATTGAAGAAGAAAAAAAAAAAAAAAAAAAAAGTTTTTTAAAATATAAACAGTATTCAATAAACACGAATACGCTGAAGAGATTACGAAAAGCCAGTTAAGGCCATCGCATCAGAACACATTTACATGATTGTTGTAATGATTATTTCATAAATGACAAAGCACTTCTTGTTACCAATTTAGAATCGTTGATACTCAAATGCTAACATAAAGACAACAGAAATACGATATAATTGCTTAAAAAAATCACTAGACTGAATCCTTCCCATCTTCACAATTTACACACGGCCCATGCAAGAGTGCTCAAAAGTGAAGACTGAAAAAGATGCAGTTCCAAACGTGTGCGCTGATAAACTCGTAAATAAACATGAGCTTATTAACGCACTATCACGCCACATTTCGTCGATGGTTTCATGCAGGTTTATGCATCACGTGACGCGGTTGGGCGCGTTGATTTACCTCAACGGCAAAGCGTGACGATCGTGAAAATCGCTACAGTTTAAATTTGACCGATGATCAGGAGCTTTGGCGTTGTTGTCGGGCAGACTTGCGCATGGGCAGTTGAGTTAGGAGTGACCGGAAGTGTCGTGGCTTCCCGCGACATTTCCGTTCACTTTTTTTCGTGTTCTTACCTTGATTTTTTCAAAAATCGAGGTACTGTATCTGTACTGTTTCTTACCTTGATTTTTTCAAAAAATCGAGGTACTCTTATCTCTGCCGTTTCTTTCCTCTGCTGCTTCTTCTTTCTGGCAAACTTTCTACAAAATGCTTCTTCTCCTACAGTTTACATACTACAATCACCAGACTTGGTCAGTAGGACCCTCTACCAGACCTTCATTACAGGACCTCACAGTTTAGGGTCAAAGGTCACAGGGGGTCACTAGGGGTCAAAACGTGATTTTCCCTTAAAACGCATTTCCAATTTAGTGAAATGACCTAGGATCGTCAAAATCGGTCAACATATTCCTTGGGGTCACTAGGGGTCAAAATGTTCATTTTCTTACCATATCACTTAAAATGCTTCTTGTCTCAGAGGAAATGGCTTATGAATGTCAGAATTGGTCAAAAGATTCAAAATTGACGTGTCATGTGGGGTCATTAGAGGTAATTGACCTATACAGTGGTAAAACGTGAGATATGCTCCGATTGGGACCGGGTTTGTTTCATCCTTTCTGATTTGATGAGGCAAGAAAAAAAGTCAACCGTGATTTTGGGGTCAAATGTCAGGAACAGGTCAGTAGAGGTCATTGAACTTTCTTGCAGACCCAACGAGATAGATATAGGTAGAGCGATGACTGTAGCTAGGGTCATTGCCAGCCCATTTACAATGCAATCCTAAATCTCACTCTCGGAATTGTGTACAATTATAGATGAACCGCCAAATCTGTCAAAACATAGTGAATTCAATCAGTTATACATTAGAAATGTAGAAATAGTTATCAACTTTTGTTTTGGATATCTTAATTTCTTAGTTTAAGCTACATAAGATATCAGTGTTAAATAAAAGATAGTAAAATAATTCTCTGAAATCAGTAATATTATTTCAGGGCCCGTTGCCGCAAGTGGTCGCGTGAAGCCAATTTTGCGATCTTGCGACCAATTGCAGCAACGGTTCATGAATGAATCGACTGAATTTAGTGGATTTGCAAATAATACGGCAACTTTATACAATTTTGCGAGCAGACGGTACTCAAAACAACTGGAAATCAGCCCTTTTTGGGTCAATCTTAAATCTTGATACGGGATTCTCGGCCAAAATATGTGCATATTTACCTACTTATGTGATTGATTTTGTAAAACGATGAAATTTCATAAAATTATTTTTTGATTTGTTGACTTCATTTTCTTGACAAGCAGGGCACTCTATGTATATCTATCTCGTTGTGCAGACCTCATCTACAAAATGCTTCTTCTCCTACCGTTTACATGCTACAATCACCAGGCTTGGTCAGTAGGACCCTCTACCAGACCTTCATTACAGGACCTCCCAGTTTGGGGTCAAAGGTCACAGGGGGTCACTAGGGGGTCAAAACGTGATTTTTCCTTAAAACGCCATTGCAATTTAGTAAAATGACCTAGGAGCGTCAAAATCGGTCAACATATTCCGTATGACCGTACGCATATATAATAGTTCGGTTTTTAAAATCAAAAAAATATTTGGGGTCAATAAGGTTCAAAATGTTGATTTTCTAACCATATCACTTAAAATGCTTCTAGTCTCAGAGGAAATGGCTGATCAATGTCAGAATTAGTCAAGAGAATCCTTGGGTCCATGCTCATACGGTGATTAAAGCGATTAAAATTGGCGCGTCGTATGGGGTCACTAGGGGTAATTGAACTTTACATGGGTAAAACTCAAGACATGCTCCGAATTAGATCGGATTTGTTTTATCTTGTTTGGTTCGATCAGGCAAGAATAAAAGTCAATCATCATAACCAGGTCAAAGGTCAAGAAGAGGTCACTAGGGATCATTTTCTCATAAAAATCAAGGTGCTCTGGTCTCAGACCAGAACTAGATCTAGTTTTCCCAGTCCCTCAATTTGGTCCGCCTTTTTTTAAAGATGGCGGCCATATAGAGGGACGCGGGGACCAATTATAATGTTTCACTACCAAATTCATACTGCACTACTGGTATTTCTATTATTATTCTATTTGTCGTTTTTCAGAAAATTGCCTTCAACTCAATATCCCCACCAATGGATATGTGGTACCCCAAGGACCAATTCCTACTGGTTCTGGGGTGACGTTCGTGTGCGACTCTGGTTATGAGATACAAGGCTCAAATGTGGCTGTCTGTCTCGATTCTCTGCAATGGTCGGCTCCGTCACCCAGCTGTGTTGGTATGTTCTGGAAAGTTTCCAAAGATTGCAATTCTACAATAGAATTATAACATTTTCATTTCATGACATTTTCTTAAGTTAACATTTATACAATAAACACAATGACACATGGGCGCTTTGGTTCATTGATCCTTTGATCGGTTTTTTTTTGGGGGGGGCTCATAATTACCACCCGAGCCTCTCTGACTTTTTGATTGTTAAATTACCTGATTTCATTGAGTATCAACACAGAACTTTTGAATCAACAATGAAATCAGGGCATGAATCTGTTCGCAATTTCAAATTAAATATGTACTAAACAGGCTCACCTCCATCCTATATGCAAGTTTCAATAGTATGGGTCTGTCGGGCCGGTTACGAAGAACAGAATTTGCTTTCGTCGGTCTTAATAACCTAAACAGTATTGTTTTCAATAAATTGTTTTAGTTTTATTAACACTAGCATTAATTTGTTTTCTGGTGGTTTTTTTTGTTTTTGTTCAATCAAGAAATAACATGTAGTCCACCAACTCAATTGGTCAACGGTCAGATCACCCCGTCACGGACGTCCTATAACAAAGATCAAATAGTCACGTTTACGTGTAGTGACGGCTTCCAGCTAATTGGAGGGGCATACGCCACATGTACAGTTACCAATGGTAGAAGTGAATGGTCTTCGTCTACTCCATTCTGTTTTAAAGAAGGTGAGATTAATTTGTTCAGTACAAAACCGGTGTATCCTTGGTGTAAGTCATTCATAAGCTAGACTAGTGATAAGACCCCTTTAACGGAATAAAGCTGTATAATCCTTTAATCCGTCAATAGAAGATTTTGCACTAGATTAATTCCGTGCTGTCTAACACCAAGGATAACCCCAAAACCAAATAGAATATCTTGAGTACATGTAGTACCAGCATGCTTCATTTTCATCACACGATCACTGGTTTATGTCACCAGTGTCTATTGGTTGCCATTGACATTACATTGCAGTGAATATCCGGCTGCAAATAGTACAATTAATGTTACTTCAATTCAGACCGCTCTTGTTTTTCTTAAAGACGGATTAATGTTTTTGAATAATACATACTGATATGTGTTATTCAAAAAAGAATTGAATTCATATACATTATGCATGAAAGTTTATTTTGGTGATTCTACTTGTGCCTAGTCGCCAAGTTATACCTATGTACCATGTAATAGTATTAAAAGGTGGAGGTCAGCCGGCCTTCAGCTGTTAATTTCTTCCCGTATAGTGCATGGTGTTAGGTTAGAATATGATTTTGTTAGCTATATTCTTGGAATCACTGTTTTAGCACCCTTTAACTATTATCTACAATAATTGTTTCCATTTGTAACATGTGAACAGAGCTGCAAGCTGCAAACCAAACCAAATCAGCACAGTAATTCCAGAAATATATATGTTTTTCGTTATACAATTATAAGGAAAAGGTTGTTAGCCTTTTGCATACATGGTGAAATAAAGAAATTGATTGTGAATAAAAAATGGCTGTGAATCAAATCAAACGAAATCAAATCGAATGCCAGAAATACCACTGTTTACATTCCATATCCTAATTAGTTATAGGGGTTATGCTCCATTAATTGCGGATCAGACGAATAATTTGAGATATCGCTTGTATAAATCGAAACAAGTTTAATCGTTGACCCCATATAGAAAAGGTTAACCACCTCTTTACTTTATGCGGTATAACTCCCTAACTTAGTATTGGAAATAGGGCAAACTATACATTTTTGAAATTCTCCTCCATCGAAGCGAAGCAAAGCGGTGTGTTTGTGTTTGTGTGGGGAGTGGAATCTCAAAAGATCGTTCCTACCACACCCTAGCTACGCTCCTGTATACAAAATGTCAGTTTGAGAAATAAATTGTAAATGAACCTCTAACACATTTCGAGCGATTTATGCAAATTAATCGAGACGATAATGTCCGTGTTTCTTTTTGTTATCAGCTGTGCCATGTCCAAGTCTAGCGATACCTCTAAATGGCAATTTATCTCCATCTCAAATGTCTTATCTCAATGGCCAACCATTGAATTTTGAGTGTGACACTGGCTACAGCCTTCAAGGAGCCTCGCAGATCATATGCACTTTAGATGGGACCTGGTCAGGAAATTCACCGACTTGTGTACTAAGTGGTAAGAGTTTTTTTACTGATGATTTATTGAAGAATGGGCTGCATTTCTTGTCATTTATACACTTACTTAGGGGCCATATCCAAACTCCAGTGATTTTAAAGCATTTTTCTACCGATTTTACCCCGGTATTCCAACGAAATAGAACGAAATACCGTTGGAATACCGGGGATAGAACGAAATACCGTTGGAATACCGGGGTAAAATCGGTAGAAAAATGCTTTAAAATCACTGGAGTTTGGATATGGCCCCTTATATCAAGCGTGAAATTACAACGAAAGTCAAATGGATTTTCTTCCTCTTCTTTCACGTAAAGAGAAATGTCGTATTATATGTCTGATTTTTTTTTAAATGTAAAAGCGTCGCCAGTTTTGTTTTACCGAGTGCGATAACTTTATTGACCGAGCTTTCGTCAGAAGTGTCTCTAACTTCAGTCAGATTTCATCGACTTACAGTAACGTAAATTATTACACGAATGCTCCCAATAACAGATTTTCCGATATATTTTATTTATTTCTAATTGTGACCTTATTGACAATTTTCGTATCGCATCTTCCAGTGTTTATTGTTTGACAATAATAACGATTATTATCAATGAATTATCTCACTTCAAGAATTAACATGTCTGCCTCTTCCAAACGTACAAAACGGTATGATGGTGCCTAGCGGACCTTACAACGTCGGAGTAATGGTCACCTACAGTTGTGACAGCGGCTATCAGTTATTAGGACTAGAAACAATAGTGTGTACAAATGATGGCACGTGGTCGGTGGCCATTGCAAACGGTCCGATCTGTATAGAAACGGGTGAGTAAATCGTTGAACAACATCACTGTCCAAAATAAGGATAGATATAAAGCCATACATACATTGATTTAACGTCGTTATAGATTATCGCTTTGTGGCGCGTTCATACTCCCATCGCTACCCATCGGCCGACATCGGCGGATATCGGTGCGCGAGTTTAAGTATTGTCAACTTTCATCCGCCAGCGTCGGCCGATGCGTAACAACTTGAGTATGAACGCCCCATTATTCTCGTTCAATACAATTCGAGTTACCTTTCCCATTTGTTAGCAAGTTACCCAGCATTCACGGTTCGTCAATTTTCATGACACTCTCTATACATTCCTTTAATTGTGTCTTTAATGATCAAGAAATCGTGATTTTTCGAGCAATAGTTTTTCGGTATCGAACGAAGCTGCTCAGTGGCGAGAAGTGGTCGCAACTCGCGACCAGCTGTTTGTGACGCACGAACTTGAAAACTGTATAATCTTAATTCAATGAATGGAACAGAAACCGTCGTGAGTGTCAACATAAAGTTTCCCTACATCCCTGTTTATTAACTTTTATAAAATAAAGGCTAAACTTGCCTTGTCAAGTGTGGGTGTGCATGCACATTTTTGTATTTATGTTCGTACATGACGTAGCATGATGCATTATGCATACAGTGGTTTCCAAATAAGGTTCGCCATCCTAGTAATTTGCATATGAACAGTGGGTTTATCTCAAATCAACAACGCTTTGCTTCTGTACTTGAGGTATGGGGGAGTCGTTGAACTAATGTTCTATAAATTACGTGCTTTGCATCTGACCGTTTTGGGACATTTGTTTGCTATATTTTGATACTGCGATTTCCATTAAACACTTCAAATCGTCCAATATTGACAACATTCATTTTGTACTACCCGTAAGGAATACCAATCGTACAATTCATAAGGTTTTTAAAAGGTAGAGTATAAACTTCCCAAAAGGGGTATTTTTGTGTCGTTTAAGCATATTAGTATATGATACTTGTATTTTGTACCTATGTTTGTGACGTTTACCCACATGTTTCCTTTATATCAAATCAATGTCGCCGTTTTCAGTTTGTGACGCACCCAGAATTCTTCAAAACGGTTTTACAACGCCCTCTTACGGACCTTACACGATCGGATTTAAGATCATTTACGACTGTAGATTAGGTTTTACGTTAGTTGGTGCCGAATCATCGGTGTGTACCAACAGGAGAACGTGGTCCCATGAGGTCCCTACATGTACAATGAAAGGTACTTGCAATGTCTCAGTCATTGGTTTTAGGGTTCAGGGTGCCCAAAAAGTTCCAATACCTTTTTGAAAGCTTAATATCTACGGTAAAATGATTCGCAGTATACTGAAAACATATTTGGATAGAGAAAACGTG
>CM069455.1:27403238-27445836 GCA_035610835.1 Ophiura sarsii
GCCAAATTAAAAAAGCATTATCCTTTTTGCGCACCTATTTTCAAACGATGATGTAATGACCAAAACGAACAAATTGAGGTGAGATCATATCAGACTTGATAAATAGAGATATACCCCTTACCAACAATAGAGGAGAAAAACTTGTAAAACCAATTTGAAATTTTGGCTGTTTTTCACATTTGGCATGGAATTGGCCATTGGTATTATGTTGAGAATAGACCATTGGTCTGGCTTTTTCCCGTTCATCAAGGCATCGTTGCAGAAGTCCAGTATTATATTATCCAAATCACATCTTTTGAGCATTTCAGGTGTGATACCATCTTCCCCACTGCTTTCCCCCTCTACAAGTGCCTTCTTATTAGCCCTCACATATTCCTCCAAGTCAAAGGGTCCTTCTTTAATGCTGAGATTTGATAGTACTGGGGTAATTTCCTCATCTTCATTACTTATGTGCGGTGGGCTCCCAAGTAGATTTTAGAAATGAGTATACCAATTATCTAGTCTCTCCTTTTGGATCCTTTGATTTGTCCTTTTCTTGTAGTCAATCTTCCTGATATTTTGTTGATCAGTTTCCAACTCTTACCATGCTTGCAGTTTATGTGGGCATTTTCTACCTCTCTAAACTTATTGGTAAGGTCTTCCTCTATCACATGATCATAAGCCTCCCCTTAATAGGCTCTTCTTAGCCTCCTTATAATTTCTCCAATTTTCCTCGTCATTAGTGTCTAGTTGATATTTTGCATAAGCTTCTTCAATTTGTGATCTCGCCCTTGATACCTGGGCGTCATTTGAGAAGTAGGTTATTTTCTCTTTTTTCCTCACAGGAATCACTTCCTCTGCAGCATCTTGAGTGGCTTTAATGGATCTGGAATATTTCGCAGATGCAGTTTCTACTTCATCCTGGAGGGGTTGAAACCTATTATGCACCTCTATGCTATATTTGGCTTGTAGATCATTATCAGTTGTAAGTAGCTTCCAGTCGTATTGCTTTTTCCGTTTGATGATTTTACTCTTTCTGAGGCTTAATCGGATACGAGCAGAGACGATTCTATGGTCAGATCCCACACTAGCAAAGGTGTTATATGCTTCAGAATTTAGAACACTGTTTTGCCATTTCCGCCTGACAAGGATGTAGTCCAGCTGTAGTTTGTTGCCGCTTGGGCTGACATATGTCCACATGACTCCACAACTTTTTTCTTGCGGAAGTAAGTTATTTGCGATTATAAGATCTTTCTCTTTAGCCAAGTCTGCTAGGTACTCTCAATTTCTATTTGTGTCATCATGGTAAGTGAATTTGGCGTCATCCTTTCCAAAGCCTAGCATTGAAGTCGCCAACAACAAGCAAGATGTTGTGTGCTGGAATGGAGTCTATTGCCCCCTTTAGACTGTTGTAATGATCTCCTACGATGTCTTCATCCGCCACATTTGTAGGGCAGTAGGTCACCACTACAATTGTTGCTGGGTTACCATGGAAGTTGACTATTGAGTGTACGATCAGAATGTGGCTTGATACTTGCTAATGATCTGAGTACTCTGTTATTGAGTAGTATCCCGACTCCACCTACATCTGCACCTGCTTTATTTCTTGTTGCTGAGGTAGTGATCAGAGTTCCACCCATAATGCTCTGATACTTCACTGGGTCATCATGGACAATGCGGTGTTCCTGTATCCCGATCATGTCAATTTTACATTTAATTAGATTGGTTACAAGCTCCTCCCTGCATCGACTCTCTCTGATAGTTCTCACATTCATGGTAGATATATAGTAGTATTGGTCTTGCATGTTGCATGTTGCATGTGGGCTCCTATTGCGCGCTCTGCCGTCAAGCTTACTCCTCCCTTTCGGGTTTGGGAGCATGCCGTCATCAGTTGATTTAGAAAAATCCGAGTTTGCTCCAGGAGACGTTATTTTAGGGACTTTAACCCTAGTGTTGATTTGGTTTGCCATCATGTTTTTCAATTGCTGTAATCACTGCGGTCTCAACTCCTGCAGCATGGTTTGTGATCAAAGTTGTCCTTCTTCTAGAATACTTGCCAGTCAAGGCTAATGAGTATATTCTACCCGGGTCTCAGTGATTTAAAGTGAAACCTAAAAAGCAATGATCAATAGTCCTCCAGAATACTCCAATAGTCCTAGAACTACCAACCATTGCCCCCCCCCCCCCCCCCACGAGCTCCGTCAGTTAGCACTAACCGCAAGGTTTGGCCATCCAGGTGGCATGCGACTAGCATGCACTACATTGCAATGCATCTTAGTCTTCGAGGACGTGGAGATGGGTAACTGCAAGAGAAGCGATTAGGGACAGGAGGGCTGATGGAATTGCCTCCTGTATCTACAACCTATAGTAAAGCAAAGCATGGAAAAAGGTGCATAGGAGAGGCATGCAGAGTAAGGAGTAAGATGGGAGATAGAGGAAAGGAAGAATTTGTGGTAGAGCAGAAGGTTGGAGTTGCGCTACTTACAGCCAGTTTTAAACCACCCTAATAATTACCCTAATAATTACTACTATCAGCCAATTAATATATAACAACAGATCAGCTATTATACACTCTCGTCTTGTAAACAACTCTTGAAAACATGGATTTTGCCACCAAAATCAACTTTATATGTTGCTTAGAACAAAAGTTATATGGCAAAATATTTTTTTTGTAAATGGCGGCCATTTTGAAATCCAAGATGGCGGCCATGCATGTATGTTAGACATAGGAACATAGCTAGAGCACTTGTGAACTCCCTTGTATTAAAAACATGTGGTTTGCCACCAAGTTTGACTTCATATGTTGCTCAGAACAAAATGTATAGGGTAAATTATATTGGAAATGGCGGCCATTTTGAAATCCAAGATGGCGGCCAATCGGCAGATGGAAAATGTTACCAATGGATTTCTGATACCTGAGGGTCTATAAAACCAAAAAATCCATCCTTAGCAAAACAAAATGCAAAATTACATAACATCCTACACTATGTACAAGATGGTGTCCTTGGTCTGTACATCCAGTGTTAAATAGTAGAACGTGTTCCCAAAGTATAACAAAAAAATGTTCAAAAGGTGTTCTTTTTTTAACACCAGGCGTCCAAGAATTTTAGAGTGTAATCATCCGACAGCTTTCTGATGTACGGTTCCCAAAATTAATATTGAAAAATAGAAAATAAATAAATATATGAATTCTTATCTTAATTTCATTATTCTCTCAATATGAAGAACAAAAATCAGCAGTTTCCAACCTCCATCCACAAGTATTGGTTTTTAATTTCACATTAGACTCAGTGATATTTGACCAGCAACCTTGGTGACACCAAAATGCGATACTGGTACAAAGTCAGTGTTCCAGTATCGCTCGATTCTGGCACATATAAAATGTTCCAGTATTGCCCGATACTGGAACAAAATTATATATCTACAAGTATCGAGCGATACTGGCAAGTTTTATGTTCCAGTATTGAGCGTCACTGGTATACCAGTATATGGACACTAAAGTACACTTTTACCAAGTATTTGGCCACCCTAGAGAAAATCATTGACTGGATGATTCATAAGTTAGTCGAGTGAATATTGGCAAAGGCATGGATAGGTATCATAAATTACAAACATATTATAATTGATTATGGTAACAATATATGGCACTATAATGATTATAGATAACGTATAAAAAGAATATGGTTATAAATTTGTACATCATAATGCATATAGAACGATGATGGATATGGCGTTGGCAGTGGCGTAACTAGGGTCTTCAATTTGGGGGCAGGGGGGGGGGGGGAAATAAAAAAGGGCATGAGGAAAAAAGGACTTTTCAAAACATATATAGTTTGTCATGGGGGGTGGAGGGGGCATCGGGGGGGGGGGGGGGGTAGGTTATCTTGCCAAGTCGACTTCACAGATGTCGTCATGGCGAGATAAATTATCTTGCCAAGTCGACTTACAGGTCACCGCTGAAACAATGAATTTGAAAACACACCTATTGACGGTTAATCATCGGGAAACCAAATTAGGCCTAAACATGACTTAAATTGGTTTTCAAAGTGCAAACGGTTTGCACTGAAATAATTAGGCCTATAGGTCAATAAATGTGTATGTCTTGTTCCGAAAAAAATTAAAGAAATCAATGCACGCGCGCTGATGTTTATGTGTGAATAATGGCACGACCCATTTAATGGGTGGTGTGTTATTGTAAGCATATCAAAATGTTCGCAAGTGCATTGATTTGTCTATTTTTGGAGAAACAAAATAATATATACGCATTTATTGACCTATAATTATTTCACTCCAAGCCGTTTTGACCTAATTCATACACTACAAGTGAACAGTCGCAATCTTGTGCATACTTTTACTCTCTTTAAAATAATTTCAAACGATTACAACTTATCAACAAGTTTGATGTTACCCGCAGTAAAAATGATGAACATGTTGCACAACGAATCAAACCAAAGCGCGTACTGCGCAAATGTACGGCGGGCACACGCGGAGTGCCCTGTCAATGCACTTCGTGCATGTTTTTCTTGCTTCCTGATTGGTTCGAAATTACTAAGAGTGTATACAATTTAATACATTACATGTGGTATATGAAATTTGAAAAATAAAATACACATAGATTTTCAGACATGACTAAAAGCGGTGATGTTTTATCGTTTTTGAATTTAAAACGGATGAACAATTAGTTGCGTTAAATTAAAAATAACCATTTTATTGACAATTTTTAATGAAATTAAATTGTCATGTTTTCTGTAAATAAAGTATTTTTATCATACTAACCCGACATAATTTCAATATAAAAAGAAATTCAGACTATCTTTATTTCTGTCACAATTATATTATCGTTGCAATCAAATAGAAGACTGATAACAAGTGAATCGATTTTTTTTTTTAATATTTCGTCTCAATTAAGTTATATGCGTGGTTAAAATCATGTATATAACTTATTCAATTGTGTAATTCAATTGTAGCACCCAAGCTTGATTTAACCAAATTCCATATAACATTGTATCAGAGTATATGGAGATTTCAGTTCCAAAAGTGGTCAAATCTATTGGCTGCTTCGTGTCTCGTGTCACATTAAGGACGGACAGAACCGCAGTTCACGATTCAACAGCCTTAGGGAGTGTTCAGAAATAGTGGTGGGGTCGGCTAGGTAACTTGTATTTTTCGGTGTCTTAACTTGATTGACCCCCTTTTATATATCATCGAGTGAACTTGATTGTTTACATTTAGCCCAAGATCACAGTGGCGTATCCAGGAGGCCAACAGGCCATGCCCCTCATTGACAAAAGAGTACTGAAAGAAGGAGAAAGAGAAGGAGGTAGAGGTGGAGGAGGGGGAAGGGCAAGGAGCATACATTTTTTTTGGGGGGGGGGGCAAAAGGGGGTCAAGAATTCTTTTTAGTGGGCATGAAGAAAAGAAGATGTGTGTGAAGCGCGCGCATTTTGTTACGCGACAATTGTCAAATTGTGTATAATTCTAACTAATTTGGTAAAAAATGCGCACAAAACGCACAAACAAAATTGGGCCATTTTATGCTAAAATTGTCAAATTTTGTTTCATTTTAACTAAACATTTTTGGTAGGTGTGGGGGCGGTGGAGTGGGGGGGGGGGGGGGGGGGGGGGTGTCCCCGTGGCGCCGCCAGTGCATAGGCAGCGCAAATGGGGTGAGGTTATGGGGTCAATTGTTTGGTAACATGATTGTATACTCAAATTCAAATTCTTTTACTTCGCACTCCCTACTATAACTAGTGACGACAAATACGACAGTATTTAGAGTGACAAGCGCGCATTATAATTATAATTTTGAAACCTGTAGAAACAAATTTCAGTTTTTTTTTAATAATTTAATAAAAAAACATTCCGGAAGCCATCTTGTTAAGCGTGAATAATGAAACATTGAAATTCGCGCAAAGCGTGAAGACATTTTGTTATACTTTCCATCCGGCAACACATTTTGAGTATCCAAAACTTTTGCCCAACCCCTACCAAATTATTTTTGAACACTCCCTTAATATCGAAATCTACAGTTATTATGAACTGTTTTCCTGCGAATGAAACAAATACAATTTCGGAATAAAAAATCTTTTTAAAAAAGACCCTTATTAATTGCTGCTCCAAATATTGTCCGATGTGAATTTAACACCAAGCAGCCATTGAAGTTAGACACTTTTGGAGACAAACGCTTAATGTAAAGGACATGTGACGAGAAACATCATGGTGTGATTATATAAACATAGAGACATTGGTAGAGAAACACAAGATAGAAGTATTACATACATTATTTTATTATCATCAATAATTGTTTTCATAAATTGTCTAATATAAAATAATTGGCCATACTGCGTTATTTGTATATTTCAGGTGTGTGCATCACGTGCTATTGGTAAGAGATATACGCCAAAAGGTACATGATAGTATTGTATACATTTAAAGAATGAAGATACTGGCAATATCTGACGGAATGTTAAAATATTCTTTGCAAGTTTTTGAACATTGAACAATATATTTCCGATAAATTGTGAGGAAAGTATCTATAGGCCTATGTATTCTGTTTAAACTGGACAAACTATTTTGCTCTTTATCTCAAAATAAGCATCGTCGAAAGGATGAAGCCTACCTTATGAAGAACGTAAAGTACCAAGCAAATGCCCCCCGCGATGAATGCATGTCGTGGCAATACTTTGATAACAACAAAATATCGCCGTAAAAAAAGAGAAGAAAAAAAAAAAAAAATCAAGAAAGAAAGAAGAGAGCCGATGCTATCTTTACGCATGACCTTAACAGCTATTATTGTAATTTACAATTGGACATGTTTATTGATGTATACGTGATTTTTATGGTGGTGGCCTTGCTCAGCACTTTGACTACCATATTAGGCCAAAAAATAAAAAGGTTATGTTGTCCTCCACAACTTTCAGAGAGGAGGGGCGGGCGGGCGGATTAAAAAAAAAAAAAATTACCAGCGGAAGCTCAAAGTTCAGCCAACAAGAAGTTGAAATCACTCTAAGAGTCGCACATATATGTTATAAACACTTTATTTAATATTCAATGCCATTTAAACTGTTAACAAAAAAATCTGAAAAAAATCTGAAAAAAATCTGAAAAAAATCTGAAAAAAATCTGAAAAAAAAATCTGAAAAAAAAATCTGATTTTTAAAAAAAAAATATGAAAAAAAAAATATGAGCGGCCCTAAATCTGACGAGCGGGCAGTCGAAGACAACATAACAAAAGGACGAGATTCAAAGCGTCAATCAACGTCGGATAAGGATCAAATACGGAGATATGAGGATTTGGCCGAAAAATCTGAAGTTATGATAACATGAATAGATTTGTGTAGAGTGGGCTCAGGTCATCTGGGTGCTATGAGAAAGTACAGAGAATTTGGATGGTTTCCATTTAAAATATGAACATAAAGGTGTCAAAATGAAACTAAATTTCCCTCCCAAATATCTTATTTTTAAGATGAATAAAAAGATCAAGTGTCAATATCTTTGAGAGATTAAATACTCGTGACAATACTGGGATTACTTTTACTTGAGTGATTTCATTGACAAACAATTGAGAAAGTTTTTTGAAAGGAAGTCAAAATTGTCAGACTGCTCACCATACATTGGCTATAATAAGGTTGATTAATTATTCATGAGCTGTTTCCAATGGGAAATTAGTATGAGCAGTTGTTGTAGGATACATGAATTTATTAATGAGAAGAGGCTCAGCAACACATTTATTCAACGCATAGTCAAATATTGCACTCCAAATTTAATATTTGTGATGATTTTGACACCATAACCAGTGTCCTATTACTTTTGGTTGCTAGTGTACTTGTATCATGCTAACTCGATGAATTCCAATTTAAACAGATATTCACGCTTGATAGTTCTATCGCAATTACAGTGTCGTTCGTATGAAATAAAAAGCTTGCAGAGAGATGTATACAACTTATTTAAAAGTTATTCAATTGTGAATTCAATTATAGCACCCAAGTTTGATTTAAATTTCAAATACAATTGTATTAGAATAATGAGTATCTATATATAGAAACACAATAACATGAATGTTTCATTATTTTATGATCGTCAGTCATTGTTTTCAAAAATTGTCTAATATAATATAATATAATAATATAAAATAATTGGCTATACTGAGCATGCTCAGTTGTCGGCACTTTTAGGTTTGTGCGTCATCATGAAATTTGGATAAAATGTACACTTTGACTACATATAAAGAATTGAGATATTGGCAACATCTGACGGAATGTTAAACAAGTTTTAATTATACCAAATTCGAAAATTAATAAATATATTTCCTATATTGAGAAAGAAGCTATATAGGCCTATTCTGTTTCAGCTTTACAAATTAATTTGCTTTTTATCTCAAAATATTTTTTTTTGAAAAGATGTACCTTATGAAGTGACAATTGGTGCCTTTTGACAGAATAGAGGATAAAATGTAGGTCGTAGCTGTTTTGCTATTATACATTGGTCTGACGGAATGTTAACTAAGCTTTTTGATGATACCAAGTTTGTGAAAATTAAAGAATATATTACGTTATGAAGTGAAAATCGGTGCCCTTTGACAGAAAGTACCAAGCACGTTGTCCCCCGCGATGAATGCATGTCATGGTCAGTGACTTTGATTACAATATCGTCGTGGCGTCTAGGGCAACAAACATTTAATTAACTAGCCTTCATCAGGCTTCCAAAATTATTCAAAGATAAGGCAGTCCGAGATTATCCGTAGCAATCTGGCGTTTCTAACACGGAAATACCACCCTTCCACATCGAGCTGAATACAGCGTGCTAAGACAATTGACGTATGATTTACGAGCTAAGAGCTATGTAGCCGGGCGCACACGCCCTCATTCGAATTTCATTCTCCGACGATGGTATCTCAATGGCGACCACTACTGTTTTCATCGCCCGGGCTCAGGTATGTGGGCCTGTTGGCGTAATCACAAAAAACAAAAAACCTCCTTATAAATATTGCCACCTCAGCCAGTGTAAAGACCATCAAAGGAGTAGAGCTGGAAAATGTCTCCAATTTCAAATACTTGGAAGCCTACGTTCTAGACACATTCCAGGAATTCAAATGCAGGAAAGCGCAAGCAGGCGCGTAGCCAGCATTGTCATTCCGGGGGGGGGGGGGGGGGGGGGCAAACATCAATATCGTCCCTATTTTTAAGCATTTTCGTAAAAGGTTGCCCCAATTTTTTTCTAGTCACTTACCTCGTGAATTTCACGTAAGTGAAGGGGGGGGGGGGGGGGGGGGGGGGGGGGGGGGGGGGGTCAAAAAATTTCGCACAGTAAAAAGAAATCGCACAGTAAATGTACTACATGAACAATTTCTCGTCCCCATTTCTCTTCTCTTTCCCCTCTCCTTCCCCTTTCCCTTCTCTTTCTCCCTCTCCTTCCCCTTTCCCTTCTCTTTCTCCCTCTCCTCCCTTTCTCTTCTCTTTCTCCCTCTTCTTCCCCCTTCTTTCTCTCTTTTCTCCCCTTCTTCTCGTCCCCATTTTTCCGCTTCGCCGTCCCCATTGCCCCCACTGGCTACGCTACTGAGCACAAGCATGGGTTGCCTGCAATAAACTGCAGAAGATCTGGAAATCTGATCTCGAAAGTACGACAAAAATCAGATTCTTCAAAGCCTGCGTAGAAAGCATTTTGTTGTACGGCTCCGAAACATCTATCAGCAGGAAAATGGAAGACAGAATCAATGGATGTTATACTCAACTGTTACGTAGAATATTTGACATCAGTTGGAGGGATCACACCCCATCCCAAACAGCGTGGTATATGGCGATATTCCCCCTATAACATCAATAATCAGGCAGCGCCGTTTATGTTTCGCTGGCCACTGCATGCGAACAACCAACCAGCCTATCTCCCGTCTAATTTTCTGGACCCCTGGCTGGTGGGAAAGCTAACAGAGGCAGAAGACACATTCAGTATCCTGATACCGTCAAGAATGATATGGGTTTAGATCCTCCAGAGATCCGCCAACTCATGAATGACAGGAAAGTCTGGGCCCAGTACGTTGCGATTGCTTCCTCCGTTTCGTCCACGGACGACCAATGATGATGATGACTGTTTTCATCGCCCGGGCTCAGGTATGTGGGCCTGTTGGCGTAATCACACTAAAAATATAAATAAGCTTATTGGGTCCCTGGACTTTTATTTTATATTGCTTTAGACCGGACTGCTACCCGATTCAATATTAATTTTAGAAGCCTGATCAAGGCTGCTAGCATTTGACCTGAGACGAATAGCTAAGACGAATATACCTGTATATTCGTCTCAGATTTGACAAGCAATATAAAGAGCCTTAAAGTAGGTGGACTGGTCACCCAGAATACAAATCAATCGAGCTCACAGAAAAAAGAGGAAGAAAACAATAAGAAAAAGAAAGAAAGAAGAGAGACGATGATTTGTTTACACATGACCTTTACAGCTAGCGTTGTATTTTAAATTTGACATGTTTGTTGTTGTATACGTTATTTTTATGATGGTGGCCTTGATCAGCGCTTTGACCAAAACTACTGAGTATAAGGGCGAGATTCAAAGCGTCAATCAACGTCGGCTAGGGATCAAATCCGGAGATAGGAGGATTTGGCCTCGTGTCAATTTCTCTACAAAAGATAATTAGTTGAAATAACATGATTTTGTAGCAGATGAGCAGTGATTAAGAAATAGAAGGGTGTTGGACTGTCGGAAGTGTTTGGTATAATTTATGTCAATGTGGGTATAGTGAGACACGTGGAAGGAAAGCAAAGCAAGACATGTGTTTTATAGCCAATATTAAGCAATTGGGATGTACTTGATAGGCGTCGTAGAGGGCGCAGGCAGGATGAGTCGATCATAGATGTCCTTGTTAAGTGTTTTCTTTTCTCTACTCCTGATACAGATAGCTTCCTTTAGCCATCGACGGGTATCAGTAGCTTTAAAAACCCAATGAGCAGGAATCAGACATGTCAGTCTGATGAAGCTACCAGCGTAGTAGTGAAACGTCATTAAACAGTGAGTAACATCTTTCACTTCTTTTGGATTTGTACACCAAGAAAAATCAATATTATGTCTACAAACAATCCAGATGAATTTATTCAAAGATTTGTTCATATGCTGTTTTTAATCCTCAGACGATTTATAGTCTTTATTTATTACACACACATTTCTAGAGCTCCTCCTATTGTTCATTATCCATTGTTCGTCACGTCGATCATCTACGAATGCACTGCCGTGTCAAGAGGTCAAGATAATCGATGATCTTTCTTTTGTTCAACTGTGCACTACTAGAACAAACTGTGCGTTATTAGAATCCATTATTGAACGTTGCTAGTGGTAATCGATTTGTCACCTGTTTTGTGCACTGCCCTACCGCACCTTACGGCGCTTGAGGGCTGGTGCACGCATGCACTGTTACAGTAGCTCATCAATTATCCTTATCAATTCGTGAAAACCTCCCTGTGAATGAACGTTGAGACGAGCATATATGAAATGAATTTTTTCTATATCAAACAAATCACACTTGGTAATAATTAAGACACGCCCTTTTCTGTCATGCCACATATTGATGTGAAAAGATGTGTCTATGATTTTCATATAAAATGGTGTAATAGTCCATTGTAGAGAAATTCTTTCTATATCATCAAACCAATCACTACTTGTAATGAAGACATGTCCTTTTCTGTCATGCCACAATTGCGTGAGATGCGACTACAACTTTAATATAAAGATTGTATACGATGCAAGCAGTTCATTCATCTCCCGTCACTCCTGAAATCTTTTTAAAACTGCAATAATCAAAATGTATTTTAAGGTATTGTGGTGGTTTTGTCTGGGAGATTTGATGAGCATGGTGTGTATGATTCCTTTGCGTGTCTGCGAGGTACATTATAAACCTGGAGATGTGGTTATAGGAGGACTATTTCCCATCTATGATGCCTCGTCGTCATCATGTGAAGGCAAACATTGGGTTGATATCGTAAGTATGGTCGAAAGTATGACCTACGCCGTCGAATTGATCAACAACCGGATGGATATTCTACCCAATATCACCATTGGATACGAGATTCGACCCAACTGCGGAATGGAAGATCTCACCTTATGGTCTATGATCACCATGACGAGTTCATCCGGAGATGTAGAATACGAAAACGCGTGTCACAACTACAGTCGCGGAAATCAAGGTCAGGTCATCGGGGTCATAGGACCCAGTCGCAGCGCGAACAGTCTCCTGGCAGCACGATTTGGCGGCGTCTTCAATGTACCGATTGTATCATATTTTTCGACTACCGACGAGCTGAGTAATTCGGATCGGTTTCCATATTTTCTCCGCACCGTACCGTCAGATAAATTTCAGGCCGGCGCTATCGCAGACATTCTCCTGTTTTTCAATTGGAAGTACATAGCTCTGTTCTATTCTATAGATACCTACGGGGTTCACGGCGCGCGACATATTCAATTGTTCGCTGAGAATTTAGGAATTTGCATTCCTATCAACATGCCGGTGTCCAATGTGCCGTCTGCATCCGAGATCGATGACATTGCCGAGAAATTGCGCCAAAATGATAAAGTTAAAGTTATTGTTATATTCTCCCTACATTACCCTGCTTTAGCCGTTCTTCGCGCTGTGGCAGAATATAACATGAATCGGAAGTTGACTATCATCGGCAGTGATGGCTGGGGAGACGAGCAGATCTTTAGAACAGATAAGTTTGCTACAATTTTGCTTGGCGCCATTTTTGTTCGGCTCTCTGAAGTACCCGACGATGATTTTTACGAATATTATGAACGCCTACCTTTGAATCTACACTTTGCTAGCCAATGGTACAGGGATAGCTTGGAGCAAATATCAACATCTAATAACTGTGATAGTACCGAGGACTGTCCGATTCCAAAACCATACTTTGAGAGGCATGCTATTAATGGTGTGTATGTGTTTGCACATGCCTTAGATTCAATCCTCAAAGAAGAATGCTTTGGAATCATCGACAGTGCCATGTGTGAGCAGATCCATCATGGTCCAACCTTGCTCAAGCATATGCTTAATGTATCTTTTCCGACACCAGGAGGAGGTAGATTCAAATTTGACGAAAATGGTGACACGTCCGGCAAGTATATCTATAAAAACTTTCAAAGATCCGGTGACAATTATGGTATGATAGACGTTGGCACATGGGATTCAAACAAAGATATTGGTCTCGTCATAGAAGAGACTAACCTACAATGGGTGATATCTGGATCTGAAACACCTACTTCATTATGCATTGAGGACTGCTCACCAGGCTTTATTCCCATACCGCTGAAGACCAAGTGTTGTTGGGGATGCCAGCAATGTCCAGATCACTCCATTGTAGTCAATGGAACACATTGCGGTGACTGCTCTGAAACCAATTGGCCAAATTCTAATTTCACCATATGTGAACCTATCGTTCCAACGCACCTCTATTTGACTCATCCGGTGGTCCTGTGCACTCTGGTTGCGGCTCTCCTGGGACTTCTCCTTGTTGGATTCGTGGCGTTTGGACTTTGGCATCATAGATCGCATATCTTGATCAAATCTTCAAGTGTTGAGTTAGGTTATGTGAATATCGTTGGGTTGGCGTGTGCCTGTACGACAGCCTGTCTGGTAGACTTGTATCCAACAATCGGCTCCTGTATTTTATCAGAAATATTGATTTCTACCAGTGCTTGTCTTATCTACACCCCGATCATGTTGAAGGTCAGTCGTATCTGGAGGATCTTCCAAGCCAGATCTGCGAGATCATTACGTTTTACAAGTCCAAGGGGACAACTTGCCATTGTAAGCGGCATACTCGTCATACAAGTAAGTATTAACCCTTTCCACGCGGAAATGCATTAAAATAAGTACAAACATGCCTAGTATTGGTTCATTAATCCTTGAGATAGACTTTGGAAGTTGGGAAAGGTTTCTGCAAAATCTGTTTCATATGGTAAAACTAATAGCCGCGTGGAAATTATTAAGAATAAAAGTACCATAGTGTAAAAAAAGAATAATTACGTGAAGATTAAGAATTGTATTTCACATACAGCTGTATAAGAAAACATATTGTTGGAGCGCGGTTTTTGACCGTTTGCGCAACATGTTTGCCGTCTCAATCAAAATTTTGATATCCTGAAAATATGAGATCAAGCCGATGAAAATTAAGAAAATTTTGTACTTTGTGTAAACCATGTCATTTACTGGTTTGTACAACGGGAATTCACACAGTAATAGTCGAGTAACATGAAAGTGCTCGACTTGTAACTCAATGAACCATCCACAGTGGGTTCGAGAACTGTTTAACAAAACATTTTTTAATTTGCACAGAATATGCATGCATCTGTTTTGCGGATTTTTTAAATGGATTACCAAACTAAACTTTGCTATTGACTGATAGATTATTTAGTCTGTTGTCAATTATTACAACGTATTGAAACTTAAACCATGTTATTTACTGGTCTGTTCATGTAGATCCCATTGTACAAACCAGTAAATGACATGGTTTACGCAAAGTACGCTAGTTTTCTTATTTTGCATCGGATTGATCTTATATATAGGGAGAGCGTGTTGGCGCAGCGGTAGATACCCTCGCTTTGCACCAATGAATCCCGGGTTCGAAATCTGTGCTCGGTCGGGCTTTATGTGCATTTGGTTTATCACGATCCATACACGCTCTCGCAGGTTTTCTCCGGGATCTCCGGTTTCCTCCTGCTTTCAAAATCTGTGATTAGTTGTTTCGGTTATCAAAAACTTCCTTGACCCAATGGTATTTGGGGAGCTGCATTGAAAAATGGTGGATGTTACAATCTAAGTGCGGATAGGTTTGCGCTAGAAATTGGCAGCACCCTAGTTGATGCGACCTGATTCTGATGATTCAACAGCAGCGAAATTACAGCGCTTTGATCACTTTGGAAAGGCGCTATATAAATACTAATTATTATTATTATTAATAATGATAAAATAATAATAATGATGGCAGCTTATAATGCGCCAACATTCAACAAAATTGTTGCCCCAGGCGCATCGACACAACATTGCAAAACAAAATTAGTACAAAAATCTGAATGAAGGAAAACCGTCATCACTTCAACACAACAACAACAAAAATGGTAGCGTTGACATGGTTGAACTAATGACAATCCTCGCTCACAATGTGAACAACGCCACAAATAATAACATACACATCAAGAACATAAAAAATTCACAAAAACATTAATCAAAGAAATCACTCTCAGATTTCATAATTAAAGTCTTTAACAATGTTTTGAATGAATCCACAGATTCTGCAGTTTTTACAGACTCCGAAAGCTTATTCCATAAGCGAGGTGCAGCACATAAAAAGAACGTGATCCACAGGATTTTGCAAATCGCGGTTCAGTGAAAAGTATTTTGCTGTTCGAACGCAATTGTCTATCTTGCTTGTATGGAGTTAGAAGATTTGAGATATACAATGGTGACATATTAATAGTTGATTTATAAACATAAATAAGTATTTTGAAGATAATTCTGTCCTTTATTGGAAGCCAATGTAGATCTCTTAGAACTGGTGTGATATGCTCAGTTCGTTTGGTGCGTGTGATCTTCAGGATATCATAATAATTAATTGGGCTTAACATTGAGACTAAAATGGTCATGGTCCTATGATTATAATAATATTTGCACCGTCATGAAACAGAGTCCTACTTTTTTTGAGTCACCCTGTGGTGCGTATTTGCGTTATATAATCATTTACAAGGCCCATTTTTCGCCCTGGTTTTTGAGAAAAACTGACCTTACTACCCCCGGATGTAGTGCGTATTTGCGTTATATAATCATTTACAAGGACCATTTTTCGCCCGGGTTTTTGAGAAAACATGCCCTTACCCTTCGCCCCTCCCTAAAGTTTCCTGAGCCGCGTCGAAAGTGTTAAAGAAGTATATGAAATGAGATAAAATTAGCGTCTCAACAATACCGTTGGATCCTGGCTCAGTAATCGGGGAATTATATATCAGAAGCAAGGGGACACGGGTCTTGTAAAAATGAAACAAAGGCTATCAAACTCGGACTTAGTCGTCGCATAAGGTGGTAAACGATGGAAAGGTTATTTAAAGAATCGAATTATTTTCTATCTTAAAGTAAAATTCAATTTCTCTTTGAAGGTCAACCTTATAACATTGATTGATGAAATCAATATCCACCCGTATAACAAGGATATAACGAAAATAGCAATTGAAAATCAACGTATCACTTAAGCGACACAATCCATACATATAATACTCAAAATGTTGAAGGTGAAAGGTATTCTAAACTATCCATCGGTAGTTTGCCATGTGTTTAAACTCACCGACCAAAAAGGTGACTTGCCATTAGGTCAAAACCCATTTGGTCTAAATACCCATTTAGTCTAATACCAACTGTACAACTGTGCACAGACTTGGTAAAAGTCTATTAATATTTTTCCAGCCATGCACGCAAACAATAGAAGCAATCTTCAAGGACATGCTCACGTTGAGGGACCAATGTTTTGAAATCCGCGCTACAAGAAACTTGAAAGGCCATTCAGCAGAGTGCAATCAAGGGTTTTAAGCATAATAGTGTATGTTACTTTAGGTGACCGTGTGCTGACATGCAAGCCTGTACATTATAAAGGCCTGTACTAAGTCTAAATAGTCAAGGCTATACAAGCAAGTAGCCAGTAGCTGGTTGGATTAGCGTGTATAGATAATCAAGTATTAGCCAATCCGAAATCAAGTTTAATAAGAAATGTAACAATAACAAGAGACAGTTTCAATGTAGACTCGATATAGTCTATTAATATTTCGACTTCCCACTAACTGGTGACTTTTAAATGTCAAATCAGAAGAGAAAAAAGGTTTAAAAAAAGTCTATAACGCTATTGTCGCAATTGTACTACATGTAGTATTTACTAAGTATGTATATACACTGTAAAAAATTGACCGTAAATTTTACGGTAAAATACCTGGCAGCTAGGTTGCCAACATATTACCGTTAATTTTACGGTTGACCGTAATTAAAAAAAATTACGGTCAACCGTAAAAATTACGGTAAAATGTTGGCAACCCAGCTGCCAGGTATTTTACCGTAAAATTTACGGTTGACCGTAAAAAATCTTATTACGGTCAACCGTAAAATTAACGGTAATATGTTGGCAACCTAGCTGCCAGGTATTTTACCGTAAAATGTACGGTTCACTGTAGGACTTGTTTACGCTTACCGTGAAAATTACGGTACCTGACCAGTAATTTGTCAATGTTTACCATAGGTTTTTCTGAGGCTAACCATGTGGCATATTTGCCACATGGTCATACTTTAGCATCCGCCACATCATTCATACATGGGCATAGGCCTACGTGGCATAGGGCCAATGTGTTCAAGTAATATGTTGCCATATTACTGGACTGACTGCAGTAAAGCTTACATGCATGCACTGCACATTAGAACGACAAATAGTTGGGTTGGGCATGATCGTCTGCTATACTATATCGTATTCGTTTCACTGCTGTTGTATTTTGTAATTTAAATTATCTAATCACAATGATTTGTTATATATTTCAAACATTAACAAAAATATTTTGACAAAGTATGATTAGCTCTGAAAATAAAAGCAATATTGTTTAACCAAAGAAAGGAGTGATCACAAAGGCTCAGAACATTAAGTGGATACAATCTATAATCAACTCCTATTTTGTCGATGGCGGCAAAATCCAAAATACGGTAAATTACCGTATTATGGAGATGATTCATCATGATTGGCGTGAAATACGGGCTGTCCGACGTAAATATTACGGTGAACCGTAATTTTTTCATGTAGCAGTCATTTTAACGTAAAATGTACGGTACTCTACCGTAAAAAAACGGTAATCTTTTACAGTGTACATATCATTCCTGCGTTATAAAAGAAACAATAGGGTCATGTGTTATAAGCTCGCCTCCTTTCGCGTTACACACGGATTTTGGCTTTCACGACATGATTTTAACTTTACACATTTATATTTGCTTGTATACCCCCCTGAGGTAGTAAAAGTATACATTTTCTGAAGGGAAATTGCATGAGGAAACCAAATATGCCATTGGAATTATAGTACGACCATGAACTAAAATGGTATGATCGGAAATGTTCGGGAAAATATCAGAGTTTTTAATTTTTAATTCGAGATCCATATCTTTTTTATACCTACCCCTATCATTATTTACTATACATATTTGAATTCCTCATGAAATTACCCATTAGATGATATATAATTGTCAAAGTTACTACGTCGGTATGGTAATTATACCGGTTAGTGAATATCTCCAATTTTTATTTTATATATTTTTAGAATTTTTAAAAATATTTGTTTAAGGATGAACCCTTCCCTGATATAAACTGCATTTCTGAATTCCTCTAGTTAAAAGCTTTCCAAAAATGTATACTTTTGCTATCATAGCTTGAAAACTTTTTCTGTTATAGTCATTTTATAAATCCGGTAAATTGAGGCTGATTATTCATGTTTACTGTGTAGCGAATAGGAAGAAAGCTGATGTTCATGGCCTTATCCATAATTAATTAGTTGTTACAAATAGTTGACAAGTCTGTTGAACCACATACTTAAAGACAACTAATTATCCTTAAAATGGGACCAGAATGGTGTTTGTAACATTAGGAGATGACTAGTTATTGTAAAAAGAACAAAACATGGGATTATCCCCATTGAGTTTGTACAGGCGGCACCCCTTCCAGACACCACCCCTTCCAGCACCACCCCTGGTCCCCAAACATCAAACAGCTGTATCTCCCATTCTGTATTAGCTATACCAATGCCATTTTGCAGGCAGATAGCTTGTTATTGGGGCCTTAAAATGATACCAAATTTGTTGAGATAGCTTTTGTGGTTTTAAAAATATTTGAGGAAAATGACAGCATGAAACTAAAAAATGTAACGGCACCACCCTATTGGGAGGCGAGTTCATAACGCGTGACCATAGTGAGATTTGTCAAACCCCTTATTACTATAATACCTAATAGCACATACACAGCCAGCCCAGAGTTCCACAAATTCCACTTATAGTACAGCTTCATAGTGCTATAAATTTGACATCGTAAATAACCTGATTAATTACAGCTTTGTTATTATTACCCAACTTGGTGTGTGGGGTGTGTTTAGTGGGTGATTGTGTGTCTTTATCAGTGTTGCTTGAATCCAAACTTTTAAGTTCTATTAGTATCCTAATGTGCAGGGGTGTGATCAGCAGAGTTTTGCCACATAAATCATAACTTTGACTATCTGTGTACTAGTACTGCCGATGAGTGCTATTAATGACTTATAGCAATCGGCGCCTCGTGCTATAAGTCATACTAACAATGTTGACCCATATCTTAGTATTGTAGCCTATCCGGGTTCCTTTTTCAAAGAAAAAATGATGATATTTGTGCTTTTCAGATAATTAAAAGTTCCTTCAAAATTAGATTTGGGCTACACCCGGCTACTTTGCAATAACATTTAGGTGCCCAGAGAGGCTCGTGTAGTCGCGGACCGATGCAAAACTGGAAAAATTGAATTCAATTTTAAATTGAAACAATATTTAGTGTTAACTAGTGGCTTTTAGCCCATGACGTGGCTTTTAGCCCATGACGTAAACAATGTTGTAGGGGACTATAAACGGCGGCGGCGAACGTGACAAGGGAGGGGTGGGCGTGTGAAAGGAAGTATGCAGAACTTGAATTCAAAATCTTTTGAAAGATTATTTCTGTCAACTCCACGTGTCAGCGGCGAATAGAGCGGGTGAGGAAGTAAGCAGAACTTGAATTCAATTTTTTTTGAAAATATTATTTTTGTCAACTCCACGCGAATAGAGCGGCGTGGGGTGCGGAAGTAAGCAGAACTTGAATTCAAAATGTTTGAAAAATTATTTTTGTCAATACCAAGAGTCGGCGAACGTAGCGGGGGGGGGGGGGGGGGGGGGGGGTGCGGTAGTATGCAAAACTTAAATTCAACTTCAAATATTTGGTATGATAATTATAACAATTCCACGCGTCTCAGAATTATAGATGACTTTTAATTACATATTTGATCATTTTAGACCCCGCGGCCGTACAGAGGAGGAGAGGGGGGGGGGGGGGGGGGGGGGGGGGGGGGAGAAATTAGGCAGAACTTGAATTATTTAAAAAAAAATAAACCTTAAATCGTTTAAAATTATATTTGTTGTTAATTAAACCCTCATATTTCTGCCATTTCGATAATAAAACATGTTAAACTTTAAATCGTTTAAAGCAATCATTGGTGTATGGCACGTGTCCGAGAAGTGACAATGTCACAGGATCTTACATTAAAAGACAGTGGTGTGGAGAAGATGTGCTTTTATACAGAGCTCTATGGAGGAAGATTTACATAATCGTCGATATCTCGAAAAGAAAATCATTAATCACACATTATTTTTGTTCATATTAACTTTTTTGGGCAGTGTATATAGGAATCTATTCTTTAAAAAAAAAACAGAATAAAAAGACAAACATTATATATAGTTATAATCCTTCAATTAGTCCTACTTTGCTGAATGTCAAATTGACTGGAATTTAATTGAATTTCATGTCACACCACACCCATCGCGATCCTTAAATCCACCATCCCCGTCGACACACCCCACCCACCCCAACCCACACACAAACCTCAATAACCCCCGCCCCCATACACGTAACTCACCTCCTTAACCTTAACCCATCCCCCAGCACAAAGACTAACAACACGCCTAACCAGTGAATGTCTTTCGCAGTAGGTAGGTTTCTGCCGGTCCGTGGCAACTATTTTTGGTGTTTTTTTCTCCGTTTTGACATTCACTTAGCATCAAAATGTGATAGGCGTAACAAAAATCGACATAATTGAATTTACAAAGAAAATATCGCCTGTTTTTAGAACTTCGACTGAAATTTCAAGCTACAAACTAACTATACACCACAGAGCTCAGAGCTCTGCGTAATTGTTGGACGTGCTTTTCAATGGGAACGAACTGTGCCGCTTGGATGATGCTACAACGAGGTTAGCGTTTATTCCGTATAGAACAACACTCAGAGCTGGGTGCTGATTGGTTCCAACAAAATACGCACATCCCCGACCTCATAGAGCGAATTGATGATAATAGTTAGCACAGCCTCATGATAATATTGTTATCACTACCCATTATTTATGATTTTCGCTTTTTCGACTGAAATTTCAAGGTAAAACTAAGTAATAGAACTTCGACGTAAATTTCAAGCTACAAACTAAGTATAGAGCGGAATGATGATAATAGTTACTAGTTAGCAAGGGCAAGTATTAACAGGTAGCACAGCCTCATGATAATTGTTATCACTACCCATTATTTGTGATTTTCGCTTTTTCGACTGAAATTTCAAGGTAAAACTAAGTAATAACAAGAGACAGTTTCATTGCAGACTCGATATAGTCTATCAACATTTCGACTTTAGTATGCAGAACTTAAATTCAACTTCAAATATTTGGTAAGGATCATTATATCAATTCCACGCGTCTCAGAATTGGAGATGACTTTTTAATTACATATTTGAACATTTTAGACCCCGCGCCGTACGGAGGAGGGGTGGGTGGGGTGGGTGGGGGGGGGGGGGGGGGGGGGGGGGGGGGGGTTGGCGGAAGTAGGCAGAACTTGAATTCATTTATAAAAAAACACCTTAAATCGTTTAAAATTATATTTGTTGTTACTTTTAAAATAACATGTTACTCCGAATTCTGATCCTACTAGCGAAAATTAAACCCTCATATTTCTGCCATTTCTATAATAAAACATGTTAAACTTTAAATCGTTTAAAGCAATCATTGGTGTCTATGGCACGTGTCCGAGAAGTGACAATGTCGCAGGATCTTGCATTAACTCGAAAAGAAAATAATTAATCACACATTATTTTTTTTCATATTAACTTTTTTGGGCAGTGTATATAGGAATCTTTTCTTTAAAAAAAACGACACAAAAGACACAAAAAAGGACCTATAATTTTAATTTCTCCGTTTTGACACTCACTTGTCATCAAAATGTGATAGGCGTAACAAAAATGGACTTAATTGAGTTTACAATGAAAATATCGCCTGTTCAATGCTGATAATCATACAAGGACACATAAGGCTAAAGCTGTTTTGATTATATATGATAAACATACTTAGGATTGAAATATTCATAGTTGTAAAACACTCAGGAGGCACTATATTTATAATTTAATATTTGGTAATTTATGCTTTGTTTCACTGTAGTAGCTTCATGGTCTATGTAAAAAATGTCTCTCAATTTTAGGGTTAATGGTACCTAAAAGGAAAAAGATAAAAATAGGAAAACAAGAAAAGATTAAGATAAGAGAAAAAAGAGAAATAACAAAATAACAAAAGATAAAAGTAGAAAAGAAAAAAGAGTGATTTTTCAAATATTAAAGAAGAAAAAGAAGAAAAATATTGAAGAAAAAAATTCACAAGAAAATGAAGAAAAAAAAGAAGAAAGAAAAAAGAAAACAGGGAAAAATGGCAAAATATTGAAGAAAAAACCCCTACCATTCTTACTTCACATTCCAGAAAATGATTACAAAACATGCCTCTTTCTCTTAGACCACCCCATTCCATTTTACTGGAATTTTTATATAAAACCAAACGTCATTACTAAGGAATTTAAAGTAAAGTATTTCACGTTAAACAATGCACGCTAAAATATATTGGGCAAAAGGCTGCTGCTGCTATGAATTTAGTAGCAGCGGAGGGTGCAATTTAAAGCTATATTTTAAGCTGCATATGAAGCAACTATATTAAAAATAGTAATAAACAAGTAGAGATGATGTTGTACGATGTATAAGAAATTATTTATTAACCCGACGTTTCGACCATTCGGTCTTTATCAAGGTAAAAATAGGACGTTTTTAAGAAAAGTTGCAAACAATAGCGATAATAGGTCTATGTATTCTAAATTGTTTAAATCAGGTTTGCTGATTTTTCGTGAGCAAAAAAAAGTAAATTATTCTAAAAAATATTCTTCAACACTACTGCGTTTCAGTATGGACGATTCTATGATCGTCACCATCTGATTTTTAGTTTTTATCACAAACTAACCGAAACATAGGCGATTGAGGGGGAAAACGCGGTCTTTATAATATGCCTCTTTATATGGATGACCATGCTAATATTATGGGGATGGTTATTTCTTCACCTTTTTTGTTTAATATAATAATATCAGCAAAGCTTTTATCAAAGTGCATACATCTTAAGCTAACACCTCGACCAATAAAAACACTATAATTAAAAACCTGCTCAATGGACCGTGAATCCGTGATCCTCTAATCATGGTTGTTTGGAGCTTCACATCCGTATCGAATATAGCCAGTTACCGTAGCAATTTTGCCAAATGTATCGGTTGCCATGGTAACGAGGGACGCCAGTTTTCAGCAAGCGCCATGGATAACTCGAGCAATGTAATACAATTTTATTTGCAAGACAAAATTCGGGAGAAATTGTTGTTTTAAGTTTAGTACATAGGCTATTCATCAATGTCTCTTGCTCATATTTCTAATATTGTTCGTTCTGCTTCATTTCATATCAGAAACATTAGTAGAATAAGAAAGAACTTCAATCCTTATGCCACTGAACAAATTGTTCACAGTTTTGTAACCTCCCGGCTTGATATGGGCAACTCCCTCCTGTTTGGCCTTCCTCAAGATCAGATTGCACGTTTTCAGCGTATTCAGAACAACGCTGCGCGCTTCTTGGTCACTCTAACTAGGAAAAGATCTCTACGGTGGCTCTGAAGGGACATGCCGTGATAACGTCATGCCGTGATAACGTGATAAATGTCGTGTTAAATACCGCGATAAATGTCGTGAAGACGTGATAAATGACACGATAATGCATGTGATGCCATGATGACATGATACTTTACGTGATAAAGGACGTAATAGATGCCGTGATGTTGTAATAAGTACCGCCATAATGACCATTGTTTTTAAAGGAGGTGTCCCGCAAGCATAAAAGTGTGCATTATATGTTAGAAAAATAACTATCGAGCCCAACTTTTGTAATCATATAGCACAAAACACCACACTTATGACAAAACAAATAAAAACCGTAATCTCTCAACATGCACTTTTTAAAATTCGCGGCGATCGAAAGTCCCAGTGTCGATGATGTCATAGTTATACAATGCACATGCGCAATTTTAGCACCGATACCCATGACGTCATCGACACCGGGACTTTCGATCGCCGCGAATTTAAAAATTGAATATTGAGTGATGGCAGTTTTTATTCATTTTTGTGACTAGTATGGTGTTTTGTTCTTTATAATTACGAAATTTCGGCTCGATAATTATTTTTCTAACAAATAATGCTCAATGTTGTGCTTGCGGGGCCCTTCCTTTAAGGCTTTAAATGATATGGCTGGCACCACAGTATATCACATGTCTTCTTGGAACCATACCTCCATCGACGAGTCACTTCTGCGTGAACCTCGTTCCAAACACTCTGGGGGGGGGGGGGGGGGGGGGGGGGGGAGGGCGGCAGACCATTTTCAATTGCAACGCCACGTCTTTGGAACGCCTTACCCATTCATGTTAGATCAAGCACATCCCTGGCACAGTTCCAGACGTCTCTAAAATCTCATTTGACACAGGATACTTTTTTGCCATATTACATTGTATTTATTTATTTTTTCAATTTGGTATCAATCCGGTTAATCAATCGGATTGAGATCAATCCGATGAAAAATAAGAAGACTAGCGTACTTTGTGTAAACCATGTAATTTACTGGTTTGTACAGAATATGCATGAATCTGTTTGCGGATTTTTTTAGCCAGTATTGATTTGTGCCAGAATTAAATGGATTACCAAACTAAACTTTGCTATTGACTGATAGATCATTTACTACATGTATGTTGATAATTATTATAACGTATTGAAACGTAAACCATGTTATTTACTGGTCTTATAATGTACATGTAGATCCCATCCCATTGTACAAACCAGGAAATGACATGGTTCACGCAAAGTACGCTAGTTTTCAGATTTTGCATCGGATTGATCTTATATTTTCAGGATATCATAATAATTGATTGGGCTTTACATCGAGACTATTAAAATGGTCATGGTCCAATGATACATCGTCATGAAACAGAGTCCTAATTTTTTTTGATACACCCTGTATAGTGACTCAAAAGTGACTATACCTTTATGATACGTCATTTATACGGAAGAAATAAACCAAAATATAAAAATGAAAAATTATCTACATGGAAAACGCATTTACAATTATTTTATTTTCAAAGTTACCGTACTCACTTACTCACTTACACGTGCATTGCCAATGTAGGTTAGAACCATGAACTATTGCTTCTATATTATTTTGAGGTAGATTCCACTGATGGTAAGTATACATACTAGTAAAGAACGATTGCATAACCCTAACCCTACCATATACCACAATATACCACGACTGGACACGTTGGTTTTTGGTCGATTTTCCACGTTGAAAAAAAAAATTCTGAAAAAGTGGGGGGTAGAGTTAGGGTTAAAGAATTGATATCCGAGGGAATTCAGTGAGAGTAATGGGTGACAAGGGTCGCATTATGACGCGTCTGCGCGTCCTAGACCTCTCACTTTCGAATAGTGACGCGTCAGATTTCAAATTGGAAAGCCTTGCGGGTCCCGATCAAAATTGAAGGGACCCCTCACATTTGACGATGTATGGAAATGGAAACCTTAAGAAATTCTGTAAATTACATATCCATCCTTTGCTCACAATATAAATTCAATAAAACTGTCCTCATCATCGATCATACCCGTCGACCCCTAACTAACCAAACCATGTGGCCTCTAATTTGCCTAAGTCAGTTTCGTCCATTTTCAAATACCAATACTTCGGGACCTCTCATTTTCTTGAGGGACCCCTTAAATTTGTTTTTTTATGTTAACTTGAGTAATGTTTCAATTCAAGAATAGACATGTCTGGTGAAGAAGCCAATTTTGAGACATGTCTCCAGTAAAACACGAGTTACGTCTCTATGCAAGACATGTCCCGCAAAGAAGTATCTCCATGCAAGACATGTCTAAAATGTAAGACATATCTATTGAAGCCAATTTTGAGACATATCTTGAGTTTGTGTCTCTGGCAAGACTTGACTTTCCTGAAGACGTGTCTCATACATGTCTCAATTGCCCTATGCGTCTTGGCTCGTGTCTTCAGCCAAATATTTGTAAATGTTTTTATATTGTTTAAGACACGTTTATTTGCAAGACATGACTTCAAAAAGTCGCCAATACACCATTTTACAATGTACTGGTCAAATTACTGTAAAACAACTTAATTTCGCAGGCAATTTAATTTTGCTATATACGAGATCCATATCGCCAAATTAAATTGCCGCCAATTATATAATTTATAATGGTTATATATAATAGGAAGATGATACAAATTAGTGAAAACAAATTGCAGCAAAAAGATAACTAAATGCTAATTCGCTAAATTAATTTGCTGTGAAATAATGATGAATAGTGATGAATAAAGCCATACATCTTTGTTTCCACAACAACTTGGATGGTAATCTGCAGCACTTTCTTAAAAAGTCACGAAATCTATATATTTACTGACCGCTTGATATCCGCCTCGGGATGACACAGGATGCCTGAAACGGCGGCTGTATTACGGTTGTACCATGTCCTCCTGTTGATGCTACCATTGATAGCACCCAATTATTTTAGTTTCAACATTTCAAAATAAGTCTATTTACCGAATGAAAAACGAGATCCGTTTTCAGCTCCGAATGGTATATGAGAAAGACGAGCCCCGTAAAAGTGTAGCACAGAAGCACAGACCGCTGACCCAATCTATCTCAGTAAGCCAAACGGGAAACGGGATCGGAACAAGACTTATTTTAAAATCAACCTACTTGGTACGGAACAAAAAAGCGAATGATAAAAATAGGGAGGGGAGACGAGCAGAAACATATAAACAAAGGAGTGAGTTCGCGGGCTCCCGGAAGTGGAACGAGAGTGGTCGAAAGGTTGCTACGGGAGACCAACAAACTATAGCAAACACAATTTCCGCTTCAATGGCTAAAGGAGTTTCAAACGTCACATTTTCAATTACTACACGGGAGGAAAATGGGTGTGTGCGAGGTTCACCCCGTGTGTGACAATATTATTAACCAGGATTGACGGGCAATCGATCACACTGTGCAGCCGTGTACACTACCCTGCGCTGGGCGTACACTTAGTGAGCGGGATATTTGATTCCGAACATAAAGGGCATTATGTGCTTGTTAACAATTGGTATTTTCTTCCGCGTAGTGTATTGAAAATGTGACTTTTGAAAACTAATTTTCTATAAATGGTGCTAATTATGGTTTATCTTTGTTGTTAGGTGTTATGTTTGGTATCAAAATGTGCCTAAAAGATTCATCCAAATGTCTATCTAGCCTGTTTGGTAAACAAATAATCGAAAGTTACTTGAAATGACCTAAACAAAGTGTACGACTTTCTTTTGTTGAGCACTTTAGTATGTTGTTACATCTCCAACGAAATGGAGCCAAATTCTTTGATTGACTCATGTACATGTAGACCCCACAGGCATAGAACTTGAATTTGAAAAGACATTCAGGGTCTGTGGTGACTTATTATATATAGAAAATAGCTTAATTTGGATACGACACTTTGGGTTGGACTTCCATGGTTGGACAAAATCAATTTGGTGAATTTATAGTAGCGTAGCTATAAGTGCTAGTAGCTAGGTACTTAGTATTTCATATTGGGGGGGGGGGGGGGGGGAAGAAATAAAAGTAAGCCTGCAAGACTTTGGTGGACTAAACAAATGCACCCGTACCCGCGTAAATTGAACTAACTAAACAATGCCGTATGACCAAATGGGTGTTAGACCTTTTGGATATTAGACCAACTGGGTATTAGACCTATTGGGTATTAGACATATTGGCTATTACTATTAGACCAACCTGGCATTAGACCAACTTGTTATTATACCAAATTGGTTTAGACCATACTGGGTTAGACAAAATGGGTTTAGACAAAATGACTATAGTATTAGAACAAACGGGTTTTAGACCATTTTGGTATTAGACATTTTGGTTATTAGACACATTGGAATTCGACTATATGGGTTTAGACCAATTTCGATTAGACCTTTTGGCAATATACCAAATGGGTTTAGACCATATGGCAATAGACCGTTCGCTTGCTCGCTGTAGGGCCTACGTAATATTCATAGGCTCTAGAATTTTTTCGGGGGACGAGGTTGATTAGCGGGACGGTAGTTAAAATTCTCACATGTTTGGTATAGATTGGGTGACAGGTGACGTCACACCGGGCATTTGGCCAGCAGTTACCATTGTTCTTTGCCCGGCGGTTTGCGTGCGCATCCTGTTTTGTTTAGGACCCGTGCTTTTAAAACTCGCGCCAAAGCATTATAAAGGGCAATAAGGCATAGCGGACAGTGTTGTGGTCATGTGCTGTTCACTCAAGCATGTATCGACAGTCCAGTCCCTTCGACCGTTGCGTTTGTTGATAAACATTGCTGTCACCCCATCTCAGTCAGTACGCAGGTATCGTTTTTAATGAGTGACCTCGCCGATTTCTAACCCACGCAAAGATCGATTTCAGGATGTCAACCTTGCGCTAAAACATTAAGGGAAGTTTGTTTTCCCTGAATTAATTGAGGTAGGGTTAGCTGGCAGCCATGATGGCGAAGTAGGTGGATTGTTCGTAATTTTCTCTATAATATGATGCCAAATCTGACACAATTGGTCCACAAACAGTGATTTTATCGCTAATTTTAGAATTTAACACCTTTCGTGACTTTGCTTCTTGTATCTATTCACTTGACCGGACTAAAATGCGTACGATATTTTAAGAGCAATTTCCGTACTAACGGAATCTTAAGCTTTAATGTCATATCAAAAACATTGATGCCCGACTTCTTTTTTGATAAGAAAAACCGAGTTTGATTTTCACCGATTTTCGGTCAGAAAACGAAACTTTACGATCCCCCGTTAGGCCTCGCCAACTTGATTTTTAGCCTCCCGTAACACGCCCGCGTTTCATTTTCATGCCCGCGTTTGAATTCATTATTGAAATTTTGGGAAAAAAATACCGTTTTTCCAATGAAAACGTCCGAATTCATGCATTTTGTGGGATGAAATTGTGAAATGTTTATTCATTTTGACCAGAATAGCCTTTCTGTAAAAAAAATAATATGATATTGTATAGTGCAGAAAGATCGATTTCGAACCCCGGACCTCTCGCTCCCAGAGCGAGCTCTCTACCATCTGAGCTATCTAGCAAATCTGGATATTATCGTGAGATTTAAACATTTGATCAACAACCCGTCGACGCTACAAAATGAATTTAGATCGAGACAAGATTCGAGGAGCTATTTTATAAGCATTCACTTGACCGGACTAAATAATTTTATAAAATTGTAAGCATGTTTCTAGTTACAAAAGACTATGAATATTATGATACGATGGATAAAATTGATGCCTAATTCTTCAGAAGCGACTTTTTTACCATGAATTTGGCTTTAGTTTCTTCAAGTTTTTCTTGAATTCGGGTTTGTCGGATTGCAATAATTTGCACCGAAAATACAACATGTCATGAAGTTCACAGAAAATATTAGATAATATTATTTGCATAATATGCCTTTTTACTATACAATTTCATGGCCAATGTGTTTGAAATGTGTGATTATAATCATGAAAAGAGCTCATTTACATCGTGCTATTACGAGGTCAACTATGACTGCGAAGCGGTTTCGCTACGGGTGAGTACTTCCGGGTCGCTTTGCTGGGTTAGAAAAGGAACGACTTTTGATGATGATGCGAACTGACTGATCTATACTATCGTCAGCCTGCTTCGATAATTGCCTAACTCATTTTTTCTAGTTCTTAGAAAACAACAAAAGTATGAAACCTGTTACTTGTGTACCTGTTACTCATTTTGCATTATGGATATTCATTATGTGGAATGACGCTTGTATTGTTGATGTTAGGCTTGTATTGTTGATGTGACTTGGATTAGTGCATCCATGCACGCCAATTGAGGATTGGCGTGCACGGATGCACTAATCCAAGTCATATAGAAACAGTTGAACACAGCCATACAATATTTTGATTAATTCCATGGATTTGTCAATGCAAATTCAATAATGCAAAATGAGTAACATGTTGGAGTGGTCTGGTGGCTCTTTTAAAACAAAGCTCTTCATTTATCAACACTTTTGATTGGTCAATGACTTAGGTATTATAACAGCATGTGCATAATGTAATGAAGTCATGATTTATGCAAAAAACTCAATTTTGCTGAAAAGTGAGTTAGGCAATTATCGAAGCAGGCTGACGCTATAGTACTAAACTGCTCACAAAAAGTATCGAAACACTTAGAAATGATCCAATATATATATAACGGCTCGTAAAGGTATGCATTAATCGAAGCAAATTATCAAGTGTATAATTTTGTTCTGCGTATTTTGACACCTCGATCGTTGAGATACGATGTTGCGGAGCGGAGTTATTGTCATTTCAATGATCGTGGGTCCAGTTTCTAAAGTGACACTCATCCCTATTGAAAATCACGATTCTGATCATTCTAAACAGTAATGCAAACTTCTTTCTATAGGATGATTGTCACTTTTGAAACTGGACCCACGACCATTGAAATGACAATAACTCCGCTCCGCAACATCGTATCTCATCGATCGAGGTGTCAAAATACGCAGAACAAAATTATACACTTGGTTATTGGCTTCGATTAATGCATACCCTTTCGAGCCGTTATATATTGGATCATTTCTAAGTGTTTCGATACTTTTTGTGAGCAGTTTATAAAAGCAAACAAGCATTCGGCAGGCTTTTTAATTTATCCGACTATGTCAGAAATGAACAATCAAAAAAGAGGATACCCTTATATAAATATGTGTGAGGTGTAATAATACATCTTATTTTTGCTCATCACCACCCCTGCCCATCCAAGCACCAAATATCGCTCTTGGATGAATTCACTATAACACCCATCCATTCCTTCATCTTTTTTCTCCATAGATCCTGCTCGCAACGTTTTCTTCATTGTTTTTCGCGTCGAAACCGCAACTGATTTTCCCAGCTCAGAGAAAGCCCTACTTGGAAATCTACTGCAAATTCGGCTACGGATTTCTGCTGTCAACACTTTACAGTCTCGTTCTCATCATCTTAGGATGCTATTTTGCCTTCAAAGCACGCAAAGTTCCCAGCAATTACAACGAGTCCAAATTCATCGGACTAAACGTCTACTCGACACTGATTGTATGTGTTTCGGCCGCAGTGGTGTATTATACGGCAGATTCAGTGGCGCAAAATATGGCAACACTGAGCACAACTCTACTCTTTAACACCTATCTGACGTTGGTATGCTTATATCTACCCAAGTTTTATGCGATTTATACGGGGTCTGAAGCATCCGCTGAAAATTGGCGCACCAACGCTGCTAGTTCGTCAATAAATTCAAATCAAGTAAACCCGGTTCAGAACTCTAACCATGCTAACGAGTAGTTTAGATACTGTTAATAAATTCAAGTATTAGGCCTACTTCCAAAGTTTTGTCATGACTTCAGGCCAAATAAAAAAAATACTAGTTTCTCGTCCCCGCTCGCTTCCTTTTTGCCTGCCGCCTCCTTTTTCTTTTTTTTTCTTTTTTAATTTTCTTTTTTTTAATTTAAAAAAAAAAAAAATTAACCCCCAAAACACCTTTTTAACCAGTTTTCAACAAAGTTGTAGCCAATACAAGTCTGAAAACGGTGTTAGAAAAGGTGGCTGTCATTTAAGAAACAACAGCAACTGGAAAAAGGTCGAAAGCGGAAGTTTTTTTGTTGTGGAAAATCAATCCGCCATTTTGGATCCGCCATTTTGAGAAAAAAAGAAAAAAGAAAAAAGGGGCCTCCTCCTTCCTTTTTTCAAAAAGCCCGGACGAGAAACTGGTTTTTAATTTTTATTTGGCCTTATCAGTCACATCTCAGATTCCCAGTTAGTCATCACTCGAACCGCAGAAAACAGTGTTGCAAGTAACATTGATGGAGTGTTTACTCAACATGTGCGTTCATCAGGGTACGTTTGCCTCAGGTTATCCATGTAGCCATGCGCAAATGGAATGCAAGGGGAATTTCACCCGGCCTATTCTAAACTGCTCACAAACAGTTAGGAAACTTTTTTAAATCAAGAATATTTGTATTATTTATTACCCTCTTGTATTATGTTGCATATCGTTGGAAATCTGAAGTGTTCTTCTTTAAAATGATACCAGATGTGCAATGATGGCATGTTGCTGGACTTGGCCACATTAATGAGAATGAGACAAAGTCACAAATCAAATGTGCCAAAATTAGCAATTTTGTGTTACTGTGTGAACAAACATATTGACAGGTACATGTATTGAAAACATGCAAGACAACTTCTGATCTTAATCCACTTTATTGAGAAAATGTACAAGTTGTAGGCCTAAACCTTTCATCCGCACTTACCTTCATGACCTTCCACCTGTTAACCCAGTCTTGCAAATACCCAAACAATGGTTTTCTAAAGAGATGAGGGTTAACTTGTGTGTGTTGTGCTCACTGGTGCAAATATTTGTGTTAAATAATTCATGGTTCTCAAGCATGACTGGTATGATTATTGATCATTACCTATCCAATGTTTAGCACAAATGACGGTAATTTTGGCACATTTGATTTGTCACTTTGCCTCATTCTCATTCATGTGGCCAAGTTCATTAACATGTAATCATTGCACATGTGGTATAATTTTAAAGAAGAACACTTCAGCTTTCCATTGATATATAACATTATACAAAGAGGGTAATGAATAATAAAAATATACTTGATTAAAAAACTTTTTGTGAGCAGTTTACATTCAATTGAACCGGTGCACCGTCCACAGTTATTGTACAGTAGTACATCACATGAGATTAATCGGTGCATGACGGTCCAATTTATTGTATGAACCGTGTTACCAAAATGGCCTTTATTTTATGTATTATGAAACAGGCGTCTTTTTTTCTGAAAATATTAATCCAAAACACGGATACCTCTATTGTCATGATTGTTTTTCCTTTTAATGATACGGTAATGGTTAGTGTTATCTCCTTGTTCATAAAGAGATTATTTGTTAATTGCCTCAAGTGCACCGAAGGAAAATAAACCCAAAACTGGTAAACTATTTTATAAAAATCATAAACATTATGACATACAATATACAAAAGGACAAGGCAACTCACTTTAAAGTATGCATTTTAAATGTAAATATTAACTCACGGTTGACAACGTTTCATGAAATGTCATAAGGATTTGTGTAAGCTTATCCGTCACAATCCAACCAAATTGAGAATACTAATTTAGTTAAATTACCATTCTATATATAGACATACAATATGTTTTCATTACTCAGTCATATATTGTGTTGTACATTATTGAATCCTTGCCCCAGGTAGAACTGAGGTTATTTTAACCGTTTATTTGGAATCTCATTTCAAGCAGCCTGGTGCTAAAGCATAGATGAAAGGAACCGACAATTTGGAACCCGGTAGTATATATTTAACGGAATAAATCGTATTGGAAACTGGAAACCAATGCTTAGCACCAGGCTGCCGGAAATGGGTTACTTTTATTTGGTAATCAATTAAAAAAGGATGGGTAGATATGGTATCAATTTATATTTGTTGTTTTTAAGTCCTGCTATATCGGCTGCATGTTTTCTCAAAAAGCGTAATTTCTCTGATACACTTTTAAACGTGGACTCATTCGAATTTTTAAAGTCAACCTCCCGCTTGGACAGTAACTAGTTTTTTCATATAGACAAAATGGTTTTCATAACTTATACAAATGCATTTTATTTTGTGTTGTATATTATTGAATCCTTGCCCCAGGTAGAACAAAGGTTATTATAACCGTTCATTTGGTAATAAATTAACAAAGGATGGTAGATACCGTATTTGTGTAAGCTCATCGGTCACAATCCAACCAAATTAAGAATACTAATTTAGTTAAATTACTATTCTATATATAGACAAACATGTTTTCATTACTCAGTCATATATTGTGTTGTACATTATTGAATCCTTGCCCTATAGGTTGAAATTAGGTTATTTTAACCGTTTGTTTGGTAATAAATTAACAAAGGATGGGTAGATATGGTATCAATTTATATTTGTTGTTTTACGTCCTACAATATCAGCTGCATGTTTTCTCAAAAAGCGTAATTTCTCTGATATTTCCTTTTAACGTGAACTCATTTTTATTTCTTAAGTCAACATCCTGCGTGGACAGTAACTTAATTATTAGTTTGTCATATAGACAAAATGGTTTTTATAACTTATACAAATGCATTTCATATTGAGTCGTATATTATTGAATCCTTGCCCCAGGTAGAACTGAGGTTATTTTAACTGTCCATTTGGTAATAAATTAACAAAGAATAAGTAGATACCGTATTTGTGTAAGATCATCGGTCACAATCCAAACAATCGAGAATACTAATTTACCATTCTATATATAGACATACATGTTTTCATTACTCAATCATATATTGTGTCGTACATTATTGAATCCTTACCCCACGTAGAAATCAGGTTATTTTATCTGGTCATTTGGTAATAAATTAACAAAAGATGGGTAGATATGGTATCAATTTATGTTTGTTGTTTTACGTCCTGCAATATCAGCTGTATGTTTTCTCAAAAAGCGTAATATTCTTTTTAACGTGGACTCATTTTTATTTCTTAAGTTAACCTCCTGCTTGGACACTAACTTAACTATTAGTTTTTTCATATAGACAAAAGGGTTTTCATAACTTATACAGGGTGTCCCATGAGTTTCGAAACCATTTCAAAGCTTTATATCTCCTGTAAAATAATTCGCACTTATGTGTGTTTATGCGCAATACCATGCATTGTTAGATTTTCACGACGCCAGCTGTGTGCGTGGCTGTAAACACGTGCTGAAAACTAGAGCTGCACATTCCTCATACTCCATTCACGTGGCTTTCACAAAATATATTAACTCATTACATTTAGTGGACAACAGTAACAGGCTCAATACTAATTTTCAGGATGCATTAAAGGGAAGCGGTCATGGTGAGGATTCTAACGAAAATTGAACAGCGCGCGGCGACTATTTGAATCTAAACAAGTTGGACATTGGCGCAGTCTTTAATTGTTCTACGTATGTTTACATGCAAGCGGTATTGTGTGCGACTCTACAACAATCTCTTAACCCAATGTGGACGGCGCGCTCAATCAACCATCCTTCATTTGATTGAACGCATTTGCTATCGTATGATGTAAGTGATGTATTAGTTATGAGCTAAGGTTCAGCTGATACAAAATCGTCGTCAGCGGTTTCTTTTCCTCACCATGCGCTATTCCCTTTAATACAGCATAAATAAACGTATTCGAATTGTTTGGTTTTACGTTGAAACCAAATCAATCAAACTTAGTCAAGAATGTTCAGAGAACATTTTAAATGTTTTAACATTTAATTCTTAAAGACAGGATCTGTATAAGAAGCAGTTCGCGGTGGCCAAAAAAGAATGGAAGATCAACAAACAATATTGACAACATTAGACGTGCAATAGTTAAAAAGTCCAACGCAATCTGTTCGCCGACTTTCAGTAGAGAACAGAGTTCCGAGGTCAACTGTGCACCGTATTTTGCGAAGAGACTTGAAGTAGTTCCCGTATAGATTAAAGGTAGATGTTCCGATTTTAAACTTGAAGTTAACTATTCTACATGAAAGGTCATCCTTAAAAAAGTCGTATTCCAAAGTTTGAGTTGCATAACTCTAATGGTTCTTATTTTAGACGCAAAAGATACTGTGAAATGTACCCATTGAGTTGTACACAAACGGTATTGGTGGTTACCACCTTTCGCGGTAATTCAACGTTATTTCATCGATTTCTCCGTAATTATACCGATTTAGGCCGTCAAATTTCAGTATGATGATGAGAAAAATACGAGCTTTCATATGATATGAAAATCTCCGTATGTTTGAAATAATTCTGTGTTACGAAAATGTGATCGGGTCATCTACCTTTAAGCAGAAGCGTATAATGTATAGGTTGTATAAGTCTAGTTTTCACTTATGTAAATTGTTCATGGCTATAACAGGAAAGGAGGAAGAGCTTGGATTCCACCTTGAAAAGCGAAAAAGCAGAAGGATTGGACCTGTAGCAGTGACAGACTTTGACTTTGCAGACGATATTGCCCTGCTGTCTGAAGAACTACACCAGGCACAAGATCTGCTTCAGAGGGTCGAGACATCAGTGGCTAAAGTTGGCTTGTCTATGAATGCAAAGAAGACAAAGCTCATGGCATACAACCAAACAAATGCGGTGGAAATCAGAACAAATGATGGAACCAAACTAGATGAAGTAAACGATTTCAAATACCTAGGTGCCTGGATGTCAAGCACTGAAACAGATATCAAGCAACGCAAGGCAGCAGCTTGGAGAGCCTGTGGGAAGCTGAACAAGATCTGGAAATCCACCCTACCAAGAAAATTCAAACTTCGCCTGTTTGCCGCAACTGTTGAATCTGTGTTACTATATGGCTGCGAGGCATGGACCACCACCCCTAAGCTAGCAAAGCAACTTGACGGCTGTTATACTCGTATGCTGAGGGCTGTCCTCAACATTCACTGGAAGCAACATACAACTAACACAGAGCTGTATGGAGACCTCCCCAAAATCACCCAAAAGATCAGGGAGAGAAGGACAAGATTCTCAGGCCACTGCTTTAGGAGTCAAGAATGTGTGTCAAAGCTGGTTCATTGGATACCAAAGCATGGGAGAAGAAAACCTGGAAGACCTGCCCTAACTTACATCGATGTGCTAAAACAGGACACTGGTTTGGATGTCGGAGACTTAAAGACAGCAATGCAGGACAGGAAGGTGTGGAGAGCCATTGTAGATCGAGAACACAACTCGAATTAAGCAAGTAAGCAAGCAAGCAAATTGTTCATGTGTTTTAAAGTTCATAAAATTCAATCTGAGATTTGAAAAGAAATCTAATTCAATAAATTCATTACATAAGTAAACATTATAGTACGTATTATGAAAGTTCAGGTTTACAGGTCGAGAAACCTTTCTTCTCTTCTATGTTAACACAGATAGCTGTATTTTGTAAATTTGGTATCAAACAAATTTTACAAGTATTCTCCATCCAAAGATATTTTCAGATTTATAGTGCGAATTATTTTACCGGAGATATAAAGCTTTGAAATGGTTTCGAAACCTTTGGGACACCCTGTACAAATGCATTTTATATTGTGAGTACATTATTGAATCCTTGCCCTAGTTAGAAAATAGGCATATATGTCATGATGTAGGACACGTATTTGTTTCATATTCACCAATATTGCAACTGGTCATTTTGTAATAAATTCATCACGAAATGGTCTAGATACAATATAGAACCTGAATTTATGAACATGCTGTTGTTAACACTTTCCATGCGGCAGACGACTGCAGACGACATTACAAAATTTCACAAAATGTTTCAAAAATATCAAAATTATTGAATGTCATTACCGTATTTGGAATCACCATAAGAAATGCATTGAAATAAGTACAAACATGCCTAGTATTGGTTCAGTAATTCTTGAGATAGACCTTGAAAGTTGGGAAAGGTTTCTGAAAAATCTGTTTTGTGTATCGTAAAACTAATAGCCGCGTGAAAAGTGTTTCGTCCCGGATACATGATCCTTGGTTTCGTTGTACTGAAGCATATTTTCTGTATTATGGTACTCTAAAGTCTAAGGCTGCCTGGTAATCAACTTTTGTATTGTTTTTTTTAAAGGCATCTTTTCACTTTACGACTTATGTGCACTGAATTAAAAGGAATTTCACAGCACCACGTAACACAAACGAGTAATGGCGATATGGGTCAAACCAGTAATCATTGATAATGATTGCACAATCATTAAGTAGTATTATATTTTGAATTCAATGTTTCTACAGGATGAGTCGAAAAAAGGGTACTCAACTTTGGGATAGTATTTTATTTCTATTCTGGCAGAAAGGTTGTCTCATTAAGTTTCAAAAGAATTTTTGTTGATTAAAATTGGTTGAGAAAAACATGTTTTATGCCCATTTAGATAAACATACATTTTATAAACTGAACAAGATTTGTGATATTTCTCAAACAATTTTTTTTTTAATGTCACTATTGAATAATGGCGCACAGTCTATTCCGACCATCACAAAAGCATGATTTTATCTTTGCTCTGCTGAATTCACGAAATGATGACATAGTTTTGTCATTATTTTGTATTTAATGTACAATAATAAAATCTGAGCAAGTTTGTTTGGTCTTATTAATTAGCTATTGTGTCTCATGTATGTAGCCACTTTATCATAACTATCATGCGCGTCCTTGAATACAATACTCCATATTATGTTGGGTTTCATTAACTTTACCAAAATGGGATTCATTTTGCTGATAACAGTAAATAAATGCGGCTATTGATTCAAGCATAGGTTGCCTTCATATTTTGCTAAGAACTATTTTCAATGTTTATTTAATTTAGAGTACGTTTGTTTTCGACTCACCCTGTATGCTTGCATATAATTAGTAATTTAAATCATAAATATATAACGTTGCTTGCTCGGTACCGGCTGACAACAGAATAAATGGCATATAATATAATAATATTGTTCAAATAAACAAAATTGTAATGATTAGTAGAAATAAGCGAATTACGCCTTTGCATTCCACGGTAGTACTGACACATGGACACAATCGATATAAATGTTAAATATATAAAGATAAAATCTTGACAAAGCATTCGGAGCACAAAGACATTTAAGTAAATTCGGCCCATTTTAAGAAAGAAACTATAAATACTTCAAAGTAATGGGACATTGTACATAAATGTGTGCTATTTTTACAATCAAATCATACGTTGGCAATTACAAAATGTGTGCATCTAGAGATTATGTGTAAGCGTTTTCACGATAAGTAGCCTAAGCAAAATCTAAATTTATAGAACTGGTACACACGTTTCTAGAGAATAAATGTATTGGTTTTAGACCGTACCTAGTGTTATGTTGTCTGACATAATGAATGCGGGCGGTAGTATTATTTTAAGTGGAACAGCGACGTCGTAGGCGGAGTTGTTCTATCCCCCAATAATACCACCAAACAAATTTATGACAGACAATATAAGGGTCGTCCTACATTATCGCCATTTTCACATACGTAAAGAGCGTACCCCTCCCCCTTAAGTTACGTACGCAATAAATAGCGAAAGTGTCATGGCTTGATAAAAAATGCCCGCCTCTCTAGATCGCCGTTTAAGTTACGTACGCTTAGGGTATATTTTACCCCTCCCCCTGTTACGTACGCTTTGTACGTATCTGTAAATGGCGAAAATTATGGACGACCCTAACACGGTTAGGGTCTAAAACAAAACATTTATCTGATTCTTAAACAGTCATTTAGACATACCGTAAGCATATATCTATTAAAATTAGTACCTTTATTGCCCACATTTGTCAACGTTTACCCCTGTTAGTATCGAATAACCCAGAAATGTTCCATCCCATTCCGCGCGTTGAGTACGCTGTGCATCAGCGTATTGCTCGTCATAATCACGCAGGAAGCGCAGTAAGACTCACTGCAGAAGTGTGCGAAATGGAACAAAACTATAAGTTACCACGCACTGCGAGAGAGTGGTCACGCTATTAAATAAATGTAACCTTCGCCTATTCGATTTATAGTGTCTTATGAACCAAAGGGGATAACTTGAACTTTCTTAGTCTCGTTGATACCCATATGATTCACTCAAACAACAACCGAGTTATTTAGACCGCGCAAGACCTAGCATCAACTGTATATACCCCTGGCTGGTGATCTAAAATATATAATGGCTCTAAGGCCAGCAAAATTAAATACTTTGTCTCAGCGCCTTTTGGCTAAAAATCGATGTGCTATGCGATTTTATTTTATTTTTTTACCAAAATAAGCTATGTCCTATGCGATTTAAAAAAATAAATATTATAAAAATTAAAATATAGTTAAAAAGGGGTACGACTTACAGTTTAAGTATCATAAGTTTATTGTATTGACACATGTCACGGTTCAGAGATTTAAAATGGTTGCAGGTATTTATTGAATGCCCCTCGTAAAAGTTACGCCGATGTGGTCCCTAGGACGATTGTTTACGTAATTTCAATGCAATATTTAATACTACTAGTGTAAATAGCTACAGCTGCTTTGACAAAATGAAAATATTAACATTGATTGATTAATTTCAGCACGTCATGCATACATTAGATTTACAATAATGCTATATTACAAAGTACAAAAGTATAAAGATATTTCTATAAAAATAAACCAACAAACAGTGACAAAGTTTGTTTTTCTGAAGTAATGTACAAAATATACATAACTAAAACTATTTCATAATTTATATACATACAATTTTTTGACAGATTTTCGGTCAAAAAAGGCTGAATTTACATGATTGGAGAAAAAAAAATCTAAAATAAATTCTTGAAAAACGCAAAAAGTGGGTCGGTCGGACCCGCAAAACTGTTTTTTTCCCTCGCCTAAATGAAATAAAGCACAAATGTATATGTTCCGTTTATCTGTGTATACGCCAGCGCCTCGGGAGGGTCCGCGCGTTTATTCACTGCGATCTATAGACCATTTCAAATTGAGATCGGAAATCTTCGGAAAAACAGGTCACATGGAGTAGGTGCGTTGCGCGTTCTTCGCAACAGTTGATCGCATTCACAGCATTGCCCTAGTTGATTGTCCGCCTATGTTTACATACACGCGTGCACACATGAGAAGTAAAACGTGGAACGAGACTATTTTGTTTTTTTATCAACAAAGGCGCTGACGGACAAATTCCAAATGTATCGAGCAGACGGTAAAAAGTGAAAATATTACCCCAAATCTCTTTCATCTCACTCGTTTTTGTAACTGAAATGCCGCAACATCAACTTTGTGAGGGATACAATCTATCCCCAACACCAGCGCAATCTACCACACGGGCAGACGGGTGAAAAACACGTTGTTTTTCTCCGGCACATGGCCATGACCTGTCAGGAGCTGACAGGTCATGGAACGAGTGTCAAACACTCGGCTAATCGGAAACATTCGGAACCGATCGTATATTTTCGGATTTGAAATGGTCTATGAATGACGCAGAAACGCCACTGTCTCGTGGATGTGAAATAAGATTATATCAAATTCGTTTAAAGCAAGCTGAATCTCAAATACAGTTAACACTATTTCTTTCATTTCTCGTTGCATGAAATTCGTTTGCCCTAGAACTAGATCGTTTAATTTAATTTTAAAAATTAGGAGATGAATATCGAGCAGGTTACTTGACAATTGGCATTGTCTATAATATCAAGTCACATCCGTACTTGGTGCATCAATGGCCGGCTAGAAGGCTGGGTAAAACAGTTCTTTCAGATTTGATAGATGAAATTATATTAAAATAAAATAAAAATTGAAATGAAATGGGGGCGGTCCAAGAGAAAGAAGTATGTTTTGTAACCATTTACTGAAGCATCTGTTTCATACCAAAATACCAGGAGAATAGGGTATTTTCCATAATTTAACCAAAAACAAAACAAAAACACCGCAGTCTAAACATAGTACAGGAAACCAATACAGTTGATTTGTGTGCATGAGGGGTATAGCTTTGACTCGATCACAGACTGCGGGTATTGTTAAAATAAGCTGCATTGGTAAATGTAATTTACAAATGCGACATAGACTACAAACATGGCTGCCTCCATCATCTTCTAGAAATACCCTAATTTCATCATTTTCCCAATTCCATGCTAATAAGGTGTCGGCTCGCTTCGCGACCCGCCCCCTAATAGTTGTTTATATTAGGCCTACGGTCCGGTGATTCTGATTTATCAAAGCGGTACTAAAACAAGTCATTTGATGACGCATGCATTCAATAAGTTAAGAATAGCTTATTACATGTATTCAGAAAAGTAACCTACCGTATGTTCTTAACTCCAAAACTTAAGCTCCTACGTAAAAATATCATAAAATAATATGGAAAACAAATGTATTTCTCTTTGAGATATTGCGCGTGAGGTGTAAACAAATGCATTCTGTGTATAGATTATTAACCAATCTCCGCGAATAATATTCCAAATTGAAGAGGAGAAATTAATCCATAATTTTCTGATTTAATATTTTTATGTTTTTAAGTTAATAGAGCTACTACATTCTTATAGATATGGTCGTATTTATAACGTGGAAAGTTATTTTTTTGGTGAATACGAGGTGAATATAATTCATCTAAAATGTGAATCCTCAAAATGAAAGCTGAATAATATTCCAATCTAATAAGTACAATACATTATAGAGATGAATTTTGATTAAATACACTGTTAGAAAAAAAAAGATGCTTCAGGGGTTCTTGGCGTGTTCCGTATATGGAACCCTAAGGGTTTAAAGGTTCTTTGATTTTAAAGGACCCAAAAAGGTTCTGTAGAGAAAATATAGGTTCTAAGGACCCATTTTTGCCCATTTTTGCTATAAAGTGTTCCATATACGGGACAGCCAAGAACCCCTGAAGCACACTTTTTTCTAAGGACGTTGTA
>CM069455.1:27445936-27745936 GCA_035610835.1 Ophiura sarsii
CACACTGGCCCAAACATCTTATAAGATGTGGACACACAACGGGCCAACGTACCATTTATTTATTTATTTATTTATTTATTTATTTATTTATTTATTTATTTATTTATTTATATTATTTATTTATTTATTTATTTATTTATTTATTTATTTATTTATTTATTTATTTATTTTTTCACAAGTGGTAAACTCCAACCCATGATTTTTTTTTTTTTTTTTTTAAAACATGCTGCATGGAACGGGTAGCCATGCCTAACCCCGAAACCAGTGTACACGCCAATGTAATAATATAATACTAAAAGGTGCACGAAGAACGTGCCCTCACAGGCCTTAAATACCCACCAAGTATGGACACCCCGGGTGAGCAAGCCCCTGTCTTGACTCATCTCGACCAACAGCCACAGGCCTCAACTAAATTATTTGAACCCCAACCTGCATAAAACATGTTAATGTACCGTCGCCAGCTACATATGATAAAAGACGACCATCCGTATCCTAAAGGTCATACCAACGTTACACGTACACAAAATTAAAATTAGAGTAGCCCATGTCCAAACTCTACACAGTGCACACACAATATGAGATAAAATGAGATGGTCACCCAGGTACCGCCTGCTAAGTACTATCGCCAGGTACGATATTAGCATCGTGAACACCAAATTGAAATAAAATTAAAATTAAGAGTGGCCCATGTCTAAACTCTAATCTAGTGTCCCCGAAAAATGAGATTCACACAGCATAATGATAAGGTATCGTCACCAAGCAAGGTAAAAGTATTCAAGCTGACGTAGCCTAGGCCTTTACAAATGTGGCCCTCATAAGAAAATTTAAAATCTGATGCTGTGCCTAAACCCAAAACAGTAAATAACAAGAGTACCTCGCCCCCCCCCCCCCCCCCCCCTCCAATTGAACAAACCAGCATTAAAAAAGGTAAACCTATTGCCCATAGTTAGGATAAAAATTTAAAATTTAAATTTAATTAAATATTAACTAATAAAATTTTAATTTAATTTATCCTAGACTATAAAGGTATACAAAACTAGGCCTGATCGGTATGAAAAACACATCCCTATTTAAAGGTATATGAAACCCCAAACCACACACAAATAAATTAAAAACAAATAAATAAATAAAATTAAAATAAATAATTAAATAAATTGGGTCTAAGACATTATAACCCATGTCATTATAAATCACCCTATAAACCATTTAATAAAATAAATTACATATTTCCAAAACAAACAAAAATTTGATGTTAAAGAAAAGGTGAAATATTAAATGCAAGTTATTTATGTGATTTTAAATTATGTGTTTTATTTTTATATTGAAACAAAAGCAAATAACAAACGCCAACAATGAAATACATTTAGTACACATACTAATGAATTATGAAACCCAATGGACAAAATTATGTTATTTATTTATTTATATTTATTTACATTTTTATATTAATCCTTATGGATTACAATTAATTATATAAATTTATTTAGTGAAATTTGTTAATAAATTTATTTTTATATGGTTAACCCAACCAACTAATTTTATATTTAAATCATAATAAAATTAAACTATTCATATTAAGTTTATTTAATTTATTAACAATTGTCAGATAATCTTTTATTTTGCCACCCCCCCCCCCCCCCCCCCCCCCCCCCTTAACTGGCAATGAATACTAAGACATCTAAAGATTGAGAGAGGTAAGCGACGTCAAAATCGCACCTCTGTAACTACGGCACAGCCTGGCAAGGCCCTCCTGATTTGGATGGACCCGTCAGCTTCAAATACAGCTGCCTCAGAGTTCCAAAAACACGATGTTTCCAAAAACAAGAGTCAACCCGGTCCAGATAACTGTGTGTAAATAAAGATTGAGGGTAGTCACCCTGTCATTGTAATTAGAGTACGGGGGTGACCGCCGGTGGAGTACCTGACAGACCACGTCCCGTTGCACCTGGCATTTGTTGACCAAAAAAGAACAAAAAAACATCAATGCTTGACCCCAGAACTTCGACGCCCAAGCTTGGGTCACACAGGTCGTTGGTCCCAACCTCTAAAATTACAATATCAGGCAAGAAACGCCGCACCACCCCGTCAATGTCGTTCCCCCACATCGAAGGTAGTGTCCTACCCCCTACCCCATGTATGTGTAGGTCAATCCTGAAATATTAAGGGCGGACTCAGGCAAACATAATTGAGCCAAATGTCGAGCAACCCGTCGAACAAATGAGTGCCCCATGATCAGGACTTTTGCCCTACACGTAGGTTTATGGAAGTCCCACTACTTACTACTACTAGAGCCATAGGCAGTTGCCATAACAACGAGATAGTGTAGCGTAAAACCTGCCGAATTCGCCTACGTAATTAACGAGTGGAAACAAAATAGGTAGGCAAATGTGATAAAACTGGCCAGAACCGACGCTCGTATTAACCGACGGCCTAACCTAACCCAACCCTGAACTCAAAAAACAAGTGAATCAGAAAATTAAAACCTTATATTGGTGTCCGTCGAAAAAACAAGGTAATTTATGAGATAAAATACGAAAATAAGAATTGTTGATCACCTGTTATAAAATGTCAGAAATAAGAGGCATATTCCATGCGTGTATCCGACGATGAGGGCGCTGGACGAGTGAGATCTTGGTTCAGCCAGTGTCGGTCAGACGGGTGATATCCTTGCGCTCAGGCCAGCGAAGATGGGATAAGTTGTGATACCGTAAGAAAGTCCTGGTACCATTCCAGTCTGCATAAAATAGTTGTAGTGCCAACAACTTCATTTGTTTGTTGACGTGTGATTGTTTACACGGTCGGTCCTTACGGGTACTCGCTTCCGTCTTACGGGACAAGATTCAAGCAACTGTTCTGCTTGTTCAATGAAATGAAAGTAAAACAAAAATGGAACCAAATAATGAGATATCAGAGCCACAACCAACGAACCAAGTGAACAATGTTGGCCTTCGAATTCGAGAAAAGCTTGTTAACAACCCTTTGCTAATTTTAATGTAAATTTCAATTTCCAATTTAATTTGTCGTACGTTATTAACCTATATAACACCAGCCACATTACAGAAATTGTCTTTCATAAGACTAAACCCTTGTTTGACATGAAATATGACTATAACATTACATTTGTTTATGAATTAAATCTAAACAGATTTGTCACGCACTATATACATGTACAGTGTTGCACATACAGCTTGTGGAGGTTTCCTCCGAAATAAATTGGAAAACATCCACCAATATTGATAAACTATTAAAAGCTTATATTGATACACTATTAAAAGCTATTCACGTTGCGTTCTATAAAATAACAGAGTATGATGTGTCTTCCTTCTGACATGTATGATATATAGATTGATTTAAAGTATTTCCCTACATGATACAGTACTTGTCATAACAACAACTGAAATTAAAAGATTTAGTAGTAACACCATTTGAATGGATTTTTAAAACTATCTGACATTTATCCAAGTCATGTGATGATCCTGAAGGCTATCGCGTGATATAAATGGCGGTCAATATTACAATATATAGACCCTTTGGCTGTCTGTGTCTTCCTGGGCTGGAACCGCGGTGTATCGTCTAGGCACAAAAGGGTAATTATAATTATTTACCAAATTGATAATACTTAAAAATACAAAGAATAACTAGAGCGATGTGTCTCCAAGCGATAGTTTAACTAACGAGAAAGACGAATTTCGTAATTAAACGGTATTCACATTGCTAGATTTAATCTACTTTAATTCCTATTCATAGGGCGGCTGTATAGTCATCAGTCATCACAACAAATCACATAGTATAGAGGCATAATATTCACTCATCCTGATCTTCGTATTGGATATTAACATAAAAGTATGTAATACACCTACATGATTATTTTACATGTGAATATGATTATCATGAAGTCACTTGCTGGTAAATCAAATGTAACTAATCACCCACTTATCTTATCTTGTCTTATCTTATCTTATCTTATCTTATCTTATCTTATCTTATCTTATCTTATCTTATCTTATCTTATCTTATCTTATCTTATCTATCTTATCTTATCTTATCTTATCTTATCTTATCTTATCTTATCTTATCTTATCTTATCTTTATCTTATCTTATCTTATCTTATCTTATCTTATCTTATCTTATCTTATCTTATCTTATCTTATCGTATCGTATCGTATCGTATCTGATCTGATCTTATCTTTATCTTATCTTATCTTATCTTATCTTATCTTATCTTATCGTATCTTATCTTATCTTATCTTATCTTATCGTATCTTATCTTATCTTATCTATCTTATCTTATCTTATCTTATCCTATCCTATCTATCATCTCTCATCTCATCTCATCTCATCTCATCTCATCTCATCTCATCTCATCTCATCTCATCTCATTCATCTCATCTCATCTCATCTCATCTCATCTCATCTCATCTCATCTCATCTCATCTCATCTCATCTCATCTCATCTCATCTCATCTCATCTCATCTCATCTCATCTCATCTCATCTTATCTTATCTTATCTTATCTTATCTTATCTTGTCGAATGGAATCGAATGGAATCGAATGAATCGAATGGAATCGAATCTTATCTATGATATCGAATCGAGTCGAATCGAATCGAAATAAATCTACTAATACCGTGTTCTAATAGACAATGGATACAATGAAGACACCTTTTGTTAAAGATATCTTACACCATTCCGTAATCACAGCACTCGCATGAAATAGTATACAATCAAAATGTATGAAACAGAATAAAGAAACGACATTTTAGATTCAGGCAAATATCACAACGAACACACTCATTCACTTAGACAACGATATTTGTATAATTAAACACTTATTAATTATCAGATATCAATAAAAATAAGCACTCAATACCATTTGCTAATTGAAATCAATGTGTTGAACACTCCATGATGTGTAATAATTGTCGCTAAGCCTTGATGCGTACTCACATTGTCGCTAGGCATTATGAGCGTATGTACAATTTGACGTGTGTGATATTATTATCATTATATCTCGTTCAATCTCTTGTGTTTGACATGGTACCCGACAACTTATCAGTATTTTCAATATTCAAACTCCTGTGACTAATTATACACGGTTCTTCCGCTACTAAGCGCATGATCGTTGATATCTGTTGTTAGCTTGTTTGATTTTGTGTGTATTGATCAAATTGTATTCAATATTATTTTCACTTTTACACATTACCATGATCTACAAGCAAAGAAGTGTTTTGAAGGTACAGACGCTCTCTCTTAAATGCGTTTTGATCTGAATAAAAATATATAGTTATTAGCAATCTGAATCACTGTACGAATAACGTATTAATCGATAGACTGAACTTAAAACTTTCAGATAAAGATAACATCTGAATAACTTTTGAAATGATATGTTGATAGGGTCATATATATTTTAATTTTGAGGTTTTAATGTAGTAGTTGACCTCAACATAATGTTTTGAAAATACTATACATATTGACAAGGTAACACGATGCTGGCTGTTAACAAACGCAATCTTGCTGATATTTAAATAGTATCTCTGCTGATTCGATGAAGCTTTGACTTCTTGTCTGTAAGGGCTTTGTTAAAACATGAAGATAACATTTCGGGAAAATGTACTTTAGGTCCAAGATACACCCAGTATCGTTCGAAACACAATTATGTTCCCAGTATCGTCCAATACTGGGAGAAATCACACTGGTAGATGTGTACTAGTATCGCCCAATACATGAACATAAAAACGTTTCTGTATCACTCGATACTGGACGCCAAATCGACCGATACTGGAATAGTAAAATTGTATCAGTATCAATCGATACTGGCAACTATCGATGTTTCAATATTGAACGATACTAGTATACCAGTATCTGGTTCTAAAGTTCAAATTTTCCAACATTTCGTCGATGGATACAAGCAAACATAACCCATACAACCCTCACAATAGCTGATATGTACAATAAAATATATACTCGTATTTAGTGTTTTATTCATTTTCATGAACCAAATTGTTCCACAGTTATGATAAAATATTTGAAGATTAGGGTCAACTTAAACATCTGCATTCCGAATATGAGACATCTCGCATCTTGTGCATGCATCACATCCCTTGCTATTCTATTCACTAGGATCATATCAATCACTAGCTATTGAACCTTAGTTTTCTCTCATGTGCCTCTTTGATATTTGAAATTGTAAAACTGTTCATAAGTAGCAGGATTTACATTATGTATCAGACACGGCTGACACCGAACTAGTAGAGGCACGCCATCTGGTTTTCTCCTTTACAATACGATACACATGATTAAAATGTTAAAGCTAACCATCCCTCGTATTATTTAATAATTAGCTGATACAAACAGCTACACAATGCATGCAGTTAAATTAGCATGGTAGATGTATAATAAGTACTGACAGTATTGAACACTGTAATGAATCGAATGAAAACTCCTTATATTGTTGCCGTCATATTCAGGGTTCAGCAAATAGATATGTATTAAATGCTTTATTTAAAAAATAGCAGTTATTCACGCCATGTGGCTAATCAAGTAAGTGGCAGATAATCTTTTTATTACCCATGTGTGGACAGCCAAAATATGTCAAATATTGAGGGATTAAGAAAAAGAATAGCAAAAAGACGTATTGTATATCGTGTCATTAGCAAAGGTGTAAATCTGATATTGACAACCTGTTAATCTGCTTTGGAAGTTTGAAAGAGGTAAGAGAAGGTCTTAATGGCCCTTTTATGGTTCAGAATGGTTATTAAGATTCATGATTGAAAAAGGAAAAAAAAAGTTATTTGGTTTCATCACAAAACATCGGTTTATTGTAGCGACAACATAATTTCTGGATTATATCTTAATATTGTATTCGTAAATCATATTTCACTAACCTCACTATATCCAGTGGCACTAATTCTTGCAGTGGTAGTGGCTTTGATCGAATAGGAACACTCTCAAACGTGGTGGCAATACATATAAATAATTTGCATACGCAGCTTGTAACTAATGTTAAGACAATAGACATTTACATATTTTGCATCGACGAACGGGTTATAGTAGCTATTGTTCAATGCAAACATTGCATACACTCATTATACATCCTCGAAAAAAAAAGACAACACAAAAAACAATGATTTGTGATAACAATAAATAGATATATATATTTTTAAAGTGATCATTATAATGGATCATCGTTATCATTATCTGTTGTTTTAAAAAAAAAAAAAGTTATGATGGTTTTTAAAACCATATTTTAGACCTATTCAGACAATTGTCATTATCCCCCTATTCTAGCCTCTATAAAGTAATTTGACTATCTAACACATTCCACGCAGGGTCGTCGCTAGCATACTAAATACATACATACTAACAGGCAACAAATAATTTGTGTTAAGCATTTATTATGTATTACATACTTTGTTGCGCGTCATTCTCAGAAGGGTCAATGCACTTTCAAAGATACAAAATAGCATAACAGTTAATAATTTGTTTAAATACAAATATGAGAAACAAAAGTAGGAGGATATATTTCGAAAGCGTACTACGATATGTGGACGATACACTTAAAGGAATATCATGTGATATTTTCCATGGAACGCCCTCAATCCTCGAAAAGAAATTGAAAGCAGATTTTAGTTCAGATTTACATTTCTGATCATAAATCATGAGTAAATTCCAAGTTACAGAGCGATACGATTCCTTATTACCTCAAAATCATGGTTTTAGAGTGAATATATAGTAAAAATAAGTTGTCGGCGCAGACTCCGACGGTTTGTTTTGGTTCTTAAACCATATTTTTGAAGTTATTAAGAATCGTATCGCCCGGTTACTTGGAATGTATGTACGATTTATGATCGGTAATGTAAATCGCAAGAAAATCTGTTTCAATTTTTTTTCTCGAATATTGAGGGCGTTCCCTGAAAAAGATCACATAATATGTCTTTAAGCAAGTCCCAATGGAGTACAAATATTAAAATGTCACAATTATGAGGAAATAAAACAAATAAAAAAATAACAATCAACAATTATATCATACCAACATTGCTCTTTTAAGTGTTTATTCCGTACCGTTAGAATAGCGTATAAGCTATAAACGCATTCAAGTGGAACTTACCAACGTGGTGTTAACCATAAAACGCTTGCTTTATACACCTATCAGTTGTAAGACGCACTATACGACCCCCGGGAGTGGTGCGTCACTTTACCGAGGTGCGTCAACTTCTCATGTACCATGACGCACCCTGTGTCAAAAAAACGACGGACCATTGCCATCCAATTACGCACCCTCAGTCAATTTTTGGACGCATTGGTGGATTCTGACGGACCATGACGACGCACCCAGTCGTCAGATATCGTTGACTAAACTGGATAAAACACGATGACTACTGCAAATGAAACTACTTTTGATTCACGGGGGATCTGCCCTTATTCGATGTTGTCAACCCTGGCCCTCATATATATAGACTACCGGACCGGGACCGGGATGGACGGAACCAAGTGGAGAACAATAAAAAATAATAACGCACAATAAATGTCTGACTGGTCTAAAATTCATAAAATATTTAACTGATTATCATAAACGTCAGGATGAGGATGAAACAATTTCGAGAACATTTCCCATTCTGTCTGCTTCGACCCGTTCAGTGGCGTAACCAGGAGGTGGGATGGGGGTGGGGTGGGGTGGGTGGGGGAAGGGGGCATCCTTCATCCCTTGTTATACATGTATGTAGGCGTGCGCCTATTTACAATAAACGGGAGGTAAGTAGAAAATTGGGTTCTCGAAAGTGTATTTTAACTAAAATTGGGTTCTCGAAAGTGTATTTAAACATTTGAACTTCGGATTGGAAATTACACCTTCTATAAACCATCAAAGAATTTAAGGGGGCATTTAAAAATACCAAAAACTTTTCTGATATAATCAATACCATCCATATACTTCGAGAAAAGGCATTAAAGTAGAGCCTGGTTGGCGGTATCAAGGAGTTATGTGGTGTAGTTGGCCTATAGCGTATATTTAAAGGTCGTATTTTGTTCTTCGTAAACATATACACTGTGACGCACCCATGTAAAGTGACGGACCTTGACGCACCTTCCTTCATTTTTTTGACGGACCAAAGGCTGCCACTGACGTACCCTCCGTCAACAATTATTGGTAAACGACGAATCCACGACGCACCTCTCCCGGGGGTCGTATAGTGCGTCTTACAACTGATAGGTGTATTACAGACACTGGATTTAGAATGTATTATGTACAACACGATGTGTATATTTTACTTTCATCCCAATTTAGTGTTCACTCTATTTAATCAGGAGCGTCAAATCTGCAATGCCGGTGATTTGTATGTCCGGTAATCGCGCTTTGGTTGTTGACCAAGCGTAAAGGCTGTTGTTTTTAGAGCGCTAAACGAATTAAGTACAACGCCAACTATTTGAATGTTATGCCTAAACGCAGATATGTTGTGACTTTAAATCTGAATCATATGCATAATTTATTCCCGACAAACATCACTTAATTTTATGATGTCAAAGCCATTTTTATTGTCGATGCGATTGTTGTTAAAGCTTACGTTGAGATGATTATGCACAGATTTATGAGAAGTTGGAATAGTACAATCATGGTGTTATGAACCGCGCTGGAAATCATGCATGGTGTGTTGTATTTTCCCGCCAGAATGGATACTATAAGGATCTATAATTTACACTATGTTTAAAATGAAATGTTTTCAAGAGAAATGAACAAACAAGTAAGACTACACGGTTAGCTTACTTAAGATATGATTTGTTAACAGGAGAAACTATAGACACGGTAGAGGTTATCCGTGTTTTGGATTATATTTTATCTTTTTTTTTTTTTTTTTTTTTTCATTGTTTCTCTTTGCCTGTACTAGGGTCTGGTGGAAAGGAGAGAAAACATACAATAATGGTCCCCAGACCCCTGCTTTAAAATGTCACGTCACAGATATAAGTACAATAATAAAATCACATATTGGGTTCACATTCCCAAGGGGTCAGGACCAAAAGCATCTCTGAGAAGAAAAAAAAACCCAAAAAGCGTCTTCAAAAACAATACAATTTTCTTTAAAAGAAAAATACCATGACGAAACCACTCGCGAACGCACCACGGTCACCCGAATTAATATACAATTCACCACAGCAATTCGAGAGACAGCCATGCGCCCGCTCGCAGTCTCGCCATGAAGACACACCCTTCGTAACTTCTCCCACAGATAACCTTACTCGTCCCGACCCCCTAAGTATCAAACCTCTGAATTATAATGTATTACATAAAACCGAAAAATCATCCCATTTCTTGGTAAATTTATCGGTAAGCCCATTCTTGATAAAAATATATTTTCTCAAATAATTGAATTGTTGGTATTCCTTCCTTCATTTTCATCTTGTATATTAGGAATCGACATATTAATAATATAACATTAAGTGCACCCATGGTATTGTCTAAAATTCCAAAAAGTTGCATTTGCTTATCCAAAATTAACCGAATATCAATCTTTTGGTTTACCCAGTTAACAACATCTATCCATAAAGCTAATGTGATTGGGCACTCACAAAAAACATGAACAATTGTTTCCTCTGCGTTTTTGCAGAAAGTACATAAATTTGAATCTTTCCTGCCAATTTTCTCCAAAAAAGAATTTACACCCAAAATTCTATGAGTCAAACGATACTGAAACCATCTTAATTTTGTATCTTGAGTACATTTAAAAGGTATGGTAAAACCAATTGACCATTTGGTATAATCATACCTCGTATTCACCTTAATTTCCCATTTCTCAGTAAATTTTCTTTTTACCTCCCTAGATAAGATCAGGATTTCATACAGCCTTCTAGATCCTTTATCATCAAGTATCACAATATCAAAATTGAAAGGTATAAACGGACGCTGAATACAGATCGTATTGTTCCTCAGAATATGATTACAAGATTTTTTGACACAATTTATCACTGCGCCATATTCTAGAAAGTTGGTCCGAATGTTATACTTTGTCCTGAACACATCCAGGGAGAGAAAATCACCATTTTCATCAATAAGATCATTAACAAGGTTTACACCATTTTTTACCCAGTGACGATAGTATATTGTCTTTTTACCGAGTCTGATGTTGTCATTATACCATATGGAATTCCTCAAAAAATCAGTATTCAACTTAGGCAGATTATTTCTTGCAATCTCACTCCATGCATTGAAAACATCCTTCCAAAAATAATTTATTTTATTCCAGCGTTTTAAAAACTTAATAATATCTGAAGATCCACCTGCAATGTCCAAAATATGATTAATTTGTGTTACTTTGTAAAACATTTTCACCCATTGAAGATCCCCTGCTTTCAAAATTCTTCTGATCCAAGTTGATTTCAAAGCATGTATGTAAGCCTGGATGTCTACCATTCTTACTCCCCCATTACTGTAATCTTGAATCATTTGATTTCTTGAGACCCTATCCATCCCTTTCCATATAAAATTGTGGAGCAACCTGTTAAGATCCTTTATAAATACCTCTGAGGGATTCGGAAGTGTCAAGATTAAAAAAGTAAGTTTTGATAATAAGAGAGACTTAACTACTGTAACTCTACCTAACACGGTAAGATTCCTTCTTGACCAGTTATGTATTAACTTCCGTATTGATTCCAAAACATCATCATAATTTGCCTTTATCATACTCTCTATATTAGTTGAAAAAGCAATACCTAGTGTTTTGAAGGTATCATCTTCATTAACCCATTTTACATTAATATTTTTACAAAGAACATCGTTACTACCTCTTTTTGAACCAATCCACACTGCTTGTGTTTTTTCAATATTAACCTTAAGACCAGATATGTTTGCAAAAACATCCAATGTACGAAATGCAGCATTCATTGAATTTTCTGAACCATCTAGGAAAATTACTGTGTCATCTGCATATTGAGACAGCTTAAATTCTATGTCATCAATTAAAATTCCTTTAATATTTTCATTGCTACGAATCATTAACCCAAGGACTTCGGCGCAAAGAAGAAATAAATACGGACTCAAACCATCGCCTTGTCGACAACCTCTGCCAACCAAGAACGACTCTGACAAAAACCCATTAACTAGAACTGAAGCTGAAGCCTGGTTATAAAACACCTTAACCCATTTTTGGATAGATGGGCCGAAATTAAAGTTATGAAGAACCTTTCTCAGAAATAAATGTGACACAGAATCAAAAGCTTTCTCAAAATCTATTGATAAAAACAATCCAGGTATATTTGTTTCTTCAGTCAAAAAAAGCAAATCGTACATCAAACGAATGTTTTCCCCTATATATCGGCCAGCTACAAACCCCTTCTGATTTTCATGGATTATGTTCAAGAGGTAAGATTTAATTCTCTCTGCGATACAGGCAGATGCAAGTTTATACGAAACATTTAACAAAGAAATAGGCCGCCAATTCTTTAAAAATTGCCTAGGTTTTTCTCCTTTAGGTAACAGGGTAATGATACCGTATTTTTGTGTAACTGATAAAGTGCCATGTTTATAGGCATAATTCAGTGAACGTAACAGGAAACAAGATATGTCTTTAAAGAAGACTTTATAAAATTCGTAACTGAAACCATCTGAACCGGGAGATTTCCCATTTTTGCTCTTTTTCAACGCGTTTTTGAGTTCAACATGTGTTATAGGACCTTCAATCTTGTCTCTTTGAACATCTGAGAGGGTCTGTATATTTTCTGTATCAAATATTGATTCTACATCTACCGATTCATCGATTTCCCGTCTAGAATACAAGTTCTGATAAAAACGTCTTGTTTCTAATAAAATCTCCTTCGAATCTGTAAGTACCGACTCGTCTTCCCCTTTTACAATATTATTGATTGTTTTGTTAACAAACCGTCTTTTTTCCATATTCAAGAAGTACCGAGATGGTTTTTCCCCTTCTTCCATCCATCTTGTCTTGGATCTTACAAGAACTCCCTCCATTTTTGTTTTCCTAATTTCAATTAAGTCATTTTGTTTTGCTTTTAGCACTGGATCCAAAAGGTGCTCCCCTTGGGATACTCTATTAAACAGCATATTAATTTCATCCTCAAGAATGCACTCAATTTGAACAGATTCTTTCTTTTTGTAAGCTGAATAAGAAATGGTTTTACCTCTAATTTCAAGTAAAAGCATTTCAAAAAATAACTGATCGTTAATAACAAATTGAACATCTTTTGGATTAATGTTTTTTAAATTAGACATGTTGTATGGTGTACATGCATATTGTTCTACAACTTTTAAGATGATTTCATTTATAAGATCTACATACTTTTTATCACTTAACACAGAGTTATTCAGTTTCCAATATCCATTTCCTCTTTCAATTTTACTCAAATCTAGTTGAATATCCACCAAGGAGTGATCAGTACGATATCCAGGTTTAATACTACATGCTATAATATTATAATTTAATTCAGAAGACATAAGAAAAAAATCCAATCTGGCTTGTTTATTTGAATCATACTGTCTCCATGTAAATTTCTTTTTTTCTGGATTTTGTATTCGCCATGGGTCTAATAAATCCAAGTCATTCTTCAAATTTAAAACTCTTTCCCTTGCCTTAGGGTTATTTAACCTAACATAATTATAGCAGTCTAATCTCTCATCTAGCACTAAATTCCAATCACCACATACTATTGTAAGCGGATTATTAAACTCATTAATCACATTTTGAACATCAACATACAAATCTGGAGTATCACTATTTGGACCATATATATTCACCAGTGATATCCTATTGTCGTTTATCTGAATGTCTAAGGCAAGCAAATTTCCATTTTCATCACATTTTGTATTAAATATTTTGTACTCAAAATCATTATTAAACAATATTGCGACACCACGAGCATTACTTTTAAAGGAACTGAAGAAACAATCTAAACCCCACTCGTCTCTGATAATATTTTCCATATCTTTTTCAAAATGTACATCCTGTAAACAATAAATGGAGTAATTTTTCTTTTGTAAAAAATGCAGAACATCTCTACGTTTTTCAGTAGCGGCAAGCCCTCTACAGTTCATTGAGGCCAATGAAATATGCACCTTTTTCTTAATGTTATTGTTACTTTGCATACCATTAGCCATATCTATTTTTATCCGACAACCGAGTATACATGATTAGACGCTATAAAGTTATGTGTGTACACTTCAAACCAACTTATTCCATTCAATAAAAATGCATTAGTGGAAGGTATCATGCCATATATTACGTAACTCATACGTGGTTTGATGAACTCTGAAAGATGACCAAACGCGTCTAATTGTTGTATCACGGTGGTTGTATCATAGTACCTTGTATGTCAATTAGAGACAAGATTATAATAATCCAATTCAATCGGAATATAAAGACATGAGTATACATGGCATAATTCTTTCTAGTATCAATCAATTTTGAGAATGGGTATATGTGATAAATCATTGTGTGGTACTTTTTGTACATATCAATACACGAGGTTATATTTAAATTCAAAGTGTACTCATAAAAGTACATGTACAAATAGATATAAAAAGGATATTGATGAACATCTGTGACGATGGCTAGTAGTAAAATTAGATTGTCATTGAACATTTCAATAAAAAATGTAAAAAAATATTCGAAAAAAAAACCACCAACAACAACAAATACAATCTCACTCGACCTGCTGCCGAATCCAAGCCTATATTAAAAAATTATATTTGAAGGGAAATAAATACACATAAAGAGCCTTATAAAACGAGTATTCTTATCGTGAAGGCATCGTGTTTTATAAATTAAAACATTCCAAGAAACTTAATTATTTCAGCCGAATTTATTGATTTGAGCATGACATTTGATGCATTTTATGCAGAAAGTATACTGAATTCTTAACGGCAGGTACTTATAGGTTGTTTTTGGTGAAGCATCTATACACTTAGCATATAGGACATGTTATAGTTAAATGTTTCATTTCAAAGTTTTCAATTCAGCCTGTGAATTTTTTCTAATTTATGTTTGATTTCAAAGTTTTCAATTCAGCCTGTGAATTTTTTCCAATCTCCGAATCTTTGCTCCTTTGGTCTATATTCTAACAGAACCTCTACTCCCACTACTCTTATTTTTGTGCTTTGTCCTTCGCGACGTAGTTTCTTCGCCTCCGCGGCCAGTTGTCCCCTTTTTCTTTTCATTTCAGGGGGCAAATCTGTGTAAACCACTGCTGGTTGTCTATCTCTCACAAAGCCCCTCTTTGTTTGCAACTCTAAGACGTAATCTCTGTCCGCCATAAAATTAAATCGGACAATCAGTGGATCTGGCCCTTGCCTAGGTGTTCCACCGGGCGGCACTCTTCTTGGAAGACGGTGGGCGTTTACAATGAATATGGCTTCTGCGTCGTCTCTTAACATACCGAAGTCATCTACCAAGATATCTCTGGCATCTTGAAAAGGTGTTTTTCCCTGTCTTATTGGCACCCCGTGGAATAGGAGGTTCAATTTTCTGTCGTGTATCTCTTTGAGAGTGAGTTTTTTGTCAAAGTCTTTCTTCATGTCATCCAGTTTATTAATAATACTAGTATTTCTACTTTTACTATCATTTAGTTCCTCCATGTTACTGGTGACAGTTTCTATTATATCCATTATTTTGGACTCACTCTGTTTAACAGATAATTCCAAACCTTTAATGTCGGCTTCATTGCTGTCTACTGCGTCACTTATTGTATCAATTCTTGTTTCCAGTTCTGCGAGTTTTTTGTTTACACTGTTTTCCATGCGTAACATGATTGCCTTGAGTTCAGCGTTAGACACGTCGCTATCAGTGTCACTGTTGTTGTCCCGCATGTTGACTGTGTTGTATGAATACGTAGTATGAATTTACAGTTATAATGTCTCGTATTATTACCTTAGTCGTCCGTTTTTTTGTTCTTCAGAAAGTCCAACAACTGTACAAAGTATTAGGAATGTTTTTGGTTGTTATTTTCCCCTCATTCCGTTCTAGTGTCCTTTGAAAAAAACCGGGCTCGGCAGCCGGCAATTTTAGTGACCGTCCATCTTGAATCCGGGTTGCCAGGCCTAAGTGTTAGTTGATTTTATCTTTTTGGGAATATACACTGAGCCAAAAAAAGAAACTTATAACATTTTAACAGATCACAAAATAAAATTCTGTGCATGAAATGTACCAAATTTGGATACAATATTACTGCAATGTATTGCTTCAAATAGTAGTCAATAACCAATTGTTTGCTTCAATGACTCAAGAGAAATGTGCACCGACTCAGACAACGTCTTGCATCACATGTCACAGCAAACAATTTCGGCAACATAAAGTTAAAAACATTTCAGAGAGTCAAAACAAACTCATATCCAAACAAACAATGAAGTCATTAATAACAGGTATGTCTACCTCCAGCTTGCAGGCAAGCTGTGCATCTCCTTCTCATGCTTCCAAACAAGTTCCTGATGGTAGCCCGGGGAACATTGTTCCATTCTCCCTGTAGTGCTGAAATAAGTGTTTGTCTATTGGCAGGTGGATTGTCTCTTCTTGATACACGTCATCCGAGCTCATCCCAAGCTACCATCAGCTACCATTGTACTGTACCTACTGAGTAAAATAGACGCCATTTTCTCGCATATAAAGCCACTGGTTCCTTCAACTTAACATTTTGATGATTATCATGGTCTTGGCTTTCCTGCAAACAACAACATAAATTGAGGTCAAGGCAGAATTTTTGAGATATGCTCCGTCGAAGATACGCGTATTTGTAGATCGCCCAGGCCTATCCTGGGTATAAACAATTCCAATCAATTATCTAAGTCTCTAAAATGACTCAAAAAATATACAAGATTTGTCAAAAGAAGAAAATTTGCATTGATATTGTTTGGTAATCTTTATCTAATAATCATCCGAAGAGAATTTTAGCCAAAGAAACAACTTGTGGAGCATTGTCATATAGGTCACTTGGAGGAGTGTCATCCAGCCCAATTCAACATGCCTTTCGTCGGCTGCTCCATTATTCATGTAGTGGTGTGGACTCATAGAGAAGCACATTATAAGGGTATGTTTTGCACGTAGGCAAGGTAATTGTGTTGAGTTGATAATATGTTTAAAAATGCTGCTCGTGCTTAAATTAGTCGGTATAACACTTTTTAGAAAATTCAATTTGACCAATGGTATTTTTGGACTGAATGGGCGAAAGCTAAGTGAAATATGCGCTTTTTATTTATGTCGAAGGAGATTTGGGTAGTGTCAAAACCTTCGCGGCAGTAGCTTTTCTCAGTTTGACTATAGCGCACTCACACGGGTACAAATGACCAGTTCCCGATATAATATCGTTGTGAGGTGAAGATGGGGGGGGGGGGGGGGGGGGGGGGGGGGGGGGGGGATTCATTTCATACATTGAACTCCAAAAACATTCACATTTCCCTAGTGCCATTTGATAGTGCTTGCATTCAAATAAAACACAAACTATCTGAAGGTTAGCGACACTTTTATGCATACCGGTATATACGCCTCTGTCTGCTATTGTTTAGGGGATATTGACTTTGAGAAATTATCCATATACGAGAGTCATTCAATAAGTTCTACCTCCTCACTCATAACATCGCTAATATGAATGTCAGCCTCATGACATTTGTCATGATTATAGCTCTGAATCATAGCTACACATTTATTGTAAATGCCATTTTCACTTTTGTCATGATGCGATCAAAGCCAGAGAGAGATTTTGGACAACGGACACGGAAAAGTACCCCAAAGATAAATTCATAAGTTTTTTCGTTTTCTCTCCGTATTGTATGATTAGGTTAACCGCAAGATTTAAATACTGAAATCAGAAGACAGTGAATGATTTATGAATGTAATACTATACTATCATGTATAAATCATATTATAGGCAATATTAACCTTTGTAGCCTACAAATAGTATAATATCAACTCGAATGTATTGACACGCCTTTAGCATACTGGAATACTGATATTCACTAAAATGTTCGTTGTTACAAGTCAAGCCACAGTGATGCCTCGAATGTTAAATCTTAACCTGATAGTAACTTTATCAGTTTTCGTTATATGCAACATTTAGAATAGTAAATCAGGTAGTCAGTGATAGAAAATATATATTTGAGAGACTTGAAATATATCCATTCAGTCCTGTATAATGAAGATATCTTAGTTACTATGAAAAGCAAATATGACTTTTGCAGCTGTTCTCTAGGTTAGGGTTAAAATTGATGGCCCTCTTGGTCTGGTTCTGGCTAATCAAAGGGCGAACAAATCAGTCACTTGTATTGTTAAAAGTCTGTTCAAGGGAAATTTGTAACTTAGAACGATTGTAATTGACCGATAGTACACTTTGTCTATTAGAATTAGCCAACTACATAGTACTTAGGAGACATGTTGGCTGTTTTTTACCCGTTTCCGTCGCACTAAATGAGAGTTTGGTTTTACTGCATATCTAGAAAAGTATAATATGTATTCAAACCAATTTACTTTGATTTTGTACCTGAGATTCAAAGCTTTAATTGTGGAATATTCCATACGACTGGCTTGTATAATAGCAAAGTTATGAGGTAGGAGGTATAATAACTTATTGAATGACCCTCGTATATCAAATGCCGACTAGATAACATATATATATATATATATATATATATTAATTTAAAGGGATACGCTGAACTAGAACATGTGTTAATTGCAGGCACATGCAAATTGATCTGAAAAAAATTCTAACAACACAGATGTATAATTAATTAATTAACTGCCTCATTGGATGAATCAGGTAAATGCCTATCGATTGCAATTTATTGGAGAAAGGTTTCAAAGAATAATCTAATTACCAAATCATAGATTATTTTTTTGAGTCAGAAGTACGGGTACCTGTTTTGCATCAAGGCGTCACAAAACAATTAGGCATGCACTTTCAAAACCAACTGTAGCGCTATAAGACCTATGATTCGGCTTTCACTCAAAGGAAGAATATTAAAAATCGATCATTGCGCTATCAGGTTAGACTAATTTTTGTAAAGCCCCAACTCTTCAATTTTCTGATTCAACTGAGATACCTCTCTTCAGTTTCATTTCACGAAAAGTAATCATAATTCCACAGGTTTTTGTTTTAAATTTCCAGCCATTTTAAAATTTTGGATCCAACATTCTTGTGCCTTTTCACGTTTTTCACAAGTTTTATTGATTGGCATCTCGGAAACAGCCACCACTGTTATTTGCCATCCCTGGATTGGCTTTAACATACCAGGTTCTACTCGTATTCAAATTGTTGGAACATTTTGACTCAATGTTCGAAACATTTTTTGAATTAAAGTCTTTTTAGCGCTATCATTAGTTTGGAATATGCAGAACCGACATTTTTTGTGGCGGCTTTGCTAGATAAGAACCCGCTCTTTCAGACTGACCCTCTATTGTTAAGGTATATCATGACCCAAACATGATAGAAGGCCAATTATTTGAACTCACCATGAATTCGGTGCTTATGACTTCGTCATCATTAATACATCATTCCTGTTCATGTGTAGACATTTTATTTGTAGTCCTTTGTACTTAATCGCGTGGCTACCTCAGGTTCTGTGGAATGGCTATGGTAAATACAAAAAAAACTATTGAGTATTGGAATGAACATACTACCTAAAATAAAAATATATTTGTGACGGTACAACGTTGATTATAACGAATAAGTGAGCATTTGAAAAAAGCACCTGACGTTACTACAGTGTTTATCAAGATCATCGAGTTGTAAATTTTATTCGATGCTTTTTTTCCCCTTGAGTTGTATATTCAGACTGAAACGAGTTCATTTACACCTACTAATATATTTTTAATAACAATGAGACTAGAGCCTCGTCTCATTCCTTCCTTCATGGACTACAAGTAACAATATTTGTTTAAGTATCCATTGCCAACTATTCCGTCACGCAAAGTCAATTTCATAACCCCATAATAACAGTTGGGCCTCAAATAGTTCTTGTATTATCCAAGATAGTCGATACAAACGAATATTTGCCGGGGCTTTTGTTGTCTTGCCCCGGGGCATTACCGTGCTTGTATTTTCATTCCTCTTTGCTTCAGTAGATAGCGATACGCCTCTTGCAAAGGATCAAAAACCTAAATATCAATATACATGCGGGAACCTAAGGCGACGGAAAATATTTAACGGGCTAGTACATGAGTCTTCATGCTCTGCCTTTAGACGAGGTACAAGCGGCGAGGAGTCTCATATGTTAAGCTTATCCTAAATGGCGTATTATTATGCTCTTGGGTATAACTTATAAGGTAATTCAGGATAAGGTAAAGAGGAGGTAAGGGTGGGGTTAGAAAAAGCGCTGTAAAACAAAAAAATATAGGGATGATTTTGGCGCGGTTTCATTTAACATTTTATGAGCAATAAACATGTACACTTATAGTACCGGGGATTATATTATGGCGGGAATATTTTTATTAAGGAAATTATGCACGGATGTATGCGTTTGAATGTCACTAATTAATGCTAAATGGGTATGAATATAAAATCATATGTTATTCTCTTTCTATTATTATCAAATATGATAATTTGATAGCATATTATTAGCCAAGAATATGTTTGGTTTTATAGCAGTAAAATTCAATGCTTGGATAGTAAAACAGTTCAGAAATCTCCTTCCAAAAGTCGAGAGAAATATGATGATACAGAACTGTTTCCCATTTATTTAAGGATTTTGGTAATCACTTCGATAATAGGTCTATAAAAGTGAATGTGTAGCTTCGGAAAGACTGCAAACAATTGAAAACCTTATGCAGTGGCATTATGATATTAATATATATATATCAAAATCAGTACAAGTACAATGGGTTTAAAACAAATCATTTTGCGAGACACACGTTAGAAAATAAAAACATACCCCTTTAGGAATATCCAATGAAAAGTGTGTAAGAATTGTTTAACACTTTTCACGAGGCTATTAGTTTTCCCACATACAAAACAGATTTCTAGAAACCTTTCCAAAGTTTCAAAGTCTATCAAGGATTACTAAACCAATACTAGGAATGTTTGTACTTATTTTAAAGCTTTTCTCATAGTGATTCCAATACTGGTGACGAAATACAACAATTATGACATTTTGAAACATTTTGTGACATTTTGGAAATGTCGTCTGCAGACGACTGCCGCGTCGAAAGTATTAACATACACTGACAACCAGAATAGCATGTTTTTTTTTCTATTCTAAGAAATTCATGGTATGTTTTAATACAAATTAATGATATTTGGGTAAATATGACATCGCAATGCATACAATGTGTTTTGTAGACGGCATACAATCGGTTGTTTTTTCGTCGTATCCGCGCACGTCTGGGAAAAGTAGGAATTGTTCCCTCAATGCAATAGTCTGCTCGCAAGGAATCTTCCTCTCCAGGCCTGCTTGCATCAAAAGTAAAGTTGTTGTATATATTATGGAGCAGACATATAAGTGTTACATAATAAATAAAACCTGCCCAGTGTGCAGCATATACCAGATATATATATATTCTCCATTCCTGATTTCGATGGTGTATACAAAAAACCAACCTCAGAGCTCAGTGCCAAACAAACACATATCACTTGTCTACACAAAGAAAAGAAAACATGAGTCGAAGTAGCTTTGAATAGAAAATAGATACATTATGCTTTTCAGTGATAACAATTACTTTGAATATATAGTATCATTTGCATTTCTCCTGCAGTCTTAACATTATACGTTGGTATAGAGTTAAATAAGAATATCTTTTAAAATTAAGCAATATACTTCCGTCGTTTTTTCTTCTTACTCAAATGCAGCCCTACTTCTGTCTCCCTACTTCTGTCACTGCCAACTATTTACATTGTAATTAAAGCTAGATTGGTGGATTATGAATACATTTATTGGCTGTCTGTGAAGTAGGGTAGTGAGATTATTTTTAGCAGAAAATGATAGACGAGGGTGTCTAGTTTCTTAATCATACAGGTGCCGTCTTGTCATCCTTAGGCAATGTTTTCACTGACGTCAAACGCCACGCCCCTCTTTGAGTGGCTAATGATTATGACAAAATAGAGTATGGCCGGTACAACATTGACATAATTATATAATAGGTATTTGTTCAAATGTATCAATATATTTGAAGTCATTCTCCTCAAAACAGCATAAAATGATGAACGAAATTTAATTCAATATGTCCGCGTTAATGTTGCAATTCAAACACTGTTCTCTAAATAGTTTACAATACAGGTATACTAATACATCAATATTGCGCAATTCATTTTTTTCTTCATTTAGTGTTTTTAACAAGTGATAAGTTATTTTTGTTAGTGATAATTATTGTATGGGATATTTCTGATACATTCAAGTACAAAGAAGTATAAACAGCACTTTGAGTTTTCAGTAAAAATGAGAGTTATTTCGAAGACGAAGTTCAGAATATACGTGGATTTCACTATTGTATCCCCAACTATTTTCACAATTTGAGATATCCACTTTTACTTATTAAAGGGCTTTTTTAATATAATGTCAGTGTGACCATCACAATAATGAGCTATACATTATTTTTAACACTTTTCACGGGGCAGTCGTCTGCAGATTAAAAAATGAAAATCAAAAATGGCAATATTGTTAGAATCGCCATGAGAAATGCATAAAAACAATTATAAGCATGCCTAGTATAATTGTTAAAGTACTTCTTAAGACAAGAATTTGAAATTTGCGAAATGTTTCTGACAAGTCTAAATGAAAACTAATAGCCGCATGGAAAATGTTAAAGCACCATGCTTATAAATGTGTCTGAGGATTTTAAAAGGAGCTGATCATAAAATGTCTTTGAATCATTGATATTATGTGACGATTACTTTAACAATACATCTAGTAGCTCAAACAATAACAGTAATAAGAGAGGTTGTGGCAGCCATCTTTGAGTGATACATTCAGGTATATCTTTATTTTGAATATCACAATAATTATACACATTGTAATATTATATAATATTTCTGATCAGAATTTGAAGGTACCGTAAGCTTTTATCTGGTCAATTTCTGTTATCTGGTCAATTTCATGATTTTAATGATCTGCCGTCTGCGCATGCGCATATTTTCTGCTTGTTTCATGCGAATTAGTTCAGATAATTAGTTAACTAGCCTATGAAATCTCCCAAACTGGTTAATTTCTTGGATTTTTCCTAAATTGTTTGATTCACTGACTGGGCATTTTTCAATGAAAATTGGCTTTTTGAAATATTGATATTTGTCTACTTTTTATTTAATTGCCTCTCCGTACTTGTACTCGTACTTAAGATAATGCTATGGCGTAATAGTTCATACTTAGAAATCCAAAACTGTATTGTTTGAAAGACAAAGGTTCATACTTTATATTGATAACAATGTCCCTTAATACAATCACTCATGCATCCCATACCATGATCACTTTCATAACTTACTGACTTACCCTCGTACATATACTTTTTTACAGCGTATTGTAAACATGCGTGGAGCTCCGTTGTTTTCATGAATGTACGTGAAACGTGAAATTTAACTCAATCCGAAGGTAGTATGATCCATATAGTAAAATATCTTTATTCAGGTACTGGAATGACAATAACATGAAATCTATTAGTTTAGCGCATTATGTATCTGTACTTGGGGAAGGTTGATAGACTCAAAGTCAGTGAGTCGATATGACCTATATCTACGTGTCATTGATTTCAATGTCAGTGAACCTCGGGGTTCCTTTATGAAAACGGGCTGACTTCTATTGTGAAAGCAAGTATTTAGTAAAGCAAATGTAATGTGTTTATATGGTAAATGGCTCTGTCTAAGTTATAGTTGTACTTTGAAAATATCGCTCGTGGGGACATATTTCCTGTGTATCTTTGACAATTATAACCATGTAAGGGATGGTAATTCATCCGACCAATAAAACTCAATGTAATCTGAACTAATACAACCCTGCTGACAGATTAGCAAATAACGTGGTGTATTTCGCCTCCTGGACATCTTAACCACTATACTGAACTTACCCTTAATCCCTAGATTCTTATACAGAAGTAAACAATCCCCTACAGCCACATGTACCTCAATAGGAAGAGGTGATCATTTCTACAAACGGATGGATTTTGTTTTGACTTATGCAAACCTTGTTTGGTATTTTATATATTATAAACCTTACGGCTGTACGGCCAATTTGTCACTTCGTAAACTTGTTGTATTACGTATAAGAACACATGACAAACGTACACTGAAACTTCTATATACAACTGCATCGTGTATCCCTTTATCAGGACGCGTTCAGCTTATGGGCGTGTTGATGCATTACCCTCAATTTTTACACGACGACTGGTCAAATAACGGGAGTCCGTATTCCGCTGAGTAAAGAATAAATGCGATATTTCAATAGAGGGCGGGCTTGGGAACGGGGTAATGCGTTTCCAATGGAGCGGCCTCCCGTCACAACACTTTCTACGATTGAATACAAATCCCATTTTTCCGATTTTCAATCATAAAATAAATCTCCTATCCCTAAAATAATGTTTACACAAATCATCGCTATATACTACTACAAAGCTTATATTCAACATGGACGTTATCACACTTACCCTTCGTTCCCACGGTAACGCACCCTCGTCAATTCTTAGCGCCCTCAACTGAAACGGGCTCTCGTTCCGGAGGTGACTGTTTAAGGTGTACTACCTTTCTTATAATATCTCTGAGTAAGTTGCTCATTGATTTCAAGACCTGAGCTACTAATCAGACTTGATCTTGTGGATAGTTTAGATATGTAAACCCGCACGACCTATCAGGACCCCGCTTTATCTTATTCTGTCGGTTAGTGAATACATACACACGTTCTTAATAATTTTTGCTAATAATTCGGTAGCAGTGAAAACAAGGTGTACCCTCCTTGGATAAGATTTCAATTTGATATCACCACGTAAAGTCCTGTATCTTAGCTTTCATGTATCCGTGACAAATTGTCAAAATTGGACAGGGACTAGTCTGTTTTCTTTTTAAAGGCGAAATTGCAGGTAATGAAAACCTGAAAGTCAATATAATAAAGTAGATGTGTGTTGATCCATTGAAAGAATAGACACTTAGAGTTACTCACAGACAGCATACCCACATTAACTAACCAAATCACAGCATGGCAGACTAGAATACGTACGCATTATCTGGCTTTATTCTTATTAATATTTTCAATTCTACTACAGTGGATTTGCGTGAAAAAATTGTAAATAAATTAATCGACAAGTGGTATGATAGGGTATATATATATATATTGAATGTGGCAGGCGATTGTCCTAAGAGGCATGCACATGTAAGAATAACTGTGGGGACCTCATGTTAATTAGACATTAGAAATTGTAGCAATAGCTGCAACAACCGAGAGACCCACGAAAAATGTGAAATAATATTTCTAGGTAGTTGTTTATTCTAATTGTACGTGTTGCTGAGTCTATTTTAATACCTGTAATAAAGGGTGGTCATTTAGTAACAATGTAACATCCGCTTTGAATTCTGGGTATGTTTCTCCATCTCGGGTTCTGATGTGGATGACCCCCCTCACATGAACCACCGAAATGTTACATTATGACTACATCGTAACAGTCTATTGTATTATAAGGCCAAGACCTGGCCATTTGATAGCGGAGTCTTGTCTGTGTCAGGAAAAGTAAAATGGCGCTAAATATGCTGAGTTGAAATCAGAAACTCAATGGCAGGACACGACAAATGTTCATGCTTCCTGTCGTTGGCTCAAGGCGACGTTTGTAGAGGAAGCTCAGAGTACAATGTTTTCAAAGATGACGTGTTTAATCTTTGATCAATTTGTATACGATATAATTATTCTATGTTAATTGAGATCTTTTGAAAATGAAAATAAAATCGGTTAGATAGCATATTTGATCGTACTCATCCTAATATACGGCTTGATAACACACAGGTGTGATAAAATCCACCGGATATTTCTGAAGATGCTTTGCATGCGGTGAAAGTTTTATTCGCTGTGTAAATTTCATCGACGTTTTATCAGATACATCGTATATGGTAAAATCAAATCATTTAAGTGGCGTTTGTCTTGTTAATGTCAAGTGATGATAGACTAGTGCAGATATTGTTTTTAGAATTTGATCCCCGTGTGACGTCGCAGACAACGAACTGGACGGAAGCAGGTGCAAATATGCAAATCCTACGAGCGTTTGTTATTTGTGTCGAAAGATTTCATCCCCGTTTTACAATGAAAATGCAATTAAAAAGGGAACAAATCTTCTTCGATATTACTTGATAAAGCCTGGGGCTACTAGCTCAGTTGTTTTGAGATATATTTGTTCGATGATAGCAAGATTGATTTTGATGATTGTAATGAGTTGTTAAGATAGTGAGATTCAACCAGCGTGTAAATTTAAAAGTTTTTTGATCCGGCTTTAACTCAGGACAGTGTCCTGGTTTATAATTGAGGCAACAACATTTTAAAGTGTGTCTGGTGATGGATGATCAGTATTAAAATATTTATTGAGCTACCAAATTTGAAAGGACTATATCGAATATGATATGATGAATAAAATACAAGCCCTTTTGTTGGTGTTGGACATTTGACGCTGCTGGACTACGGATCACGACAACAATGTTATAACAAATCATTTTCTGACCAAAGCAACAGCTTCGATATATAGAAAGCTTGATAACCTCTAATAAGAAGAAGTGTATTGTTGTCCGAGAGTTTTTGCGGAATAAAACGTCATCGTGGCCATAACGAACCTACTGACTTTGCAGGTAACAATGCCTTACCTTGAAACATTACAATAAGCAACCCCGTGGAATTTAAAAAAGTTACCTTTAAATATTATTTGAGGACGCTAGCTGCGCCTCTTGAGAAAAAAACCACTGATTTAATAAAATGAAAACCAGACTGGTATTTTCCACTAACCTTGCGATGATTTAGGTACATTTATGGTTTAATGAGATTTGAAGGGGGATCGGCCAACTCGTCCCACACTCCACAGGCTACGCCATTGGACTGCATATTCTATTATTAAGTACAAGGTGAGTTGGAAAGAACGGGAACTTTTTAAACAAAAGTGTCATGTACATTTCTAGATTCTTTCTTCTGTTTCCTTTGGGAATGCAAATACATGTTTATATAAAATACAAAGTTTACAACGATCATAAAAACACCACAGTAAAATATCGATATCTTAAATCCACTACTTTTCTGAGCTCAACTGGGCTCATAGTAAGGGGATGAGATGCCCTTGAGGTGTAATTATAGTCTGCTCTCGTCTGCCCCTACACGGGTAGACACTGATTTAGTAAGACACGCCACTGTTTGCAACATAGCCCTTTTAACCCCCACATGACATGATGCTGGTGGCACAAACTACATGGTAATTACTACTTGCATAGGTGAGAAGAGCGCGCGCAATAAAATTGGACTGGATGTTAGAACGAGGAGTAGACCGTGCATCATAAGTGCATCCTTTGTGTGAATAGGGTTTTTATTTATGTGATTAAACTACTAATGACATGCCATGATTTGTGGTAAACTAGTAGAAGTATATAAGCACGATAGATTACCTACAGTTGACGTAGGAAACGATGGCTTTACTATTGTAGTATTAACACTTTATTTGCATCAATTCCATAACATCTTCTAAATATAGATCCTCTATTTAACCCAATCTCTGACTACACAAATCCAGGATCCATTCGAGGCAGCTTTCTGCTGAGGGATCTACAAAATAGAAAGAAATGTGTATTGCTCCATTAGAAGTGTGCCTTTACTATTTTAAGATTGAACACATTAAAAATTACGGGTAAAATCATTCAAAAGTCATGTAATTTCATTACAACAACAACAACATAATTATATCACAAAAATAATAATAACAACTTCAACAGCATTATCAACGATTTGAACAATAATAAAACATCCCATCATTTCTTTTTTATGTCTGAGAAACAATGGTTTTTTCCTCACTAGCAACATATACGGCGGACCAATTAGTCTTTATCTACATTTGCCTGTGGATATCTGGTGGGGGTTGCATGGTGGTACTGTAGATCTGGGCACAATCACTGCAGAGCTCGCTGAATAGTTTGACCTCTAAACGGTCAATGTACACGACTTCTGAATTTGTAGTTTGTCCCCAAGATCTTGGCCAATAAGCTACTAAGTTAATATATCCCAGTGACCAATAAATTATAGGCCCAATGCATGTTCAAGATGCAAAAACACAGTGGTGTATTAGTACTGTATGATAAGTCAATGTTTTGGAAATGTAAGCCAGTTAGGAGGATATATAAATACTTCTAAATAAAGGCTTACCTGTAAATCATTTAATACATAAGAATGTTATCTGTACTTCAGATTAAAAAAAAGCTCAAGTGTGTCTTCAAAAATGCAAACAGATTGAGCCTCTTATTTGTCAAACTAGTATGTACTTTAAACAGTGTATTTGCCACAATAAATTGAAGAAAACCTTGGTAGGAACCAAAGTGGTATGCCGGTAGGTACACCTTTATGAGCCCTATATTACCTTAATAGGTACTGTTACCGTATTATTAATCCTGATGAGTACTCTGATAGATATCTGATATGTATCTTGAAAGACACCCTTTATATAGGTACCATCCCCTGTTATGTGTTTAAATATCTAAAATTGATATGAGTGTTGATTTTCCAAATCTCGGTTTCCCTTTGACGACTTATACACTCTGCCTCATAAGTGCAATCCATTTTAAAATGCGGGGTATAGATATAGGTTATATACAATAATATAGGTTTAGGCATAGATACACCTGCAAGATACCCACGGATCTACCCTACCCTGCTATGTGCTTACATATTTAAACATTGAGATAAGTGTTGATTTTCCAACTCCTGTTTTCCCTTTGAATACTTATTTAATTAGGGCAATCCGTTTCATTATTTTGGGTATAGATATGTGTAACGGAATACAATGGTATAGGTACACCTGCAGTTTCATTATTTGTGGAAAAGTTTAACATTGAGATAAGTGTTGATTTTCCAAATCCTGGTTTCTCTTTGAATATACTTCATCCGCCTCATTAATGCAATCATCATTGGGGTATGGGTATATGTAACGGTACAGGTATAGGCATATGTACACTTGCAAGATACCCTCGGAGGTACCCTACTCTTTTTATTGTTTACATCCCTTGAACTGATATTAGTGTTGATTTCCCAACTCTCGGTTGCACTTTTAAGCCTAGGCCTGCCGAATTAGTACAGATCGGTTTAATATTCAAATTGTCTTATCATTTGACGTTTTAACCACAGTTTTAGGGAATAAATCGAAGTAAAAGGAGCATTTTGTTAATACGAAAGTAATGCAAACTAACTTCTCCCCATTCCACTTTATAGTGTCACATATAAAAGCTGTTATTATAAATGGATAGTAGTAGTTTGCCTTAAAGGTGTATGTTCCGATCACTTTTTGGGGCATTGATTTTTTTTTCACATCAAGATATTTTGATATCAGAAGAATCCCCATATTTTTCTCATTATGTCTGTAAAATCTTAGGGGCCAGAAATGTTCCATTTAGAAATTATAGGCTAAAATGTGGTGAATTAATGCCAAAGGTGGTTAACCACCAATCAGTTTGTGTACGACTCAATGGGCAAATGTTTTCTGACCGTTTGCTTCTTAAAATAGAACCATTGGAGTGGAGTTTATGCAAATCAAACTTTTGGAATGCGACAATTTTAAGGATGACCTTTCATGTAAAACAGAAAACATCAAGTTGAAAATCGGGCCAGCAATCGGTACAACTACCTTTAATATTACTAGTATTTGCTATTTGAAAAATCGGAAAAAAGCAGTAACAATCTCTGAATAATGTTTTACATTGTTTTCTCAGTTGGTAAATTTGTTGTAACTTAAAAACTAGAATTTCAGACATTTTAGTGGGATTTGGACAAAACTGTAGCATGTTCACCTGCTTTGAAATGATGGTCACACACCAACATTGAAAACTTACCGACATGTGACTCATTTTGCTTGATCACGTCACACATTTCGTCACATAAGTCCGAACAAAAATACCCTATATACTTAATACAGTGCTGCTAAAAGAGTATTAGCAATTACGTAGTGTATTTTGCCTGGACACCTTAACCACTATACCTTCTATGGATCCTAATAAATAAATAAAGCATCCCCCAACAGGAAGGGATGGGAAGACCGGTTCTTTTAAGTGGTGTATTCTGTGTTGACTAATATGTGAACCTTGTTGAGTGTTTATATTGTAAACCCCGCAGTTGCTAATGCTAATCTGTTAACTCGTAAACTCGTTGTATTACGTAAAAGAACGCATGACAAGCGTACACTGAAACTACTTATATATATATATACAGCATCACAGTTTATCCCAAACCACATCACCCATCAGATCTACGAAAACTGTCCGTGATTCATAGAAACTGAAAAAAACCTTCTTAACCTTCTTGGATCATATAATGTAATAAGTGAACACATTTTTTTCTTTTCTTTAGTGGTCCAAAAAGGTGCGTTTATTTGTTTTAATTTGTGATATAGTGCTCAACAACAAACAGAAATGACAAAAGAACATATTTACTTAAACATTAACAAGTTTACAATACATAATAGTCATCATTCATCAGCAATCATAATGATATTGTTTCTAAAATACTCATTGAATACAAACAGTTTCAAGTGCCTTCCATTTTTGTAGGAATTTGTACATGGCATTATACTTTACAGCAATTATCTTTTTAAGATTATAATGAAATTTCAAAAGATATTTGAGATGAGTAAAGGATTGAGTCTGTTTTTTAAATTTATTAGTACAAATAACTCTCTTCGATGGAAATAAAAGGAAATACATCCTAATTGATATAATTTGATAACGCCTGAAGCAACTATCTCGGTTGTTTTGTGATATTGTCTCTATTCCGTCAAAATCTCGTATATTTTTTTTGTGGATGGAGGAGTGATCATGATCGTAATGATTACATCCAAAGTCCATCAATAGCATGACTAGAATATTACTGGTAACCCCAATCGACAGTATCTCAGTAACAGATTGAACTTGAGGTGCATTTGGGGCTGTTAGGTGCGCCCCCTGAGAACAACTCCTGGAATCGATTAATAATAATAATAATAATAATAATAATAATAATAATGGAAACGTATAAAGATGACAATCAGGGGGCGTGATAAAACTACAGACCGCAAGTCTGATTTAAATCCATTCAACCATGCCATGAATATATGCCCGACCTAAAGTACGCTTTTCCGATATATAATTTAACACTTTCAAGCACCACGTGCTTATATAACACTGTTCCGGTTTTAATTTGCCTTTGTATACACTATAGCATTGTCAAAGTGCAATCCTTAAGATGAGCACTCTATTTATTTTACGTATTCTTAAGCACCATTCTCATAATTATGACTTTAAGGAGTTTGGCGCCACATGTACAATTACATTGAGGACACTCGAGATACAAGCATAACATGTAACGTTCCATCTTGAATAGAAAGTGACATAAACAGATAAAGATAAATGTATTCTTTGTGAAGTATCTGGTTAGGTGCCTTGATGTGAAATTTCGTTTTAGGTAACATTTAATGAAAGGGAATAAATGCATTTTATGCAAAATTGAAAACAATTTCGTACAATACACATCTCCTTTGTCATGTTTGTGCACATGTCTTCTAAGACATTTACACAAAGGAGTTGCGTCTTGTGTGAAGGTGTGCAAACAGTTGAGCCTCCATTAGGTGTTGCGTGCGTTATTGTTCATCGGCAAAACTGCACTCTCAATCACTCAAAAATTCATAAAAGAAATGTGTTATTATCGGGCCAGATAATAGGTGTAAAACCCAATCATGAACAAGAACACAGTTTTTCTATTACGTCTATTACGTCTTCTTGGTTACTTGATGGCAAATGAGGTTAATGTTTGAATATGCTTGATAACCTGGGTCGCTACGACTTTAAACCGGGCTTTAACCAATACATTTGTACAGTGCTTCTAAGTGATCGCTCGGTATCTAAGTAAATCAAAGTTTATAACGTATCTCCGGTTTTAAATAAAATCAAACTACGTTGCTGTTTGTATTATTCAAGTCATATACACATATCTTGTTTCAGGTGATGCACATAAACACTGCACAAAAAGAAAGTATCCACTTCTTTCGAGGCGCCCTGTGTTTAATTTTAAGGACCCGAAATAAATTCAACAATTGGGAAAGATCAGACATTTCCTCCTGCGCATTTTGCCACCTTATTTGTCACAATAGCACTTCTATTGATGAAACAGTGGTCATTTGAATAACAAATGATAATGTTTCCATCATTGCACTTAATCCTACCCATGAAGAGAGCGTTAACAAAACACTGACTCTTTTTAAGTGTACCTATTCTGTCTCTCTCTCCATGAAAAGACAATCATTATCCGAACATCTCACATCATCAATTTCTGTTTCATTATCATTAGCGAAATGAAATAAGAAGCCATTTGTGAAATCCTTTTCAGACGTAGCTGAAGACTTTTCGCAAGGGCACTTGGAAGATACTTCGGGGATATCGCTAGAATCGTGACGTATGCGCAGCACAGATAATAGTTGAGCTGCGCATTCGTATCTCTCAAGTGCCTTTGCGAAAAGTCATCTACGTCTAATAAATAGTTCACAAATGGCTTCTTATTTCATTTCTCTAATGATAATGAAACGGAAAGATCATATGGTGGATAACATGTGAATTAATAATCCCTTCATATATTTTAAACGCTTTCCACTGAGATTAATGTCCTATAACGTGGCATTCTTTTGTGCATAATATACTTTATTTTATAACGGGGCGTTACACTTCTTGTTTGGATTTCAACATGATATATATATTGTCATAGTTTTTGTCAAAGAACCACTGTATCAGCACGGCCGCCATTACGATAGCGTGCTTTTTGCAATGCGTGTCACTCAGCCATACATTTTTTAAACTGTTTTTGTTCTTTCTTGTTAAAAGAAATGCACAAATCAACTATCATTGTGCCTGTTAATAAATTTAAATATTTCTTGTATATATTTTTACTTTTTTTCATAATGCGGCCTCATGCATTTTGCTTGTAATTTGAGTGTGTTTTTATTATTCGTCCTGTAGGTTTCACAACATGGACGCCAGTAGTATAATAGACAGGCAGGTATTGGGCCTAGTAAAAACACCCCTCTTCTTGTGATTTCAGGGCGAACGACAATGTTTTTTGTCACTGACCTCATACGTTGCTCAACATATCGTATCGTATCTAAAGAGGCACATCTGGGCACAACAGTCATCAAAAAAAGTAACTAGACAGGTAATAAATGTACTTTTAACTCTAAAAATATAAATCCTACCTAGAAATATTAAATCATAAAGTTGTTGAAAAATTTATCTTCTTTAATATGAGATATTGCACGCTAGGATCGGCTGAATATTGAAGAAGCGACAGTCCAAATGTAAGGTAAAGTCACAATTTCAAATTCACATTTTACATTTTCAACACGGGGGAGAGAATGACAGGTAGCGTGTGTGTGGCGCATTGATCCATCGGAACAATGCGGCCGACTGTCCAACCTGCGCATGTATCCCCCAATCGCACTACCGGTAATCGATAAGGTACCCGTAGATTGGTCCGCGTGTACAAAATAAAAATGTGAAAATGAAAATCGGACTTCTCCTTACATTTTTGAGTGCCACTTCCTCAATAATCACCCGATCCTAACGTGCAATATCTCATATTAAAGAAGACAATTTTTAAACAACTTTATAATTTAATATTTTTAGGTAGGATATATATTTTAAGAGTTAGAAGCCCATTTATTACCTGTATAGTTACTTTTGATGACTGCATATAGGCTATTTAGCCTTTTGTTGCCAATAGATTAGTTTTCTTTTCTTGCGATTTCAACGTGAACGACATTTGTCCGAAATCATCAGAAGAAAAGCTTTTTCCCTTGAGAATTTAACCCGAACAACATTTAATGTCATCAACTTAGTTGCTGATTTACCGTTTAGTGATACCGACTTTTCACGAAGCTCAACATAATCCGTATCTGTATCATTCTGTAGTTACACTGCCCCACGCCCCTTAAACAGAGCACAATAGAAAACGGGATCTATCAGTGACAAAGAAGCCTACCAATCCTAGCTGGACGTGCACATCCCTATTATCTAGTGTCCTTGGATAACACCGCGGCACGGGTAGTTTTCCCGCTATATCGATTCTTTTTTACATCAAATTCTGCTGCCCTCTGTTGTTGTAGTTGCGCTTATTAGACGGACAATTTACACTGTTCTTTGAAAATATCACTCGTGATGACTATTCCAAGTGTATCTTTGAAGATTCCTTCTGGCGGTGGTTCATAAGATAGTCCGACACATAAAACTCAATTTAAAAAAAAATTCTGCAGACAGATTACGTGGTGTATCTCACCTCCAGGATATCTTTACTAGCTGTGCCTGACACGACAAAATTGTACAATTCTAATTTGCTTAAAACCGTTTGAAGAGCCTATTGTACTTTGTTGCTAGGGCCAAAAACCTTGGTATTGTATTAATGTAGGGGAGTGTGTAAACGTGCACTATGATGCAAATAATAGATAGGTGTGTACTCAAGCAGAGCTCGTAGCCACCGGTCTGAAATGCTGTGTGCTCGGACAGCCATCTGTTGATTGTCTAATGTGAACAGAATAGTGCTCTGTGTACATCTAATGACCGTAATGACTGACTTTACCCACCACGAGTCCTAATTAAGAACTTAAGAATCTCAAACAGCCACCTGCACCTCAATAGGAAGAGGTGAAAGGTTTTTAAAAAGATATGTTTTGACTTACGCAAACCTTGTGGAGTATTGTATATTATTATAAACCCCGCGGCCGTACGGCCAATCTGTCAACTCGCAAACTCGTTGTATTACGTATAAGAAGACATGACAAGCGTACTACTAAAACTACTTACAACATCAGCGTTTATCCCTTTATTGTCTATTACCTCTCTTAGAATATACCTTATTGATTGGCTCATTGATTTATTGACCTGTATAGCCAATCAGACTAGATGCTGTAGATGATTTTCAAATTGCAATCCTCAAGAACCATCAGAAATACGCTTAATCTTACCCTGTCTGTGTGAGTTTTATCGTTATGAAAAAACCTTCTTAATCTTCTCAGCTCCTAATTTGTGAGTAGCGAACATAGTGTTAACGCTCCCTGGATGAGATGTCAGCGTGATATTCCATCTTAAGTTCTTTATCTTATCTTTCATGTATCAGTGACAAATTGGTGAAATTCGGAAGAGACTAGTGTATGTTTTCGTTTCAAAAGGCGAATTACAGGTAATGATAACCCGAAAGTCAGTTTAATAAAGTAGATTTGTGCGTTGATCCATTGAAAGAATAGAGACTTAGAATTACTCACATGTCGCATGCCCATATTAACTGACCAAATGACGACGTGTAGTGTAGAATACGTTCGTGTTGTCAGATTTGTATCTTAATAAATTTAAGTGTCAACCCGGCACTTGTTTCAAAAATTGAATTTTATATTTCTCTATTATTTTATACTTTTATATGTATTCTATCATTACCATCATAAGTTACAAACCGGAAGCGATTATTTCCCGTTCTTTTGGGTGATTTAAATTGTTGCTTTGGTAAGTTTGAGTCAGGAAAAGGCGCATGGTTATTTGGCGGGAAATTAAGCGGAGTTCCGCGCTTTTCAAATGCTGCGACAGCCTTTCGACCATTGCGTCGCGCGCTGAATCTTCCCGTGCGTAATACTAGACGCGCCGCTTAATATCCGCGACGAAGACGCGAAAACAAAAGAGCGAAAAACAATGCCTAAAAATGTAAACAAAGGCCAATCTTACGATCATTTAAATTTCAGTTTTCTTCCAATTTCTTCACATTGTGACAATATAAATTGAATCTGATAGTTTATTTTGATTGTTCATAATAGTATACTCGCCTTTTAGGTCCGTGTATTCCGAGAACGTTTATGTTTAAATGGGGGAAAATGTCAATATTTTTACTAAATCGATGTTTTCTAGAAGTTCAAATTTGAAGGAATTTTCCAGACAACATAACTAAAATATATCAAACTATCATGTAAGCTTTTACTACCATTGTGTAGAGGACTTTCAGTGCTCGGAGGCATTTTTTTAAATTTTTTCGATAATGTATTTTAAATTCGAGATATGCATCCATTTCTAGCGAAATGTATGCAAAAAAAACCACGACTTTTACACTTTTCTGATGTTTTTAGCAATATTTCCAAAACTAAGCCTTATTTTGGAAAAAGAAAAAAAAAAATGTTTCCTAGACAAAATTGTCTTGTTTACAAGAACAAATTACCATTTTTTATTTTATAGTTATGCTGTCTGAAAAATTTGGGGTAAACAAATATCGCTTATTGGTTCATTTCTCAAAATTTAGTTTATTTGGTATCACATTGATATCACCATCTGATTCCTTATCAAATGTCCTTTCTAAAAATGTATACTTTTATGAACCTTTATTAAATATTCTCAAACTTAGAAGCAACAGTTGATCATCAAAATAATAAAGTTGACACTTCCCTTAAGCTCTATGAGAGTGAATTCGCGTGAAATGTGTAGTTTGACATGTGTTATGACCTAGGTGGAACGGGGTATGAATATCGTGAATGTGGCAAACCGTGAAAATGTCCTGGGAGGCATGAGCATATCCTAATAACTGCGATATTTCTATGTTAGCTACGTTAGTTGTGAAAAAGACAATCGAAGGTAATGGGGACGATTTTTTTTCGAAAGACTCATGACTGACATTCGGGTCATTTAGTCGACTATTGAGTTAGGGGTATTCACTGGCGGATCAAAGACTCTGCCTATTAAGTATACTTTGAGTGATAAGTGGATCCGGGATTTGGCACGGTAATCTCAAGCGTACCGGACTCATGGCCAATTGCGATATAGGCGTAAAGGCCCTGTCACACCATAACGTATCGCCTCAACGTATGCCAACGTATACGAAATATCGAAAAATACGTTGGTGTACGTTGGTGTACGCTGATATAAGTTAGGGGTACGTTGGGGATACGTCGTTTACGTTAATAGCACGCTGTGATACGCTGTGACAATTTGGACCACGAAAAAATATTTTGCATGCTCAACATTTCTCGACGTACTCAACGTGTGCTTAATACGTTCTGCATAAGTTCCCGGTAAGTTTGTGGTACGTTAAATATACGTTGACATACGCTGACATACGTTAGTGGTACGTTACTCGTAAGTTACTCGTAAGTTACTCGTAAGTTGGTATACGTTGATGAACGTAGGCTGGGGGAAACGTACAGCCAACGTAGTGATAACGAGTTGATAACGTATATGTGCCGTATGCCTAACGTATGCCTGACGTATTTCCAACGAGTTTCGACGTATTCTCACGTATTCACCTTATGCCGGGCGATCGTGTAAGGCCCTGTCACGTATCCATAGCGTATCCATAGCGTATCCATAGCGTATTGAACGTATACATAGCGTATGACTAACGTATTGATAGCGTATCACTAACTTATAACATACTTATGACAGCGTATCACAGCGTATGCGAGCGTATGACTAACGTCTGCTTAACGTATACTTAACGTAGCGTAGCGTATTCGTAGCATATGATGATGGGTTGATGTGTTCAGCACGACAGACCATGAAGAAGTGAGGACGAGATACTCAAGGGACCCATTTATATACTCAAACCCTCCATAAGTTCCCAACACGGCGAATGCGCGCTAGCTGTACGGTAGCCCTGTCACACCATGGCGTATCGCCTGAACGTATAACAACGTATGCGAAATATCGAAAAATACGTTGGCGTACGTTAGCGTACGTTGGTGTACGCTGATACAAGTTAGGGGTAAGTTTGGGATACGTCGTATACGTTAAGAATACGCTGTGATGCTCAACGTGTGCTTAACTTACGTTCTGCATAAGTTCCCGATAGGTTCGTGATACATTAGACATACGTTTACAAACGCTGACATATGTTAGACATACGCTGACATACGTTAGAGGTACGTTAATCGTCTTAATTTATAGGTTGGACATATAGATTTACCCTTCTAGATATTTTAATAGTTATCATCTAGGCTGCGTTTACTTGAACTGGCAACACTTGTCCCGCCGTGTACGAAACTCAATTTCTGCAACGGCATAAGTCACGTGTTCGTTGTACGCCGAGGATACGCTGAGGATACGTCGAGCACGGCAGACATACGCTACGAATACGTTGGTCATACGCTCGCCGATCGCATACGCTGTGATACGCTGTCATAAGTTTGTTATAAGTTAGTGATACGCTATCAATACGTTAGTCATACGCTATGTATGCGTTTAATACGCTATGGATACGTCCATTCCATCGCCGATGTTGACGCAATTCGTTGGGAAGTTGGACGTTCTTGGACGTTCTCGGACTCTGACAATTTTCGAGCTATTTTTGGAATACGTCGGCATACGTTCAGGCCACGTTCAGGCCACACGCTATGGTGTGACAGGGCCTTAACAAACAACAAAGCCGTTTGAGTAGCATTTGACCGGCAGCTTTGTAATGTAACTTCCACTCTGTATTCTGGGAATGAATTACGGTTTATCTCGGGTTCTGATTGGTTGCTGAACACTCAGCTGAACCATGTAATGTAAATGTCAGTAGCGTGCGATTAATTAAACTATTGTACCATGTTATAAGATGAATTTATAAGATTGCATTTGCAAGCTGCCTATGCTAATCAATTATTACATAATATTATATACATTGACTAACCATGTAATCCCTATTACAGCTGTGTTTATATCGCAAGAATGTACCATGACATTCTCGTACTGCTCTACTGCATATTTTGTTGAAAGCATAATGTCAAATAATTTTAACTTGGTCTGACTTCAAATGTTATTGTAGACGCTATTTTGTTTTAGACTAAACACTTTCTTTCTGTTCAATTAAACAGTTTGTTTTTTATATTTCTTTGTTATAGTGAGTATGGTTTTGGATGTCAACAAACTATTTGGTTTTTTGGTTGATTTTCAGCCGATACGCACGATATAAATTATGAGACCGATAATGTATAGCTTGATACGGGGCTTAATTCACACCTGAAAGTGCGTATGCTCATCACGTGAAAGATGTTCAAGCGCATCTAACACACAGGTATCGGCGTACGCGATGTGCGTATAACCCAGCGTCGGGGTGCGTGCTAAAGAATATGATTATTCGAAGCTGGATTCACCGATTTTTGAAGGGGATATTTTTTGTTGTTTGATCAAAATACATGTTATCAAAATCACACTCTAAAGATCAAAATAACAAGAATGAGAACACAATATAGTTCGTAGCTGTATTGCTATACGTTGGTCTCATAATGTATAGGCTGTATCATATTTGTGTTGGCGTGTATGCCGTTTGCGACGACCATACACGATTCCAAATATGGTACACAATATACATTATGAGACCATCGAATATTAGTTACACTGTACAGCTAGAATATTCATTCTATAAACGCGAAAAAATAACACTTTTCAACAAATAGATTTTTTAAATTTTTTAAACTGTGCCAGAAACGCCAAGCGAATTTGTTTTGAAAACTAGATAAATCTGTTGATTTTCATATCAGCGCTTCGGGAATAAATATAGCGTATTATTTATAAAAATTATATCACGTAGTATTTCGTGCCTCACCGTTTCGCAATGTAACGTCATGGTATTATGCATGTAACTCTCCGTGGTTCGATAGATTAAAGGTAGATGTTCCGATTTCTGGCTTGATTTTCAACTTGATGTTTTCTATTTTACATGAAAGGTCGTCCTTAAAATTGTCACATTCCAAAGTGTGGAGTTGCATAACTCCAATGGTTCTATTTTTAGAAGCACAAGGTCACAAGATATTTGCCCATTGAGTAACACACAGACTGTTTGGTAGTTACCCACCTTTGGCAGTAATTCACCACATTTTAGCCTATAATTTCTAAATGGAGCATTTCTGGCCCCTAAGATTTTACAGACATAATGAGAAAAATATGGGGATTCTTCTGATATCAAAATATCTTGATGTGAAAAAAAAATCCTAGCCCCAAAAAAGTGATCGGAACATACACCTTTAAATGAAACTTTGATTAGATGTTGGGACGTTTTAGTTCTTATAGTTTCATGTCAACAGACTATATACATCAAACATTTTATTGTATATAAATAATAAAAAAACTCACCATTTTAAAGCTATGTATTACAAAAGGTAACTAAGTGACTAAGTGTCAGAAAAAGTAAAATGGCGCCACCTATGCTGAGTAGAAATCAGAAACTCATTGGCAGGACACGACAAATGTCCATACTTCCTGTCATTGGCACGAGGCGATGTTTGTCGAGGAAGCTCAGAATACAATGTTTGCAAAGCAGACGTGATTATTATTTGATAAAGTTTCTTTCCCAAGCTTTTATTTGCACTGTAACGGCCTTGAACTGAGTAAGATCTTTCTTAGTGCGTTGACTTCCAGAATTTTTACAGAATTGGGATCTAGTGTATTAACATTTTGAGTTAATATTTTGCTAAGTGTCGGTGTTCGGACAACCATCAAATGCTAAGATGTTCTAACACGACTAACCTAACTCTCCTGTTTACTGGCACACATTATGAAGCGAGTAATCAAACACCTGAGAACATATGTTGAGCATCATATCTCATCTGTTTGTACAAGGCGTGTAAAATGGACTACCCATATGAAACATGATTTTACTTGCCATACAAAAATATAAAGATTGGATGTGAAATAGTAATAATCGTGTGTTCAACAATCTTTAACGAATCATCACAATTTGTTTCTAACTATTTTGATGCTTTGTTATTAAAATATGGCAAATCTACTTTTATTCACTGCGCACATTTCATCGAGCCGTTACAAGATACATCGCGTATGGTAAAATTAAATCATTTAAGTGGCGTTTGTCTTGTTAATGTCAATTGATGATAACCTAGACATCGAATTGGACGGCGCAGGTGCAAATATGCTAATCTTATGAGCGTTTTGTATTTCATTGTGTCGAAAGATTTTATCCCCGATTTGCAATGAACAATGCAATTAAATAAAAGGGAATCAAATCCTCTTCGACTTTACTTGATAACGCCTGAGGCAATTCTTTCAGTTGTTTAAACATATGTATGTTTCGATTTAAGTAGAAACGTTTGATATTAGTAATGATAACAAGATTGATTTTGATGATTGTGATGAGTTGTTAAAATAGTGAAAATCAAACAGCCTATACATTGTTAATTTAAATTTGAGAGTAATACATCTAATATAATATGACGAATAAAATAAAAGCCGTATTTTTTTTTTTTAATTTGACGCTGCTGGACTACGGGGCATGATAACATTTGTACAATACACATTATGTTTGACCGAGGACATGCGATTGAATAATTAGCCAATTTTATGACAAATAACATTAGTTAGCATGTCTGGATAGCGCGAAAACCTTTGATTATAAGAAGTTAGTGTTTCGTTATCCGATAGCGTTTGCGAAATAAAACAACATGATGGCTATTCAGAGCGAACCTATATTTTCAAACATAATGGCCTAATCCTGCATTTTTTCCTGCTTAAATAAATTTTAGAATAAACAACCATGTGTACGACTAACAACGGAATCAATTAGATGACAATCAAGCTGCGTGATGCATATCAACTCTGATTTCCATCCGGCATGAATGCTAAAGGTATTTCTGAGCCAAAACCATGTCATGGTGAAATGTCCAACCATATCGAAAACTTTCTTACAATGTGAGGTCTTTTAAATATCATCAAACTTTTCCAAACTCAGCAAGATATGAACATCAGAATAGGAAATGGTTTGCTTTCTTTCATTCGTACGACCATTGCGACGAACGGATATAAAAAAATAGGAGAATCATACGAAAGTAATCCGATCTGCCCTTTACCATTATCACTTTATACTTTCAGATGAAAGAAAATTAACTCTATGGAGGAACTATTAGTTTGTCTTTATTTATTTTATTTTTACCTTTAAAGGTGGGTAATATCAGTAACGATTGATATCTGTGTTTATCCTTCACAGGTTGACAAAGGAGCGATTTCAGTATATTTTAGAAGAGCACTATAGATATTCAGGTAAGTGGTTTTTGTATCCATTTAGGCGCTGATAAGAGCATACTACTACTACTACTTATATCGATATTGATCGGTCTTCGTGATGGCTCGACATATTACTCCGTCCCTCATGCTTGCTTTCATCTCCACATCATTCAGTCCTGTGTCTTTCGGCAAGATGTCCAAGTATGTTAAGGCTGGGCGGCTGACATATATGTCCGTGTTTGGGTCTCCATAGCAGAAGGTCAGACACTATCTAAATTTCTCTTCTCATGCAATGCCCAACAAATCTTATTCTTTGATCATGCTGATCTGTGATGTTTTCTGATACCTTTTGTAAATTTCCATACAGGTTTTTGTTCGGTACCTTGTCTTTCCAACTAATATTGAGTGCAGTTCTCCGCATGCTAGTGTAGCATCCATCAAGAGATTTCTTGAGTCTGTTGGTGATGGTCCATGTCTCAACATAGAACATAAATTGAACAGAGATTGAAGTTATATACTTCTAGAATATTGTCATCGTTTTTTTCCGACACATTTGTAATAATAACAAAGCATATATAGCTAAGTTTCATTCTTTATATCTTGTCTACATTCGTCATTAAATTTATTTCATGAAATCTTAGTAAGCGTGTAGTTTTGTATGGAAAAGGACATACTTGTACATGCTAGGTAAATTAATACACAATTTTAGCTCCAGATGTCACGTTGTCCTTGCATTGAAAGGCTGGTTAATGCCCAGGAGGCATCTATCATCCGAATTCGGCCAATTAATTTTCTTGAAAAGGAAATTATTATTAAAGCAGAACACAATATCAGTGTTGGACAATGTCATGCAGTTGGTGATCAATTCTAGATACACATCATAAATGGACGTGTTGGTCTTACTCGCAATCATGTTGTACAACAATTGCGGTCTGTTATTCCCTAAATTTCCATTTCAATTGCATGCACATAGAAGACATGAAGTGCGATTACAACCATAGTTGATATGTCTCAATCTGGATCTGAGGCGCTGTTCTGTACATCTAGCATATGAATCTTAAGTTTGTTAACCATTCTATCGCACTAGCAACATCAACAGGTATAAAAATGCTATGCTAACCCATCCAGTCAATTATTTGATCAACTAAAACGTTGTCATATTGACCATCATATAGCCTACCATTAAATATCAAATTGCATGGCGGTTTTCGTAAATTTATGCGGCGATCAGTGATGGTTAAGATAGAAAATATTGATCTCGTCGACTTTTATTCTCCGCTGTGTTTTTGTTTCCCTAGTTATAGGTTTGCACTGCTGAAGTTAAATATCAGAGAACTCTCTGTACGCAGAGCTGGATGAAGTCAAACACTGGTGAAGACAAAGTACATTTTAAAGTATACGTGCCTAAAATAGCCAATTTAATTTGATAAAGATTTGTCATAGTCATGAAATGCGTAGATGATGGATGTTCATTTAAAGCTAATTGCTCTTCATTTTTGAACTTCATCTTTCATCTTTCATCTTTCATCTTTCATCTTTCATCTTTCATCTTTCATCTTTCATCTTTCATCTTTCATCTTTCATCTTTCATCTTTCATCTTTCATCTTTCATCTTTCATCTTTCATATTTCATATTTCATATTTCATATTTCATCTTTCATCTTTCATCTTTCATCTTTCATCTTTCATCTTTCATCTTTCATCTTTCATCTTTCATCTTTCATCTTTCATCTTTCATCTTTCATATTTCATATTTCATATTTCATATTTCATCTTTCATCTTTCATCTTTCATCTTTCATCTTTCATCGTCATCGTCATCGTCATCGTCATCGTCATCGTCATCGTCATCGTCATCGTCATCGTCATCGTCATCGTCATCGTCATCGTCATCGTCATCTTCATCTTCATCTTCATCTTCATCTTCATCATCATCTTCATCTTCATCTTCATCTTCATCTTCATCTTCACCTTCATCTTCATCTTCATCTTCATCTTCATCTTCATCTTCATCTTCATCTTCTTCTTCATCTTCATCTTCTTCTCCATCTTCATCTTCATCTTCATCTTCATCATTATCTTGATCTTAATTGTAATTTAAATCACAGTTTTCATCTTCATCTTCGTATCTACCTACATTTTATCCCAAACTGTACCTCCATATCCAATTCCTCTATGACATTCACATTAACAATAAGTGACACTACTACATACATTGATTCGATAAAACCCAGCAAAACTAGTAATCGAATGACACTAGAAATGAACACCCTCAATTACAGATGAGACTAAATCATTCTGTACAGTCTACATTGGGGATGTTAAAGGGCATATTCCCATCTTGAAAATAATCAGACATCGCCTCCTAAAGGCATAGCACTGACAGGTTTAATCGTATTGTTGAGAAAAAGTGTATTTTCGGCATAATTATGTATTGATTCCTTCCACGCGATAACACAGGATGGATGAGCAACGTGTACATCGCAAAAAAATCAAAGTAGTATACAATACAATTGATAAATATGCTTATAACGTAACATTCTATAAAATGTTATAAGAACAGCTAATAAAGTCTAATTTGACAATAACCCCTTACACTCAAAATCAGATAACACTCGAAACCAGATAACATTTTAATGATAAGAAATCAGTGGCCATTGCGCTCAGGTACTTGGTTTTCTTGCTTATTGATAGCGACATTATATCCTTAGCAGTACAAGTATTGAAGCGGATAAAAAAAAAAATATGCATTTAAAATGCCTTTATCCTAGACAAACACAGATTATAAAGCAATCATTTGCTTAATATTGAAAAGGTGACAATTTCTGTTGAAGGAAAGAGGAATTTTAAACTGTAATTGTCCGTATCGGCAGATGAGGCAGTGTTTCATACAGGATTTTGTTTGTTTCATTGGAGAATGGGTGCCGGCATATTATATCCCTGTTGTCGACCTCTCTACGCCACTGCTTACCTTTGTCATTAGACGTTTCATACGTAAACACACTTCTTCTTTGATAATTATGGGAATGTTACATTTTTCAATGAGCAACATTCATACACTCTTAAAGGTTTTAGACCCAATCGGAGAGCAGGAATTACAATACGACGAGATAAAGATAACACGTCTACATTACACATACAATTATGATGTCGCCGATTTCCCGCCGTCAACTTTTCTTTCAAACATGATTATTTATTTCATTTCTATTTGAATGACATTAAACATACCAATAATGTGTGAATAGAATGTCCGTGTATGAATAAGGACAGTGCATGTGTAAGCTATTAATTAATAAGCTAACAATGATACCCCTTACGGCGTCTTGGTATTGTTTACGTCAATATGTACGCATGAATCGATTTGTCTTATCTCTCCTGAAACAACATCATACGCATGTATTAACCTATAATTGAATGAGCCCTAAAGTAGAATCTAATTTGAATAACAAAATATTGTATATGCATGCAGAGTCAGGATCCTAGCGTTAGATGTCAAAACGGGACCATTATAATGCCAGGGTATAACGCGTTAAATAGAATGTAGGTCACAACGGTCCTTTGGTGCTATCACTTATCCAGTGAGTTTGTGCGAATGAGGAACTCCCACAACAGTTGAAGTGCTTCCTCTATGAGACCTATCCATATACCAAACACCGTGAAACCGTGTTGTTCTGTGCTTCGGAAGTGTACTGCATATAAATCGGAGGTAGACAGGTTATTGTAAGCACAAATCAAAAGTCACTTACGTATAGGTTTTGATTTTACAGAAGCGACCGTGGTTGAATTTAAGGCCATTTTTGTATCATTCTGTGACCTATATCCGCAAACCCCGTACCTAATCATCACCCAAATCTTTTTGCGCATAATTCCACATTATTTTATAAACCATTTCAACATGCAGTAGGTTGCAATATCTGAAGATCAGATATGTATCCGTTAAGTATTGCATTTGTGTTTCGCTGATGTTTTAAAATGTTTTGTTTCCTTTCTGGTTACTTTAAAAATAGATGTTCCAATTGCTGGCCCGATTTTCAACTTAATTTTTTCTATTCTATATGGAGGGTTTTATATCTTTTAAATAGTTGTTTTCCAAAGTTTGAATTGCATAACTCAAATAGTTCCTATTTTAGAAGCACATACAATTTGCCAAGTGAGTAGTAGGCCGACACAAACTCTACCTGTGATTATCCCTTTTGGCATTACTTCACTTCATTTTTACCTATGAAGTCTAAATGGAATATATCTTGCGCCCAACAAAATTCTGATATCAACAAAAAAGTTAAAGTGATCGGAACATCGACCTTTAATTTAGCACGCTATGAATTGCAACTAAAATACGGGTTACACAAGTATCACTCACCGGATGTATTCCCGCCGATTCCTCTCTACCATGTCTAGACAAAGTTACTTCTGTTCGGGACTTCAATACAATTGTGTATAATCACCTCTTGGGAACACTAGCTGTGTGCAAATAAGATAAATTAGATGCAGTAGAAAAAAAAAGAAATGAGACAGATTTTGACCTATTTGGAAAAAAGAAGAATATGGAAGTATAAAACATTTATAATATGAGGACGAGATCCAATGAATAACATCAAAATTAGAACTTATTGTTAATATGTGACACGATCAAGAGGAACGAGTCAGATGTCGACCCTGGTCGAAAATGAGTTTTTTTAAAACATTTATAATATGAGGACGAGATCCAATGAATAACATCAAAATTAGAACTTATTGTTAATATGTGACACGATCAAGAGGAACGAGTCAGATGTCGACCCTGGTCGAAAATGAGTTTTTTATCCCGTTTTAAAGATATGACACTCAGAGCTTTCAGAAACTGAAAACCACATGTCTATACGGCTTTTTGTTATAAAGTAATGTCAAATGAAGTTCACAAATATCCATCAAAACTTATGGATACCCCTCACACTAAATTGGCCATATCTCAATTTGGGATTCATTCCTCTTGATCACGTCACATATTAAATAGACGTTATTCGTAAATGGCGCACTTATGTCAAAAGAAGGCCGTGTTATCCAACTGAGCATGCTCAGAGCAATTAGTGTTCCGAAAACGAGGCTAGCGATGTAGCCGAGACGTGAGTGATGTAGTTTTTCAATGTGGTGAACTTTGCACTAATCATAAAAATTCTTCAGAGCTGTTCAATATTGAACGTTATTATATTCGTGAAATAAATTTGAACGTTTAAACTATCTATTTCACTAGTTTGAAATGAAATGTTTGCTGGTAACCGACACTATTTAGGAAAATGTAGAAGTTCACAGTTCATTATATTGCAGTAAAAGTATGAGATTGTATGTTTATCGGCGTGCCATCGAGTATATCTCCCTCTTTGACATGAAATCGCCAATTACGAATAACGTCTATTGCATATCGGAGTTGATTGGTGCGCAAACTCGAAAATCATTGTCATTTAAACACAAATCTATAAACATTATTTGAAACGATTCAAAAGATGAGGATGAACTCGCATTAACATTCATATAGATGACAACATTTAAACCGTTCGTACCAATCTTCATCAGGTCGATGACTTTTCACCGATGAATAAATGGAATCGCTAGAAATAAAATGTCATCAGAAAAGATCACTTTCCGGAAAAAAAGTGTTCGTGTTCCAGTATCGGATGATACTCGATACACATGTTACCAGTTGTGATTTGTATGGGAATAAGAGAAGTATAATAACGATCACACTGGTAGAGTGATTTCGCAAAGTTTGGGACGTTGTGTATAGTAGTAAAAACAAGATGTTAAACGTGGGATTAATGTGTTTGTGTCAGCTTCCCACGCATTCTGTGAGAACGACGGCATTTTTCACAAGCGCCTCTTCTTGTTTCATTTTTTAATATTATATTTGACAATTCCAGCCGAACATGTCCTGTATGCTTATGGCTCACAAGAAATGTTGTTATTTGTTTCCCGCGTAACCGTACAGATCATCAGAGGCCATTGTTTGAGGGGGATACATGGTTTTAGTGGGCTGTAATCAGCGGGGCGTAACCAGAAGGCTCACACCCCACATATACCCCCAAATTCTATGTAGTTTAACAAAATAACAAGTCGGTTGTACCCCTTGATCACAAGGCATCATTGCTCCCCGCTTTGAAGGCCAAATTGTCAAAACTGGTTATCACAGGCCATTGAGTGAGGTATATACATTGGCTTTAGTGAGCTGTTATCAGCGACCATTGTGTGAGGTGTATGCATTGTTTTAGTGATGACGTGGTGTTAGAAAAAGGAAAGGAAAGAAGAATAAGTATGAGTGACCATCAGATACAACAACAACAAAACGTGTCCATCACCCCCCCCCTCCCGATTCTTACGTGTCTTATACTGAGCAGCGGAATCAATGTAGAGCGCTTTGAGCATATTATGTTTCCACTCCATTAACACTTTTGGATCTGTGATGTGATTTGACATTTCGACGGTAATCAATCGCCTTAGAATGTGTCTATTTCCCACTATGTGGTCCAATTAAATCTTATAGGCCCAAACTACGGCGTTGATTGGCCACCGGGATATTTGAGCTAATGTTAAGTGCGCCCTCGTGTGTTTGACATTGACCAGGAGGATAATATGTCGAACATTCATATCTGGTTTTGATACGGTCTATGGATATGCCGCTAGTGACGTCACTGGATGTTGACGCGTTACGCGCTTGAAGCCATTATTTTAGTCATGTTATGCAGCGGGCTAGTGTTGGAGAGGAGTGAATTTAAAACCGAAAAAAACACACCCAACAATAAAGTTTTAAAGCATTACTTAAAAGAATTTCTTAACACATTGTTGAACACCATAACTTCAGAGTGTTTTAATACACAGGTGTTTTAACTGTTTAACACACATAATGCAAATTAGTGTCACCATTACGAACTTTCAATGGCTTGACACAGAGTCGTTTACAATTTCCGGGAATGTTGTTAGTGCGCCGCGACTATAGATATCCAGGTCGGCCGATCATTGGGTTGTGTCACAAGTAACAGGTCAATATCCTTTTTGATTTGTACTGTCCACGTTGCTTAACGTCTACCAGTAGTTCTACTGCTTTTTCTGTTGAAGTCAGCAAAAGCATAACGTGTTGGCTTTTTGTGGTAATCTGCGCATAGTTGCCATAATGAATTCTATTCACATGGACATTAAGTGATTTCGAAGCAATTATTTTCTGGATTTTGTTTAAAACAGAAGAATACTCTAATAAATTGCTAGTACATGTACATGTGATAGTCTGGCGTGCATACTAATCTTCATCAGGTCGATGACCTTACATCAATTAATAAATCTCCACTATTCAATATAAGCTTTTAATACTGGACGTACTATTGAGCGAATTTTTAAAGATTCACCCTTTTATATTGATAGTATTGTATCCTTGCACAGGTGACTTTTAAAAACGTGTGCAAATCTCTTTAAAATATTTATAGTTAAACACATGAGTGATATACACATTACACAAAATGTCCCTGACCAGGCGCTTTGATGTTGGCTATTCCAAATCAATAATCGGTACCAACAATCTAAGACATTAAATGGGCAAATTTCATATCCGTAGTTTGATACCTCAGTCATAAAGATCGAGTGGATAATTTTAAAGTTATGATGATTTCAATAACCACAATCATTTTTGTGTGCTATCTTAACCAGTCAGGTATGGGGATGAATGGGTAACAGGCATCGACAGGGAGTCCGAACACACACATTTTCAATGCGTAGGGGTGCACACTTAACAAGAATATACCATCTAAACCCAATTTTAGTGCAACAATAGTTGTGGTAGTTGTGGTCGATTAAACAATCATAACATCAACAATATCCCCTCGATTTTTATGAATGAGGTATCAAACTACGGAGAAAAATTGTTTTTTATGAAATGTTTGTCTCGGATTTTTCGTACAGAATATTGATTTTGGATGAGCCAATATCAAATCATCTAGTCAGGGACTTTTGTGTTAGGTGTACATCCAGCTTTAAAGCCCATAAGAATATGATATTGTTCCAGGATACTTATAATTGATGTTAATATGCATTTGCTATTCGAAGTCTAGTAGAGCAATAGATTCAGACAGCGACCTGCTTTCCAATACAACTTGTTGAAGTTAGCCGTGTTTGCACTATAAAGTGCTTCATGTTATATGGATAATCCTCAACGCCAAAGTATGTATTTAATGCGTGGTTGTTATATACATTTGTGGTTATTGAAAACATACTAAGCTATAAATTGTCCTTATTAGAAATACTTACATTTTCCAGGCAAAACATATTTTGAAGAAACCTTTCCTAACTTTCAAGGTCTATCACAAGGATTATTGAACCATTACTTGGCATGTTTGTACTGCGTGTTAATTAAAATTCAATAATGTCGACATGTTAAAAACGTTATGTGAAATTTTGGAATGTCGTCTCCAGACGCCTGCCGCGTGGGAAGTGTTAAAGACACACGCTTAGTCGCATTTATATGTGCATCCTGATGCTTATAGCTGAATAGTGGAACATAAATCGAATGCATATCGCATCATTTTAGCATAGTAAGCCTAATTTATGACCTGACATGTATTTTCCATTTTGCTGACTGTGTTAATTCTTGTTTATTAATTTTGCTGAATATATAAATAATCATTAACCTTACCATTGTTAATATTATTATTAGATCTATAGCGATTATTTTAACACAAGCATTCTGAATATCCTAAATATTGACATTAGGTTAAATTAAACTTTTCACATATCCACCATCTACAAATATTATATCTCTCTCAAAACGATGTACTAGACTAAACTACCACCAAACTGTTTTCATTCACCTATTCAGAAAGCAATGTAGACAATAATAGTTGCTGTTACAATCGTGTGTAATAGAATAACTCAGTACCTTGTTAAATGTAGTTTAATTATCTAAGATCACCCGACGTACAGAATAAGAGCAAACAATCCAAAATTAAAATAGTATACGTGATATGGAATCATGGCTCCAGACATCTACGCACCACTTACTCTCCACAAAGGCACCCGATAAAGCAAATCCCCATGAAGTTTGTCATAAATTCATTATAAGGTTATCCGATATCAGAATAGTTAAACCATGGCTCGACTTAGGCTTATTATACATTTTTGGATCAAATATCCCATATATCTATGTACTGGCAGCCAAATAAAACCGAAAGATTTGAACATCTTTAAACATCTCCTGATAGTTTTCAGCAGAGTGCCTCACTAAATAAGCTATGTAAGTCACTAAGCGCCAGCTGTGATCTCTCCAACCAAATGTCTATTTACTTTTCCCCATAGCTTGTGCCATCTTGGCGGGAACATTTCGCCGTGTGACAAACAAAACCTTTTAGTCATAGATACATGGTACAGAATGCAGTTATGAGAAGGTTACATTCATAGTAGTACATGCGTCCGCTTGGACATGTTGAACTGATTAAGTTGGCTTGCAGCTAACAGGGCGAACTGTCTACCTACCTTTGTAGCAAACCTAATGTGACTTCGACAATTACCATGAAAGAGTACTGCGTTCGTTATGAAAACATCGTGGCTGAAACAATCTAATGTTAGCATGCACATGCATAAACACTATTAGCACTTTATGGACCCCTCACATGTATCCGTGTGAGCTGGGCGGCCCCTTACCGTGTGAAAAATGGGTGCAAACGGCGGCACACACGGTGGGCCGTTTCCCGTCCGTTGAATACGTTCAGGGGACTTTGCCGGCCACCGGACTTTTGAGCATGTTCAAAACTCCTTGCGGGTGAGAGAAAGCGGCAGCGAACGATGAGAGTCCGGTATGAGGACGGTAAAAGGACGGCGCACCCATTTTGCACCCATTTCGCGCCCGTTCGCAGGGCGGTGATGGAAGGTGGGGGACGTAAACAATCTCAGCAATGAGCTGCGAATGGGCGCATGCCGCCTGGTAACCGTTCGCAGGACGGACTCTCACAAAAAGTGAATAAGGCAAAAAACAAAAACAAAAAACAAAAGCATATTTCAAAAAAAGAAAACCTGAGGAGGCCCTTCAAGACGGTTCGGCCGGTACCCAGGCGTTCCGACCGGTGAGGGCTCGGTATAGAGGTGATATGCACATGGTGGGGACACGGTGAGAACGGTAAGCTAAAACTGTATGACAGTATGAGGCCGGTGACCCCGGTACCAGGCCGGTGATAGCCCGGTACAGACTCGGTGTAGAACGGTATCGACCGAGGAGGTGTTATGCATCCGGTGAGAACTGTAAGCTACAAATGTATGAGGGCGGTGAGCCCGGTACTCGGCCGGTGAGGACCCAGTATATAACGGTATGAACCCGGTGACCACAAAAAAAAAAATCAATGCGCCCGTTGACATTTTTTTACTAATTGTTTGGACTCTGTTGTTTTTCTATTAGACGGTAAGGTAGCCCCCTACAACCTCCGCCCTTTGCAAACGGGCGCGAAACGGGCGCGTCGTCTTTATACCGTCTTCAAACCGGGCTCTCACCGTTCGCCGCCGCTTTTACTCACCCGGCAGGAGTTTTGAACATACTTACAATTCCTGCCTGGCGCGGATGGCCGGCAATGTCCCCGGTAACTGGTTCAACGGACGGGAAACTGACCACCGTGTGTCCTCACCGTTTACCGCCGTCTGCACCAATTTGTCACATGGTAAGTGTTCGGCCAGGTTAGGTTACACGGATACATGTGAGTGAGATTCCCGGAATTCAAGTGAAGCGGCGAGATTGAGCGCTCAGCTTATAAAGGGCGTTTGATGACGTTATCAAGGCGGTTATGCCGGTACCCAGGCGTTCCGGCCGGTAAGGACCTGGTCAGGAGGTGAATGAGCCCGGTTCTAGGCCGATGAGGACCCGGTATGGAACGGTATGAACCCGGTTACAAAAAAATAAATCAATGCGGCCGTTTACATTTGTTTTGCTGATTGTTCACCGCGTTGGACTATGTTATTTTTTCTATAAAACGGTAAGGGGCCGCCCAGCTCACACGGATACATGTGAGGGGCCCATTACCGTCAGGTATCACGAAATACAACGTTAACACTGTACTGGTAACCACCTCTTTCTAATAGCGCAATCACGGCGAGCTATATACATGGTTACGGAAAAACTCGTGTATTAAAGTAGGTTCTTGCGAAAGATGGACACTTCGCATTATTTCGTTACGGTTATAAAGGGAAGCAACTAGGAACATCTCTGCATCTTGCGAATTGTTGAGAGGTGTTTGTGAAATCGTTGATCAGTAGAGGTTCTCAGGAAAAGACTGCATCTACGTTTATTGCTGGTACCGGTACACTCCATCATAAGATTCAAAGTTAAACGCATTTTTAACAGTTTCCATGCGCGGCAGATGACACATCCAAATTGTACAAAATGTTTCAAAGATGTCACAATTATTGAATTTCATCACAATATTTGGTCTCACGCCTAGTATTGGTCCAGTAATTCTTAGAGGTAAGACTTTGAAAGTTGGAAAAGGTTTCTACACAATCTGTTATAATATATTGTAAAACTAATATCCGCGTTGAAAGTGTTATTTAAGACCTCATCTCATTACACATAATTCATCTACCATAGTACATTTATTCATAGTTTATGCATTGCATCAGCATGTTGTATACAATACGGCCTCTTGGTACTTGAACAGATTATTGAAAGCGCTGTCTGATATTGCAAATGGTGAAGGAAGCACGTAACTACTTGTCACAGTTTTCTATTCCACTTACGAAAAATAATACAGATCATCTATCAATATAAGTATATATATATAGTTAGAATTCATGTGCATTAGTGATAGATCAGATCGTTTTAACTAAACCTTCAAGTATTTACATATAGCTGTTCAAATACGAATTAACAACGTTATTTAACATGTCATTTAATTTATTTAATCGATAAATTGTAAAATCCAATGAATAGAAATAGTTAAAGAATAGATAGTACATACATGTAAATATATAAATAATGTAAAAATCCTATATAGAGCTTAACGGGTTCGCCGGCGAACAAGTTTAGGAATGTTAAACTTTCGTCAGGATAAGCTCTATCTAGATTTATCTATTTTATATATTTGTAATTAATCAAATGAAGCATGTTCATTTTGAGCGCTCATTCCATTTTTAAGGGAATTTCTATTCTAAATGATTCCAAATGGTCTCGTGCACACGTATGAAGACGGGGTCGACACAGGACAAACAAAATCAACTCATTAATGACAATTGGTATGCCAAACAGAAACCCGATTTACGTTTGTTTTCTTACAAAACTTGGACCCACCAGTAGTAGTATTTTTAGCGATGGATTGCTTTTAGGTTTACAACGGAACATTTTGTTGACGAGCTGTTGATAGCTACAAAGTTCTTAATTGTATTTGAGGAACACCAGTATTGACTACTCACATCACATTTGATTTGCATAGGTAAACCAATTCTTCACCAAAATCCTCGATGGTCAGTGACCCGAGAGCATGGTTGTAATTTGAGCAGTTTGTCTTTGGTCTGGTCACTTGGCTGTACATGTATACATAGTCTGTACATGCTGTTATGATGTGCATTACATATCAGTGTATGGTTAGTGTAGGCAAGGCATGCCTTGGTGTAGGGGTGGGAGAGGTGGATGAATGGATGGTACTAAGAGAGGCTCTGTAGCAGAGCTAGTCAAAGTTTTCTATTCCACTTAAGACAATAATACAGATCATCTATCAATATAAATAGTTAGAATCCATGTGCATTAGTGATTAGATCAGATCGTTTTAACTAAAGCTTCAAGTATACAAATATTCAAATACGATGTAACAACGTGACCACAATTTTTTTCTAAATGATTTCAAACGGTCTCTTGCACACGAACGATGAGGACGGGGTCGACACAGGACAACAACAAATCAACTCATTAATGACAAGGTATGCCAAACAAAAACCCGATTTACGTTTGTTTTCTCACAAAAATTGGACCCACCAGTCGTACACTGCTAATCTAAGTGTTAATGAGTTGAGTAACTGTAATTAACATAAAGATTGTACAGTAAAGCTATAGGATGTGTTCATTAAGTTTAATTAAGTTTTCACTTATTAACACATTAACGCCTGATGAACGCCTGAAAAACACAAAGATTAACGTATTAAAGAGTTCATATTAGAACACACGAACAAAAGGAAGTAACACCACAGTCGAACTGGCCATACACCTGTTCACTTGATGACAGACTGTACAGAGTTAACATTGAGAAATTGTAACCTTGTCAAAATCCCAAGGGAACTGGATGTGGCTAGACTGTTATAGCTCGGTTCTATCTGCAGAAATCATCATCACTAAATTACGAAATGAATACTGCGACTTCTATGTTATTGAAATATTGAAATGGGAAACAATACGTGATTTAAATGAGGAAGGGTGGTTTCGTGCTCCAACATTACCAACACTCGCTTTGTAATCTTGTCACCCTATGCTTTTTTCTGATTGCATTATGGCTGCTTATAAGATCAGCGTTAAATATAAACAAATGATCATTATTGTGGGCTGATAGTGTTCTCTGTTAATCATATTTATTTAATGATTAATTAACCAAACGAACATAATGTAATATTGAGTTTTCATTTAAAACCTGATTGGCCAGACTGTCTTATTAAAGTTACTTATCATGAGTGGCGTATTTCTGTGGACACGTTAATTATAATTGAAACACATATTGGCAAATATATAGACAAATTAATAAAATGGGGGAAAAGATAAGATTAAAATTAAGCATTGTTAAGTGCTAACCTTTAATATTTGAAAACAAAAAAGGGTAGTGCAAGTGGCTAAATGCCCATATCAAATCTGCATTAATACATAATATACGCTAACTGTCTATGTGCATGTATATTGTTAATACTACAAATGCAACAGTCTACAGATAATTGCATTCATAGGAAGTACAACGATACTGGGGTGGGTTATGAACTATGACATGACACTATTTTGTTATGAAACTTTCAAAAAATAACATTATGTTTGTATTCAGAGGAACGCCTGTTCTTATTTAAGTGTTTTCTAACGCCATCTACTAAAAATGTAATGTCTATGAATACAAATCATTATTTGTTAAAGAATGAAGAATTCAGATGCAAATTCGATGATCTAAATGTATTGGTTAGATCGTGCAGTTTTTTATTTATCTTGTAATTTTATGTAATAATGCCTTGTAATAGCGATAAAGGAAGAGCACCACTAACTATTTTAAAAATCCTTGAAATACTAATGTTTCCATTCAATTAGAAAATAAAACGAGACAATCTTTTGAATACCGTAACATTGAGTAAATATTGTCCGAAAGGCAGCAAAAGTATCTAGCTGTTCTGGTCACTGAATATCACAGTTCATTAAAGAAAAAAACTCTCTCTTATTCAATTATAACACACCTTACTTAAATGTTTATTCATCAGTCTTTCAAATTTATGTTGCCGGATTTTTCTTAAATACAGTATGAATTGAAAATCCTCGATTTGCTACACCCAATAGGGTTTCACAACACTAAATCACGTCTGGTCCTGCCCCCTTTGATGCAATAGTCCCAAACCGGCCATTTGCTACTCCGAAACGGGAGACCTATTCTAAATTACAGTCTAAAATTAGGGTATTTATTACATGTTACGGCGAAATTAATAAAATAGGGTTAATTTTGACAGACACATCAGCGTTATTCAGGTCCCAAAGTAATGATGCAATGGTGATTTTTAAATATTTTAACAGAGATATTTGTGTTCAGGTCATTTCCGGTAGCTGACGCCATCATCTAAGTCAACAATTGCGTGTGACCAGGAAAACCCAACTCGTACTTTTTGAAAAAGGCTCTAGCTCAAAAAAAATGTCGGTTACCCCCCATATATAAATTGTTGAGTTAGTATTCATGGCTTTCATCTTTAAGTTGATACCAAATTTCAAGATACCAGTTTCTTATAACGTCGATAAATATCCATTTTTAAATTGTGCATTTCACGTGTAAACCTATCGGATATGTATTTGTTACCCATAGGTTAATATTACAAAATTCTAAAATATTGTAAACTCATTCAAATACTATTGAACTCTGTGAGTTTGCATACATGAAATTTGATCACTTGGGTCAGGTATCAAATAGCACTTTTGCTGAAAATGGCATGGACATGGTTTGTCATGCTGCATATATTGCGCAACAATAACAATCCGGCTAATTCATGTATTAACAAACTCATTTATTTGCCAAACGATACAGTGTAGGGAGCTTTCCTTTTGGCTTTTAAGGACTAAGAAAGCATTACAAAAATGCACAAAACCCCGACGTTGTAGACAAACGAGGGCGTTTCTCCATACGAAATGACTGACTGTGTCTTTAAACTTGATGCAACAGAGCATCGGAATAAGCTCCAGTTATTTAATGACAGATTAATCTGAACAAATCGCAGTCTACAAATCGTCTGCCTAAATCCTACGTGGCATTGTCTGAGTGCACAACCCTTATTAGCTTTCTTACGGATGTACAAAATCAACTCCTGGGAACTTGTCTTAACGGCTGCTTCCCTTGTTACATGCCACAACTCATAACGAAGCATTTGATTGTCTTTTCACAGGTCATATACCTCTCCGGGATAATGCGTGACCAAAGTTTACCTTAGGTAAAGTGTTATGGTTTTATAGCACATGTTGAGATAGCCCATACGAAGCGTTGTTGTGAAACTATATTTTAATGTGAATTAAGGAGTAAATAACAACTTATAATTAATACAGAAATGTATGAATTTATAATAACGTATGGGTCATACCTAAAATAATGTTATGTTTTAACAGTCACTAATACTAACTTATTAGTAATTAATGTTGTCCCAGCTTGAAATTTAGGCCCTTTATACCAGCATGTTCACATTTATTTCTTTGTTGCAATTTCATAAAGAAAAACTCTTTTTTTTACAAATTGACGAAGATGCGAAATAGTGCACACTTTCGTAAAGTGTAAAGAAAGGTATGTCGAGAAACTGTACAACCGTTTTGACTCACCATGAAGGTTCTATCGTTCATTCTAGTTCCCCACTAATATTGACGGCGTTTTATTTTCACCTTCTCTCCATGGATTGCAATCATGTTTATACATTCTGGAAGCCTCAATATCTCCAATTTCAATTATGAATAAATAATCAACATTATCAAATTGGTTTTGAAATCACGTGTGATCAAGAAGATATATCGAAAACTGATTTGACAGAAACTTATACCGCTACATCACTATTCAGCCATATGACTCAAAATGACCCGTCAACAATGTGCTCACTATATCACCCGCATTTCTGTTAATTAATATAAATTGTGATCGAAGATGCGATATAGTCAGCAACTGGCAAACTTTCGTTTTGATTTAACCCCATCATCACGGTTATCTAAATCTGAACTTAACATTCATTGACACAAAATATTATGTTTCCAAATCTTAGTATATGTTCATTGTTAACAATATGGAATGTCAATTTTCACTTATAAACATAGTCGTCTATTACAGATCGGTTAAAAGGCAATTCAAGCGCATCACTTTAAATCGATGTCACATACATGTCAGGTAAATTACCTATAGATGTTTTCTCTAGCCTTAATGAAAATGATGCCGAGCATTACGAACAAAGTGGTTGATATATGTTTAATGAAATTTGATTCCGAATATAACATCGCTACAAATATAGTAATAACGAAGATTTCGCTATCATTTTAAATTTCCCACCATGCTTTACACCTGAAATGTGACATACTTCGTACAAAAATGCGAACAAAATAATTATAGAAAAGAGTATTCAATTGACATTGTTATTGATTACAAGCATTAATTTATTCCGTGAGTCGAATCATCACACCAGTAGTGACCCAAATTCTTCTTTTGAAAAGGTGTGTGACAAATGACCATTACAAAGACAATTGTGTGTTTATCCCTTAACCCAGACATACAAAGGGATCCATTAATTGACTGGATTACATCGACATTTAGGTGTGCATACCGGGACATGCAATTCACCAACTACATGAAAACTCACTCAACCAATGGAAATGAATACAGTCAAAAAATATAACCAGTTATATCGTCTCTTTTATTTTCTCGTCAAATAGAAAAGGAAATATGAATGAAGACGAGACGATGGGTATTAACAAGTCATTCCTGGTCGGTTCTAGTTCGTGGGTGGTTTAAAAAAACAAGGTCATGTGTTTGACCGAGTTTTACCTCATTGTTCCTGTGGATCATTAACCGATTGGTTAGCCTTTCATATGTTAATAGCCAGATCCCTGACCGATCTCTCTAGTAAATATAGTCCTAAAACAGTGAATCCAATGAGATTTACAATACTTTGCAATTTGAGTATAAGATATCTATTTAGGTGATCGGCCAACCCCCTGCGGACAATATTTAGGATCAGCTGTAACTTTCCAACAAATCAAATAATGAAAGGAACATCAAGAGTAAAAACACGAAGCTCAGCAAAAAACGGCACCAGCAGTTACCATATAAGTAGATCCCTTAACATAAACTGTAATCTAAGTTAAGCATACAGACTGTAACAAAAAAGTTATACAATCGCAATTTTATTTTTAATTCAATGTTAAAATCATGCAATGTCAAAATCTCTTACACTCTGTGTTAAGTTCCGTTTTGGCTACCAGAATCATTTTATTTGGTCTTTTTAACTACTTGCGTTTAAAAGTTATGACCAATCTACTAAGTCGTCTTGAAATCGGGTTGGGCCACTTTCACAATAATATCATACAATCTTGCTTGTATAAATTAAATGGTTAGGGTATCATGCAAGGAGCATTAGGGAAAACAATATAATTCTTTTTTCAAATAGTTTTATTTCATTTGAATAAATAAATTCATAAAATAAATAAATAATATTTGTAAAGACCTAACCTTCTTTGTGATACTTTTAACCACTTGAAACGAACCATTGTTGTCTAACAAGGGCGCTCTACTGCTATGTTCCTGGTTCGATTCCATTCATATTCATCCCAGTGATTTTACCATTGATTAAACCAAAGTGGCCCAGGTGATTTCATGACTACTTTAGACAATTGATCATATCTCTGCTTACCGACCATCGATTGTCATGAAACAAAGCTTATTCGAAAGCTAAGAAAATTCTCCTTGCAGGCCATTAAAACTCGAAACAGAAATTCTACAAGAGATATTTTTAATATTTTTTTCAAAACTGTATAACTTTTTTTGTTACAGCCTGTAGATGGCCACATTACAAAATAGTTATATATACAGCAACAATTAATTAAGATTCACCAGACGGCCCCATTTAACCGCAGCCAACAAAACACGTACAAGAATGAATCTAAATTAATGACCCAATACACATTGTCGTCTATCACAGATTGGTTAAAAGGCAATTTCAAGCGCATCTCTTTAAATCGATGTCACATACATGTCAGGTAAATTACCTATACATGTTTTATCTAGCTTTAATAAAAATGATACCGAGCATTACGAGCAAAGTGGTTGATATAATTATGTTTAATGAAATTTGATTCCGAATATAACATCGCTACAAATATAGTAATAACGAAGATTTCGCTATCATTTTAAATTTTCCCACCATGCTTTACACCTAGAAATGTGACATGCATCGTACAAAATGCGAACAAAATAATTATAGAAAAGAGTATTCAATTGACATTGTTATTGATTACAAGCATTAATATATTCCATGAGTCGAATCATCACACCAGTAGTGAACCAAATTCTTCTTTTGAAAAGGTGTGTGACAAATGACCATTACAAAGACAATTGTGTGTTTATCCCTTAACCCACACATACAAAGGGATTCCATTAATTGACTGGATCACATCGACATTTAGGTGTGCATACCGGGACACGCAATTCACCAATTACCTGAAAACACACTCAACCAATGGAAATTAATACAGTCAAAAAATAAAACCAGTTATATCGTCTCTTTTATTTTCTCGTCAAATAGAAAAGGAAATATGAATGAAGAAGAGCCGATGGGTATTAACAAGTCATTCCTGGTCGGTTCTAGTTCGTGGGTGGTTTAAAAAAAACAAGGTCATGTGTTTGACCGAGTTTTACCTCATTGTTCCTGTGGAACCGATTGGTTAGCCTTTCATATGTCAATAGCCAGATCCCTGACCGATCTCTCTAATAAATATAGTCCTAAAACAGTGAATCCAATGAGATTTACAATACTTTGCAATTTGAGTATAAGATATCTATTTAGGTGATCGTCCAACCACCTGCGGACAATATTTAGGATCAGCTGTAACTTACCAACAAATCAAATAATGAAAGGAACATCAAGAGTAAAAACACGAAGCTCAGAAAAAAACGGCAACAGCAGTTACCATATAGATAGATCACTTAATATAAACTGTAATCTAAGTTAAGCATATAGATGGCCACATTACAAAAGAGTTATATATACAGCAACAATTAATTAAGATTCACCAGACGGCCCCATTTAACCGCAGCCAACAAAACAAGTACATGAATGAATCTAAATTAATCACCCAGCGTTTTTCATCAGCAAAGAAGATCCATCATACTTGCACATTAACTACATGCTTGAGTAATAATTGGAAAAAGGTCATCAAACTTAAGTTGCTTCGCGGTTCATTCAAAATAATACCAGATCAGCTGTAAAAAGATCATTAACAACAGTAATAAACAACAAAACTGGGTTTAAGTCATTCGATGAATTGTACTTTACTTATAACGGCAGGATTTTTATATTAAAAAGACCCTTTTGTAAAGACATAAACCCATCACTACAACACAATGTCAATGTTGAACTAGCAGACACCGGAGCAAATAGTGATGTAGTATACGTTAGTTGACGTGATGTATGGTGGTATTTATAAGGAAACCGTCTCCGTCAAAAATCAGCATCTTCTTCATCAGAACCTGTTTGCATGATGTGTACGTCACTATAAGTATTCTCTGGTCATTTAAATTAAAACCCGCGTAGAGGTTATATGCACCTTAAGAAGGTATAGAGTATAGACACTATAGCTTTTAGACCCATTAAGACGCATCATATATAAGACATATTCCATTAGTGTAACCTAGCGAGTGTGGTAATACTGTATACAAGGGGGCAACGAGCATCCAAATATATAATGTTACGTCTCTCGAGCACCACTCGATCTTTTGTCGTATCATCTTAGTTTGGTACTGATGAATTCCGTGAACATTATTGAGGAGCTAGTGAAAGAATTCATATCGTATGTGCTAATTTATTCTTGTAAGGAGTTTGAATACGGATTTCCCGCTATTAGATACACGTGGGACTCTCGTTATCATGGAATGGCTCCCACGGTACATCGACTAACATCGTACAATTTTAATGATTTATTATTTCATTTACATTAAGTACAATTTCCTGTAATATTCAATACACCTGAGACAAATTCACAAAGTGTATATCCACCATGTATGTAATAGCATTTACATACCACGCAGGTATACCGAACGGGTGTATTAGGCAATGCATACTGATGACGTTCTAATTATTATAGTGCATTCCATACCAATTCAATATTTACTCTCAAGTATCCCCTACATTACGCTGAGCACTTAAAATTCTCAGAAGTAAAATTCAAAGTACCATTACACTTAACTATTTTATGACGGGCTGACAATTTGACTTAATAATGTAACGACATTTCCTGGCAACGAATGTGTTACGTTCTCTTTGTACCCTGTCTGAGTCAGTTGTACGGTTTCTTTGCTCAACATACACAACTGCATATGTTTAGATATATGACCTGCTTCTGAAAAAGCAAAGTTATACCATTGACGATGACCATGGCACATATCAGGATCTAGTGTCGAGTCACGAAAACCGTGAATTTTACTATCCTAGAGTTACCATACCTACAACCTACGTTACATAAAGCTTAAACCATAAATTTCACATGCAAAATCATCTGATGATATGAAGCGATGAGTTTTCTTCATTCTAGTGAAAATATCACGTTCTTCTGTCAGTATTTTATTAACATTTATCAGTCATCGAAATATGTTAAAGTTATTTGAAATTAACCTTGACAGCCTGGTTTTAAATTTAGTAAGAAGAGTTTGCACGAAAAGCGCATTGCACACTACATGTAGTTGCGTTGTGGGTTAAGGCATACCAAACAACAACCAAACAATACAAGCATGAGGGCTCACGAATCATTGGGAAATCCAAACAGACACTATGTAGTTGCTTCATACAATTAATGGGAAAACGTCTTATTACGTTGTCAATAAGTGTTAATTGTTCCCAAAAAATGCTAACCAGCAACCTTCACTGGACACATTCTCCGGCAATTAATATGTCAACAAAGGATTTGAGTGTTATGTAGATATTGAGTATCTTCTAACCACCATCTGCTCTGGGCCCCGGACCCTGAGCCGAATATGATTTAAATAGTGAAGTTAAAGCATGCATTTTGTTACAGTAATGCTCATTGAAAAACCTGACTTTGCCAACTTTTAAAGGATAACGTTATCCAAGTAGTGCCCCTAACCATTTCATAAAGCCTGTGATACCATCTAATACAAGCTTGACGAAATAATTGTGATCCAATTAAAACGGTAAATATGGTAATACTATCCGGATACTGACCTTGAACAATTATACTGGTTGTCATGTATACACTTCACGTACATGTAATATAGGCAGGTTGTTTTTACTTCTAAGCGTCTTTTATTAGCACTTTCCACGCGGCCCTTGGTTTTACCATGATCCAAAACAGATTGTTCAGAGTCTTTTCCCAACTTTCAAGGTCTAACATGGTGGTTCCGAACCCTGATAATGAAATTCAATAATGTTGACATATTTGACATATTTTTTAAACTATTGAAATGTCGTCTGCAGATGTCTGCTGCGTGGAATGTGTAAAATAGTCTCGGTCTAGGGTGTGACAGGCTAACTGTTAAACAGGCTAAATGTGGGCCGGAGAAGCTGTAAGCAGACTGATTTCCCTTAGCGGCATTCCACTGATTGACTTGAAAGCAATTTGACTCAGTTTGTTTTCTAGTTATTCAAGAACTTATCGATCGATATATCTTTTATTGGCTGTTTATGTTAATGTTCCAATGGAAAGAAACTTAAAGATTTTCCGGCGACATTTTCACGATATAGAACTTGAAACCGTTTTAAATTTCCTCGAAACAGCAATGTTAATGCGTATGTGTCTAGACGCTGTGATCATTGAAGATAATAAAAAAGGCAGACATTGTAGAAAGCAGATTACCGGTATTCATGTAACATAGATACACTAAGAACCTACATTCTATAATTGACGTTTAAGTTATTTAACATAATATGCATATTCATCTTGTAATCCGGCATGTGTAATTGTACTGTTGCTAATCTTACATAAATATGAAAACCGGTTGCTATACAGATGACCCAAAGAAACAAATTTACGACATCATGAATACCCTAGTTGTTTTAATACAGATAGGCATTAATAAGCTCATCGGTTACACAATATTAAGTAGTATTTAACTCATAAGGCTGAAACAGGTGAGGACGAACACTGGCAAGATGTTTACTTATATATAGAAATGATGCTTTAATATCGAGGATTGAATAATTGAATAGCCTTATGTTCATAAGGCGTCTGAGGATCGGATAACACTGTTACTATGTTACCTATCCACAATATTGCCTGAGTAAAATTAATAGAGATAGAGAAGTTATTTAATAAGTGGATGGTGGGTACTCAAAAATTATCTCGGAGGTATTACGTCTGGAAGAATATGATTTGTTTAGTAGAGTTGTAAAGTGAACCCAATTATGTTCACACTTATTTCACAAAGATTTCATCCAATGATCATAACGCACATGTCACATGGACATCAATGAGCATATGGGCATTTTGAAGATAAAAAAGGTAAAAACAATGTTGGCCTTAATTATATACCACTGAACGACGTTATTACCTTGATTTTTTTCAAAAAATTGAGGTACTGTATTCCAACGGTTTCTTTATATTAGTCGAGAAACGACTAATATACTGTATTCTACCTGTTTCTTCTTTCTTATATTAGTCGAGAAACGACTAATATACTGTATTCTACCTGTTTCTTCTTTCTTCTTCTTATATTAGTCGAGAAACGACTAATATACTGTATTCTAACTGTTTCTTTCTTCTTCTTATATTAGTCGAGAAACGACTAATATACTGTATTCTAGCTGTTTCTTCTTCTTCTTTATATTAGTCGAGAAACGACTAATATACTGTATTCTAGCTGTTTCTTCTTCTTCTTTCTTTCTTTCTTTCTTTCTCCTGTCATAAGGCCTATAGCTCCGTAACCATTGAGCCGATTTTGACCATATTTAGTCATAAGTACCCTTATGTGCACCACTACTCAGGTTGTAAAGCATAAGGGGTCAAAGGTCACACAAGGGTAACTAGGGGCCAAAACGTGATTTTCACTTAAAACGCATTTGCAATTTATTGAAATGACCTAGGATCTTGAGAATTGGCCAACATATTCCTTTTGACCGTACGCATGTATAATAATTCGGTTTTTTAAATCGAAAAATGTTTGGGGTTACTAGGGGTCAAAATGTAAATTTTACTCCATTCACTCAAAACCCTACTTGTCCGAGGGAAAATGACTGATGATACTCAGAATTGGTCAAAAGATTCCTTGGATCCATGTACATATAGGGTGCTTCTCCACTAAAAATGAAATGTCAAACGGGGTCACTAGGGGTCATTGAACTTTACAGGGGGAAAATATATGGCATGCTCCGATTTTGACTGGGTTTCTTTTATTATGTGGGCATTGATGAGACAAGAACAAAAGTCAATCATACCATTAAGGTCAAAGGTCAAGAAAAGGTCCCTAGGGGTCAAAATGTACATTTTCACTCCGCGCACTCAAAATACTACTTGTCCGAGACGAAATGACCGATGATTGTCAGCATTTGTCAAAAGATTCCTCTTATCCATGTTCAAATAGGGTGCTTCTCCATTAAAAGTGACATGTCAAACGGGGTCACTAGGGGTCATTGAACTATACAGGTGTAAAACTGAAGACATACTCTGATTTTGACCGGACTACTTTTTTCTTGTGCGCATTGATAAGCCAAGAAAAAAAGTCAATTATAAGTTTGGGGTCAAAGGTCAAGAAAAGGTCATTAGGGTTCAAAATGTATTTTTTTAACTACTTCAGGGCTGAAATTTATAAAAACAATTATCACATATAGTACAACTTAAGGTTATTGCCCTTTGACAACATATAGCAAGGTCAAAGGTCAAAGCCCTCGACTAATATCCGTGATCTAAGATCACAATTATCTCTAGTTATATTAGTCGAGAAACGACTAATATACTGTTTTCGTCCTGTTTCTTCTTATATTAGTCGAAAAACGACTAATATACTGTATTCGTGCTGTTTCTTCTTCTTCTTCTTCTTCTTGGCCTTCTGACCTCTGACCTCCTGCGCCGTAACCGTTGGGCCGATTTTGATCAAACTTGGTCACAAGTACACTTGTGTGCACCACTACTCAGGTTTCAAAGCATAAGGGGTCAAAGGTCACACAGGGGTCACTAGGGGTCAAAACGTGATTTTCACTTAAAACGCATTTGCAATTTAGTGAAATGACCTATGATCGTCAGAATTGGTCAACATATTCCTTTTGACCGTACGCATGTACAATAGTTCGGTTTTTAAAATCAAAAAATATTTGGGGTCACTAGGGGTCAAAATGTAAATTTTACTCCATTCACTCCAAACCCTACTTGTCCGAGGGAAAATGACTGATGATTGTCAGAATTGGTCAAAAGATTCCCCTTGACCATGCTCATATAGGTTGCTCCTGCACTAAAAGTGACATGTCACACGGGGTCACTAGAGGTCATTGAACTATACAGGTGAAAATCTTAAGACATGCTCCGATTTTGACAGACCTACTTTTTTCTTGTGCGCATTGATCAGCTAAGAAAAAAAGTCAAACATAAGTTTTGGGTCAACGGTCAAGAAAAGGTCACTAGGGGTCAAAATGTAAATGTTCACTCCATTCACTCAAAATGCTACTTGTCCGAGGGAAAATGACTGATGATTGTCAGAATTGGTCAAAAGATTCCCCTTGACCATGCTCATATAGGTTGCTCCTGCACTAAAAGTGACATGTCACACGGGGTCACTAGAGGTCATTGAACTATACAGGTGAAAATCTTAAGACATGCTCCGATTTTGACAGACCTACTTTTTTCTTGTGCGCATTGATCAGCTAAGAAAAAATATCAATCATAAGTTTTGGGTCAAAGGTCAAGAAAAGGTCACTAGGGGTCAAAATGTAAATGTTCACTCCATTCACTCAAAATGCTACTTGTCCGAGGGAAAATGACTGATGATTGTCAGAATTGGTCAAAAGATTTCCCTTGACCATGTTCATATAGGTTGCTCCTGCACTAAAAGTGACATGTCACACGGGGTCACTAGAGGTCATTGAACTATACAGGTGAAAATCTTAAGACATGCTCCGATTTTGACGGGACTACTTTTTTCTTGTGCGCATTGATCAGCTAAGAAAAAAAGTCAATCATAAGTTTTGGGTCAAAGGTCAAAAAAAGGTCACTAGGGTTTAAAATGTAAATGTTCACTCCATTCACTCAAAATGCTACTTGTCCGAGGGAAAATGACTGATGATTGTCAGAATTGGTCAAACGATTCCTCTTGACTATGTTCATATAGGTTGCTCCTGTACTAAAAGTGACATGTAACACGGGGTCACTAGAGGTCATTGAACAATACAGGTGAAAATCTTAAGACATGCTCCGATTTTGACAGGACTACTTTTTTCTTGTGCGCATTGATCAGCCAAGCAAAAAAGTCAATTACAAGTTTTGGGTCAGAGGTCAAAAAAAGGTCACTAGGGGTCAAAATGTAAATGTCCCTAAATCTAGAATGATTGTCGTGTCCAGTACTGGCATGTCGTGTTGATATCCGTATAATGTCATATACGGCATTCCATCAACAAATTTGTAATAGAAAGTATGAATTAATGCAAAAAAATTAATATCACAAAGCGGAAATGGAGTTAGATTTCCATTCAAACATCTTCGGACTCAGTACTACAAAAAACATAAGTAGTGACAGAATCAACAAATCATATAAAGGATTAACAAATTATTTGAGAAAAAAGGGATGCACATATAATCTTTTCTCATCATGAAAACGTGCCAAACTATGGCACGCCCCAGAGGACAAAAACGTGTTGAGACTAAATTCGTGATCTATGATCACAGTTCATATCTCTTTCTTCAGCCATGGGACCTATAGCTCCGTAACCATTGCCCCGATTTTGACCATATTAGGTCATAAGAACCCTTATGTGCACCACTACTCAGGTTGTAAAGCATAAGGGGTCAAAGGTCACACAAGGGTCACTAGGGGTCAAAACGTGATTTTCACCTAAAATTGGTCAAAAGATACCTCGTATCAATGTTCATATAGGTTGCATGCTTCTCCACTAAAATTGCCATTTCACACAGAGAGGGGTCATTGAACTATGCAGGTGTAGTAAAGACATGCTCTGATATGCTACTTGTCCGAGTGAAAATGACTGATGATTGTCAGAATAGGTCAAAAGATTCCTCTGATCGTGAACTTGGGGTCAAGGGGCAAAATGTAATACGCCAGACTAATATCCGCGATCTCCGATCGCAGCTTATGTCTAGTTTCTTCTTCTTTCTTCTTTCTTCTTCTGTCATGGGACCTATAGCTCCGTAACCATTGACCCGATTTTGACCATATTTGGTCATAAGAACCCTTATGTGCACCACTACTCAGGTTGTAAAGCATAAGGGGTCAAAGGTCACACAGGGGTCACTAGGGGCCAAAACGTGATTTTCACTTAAAACGCATTTGCAATTAAGTGAAATGACCTAGGATCTTCAGAATTAGTCAACATGTTCCTTTTGACCGTACGCATGTACAATAGTTCGGTTTTTAAAATCAAAAAATATTTGGGGTCACTAGGGGTCAAAATGTAAATTTTTCGTCATTCACTCAAAATGCTACTTGTCCGAGAGGAAATGACCTATGATTGTCAGAATTAGTCAAAAGATTCCTCTCATCCATGTTCATATAGGGTCCTTCTCCACTAAAAGTGACATGTCACACGGGGTCACTAGAGGTCATTGAACTATACAGGTGAAAATCTTAAGACATGCTCCGATTTTGACGGGACTACTTTTTTTTGTGCGCATTAATCAGCCAAGCAAAAAAGTCAATTACAAGTTTTAGGTCAGAGGTCAAAAAAAGGTCAATAGGGGTCAAAATGTACATTTTCACTCCTCGCACTCAAAATACTACTTGTCCAAGAGATAATGACCTATGATTGTCAGAATTGGTCAAAAGATTCCTCTTATCCATGTCCATATAGGGTCCTTCTCCACTAAAAGTGACATGTCACACGAGGTCACTAGAGGTCATTGAACTATACAAGTGAAAATCTTAAGACATGCTCCGATTTTGACGGGACTACTTTTTTCTTGTGCGCATTGATCAGCCAAGCAAAAAAGTCAATGACAAGTTTTGGGTCAGAGGTCAAGAAAAGGTCACTAGGGGTTCAACTGTATTTATTTACTCCATTTACCACTCGAAGGGGTTAACATGTAACACACCCGACTAATATTCGTGATCTCCGATCACAGGTCATGTCTAGTATGTTTTTGTATTTGGTTGACAAAAACAAGAAATCTTTCTTCTTCTGTCATGGGACCTATAGCTCCGTAACCATTGACCCGATTTTGACCATATGTGGTCATAAGAACCCTTGTGTGCACCACTACTTAGGTTGATTAGCATAAGGGGTCAAAGGTCACACAGGGGTCACTAGGGGTCAAAACGTGATTTTCACTTAAAACACATTTGCAATTTAGTGAAATGACCTAGGATCTTCAGAATTGGTCAACATGTTCCTTTTGACCGTACGCATGTACAAAAGAACGGTTTTTAAAATTAAAAATCATTTGGGGTCACTAGGGGTCAAAATGTAAATTTTACTCCATTCACTCAAAACCCTACTTGTCCGAAGGAAAATGACTGATGATACTCATAATTAGTCAAAAGATTCCTTGAATCAATGTTCATATAGGGTCCTTCCACACTAAAAGTGACATGTCAAACGAGGTCACTAGAGGTCATTGAACTTTACAGGGGAAAAATATAAGGCATGCTTTGATTTTGACCGGGTTTCTTTTATTTTGTGGGCATTGATAAGACAAGAACAAAAGTCAATCATACCGTTAAGATCAAAGGTCAAGAAAAGGTCACTTGGGGTCAAAATGTACATTTTCACTCCTCGCACTCAAAATACTACTTGTCCAAGAGATTATGACCTATAATTGTCAGAATTTGTCAAAAGATTCCTCTTATCTATGTCCATATAGGGTCCTTCTCCACTAAAAGTGACATGTTACACGAGGTCACTAGAGGTCATTGAACTATACAGGTGAAAATCTTAAGACATGCTCCAATTTTAACAAGACTACTTTTTTCTTGTGCGCATTGATCAGCCAAGCAAAAAAGTCAATTACAAGTTTTGGGTCAGAGGTCAAAAAAAGGTCACTAGGGGTCAAAACGTGATTTTCACTAAAAACGCATTTGCAATTTAGTGAAATGACCTAGGATCGTCAGAATTGGTCAACATGTTCTTTTTGACCGTACGCATGTACAATAGTTTTTTAAATCAAAAAATATTTGGGGTCACTAGGGGTCAAAATGTAAATTTTCACTCCATTCACTCAAAATGCTACTTGTCCGAGAGGAAATGACCTATGATTGTCAGAATTAGTCAAAAGGTTCCTCTCATCCATGTTCATATAGGGTCCTTCTCCACTAAAAGTGACATGTCACACGGGGTCACTAGAGGTCATTGAACTTTACAAGTGAAAATCTTAAAACATGCTCCGATTTTGACGGGACTACCTTTTTCTTGTGCGCATTGATCAGCCAAGCAAAAAAGTCAATTACAAGTTTTGGGTCAGAGGTCAAGAAAAGGTCACTAGGGGTTCAACTGTATTTATTTACTCCATTTACCACTCGAAGGGGTTAACATGTAACACACCCGACTAATATTCGTGATCTCCGATCACAGGTCATGTCTAGTATGTTTTTGTATTTGTACGACAAAAACAAGAAATCTTCTTTCTTCCGTCATGGGACCTATAGCTCCGCAACCATTGAGGCGATTTTGACCATATTTAGTCATAAGTACCCTTATGTGCACCACTACTCAGGTTGTAAAGCATAAGGGGTCAAAGGTCACACAAGGGTAACTAGGGGTCAAAACGTGATTTTCATTTAAAACGCATTTGCAATTTAATGAAATGACCTAGGATCGTAAGAATTGGCCAACATATTCCTTTTGACCGTGCGCATATATAATAGTTCGGTTTTTTAAATCGAAAAATGTTTGGGGTTATTAGGGGTCAAAATGTAAATTTTACTCCATTCACTCAAAACCCTACTTGTCTGAGGGAAAATGACTGATGATTCTCAGAATTAGTCAAAATATTCCTTGGATCAATGTTCATATAGGGTGCTTCTACATTAAAAGTGACATATCAAACAAGGTCACTAGGGGTCATTGATCTTTACAGGGGGGAAATATAAGGCATGCTCCGATTTTGACCGGGTTTCTTTTATTTTGTGGGCATTGATGAGACAAGAACAAAAGTCAATCATACTATTAAAGTCAAAGGTCAAGAAAAGGTCCCTAGGGGTCAAAATGTACATTTTCACTCCGCGCACTCAAAATACTACTTGTCCGAGACGAAATGACCGATGATTGTCAGAATTTATCAAAAGATTCCTCTTATCCATGTTCATATAGGGTGCTTCTCCATTAAAAGTGGCATGTCAAACGGGGTCACTAGGGGTCATTGAACTTTACAGGGGGAAATATAAGGCATGCTCCGATTTTGACCGGGTTTCTTTTATTTTGTGGGCAGTGATGAGACAAGAACAAAAGTCAATCATACCATTAAGGTCAAAGGTCAAGAAAAGGTCCCTAGGGGTCAAAATGTACATTTTCACTCCGCGCACTCAAAATACTACTTGTCCGAGACGAAATGACCGATGATTGTCAGAATTTATCAAAAGATTCCTCTTATCCATGTTCATATAGGGTGCTTCTCCATCAAAAGTGACATGTCAAACGGGGTCACTAGGGGTCATTGAACTATACAAGTGTAAAACTGAAGACATGCTCTGATTTTGACTGGACTACTTTATTCTTGTGCGCATTGATAAGCCAAGAAAAAAAGTCAATTATAAGTTTGGGGTCAAGAAAAGGTCATTAGGGTTCAAAATGTATTTTTTTAACTACTTCAGGGCTGAAATTTATAAAAACAATTATCACATATAGTACAACATAGGGTTATTGCCCTTTGACAACATATAGCAAGGTCAAAGGTCAAAGCCCTCGACTAATATCCGTGATCTGAGATCACAATTATCTCTAGTTCTTTCTTTCTTTCTCCTGTCATAAGGCCTATAGCTCCGTAACCATTGAGCCGATTTTGACCATATTTGGTCATAAGTACCCTTATGTGCACCACTACTCAGGTTGTAAAGCATAGGGGGTCAAAGGTCACACAAGGGTAACTAGGGGCCAAAACGTGATTTTCACTTAAAACGCATTTGCAATTTATTGAAATGACCTAGGATCTTGAGAATTCGCCAACATATTCCTTTTGACCGTACGCATGTATAATAGTTCGGTTTTTTAAATCGAAAAATGTTTGGGGTTACTAGGGGTCAAAATGTAAATTTTACTCCATTCACTCAAAACCCTACTTGTCCGAGGGAAAATGACTGATGATACTCAGAATTGGTCAAAAGATTCCTTGGATACATGTACATATAGGGTGCTTCTCCACTAAAAATGAAATGTCAAACGGGGTCACTAGGGGTCATTGAACTTTACAGGGGGAAAATATATGGCATGCTCCGATTTTGACTGGGTTTCTTTTATTATGTGGGCATTGATGAGACAAGAACAAAAGTCAATCATACCATTAAGGTCAAAGGTCAAGAAAAGGTCCCTAGGGGTCAAAATGTACATTTTCACTCCGCGCACTCAAAATACTACTTGTCCGAGACGAAATGACCGATGATTGTCAGAATTTGTCAAAAGATTCCTCTTATCCATGTTCAAATAGGGTGCTTCTCCATTAAAAGTGACATGTCAAACGGGGTCACTAGGGGTCATTGAACTATACAAGTGTAAAACTGAAGACATGCTCTGATTTTGACCGGACTACTTTTTTCTTGTGCGCATTGATAAGCCAAGAAAAAAAGTCAATTATAAGTTTGGGGTCAAAGGTCAAGAAAAGGTCATTAGGGTTCAAAATGTATTTTTTTAACTACTTCAGGGCTGAAATTTATAAAAACAATTATCACATATAGTACAACTTAAGGTTATTGCCCTTTGACAACATATAGCAAGGTCAAAGGTCAAAGCCCTCGACTAATATCCGTGATCTAAGATCACAATTATCTCTAGTATGTTTTTGTATTTGTACGACAAAAACAAGAAATCTTTCTTTCTTCCGTCATGGGACCTATAGCTCCGTAACCATTGAGCCGATTTTGACCATATTTGGTCATAAATACCCTTATGTGCACCACTACTCAGGTTGTAAAGCATAAGGGGTCAAAGGTCACACAAAAATAACTAGGGGTCAAAACGTGATTTTCACTTAAAACGCATTTGCAATTTAGTGAAATGACCTAGGATCGTCAGAATTGGCCAACATATTCCTTTTGACCGTACGCATATATAATAGTTCGGTTTTTTAAATCGAAAAATGTTTGGGGTTACTAGGGGTCAAAATGTAAATTTTTACTCCATTCACTCAAAACCCTACTTGTCCGAGGGAAAATGACTGATGATACTCAGAATTAGTCAAAAGATTCCTTGGATCCATGTACATATAGGGTGCTTCTCCACTAAAAGTGACATTTCAAACGGGGTCACTAGGGGTCATTGAACTATACATGTGTAAAACTGAAGACATGCTCTGATTTTGACCGGACTACTTTTTTCTTGTGCGCATTGATAAGCCAAGAAAAAAGTCAATCACAAGTTTGGGGTCAAAGGTCAAGAAAATGTCACTAGGGTCAAAATGTAATTGTTCACTCCATTCACTCAAAATACTACTTGTCCGAGAGGAAATGACTGATGATTGTCAGAATTGGTCAAAAGATTCCTCGTATCAATGTTCATATAGGGTGCTCCTCCACTAAAAGTGACATGTCACACGGGGTCACTAGGAGTCATTGAACAATACAGGTGTAAAATTGAAGACATGCTCTGATTTTGACCGGACTACTTTTTTCTTGTGCGCATTGATAAGCCAAGAAAAAAGTCAATCACAAGTTTGGGGTCAAAGGTCAAGAAAATGTCACTAGGGGTCAAAATGTAATTGTTCACTCCATTCACTCAAAATACTACTTGTCCGAGAGGAAATGACTGATGATTGTCAGAATTGGTCAAAAGATTCCTCGTATCAATGTTCATATAGGGTGCTCCTCCACTAAAAGTGACATGTCACACGGGGTCACTAGGAGTCATTGAACAATACAGGTGTAAAATTGAAGACATGCTCTGATTTTGACCGGACTACTTTTTTCTTGTGCGCATTGATAAGGCAAGAAAAAAAAGTCAATTATAAGTTTGGGGTCAAAGGTCAAAAAAGGTCATTAGGGTTCAAAATGTATTTTTTTAACTACTTCAGGGCTGAAATTTATAAAAACAATTATCAAATATAAGATATTATAAGGTTATTGCCCTTTAACAACATATACCAAGGTCAAAGGTCAAAGCCCTCGACTAATATCCGTGATTTAAGATCACAATTATCTCTAGTTTCTTCTTTCTTCTTCCGCCATGGGACCTATAGCTCCGTAACCATTGAGCCGATTTTGACCATATTTGGTCATAAGTACCCTTATGTGCACCACTACTCAGGTTGTAAAGCATAAGGGGTCAAAGGTCACACAAGGGTAACTAGGGGTCAAAACGCGATTTTCACTTAAAACGCATTTGCAATTTATTGAAATGACCTAGGATCTTGAGAATTGGCCAACATATTCCTTTTGACCGTACGCATATATAATAGTTAGGTTTTTTAAATCGAAAAATGTTTGGGGTTACTAGGGGTCAAAATGTAAATTTTACTCCATTTACTCAAAACCCTACTTGTCCGAGGGAAAATGACTGATGATACTCAGAATTGGTCAAAAGATTCCTTGGATCCATATACATATAGGGTGCTTCTCCACTAAAAGTGAAATGTCAAACAGGGTCACTAGGGGTCATTGAACTTTACAGGGGAAAAATATAAGGCATGCTCCGATTTTGACCGAGTTTCTTTTATTTTGTGGGCATTGATGAGACCAGAACAAAAGTCAATCATACCGGTAAGGTCAAAGGTCAAGAAAAGGTCCCATTGGGTCAAAATGTACATTTTCACTCCGCGCACTCAAAATACTACTTGTCCGAGACGAAATGACCGATGATTGTCAGAATTTGTCAAAAGATTCCTCTTATCCATGTTCATATAGGGTGCTTCTCCATTAAAAGTGACATGTCAAACGGGGTCACTAGGGGTCATTGAACTATACAGGTGTAAAACTGAAGACATGCCCTGATTTTGACCGTACTACTTTTTTCTTGTGCGCATTGATAAGCCAAGAAAAAAAGTGAATTATAAGTTTGGGGTCAAAGGTCAAGAAAAGGTCATTAGGGTTCAAAATGTATTTTTTAACTACTTCAGGGCTGAAATTTATAAAAACAATTATCAAATATAGTACAACTTAAGGTTATTGCCCTCTGACAACATATAGCAAGGTCAAAGGTCAAAGCCCTCGACTAATATCCGTGATCTAAGATCACAATTATCTCTAGTTTCTTCTTCTTTCGTCTTCTTTCTTCAGCCATGGGACCTATAGCTCCGTAACCATTGACCCGAATTTGACCATATTTGGTCATAAGAACCCTTATGTGCACCACTACTCAGGTTGTAAAGCATAAGGGGTCAAAGGTCACACAGGGGTCACTAGGGGTCAAAACGTGATTTTCACTAAAAACGCATTTGCAATTTAGTGAAATGACCTATGATCGTCAGAATTGGTCAACATATTCCGTTTGACCGTACGCATATATAAAAGAATGGTTTTTAAAATCAAAAAATATTTGGGGTAACTAGGGGTCAAAATGAAAATTTTCAATCCTCGCACTAAAAATGCTATTTTTTCGAGAGGAAATGACCCATGATTATGAGAATTGGTCAAAAGATTCCTTGTATCCATGTACACATAGGGTCTTAAGCGATTAAAAGTGACATGTCATATGGGGTCACTAGAGGTCATTGACTTAAACAGGGGTAAAATGTAAGACATGCTCCGATATTGACCGGTTATATCTCATTTTGTAGGTATTGATTAGACAAGAACAAAAGTCAATCATATTGTTAAGGTTAAAGGTCAAGAAAAGGTCACTAGGGGTCAAAATGTAAATTTTCAATCCTCGCACTAAAAATGCTATTTTTTCAAGAGGAAATGACCCATGATTATGAGAATTGGTCAAAAGATTCCTTGTATCCATGTACACATAGGGTCTTAAGCGATTAAAAGTGACATGTCATATGGGGTCACTAGAGGTCATTGACCTAAACAAGGGTAAAATGTAAGACATGCTCTGATTTTGACCGGTCATGTTTCATTTTGTAGGCATTGATGAGACAAGAAAAAGAGTCAATCATTATCCTGGGGTCAAAGGTCAACAAGGGGTCACTAAAGGTCAAAATGTCAATTTTCACTCCAGTCACTCAAAATGCTATTTTTTCGAGAGGAAATGACCCATGATTATGAGAATTGGTCAAAAGATTCCTTGTATCCATGTACACATAGGGTCTTAAGCGATTAAAAGTGACATGTCATATGGGGTCACTAGAGGTCATTGACCTAAACAGGGGTAAAATGTAAGACATGCTCCGATTTTGACCGGTCATGTTTCATTTTGTAGGCATTGATGAGACAAGAAAAAAGTTAATCATTATCTTGGAGTCAAAGGTCAACAAGGGGTCACTATAGGTCAAAATGTCAATTTTCACTCCATTCACTCAAAATGCTACTTGTCTGAGAGGAAATGCTTGATGATTGGCAAAAATGGTCTCAAGGTTCCATTCAAATAAGAGCATACTGTCATCAGCAGGTCAAAGGTCAACACGCCCTCGACTAATATCCGTGATCTATGATCACAATTATTACCTTGATTTTTTCAAAAAATCGAGGTATTCTATCTCTGCCGTTTCTTTCTTCTATCAAACCGGGCCTTACACACAGTCTACAAAATGCTATTTTTTCTACAGTTTACATGCTACAATCACCAAACTTGGTCAGTAGGACCCTCTACCTGACTTACATATAGGGTCTTCAAAGTTAGGGGTCAAAGGTCACACAAAGGTCACTAGTGGTCAAAACGTGATTTTCACTTAAAACGCATTTCCAATTTAGTGAAATGACCTAGGATTGTCAAAATTGGTCCACATATTCCTTTTGACCGTACGCATATACAAAAGAACGGTTTTTAAAATAAAAATCATTTGGGGTCACTAGGGGTCAAAATGTAAATTTTTACTCCTCGCACTGAAAATGCTATTTTTTCGGGAGGAAATGACCTATGATTGTCAGAATTGGTCAAAAGATTCCTTGTATCCATGTACATATAGGGTCTTCAGCGATTAAAAGTGACATGTCATATGGGGTCACTAGGGGTCATTGACCTAAACAGGGGTAAAATGTAAGACATGCACCGATTTTGACCGGTCATGTTTCATTTTGTAGGCATTGATAAGAAAAGAAAAAAAGTCAATTATTTTTACGGGGTCAAAGGTCAACAAAGGTCACTAGGGGTCAAAAGGTCAATTTTCATTCCTTGCACTCAAAATGCTATTTTTTCTACAGTGTACATGCTACAATCACCAGATTTGGTCAGTAGGACCCCCTACCTGACCTACATATAGGGTCTTCACAATTTGGGGTCAAAGGTCACACAGGGGTCATAAGTGGTCAAAACGTGATTTTCACTTAAAACGCGTTTGCAATTTAGTGAAATGACCTAGGATCGTCAGAATTTGTCAACATATTTCTTTTGACCGTACTAATATATAATAGTTCGGTTTTTAAAATCAAAACATATTTGGGGTCACTAGGGGTCAAAATGTAAATTTTCAATCCTCGCATTAAAAATGCTATTTTTTCGAGAGGAAATGACCCATGATTATCAGAATTGGTCAAAAGATTTCTTGGATCTATGTACACATAGGGTCTTAAGCGATTAAAATTGACATGTCGTATGGGGTCACTAGGGGTCATTGACCTATACATGTTCCGATTTGCAAAACATGCTCCGAATTAGATCGGACCTGTTTTATCTTGTTTGGTTCAATCAGGCAAGAATAAAAGTCAATCATCATAACCAGGTCAATGGTCAAGAAGAGGTCACTATGGATAATTTTCTCATTAAAATCAAGGTGCCCTGGTCTCAGACCAGAACTAGATCTAGTCTCTAGTTCTTCTTCTTACCTTGATTTTTTTCAAAAAATCGAGGTACTGTATTCCAACGGTTTCTTTCTTCTTCTTCTTCTTCCCAACCCATCTAAAAAATGCTATTTTTTCTACAGTTTACATGCTACAATCACCTAACTTGGTCAGTAGGACCCCCTACCTGACTTTCATATAGGGTGTTCACAGTTAGGGGTCAAAGGTCACACAAGGGTCACTAGGGGCGAAAACGTGATTTTAACCTAAAACAGCCATGCAATTTAGCGAAATGATCTAGGATCGTCAAAATCAGACAACATATTCCTTATGACCGTACGCATATATTATATAGTTTGGGTTTTAAAATCAAAAAAACATTTGGGGTCTCTAGGGGTTAAAATGTAAATTTTCACTCCTCGCACTCAAAATGCTATTTTTTCGGGAGGAAATGACCGATGAATGTCAGAATTGGTCAAAAGATTTCTTGGATCCATGTACATATAGGGTCTTCAGCGATTAAAAGTGACATTTCATATGGGGTCACTAGGGATCATTGACCTAAACAGGGGTAAAATATAAGACATGCTCCGATTTTGACCGGATTTGTATTGACAAGACAAGACCAAAAGTAAATCATTTTCTTGGGGTCAAAGGTCAACATGGGTCACTAGGGGTCAAGATGTAAATTTTCGCTCCTCGCACTCAAAATGCTATTTTTTCGGTAGGAAATGACCGATTTCTTGGATCCATGTACATATAGGGTCTTCAGCGATTAAAAGTGACATTTCATATGGGGTCACTAGGGATCATTGACCTACACAGGGGTAAATTATAAGACATGCTCCAATTTTGACCGGATTTGTATTGATAAGACAAGAACAAAAGTAAATCATTTTCTTGGGGTCACAGGTCAACATGGGGCACTAGGGGTCAAGATGTAAATTTTCACTCCTCGCACTCAAAATGCTATTTTTCGGTAGGAAATGACCCGATGAATGTCAGAATTGGTCAAAAGATTTCTTGGATCCATGTACATATAGGGTCTTCAGCGATTAAAAGTGACATGTCATACGGGGTCACTAGGGGTCATTGACCTAAACAAGGCGGTTCTCGAACGGCGCGTCTCGCCTGTTCATCAAAAGTGACTTGAAAGAAATGATGATGAAACATATGATACAATGTAGCACTGTCACAGAGGTATGCATTGTAGTTAATGCAAGGGATGTAATGCCTTGAAAAATTTAATCAACAAAAAGAACACACCAACCCCCTTCCCTACACCAAATCACATCAAGATAGGCCTTACAGATCTTATTTGACCCCAGATGACCTCTGATGACCTTGAAAATTTAATCAGCAAAAAGAACACACCAACCCCCTTCCCTCCACCAAATCACATCAAGATAGGCCTTACGGATCTTATTTGACCCCAGATGACCTCTGATGACCTCGACAAATTAATCAACAAAAAAAACACACCATCCCTCTTCCGTCCACCAAATCCCATCAAGATAGGCCTTACGGATCTTATTTGACCCCAGATGACCTTGAATGACCTCCGATAACCTTGAAAATTTAATCAGCAAAAAGAATACACCACCCTCCTTCCCTCCACCAAATCCAATCAAGATAGGCCTTACTGATCTATTTGACCCCATATTTGACCCCCGATGACCCCGAAAAATTAATCAACAAAAAGAACACACCACCCCCTTCCCTCCACCAAATCCCATCAAGATAGGCCTTACTGATCTATTTGACCCCATATTTGACCCCTGATGACCCCGAAAAAGTAATCAACCAAAAGAACACACCACCCCCCTTCCCTCCACCAAATCCCATCAAGATAGGCCTTACTGATCTATTTGACCCCCGATGACCCCGAAAAATTAATCAACAAAAAGAACACACCATCCCTCTTCCGTCCACCAAATCCCATCAAGATAGGCCTTACTGATCTATTTGACCCCATATTTGACCCCCGATGACCCCGAAAAATTAATCAACAAAAAGAACACACCACCCCACTTCCCTCAACCAAATCCCATCAAGATAGGCCTTACTGATCTATTTGACCCCATATTTGACCCCCGATGACCCCGAAAAAATAATCAACAAAAAGAACACCCCATCCCTCTTCCGTCCACCAAATCCCATCAAGATAGGCCTTACTGATCTATTTGACCCCATATTTGACCCCGATGACCCCGAAAAATTAATCAACAAAAAGAACACACCACCCCCTTCCCTCCACCAAATCCCATCAAGATAGGCCTTACTGATCTATTTGACCTCATATTTGACCCCCAATGACCCCGAAATATTAATCAACAAAAAGAACACACCACCCCCTTTCCTCCACCAAATCCCATCAAGATAGGCCTTACTGATCTATTTGACCCCCAATGACCCCGAAAAATTAATCAACAAAAAGAACACACCATCCCTCTTCCGTCCACCAAATCCCATCAAGATAGGCCTTACTGATCTATTTGACCCCATATTTGACCCCCGATGACCCCGAAAAATTAAGAACAAAAAGAACACACCACCCCCCTTCCCTCCACCAAATCCAATCAAGATAGGCCTTATGGATCTTATTTGACCCCCGATGACCTTGAATGACCTCTGATGACCTTGAAAATTTATTCAGCAAAAAGAACACACCACTCCCCTTCCCTCCACCAAATCTCATCAATATAGGCCTTACTGATCTATTTGACCCCATATTTGACCCCGATGACCTCTGGTGACCTTGAAAATTTAATCAACAAAAAGAACACACCATCCCTCTTCCCTCCACCAAATCCCATCAAGATAGGCCTTACTGATCTATTTGACCCCATATTTGACCTTGAATGACCTCCGATGACCTTGAAAATTTAATCAGCAAAAAGAACACACCACCCCCTTCCCTCCACCAAATCCCATCAAGATCGGCCTTACGGATCTTATTTGACCGCATATTTGACCCCGATGACCTTGAATGACCTCCAATGACCTTGAAAATCTAATCAGCAAAAGAACACCCCACCCCCTTCCCTGACATCAAGTCCCATCAAGATAGGCCTTACGGATCTCTAGATATCGCGTCACAACGCGTCTCAAAAGTTTTAAGCATATTTGACCCCGATGACCTTGTATGACCCCCAATGACCTTGAAAAATCAATCAGCAACAGAACGCACCACCCCCCTTCCCTCCACCAAGTCCCATCACGATAGGCCTTACGGATCTCCAGATATCGCGTCACAAAGGTATTTCTTAGCACACGGCGGACGGCATACGGCATACGGCGGACAGAAATAGTGATAACATAGTCTCTTTCTGATTACATCAGGCGAGACAACAAGGGAAATCAAGGTGTCCTGGTCTCAGACCAGATCTACTTCTAGTTTCTTCTTTCTTCAGCCATGGGACCTATAGCTCCGTAACCATTGACCCGAATTTGACCATATTTGGTCATAAGAACCCTTATGTGCACCACTACTCAGGTTGTAAAGCATAAGGGGTCAAAGGTCACACAGGGGTCACTAGGGGTCAAAACGTGATTTTCACTTAAAACGCATTTGCAATTTAGTGAAATGACCTATGATCGTCAGAATTGGTCAACATATTCCTTTTGACCGTACGCATATATTAGAGAACGTTTTTTAAAATCAAAAAATATTTGGGGTCACTACGGGTCAAAATGTAAATTTTCAATCCTCGCACTAAAAATGCTATTTTTTCGAGAGGAAATGACCCATGATTATGAGAATTAGTCAAAAGATTCCTTGTATCCATGTACAAATAGGGTCTTAAGCGATTAAAAGTGACATGTCATATGGGGTCACTAGAGGTCATTGACCTAAACAGGGGTAAAATGTAAGACATGCTCCGATTTTGACCGGTTATGTTTCATTTTGTAGGCATTGATGAGACAAGAAAAAGAGTCAATCATTATTTTGGGGTCAAAGGTCAACAAGGGGTCACTATAGGTCAAAATGTCAATTTTCACTCCAGTCACTCAAAATGCTATTTTTTCGAGAGGAAATGACCCATGATTATGAGAATTGGTCAAAAGATTCCTTGTATCCATGTACACATAGGGTCTTAAGCGATTAAAAGTGACATGTCATATGGGGTCACTAGAGGTCATTGACCTAAACAGGGGTAAAATGTAAGACATGCTCTGATTTTGACCGGTCATCTTTCATTTTGTAGGCATTGATGAGACAAGAAAAAGAGTCAATCATTATCTTGGGATCAAAGGTCAACAAGGGGTCACTATAGGTCAAAATGTCAATTTTCACTCCAGTCACTAAAAATGCTATTTTTTCGAGAGGAAATGACCCATGATTATGAGAATTGGTCAAAAGATTTCTTGTATCCATGTACACATAGAGTCTTAAGCGATTAAAAGTGACATGTCATATGGAGTCACTAGAGGTCATTGACCTAAACAGGGGTAAAATGTAAGACATGCTCCGATTTTGACCGGTCATGTTTCATTTTGTAGGCATTGATAAAAAGAGTCAATCATTATCTTGGGGTCAAAGGTCAACAAGGGGTCACTATAGGTCAAAATGTCAATTTTCACTCCATTCACTCAAAATGCTACTTGTCTGAGAGGAAATGCTTGATGATTGGCAAAAATGGTCTCAAGGTTCCATTCAAATAAGAGCATACTGTCATCAGCAGGTCAAAGGTCAACACGCCCTCGACTAATATCCGTGATCTATGATCACAATTATCTCTAGTTCTTCGTCTTCTTCTTCTTCTTCTTCTTCTTCTTCCCAACCCATCTAAAAAATGCTATTTTTTCTACAGTTTACATGCTACAATCACCTAACTTGGTCAGTAGGACCCCCTACCTGACTTTCATATAGGGTGTTCACAGTTAGGGGTCAAAGGTCACACAAGGGTCACTAGGGGCGAAAACGGGATTTTCACCTAAAACAGCCATGCAATTTAGCGAAATGACCTAGGATCGTCAAAATCAGACAACATATTCCTTATGACCGTACGCATATATTATATAGTTTGGGTTTTAAAATCAAAAAAACATTTGGGGTCTCTAGGGGTTAAAATGTAAATTTTCACTCCTCGCACTCAAAATGCTATTTTTTTCGAGAGGAAATGACCGATGAATGTCAGAATTGGTCAAAAGATTTCTTGGATCCATGTACATATAGGGTCTTCAGCGATTAAAAGTGACATTTCATATGGGGTCACTAGGGATCATTGACCTAAACAGGGGTAAAATATAAGACATGCTCCGATTTTGACCGGATTTGTATTGATAAGACAAGAACAAAAGTAAATCATTTTCTTGGGGTCAAAGGTCAACATGGGTCACTAGGGGTCAAGATGTACATTTTCACTCCTCGCACTCAAAATGCTATTTTTTCGGTAGGAAATGACCGATTTCTTGGATCCATGTACATATAGGGTCTTCAGCGATTAAAAGTGACATTTCATATGGGGTCACTAGGGATCATTGACCTAAACAGGGGTAAATTATAAGACATGCTCCAATTTTGACCGGATTTGTATTGATAAGACAAGAACAAAAGTAAATCATTTTCTTGGGGTCAAAGGTCAACATGGGGCACTAGGGGTCAAGATGTAAATGCTATTTTTCGGTAGGAAATGACCAGATGAATGTCAGAATTGGTCAAAAGATTTCTTGGATCCATGTACATAGGGTCTTCAGCGATTAAAAGTGACATGTCATACGGGGTCACTAGGGGTCATTGACCTAAACAAGGGAAATCAAGGTGTCCTGGTCTCAGACCAGATCTACTTCTAGTTGCTTTTGTTTCGTCTGATTTCCACTCGATATCGGTTTAGGGAGGTCGTGATTCACATGTGTGACAAACATAACAGACTATAATGTAAGTTTATCGCGGGTGCCACCCGCCCCAAATAACGAACAACCACAGCATATCGCACTAGGCATTTTGACATATGACTTTTCAGAAAAGAATGCCCCGATTCAAGTGTATCACACCGCACAACTCTTCACATTAAAGCGGACTAACTTAAACAAGTTTGCAATATACCAAAACAAGCATCCGAAGAACACGGTTATTTCAAAATTAACTAACTTAACGTTTACCTGATTAATTTGATAAATTTCGGGTCCATGGATTATTTGCATCAGTATAAGACACTCATTTTCGGATTATAAAGAATCGTGTTTGAAGATTATTAACAATCTCAAAAGTAGGCAAATTATGCTGGCACTGCATGCTATGCCATGCTATTCCGTACGATCTTGTTTGTCACATCGCCAATATGTTTCTGTATGGCGATGGTACCAAATAAATAAAATAAAACTTATTCATGACCTTTCAAGATATTACGTTTATTGTATCTTTTCCGACCTTTTAATTGTTAACATGTAGTAATCCTTTAAAGCCAACTTTTATAATAACGATAAATATTCTAACGTGAATTTCTCATTTCCTGCAGCGCCTTAAAAGAAAAAACAGAACATGTGTTATTGTTTAATAATTTAATTCATTAACACCGACATTTGGCACAGGCGTGAGGATTGTGACGGTCCTTTCATAATTGAGTATCTAAGCTAACGTAAGAGCACACGGATTTAAGCGTACACTTTGACTTCAAAACTACTGTCAAATACGTGTAATATGAAACACATTCAGTTAAGATAGACCTGAGACTATTTCTTTTCAAAACAATGCTTTTGAAAATGGATAATGTAATATGTTTTAAACACATTCATACCCTTCCTACTGAATACAAACGTACTGACGGGGACATGCTACAATTCCTGTTACAAATCGGGAAGCGCATTCAGATCAGGAGTTGTTACGCTTTGATTTCACATGTACTGCAACCAAATCCAATCCAAATGGGTTTGATCCTTCCTGGGGTTTGAAATACATCCCTATTCAATGATGTTTCAAGGACAATTTTGCGAAGTTGACCCCCTTTTTTGCTCTAAAACACCCTATTTTTACCATATCGAAGACACATTCTAAAATTACCCCCCTTTTTTGCGCAAAAACGAGGACGTTTTGTCTTTAAAAACACCCTTTTTTTACCATATCAAGGATACTTTCTAAAATGACTCTTTTGCGCAAAAACGAAGACACATTTAGTTCGAAATGCCCCCTTTTTTCCTATTTCAAGGACAATTTTATATATATCATACACAATACTAAATTTAACTTAAATTGATTGTATTATTACTTTGACTCATAATATGCTCCCACATAGAGCTAGGACTCAGAGCTAGATATAGCCCATTTTTAATCTGTTCAAAGAATAAGTATAACTTCCAAATCCAAGAAAAAATGACTCAAAAATGCCCGACCAAATGCAAAATGCTTTCATTTAATTCTACTATTAGGCCTACTACTGATCTTACTTCAGGATTCTATTTTAGCTCGAGGATTCTACATAAATCGATATATTTTTAAAATCGTAACGTTCTGTGCAAGCATTCCATTTTTTGCCCCGGTTCTTTTTTGGAAAAGACGAATGGAGCACACCATTCCTATGTTTCAGGAACGTTTGTGAAGTACAGTTATTCTGAGCATACAGACTGCAATGAAATCAGAAACAGAAACAGAAACTCCAAAACAAGAATTGTCAAGTCTCGTCAAATACAAGACTGTGGAATTGTGCATCCTTTACGTCATCGTCAACTGTGCAAAAATGAATTCTGAATTTTGCCCCCAAAATGCAAAATTAAAGTAATCTTGCTCTTTGTGCGAGCGGAGAAGATTCAGTTTTGACATTTAAATCCCCAGGTATATTACCATTTCTTACAGAAAATAACATCAGTAAATCAAATCAGTTACCAATTTTCATCAACAGCACATATGGATTATCCCCCGATGAACTATGGGTACAAATCTTTTCGGCTATTTCCGGAAATTGTCCGAGCAAAACTCCGGAATCTGTCGGTCAATTAATTATGATGTAGCCATGTCACAAGATATCATTGAAGTTCTCCGATTGTTTTTTGGGGAATCGCGGACATTCCGCGGACATGGTCCAAACCCATCCCTCCCCCCCCCCCCCCCCCCCTTTTTTGCGATTTTTGGAACGATCATGGGTACCCAAAGTCAATGTTGACTGAAACCACCGGGACAATATTATTCCGCTAAAATCTGGTATGTTCATTGTAACCATTATGGAATGTCAATTTTCAGTTTTAAACAATATTATATCAGTTAAAAGGCAAATCGTGAGCTTCACATCTATGTCACTTGTATGTCAGGTAAATAGCCTAATAGATGTTTTCTTTGGCGAAATGGAAATGGTAGCGAGCATTGATAGCAAAGTGTATACCATGTACTTGAAATCTAATAGCGATATTAAAATCGCTAGCCATGAAATAAAACGAATAATCATTTGTATACCTCCAATAATGCCTTGCTCTAGTAAATATTCATACGATGTGTACATGTACATACATTTCCAGCAAATGTCTCAACTAAAATGTAGATTCAACTGAAACCGTTCATTTTCAGAAGCTCCATATTCTCAAAAGAGCTGAAACAAGGCGCTCATTTCCTCGAAACAAACATGAGAGGTATATAAAATTAAAATTACAATTCAGAATTTGGCTGGATCATGTCGATTTTAGGTACATGTATGCATGCCGGGATACATACGCATTACCGAACTACTCGCCACACCAAATGGCACTAAATACAGTAGAATAATAAAATCAGTTATATCATGTTTTGTATCATCTCGCCTAAATAAAAGACAAAGAGCCGATGGGTATCATCAACAAGTCATTGCAGGTCGCATCTAGTGAATGCGTCTGCTACACGAAATAGAGGGTCGTGCGTTTGACCGAGTTTTTACTCGCTCATTTCTGAGGTTTAATAACCGATTGGTCCGAGTCAGCCTCCACATGCCGGCAGCCAGGTCCCTGACCGATATGGCGATCTCCACTGAGGTTAGACTATTTGACTATCAATAGAGTAATAGCCCTAACACAGGGGCTCGTGACATTAGCCTCATATCAGTTTACGATAATTGTAATGTACTACATTATTCATGGATACTTTATCAATTATGGTAATCGCCCAACTCCCTTTTGGGAAATTTTCAGAATCAGGTGTTTATTTTAACAAAATAACATGTAACAGCAAATTAAAGGTATATTATGTGATATTTTCCAGGAGACGCCCTGAATCATAGAATCCCTTTTGGAAGCAGATTTTCTTGTATATTTCTGATCATAAATCATACATATGTTCCGAGTTACAGAGCGATATGATTCCTAATAACGGTTAATAACCTCAAAATCATGGTTTTAGAGTGGATTTAGAGTAAAATAACCGGGAAAAATAAACTGTCGCGTTAACCCGACAGTTTATTTTCACTCCAATACCATGATTATGAAGTAATTAGGAATCGTATCGTCCTGTAACTTGGAATGTATTTACGATTTATGATCAAAAATGTAATCTTTTTTTCGAGGATTGAGGGCGTTCCCTGGACAAGATCGCATGATATAAAGACATCAAAAAAGTAACTCAGCTGTTGTACCAGGAGACGGAAAATTTAATTACGGTGATTTTGACACCTTGTTGGTTAAAATCGATAAAGTATTGTTGTCGCGGTATGTGCTTACAGATGAAAAGTGCCTATTTCCATTGTTGCAGTAACTCCTATTGATCTCTCTGAGTCAGCGTGAAGATAATAGCGGGAATTTTGAAAGTTTGCCCATGGCGATGACCTGTCCTGTCTGTCTTCGCGGACCTTCTGAGCATTTGGAGTGTTAAATTCATCCTTTTTAATTGTAAAGAAGTACGCCTATCATCCCCATTAAATTTGTCACGGATTATGCTAATCAAGTTTACAGCACAACAAGAACAGCTAATCAAAATTCCCGCTATCATCTTCACGCTGAATCAGAGAGATCAATAGGAGTTACTGCAACAATGGAAATGGGCACTTTTCATCTGTAACAATAATTTATCGATTTTAACAAACAAGGTGTCAAAATCACCGTAATTAAATTTTCCGTCTCCTGGTATTTTCATTTTTAGAATATGAGAGTAACAATTTTAAAATTATAGGTGCTTTTACAACAGCCGAGTTACATTTTTTGGTGTCTTTATATATACCTTTAAGAGTCAGTTCACGTATTACAAGGAAAACAAAATGAAGCACTTGCCATTACCACCAAACAAATTTCTAAACAGAAACTTCAATCTCAGTTTAGAATCTAGATGGCAACATCAAACATCATTCCCAAGACGTTCTTATTTAACCACCGCCAGCGTTCGATATAAGAAAAATAAATTGGTTATCCACCGGATAACCTAGGTTGGGATTTTGATCATCCGCCAATAATTTTGGTTATCCGCATTTTTTCAGTGGCAAGCTCAAAAATTACATTTTAAGCGAGTCTTCATATAGGCCTATACTACACATACATTGTTTAATAATGACGACAACTCCACATCACCCTCTATGCTCTATAAACAACTTTCTCTTTATTTAACAATCTCCTCTCTTTTAACTACTGTTTTTCTTCAGTCACTTATTTGTTCTAGTCAGCACGTTCTTTCAGTACGTCTCTTAATAGGACGACCAGCTGTAAGCCCTGAAATGCATCCTGATGATCCTCTTCTTCACTCGTATCTCCCGACTCCATTGGATTTATATCCAGCTCATCCTCATCTGACTCAGTATCAAGTTTCACAACTGCAGGGTCGGTGTCGTCCTCATATACAGCTTCTAATGCATCCTGATGATCCTCGTCTTCATTCTCATCTCCCAACTCTGTTGGATCTGTATCCAGGTCATCATCATCCGACTCAGCCTCAAGTTCCACAGCTGCAGGGTCCGTGTCGTCCGCTGGGTCAGTGTAATCCTCGTTTGCAACTTCTAATGCACCCGGATGATCCTCTTCTTCACTCTTAATCTCCCAACTCCATTGGATCTGTATCAAGGTCATCCTCATCCGACTCAGCCTCAAGTTCGACAACTGCAGGTTGGTGTCGTCCGCTGGGTCAGTGTCATCCTCATTTGAAACTTCTAATGCACCCGGATGATCCTCTTCTTCACTCTTAATCTCCCGACTCCATTGGATCTGTATCCAAGTCATCCATATCTGACTCAGCCTCAAGTTTAACAACTGAAGTTGCAGGGTCGGGGTCGTCAGTGTCATCCTCATTTGCAGCTTCTAGGGTTGGTTCATTCGCGATCATGACTTGTTCTTTCAGTACGTCTCTTAATAGGACGGTCATGTCTATAGCCTATAATACATCCTGGTATACCTCTTCTTCACTTTCATCTCCCATCATTTTGGTCATCCGCCGGATGATTGGCCAAGAAAAACTGGTCATCCGCCGGTAGATTTGGTCATTTCGGATGACCGGATGGCCGCTATTTCGAACGCTGATTGGTCAGCTACCAAAAAAAGTACAGAGCCCTTAGACGCATGGGTCTAAATGAAAGCACGGGTCATGTGGTGAACGTAAAGCATGCTGGTGTTAATCATGGAACCGTCTTTACTTAACATCATCAGCATCGTCTTCATCACGACCTCTTCATCACGACCTGTTTGTGTGACACTTTAACGGTATTCTCTGGTCATTCAAATTAAAACCCCGCGTAGAGGTTATGCACCTTGAGTAGGTAGACACTATAGCTTTTAGACCCATTAAGACGTAGCATACATAAGACAGATTCTATTAGCGTTACCTAGCGAGAGTGTGTGGCGTAAGACTGTATACAAGGGGGCAAAGAGCATCCTAAGATCTAATGTTACGTCTCTTGACCACCACTCGATCTTTGGTCGTATCATTTTAATTTGGAACTGATGAATTTCGTGAACAATATCGAGGAGATAGTAAAGGCATTCACGTTTAATATTCTAATTCCTTATTGAAAAGAGTTTGAATTCGTATTTCCCGCTATAAGATACACGTGGGACATTTATCTCGATATCATTAGAAAGCATCCATGGCACATCAAATGTATTTTGTGATTTCACGTTTTGAGCATTGAGTAAAATGTCTAGCAATAAAAACATCAAAACAGTCCTGAATACGCCCTTGGCTCCCCCAGAACTATTTAATCAGCCCTGCTTTATTTTTACATTTCAATTATCATTATCAAAGTGGTGTCCCCCCCCCCCCCCCCCCCCCCCCCGCCGGATTGATGCCCTTGACCATACAGTCCAAAATGCGTGTCACGTGTATGAATTCCGTTTTTATTGTCGGCACAAATGGCTTTGTGTCGGCAAGTCGGCAATTGAAGACCTTCACCCCCCCCCCCCCCCCCCCTGAAAAGGATCTGGGGACGCCCTTGGACATTGATGCTAACAGTTCATTTAGCTAGCCAGAGTGTGGTATGCGATAACATATATTTGCTTTAAGAAGTGTTCGATGGAAACATCGCGCTTGAATGTATGCAGAGAAAGGTCGCACTGTAAGCTTAGCTCATACATAAGCGGCATATTCAATAAACTATGATTTTAATATATACAGATTCTTGCCCAAAGGCATGTCTGAGTGTATGGCACTGTCTAAGAACACATACTTGCAAAAAGTAAACCGCAATAATAACATGAGGTCAAGTGAAATGCCCTACATCGTTATGTAATTGATATTGTTCAAGATAAGATTAAATCGGGTCGTCTGCTACCGGTATTTAAGCATTGTGATACAGGAACTGTGCTTTAAGGATTCTATGATGCTTAAACTGTGAGACATTTTCTTCTATACAGAGTCGATAGGCAATAGGAACAGCAGCCTATATAGATGATCTACCCGCATCGCATAGCATTTCGGCCGGTAACCATTCGTAAAAGAGGGACCCACCGTACAACTTACGACATTTCATGCTTAAGTCTCATAGGCCTAGCGCACACAATACTGGCGTGATTAGTGATTTAACAGCATGATTAGAAACTGGTGTCCTAATGAACAATTATCATTCTTATGAGATTGAAAGAAGTACGGGGATCAGCAACCCGTAAGAAATTCAATTTAATAAAGTATAGTGGGCTCGGATCCCAAACAGTAATCCCGAGTATCAATTTAAGCTTAGGCGAATAGGACATTTTCGTTTAAACGTTTGTGAAATTGAACCTTTATTCGATCGCTCTCAAAACGTATAATAACTTCGTTTCCCTCTGTAAATGAATAGTGCTGAAAACAATGTTTAACCTTTTTAAACTTCCTGGCAAAGGTGACGTAATTACGTGTTTGTCTTGACGCTTCGATTACTAACTGTAGCTGTTTATAAAGGTGAAAGCAGTGTACACAATTGAGAAACTATGGGTCCCAAAATAGAAATTACACCTCTAACCGTGGTGTAATAATACATTTGTAAAATTAACTAGTATCCATAATGCGCAGTCACATTCAATAATTGATGTTTACGACATTTAGCTTACGGTTTCTTTTGCCAAAACCACATGTGTATTTGGTACGGTTTTTAATCTTGCCATAAATATTTGAGCCAGTTGCTATAGAGATGACCAATAGACACAAGTTATGACGTAATAAATACCCTAGTTCTGTACATCAAATGCATCAGCTAAATTGTATACGTGGTGTTAAACTCGTTATACCGGAACAGGTGAAAAGGAACACTGACAATATGTTCATATAATCAGGGACAATCGAATGAAGGGACAAGAAACTATTGTACTATTATATAAGTATGCGTGTTGCGGGGGTGCAAACATCATCAGTTGAGCAAGCATATACAATACATTCATGAATGGGCACTGGTACAAATCTCAGCAATCATACTGCACGACACGACTGTGAACAAGATATCCACTTGACTACATACCTGTGCAATTCCTACTGAACTACTATACTCTAGAAATGCAAATATATATCATCAAAGAACATCATTTTCCGATTAATTTGGATATTGGAATCAATAGGAACAAAATGTCTATAGTTTAAACTTCCCAGGAAAAATATTAATTACTTTGTTCTAGCATGTTTTCACATTTTTTATAAATCTAAAATTATCACATTTTTCTCAAATATACCGATTATTATTAACACTAGAACGTTATTTTTTTGAACAAATCATGTATAAATTGTATTCAGTTTGACCTAGGCCTAAGTTTTTTGGAAAAATATATTTTGATCATTTTTCGAAAGATTATAGGGCAACCTTTGAGTTCCTTGAATAAAAACACACCCGCAACTCGCATGTTTTGTAATTAAATGCGATGATGTAACGATACAATAGGCCGTTTCTTGTCCCTTCATTCGATTGTCCCTGATATAATGGAACTAAAGCTTTGGTATCTCACATTGGATGATTTAATTGGCTTGTTCATAAGATGTCTTGGAATCAAATAACAATATAACTATGTTAACTATTCATAATATTTTAGGGAGATAATTGAGACTCTGATGGTGGGTACTCAAGACACTTTCTAGAAGGTGTACAGTCTAGTACGATGTCCTTTGTATAGTAGACGTTGGGATGTGATCATGATTCTTGTTACACTTATTTCCCATTGATGGTGTCAAATGTCCATAACATGCATGTCACATAGACATGAAATGCCCATTTCGGACTGGCATATCATATGGTAACCAAACCCCAACTCCGGTGTATAACGCGGTACAACTCTTAATCTTAAAGCGGCCAAATTTAAACATAACATATTTTATACCGAAACAAATATTTTATAGACTACTTCACAATCAGACTACTTCACAATCTTTATATCATTCAACTCAACGTATACTTGATGCATGTCATATGTGACGCCGCATGTCAAAACCAGACACAATTGGGCAGGAGTCCAAACTTGAGTTATTGATGTATTATACAAATATAGGCTTTGCACTTTACAACACCACTTGTTTTATTGAAATCGGACATTCCTAACTCGAGTTGTAACATTTTGAATTTGGACTGCTTGAAATGTTCAATAATAGAAAACGTCCATTAAAATGTGCATAAAACAAAGTAAATAATAAAGAATAAATAAGAATAAACAATTAAAAATATTATTTCCCGATGAAATTTTAGTTTGAAATTTGTACAGCTCTTTTTTTGACATGACTAGCATTTTGAAATCATGAGAATCTAAAAATTGACAAAAATAACCCCCAAATATGTTTTGGCATTTTTTTCCATTCATAACTCCCAATTCCGCCTGGTATTGATATGCAGTGTCACATATATGCTAGGTCCAGAGGAATATTTGTTATGTCGAAATGTGTTCAATCTCATCTGTCCAATATAACGTTTGCGTTGATTCCATGATATCATTGTTATCACATGTACAGTACGTTTTGTTGTTAAGCGATTAAAAACAAAATAAATAGCTAAACTAGTAAACAAAATAAGAACACAACACTTTTTCGGCGGATAAACGTTTCATGTCATATAAAAAAAAACTATAACAAGCTATACTCCTTTACTTTTAAGTACGGTTTGTCGGCCAAACCTTGTTTAGAAGTTTATTGAATACTATTGATAACGTAAATCTTCCATTCCCTGCATTACCAAGGAAGAATGGTCATGATTAGTATATATATTCATTAGCATCGACCGTTGGCAGATGTATGAGGATTTTAGTGTCAATATCACTAAACAGATGTAAGTGTGATCTTGTAGACTAAGTTAAGAAATAATTTAAAACACGTACAGTTTAGACACATCGCAGACTCTCGATAATGGCTTTTTGAAATAAGCTTTTATTTCAGACCAGAACAATGGATATCAAAAGGTTGAAAATGTACAGTAATATAAATTTAATTCAGACAATCGACAACATTTAATGTAAGGTACATTGATATTCACTTTATAGTTGATTTAGCATACGTAAAACGTTCTGTGCGATGTATGTGTGGCAGTGCGTGACATATCTAATTATATTTTCCTCTTACAGATGAACCAATGGGGTAAGATAAAATCACGCATACAAGTTTTGACTGACAGATCTAAAAGGTTATCGCTACTATACGTTTTAATTTTTAGAACCAGCATTTACTGACAATAGCTTGATTTCTTTGTCATCTGTGAATTGATATCATGTGATGAAAACCGCGGGAGATGAACTGATTAGTGAAGTAGGTTACTTAGTGGCTTTATCACTTCCCACGCGTCTATTGGTTTTACCAAACTACAAAACAAGATTTTTCAGAAACCTAGGATTACTGAACCAATTATAGGATATTTTGTTAATATAACAAAACACTCCCGTTATGTTATAGCTGTACCTGTTTACTAGAAAATAAACTATATTGCTCGCTTACTTGCTTATGGCGACTCAAAAGGTCGGACTTTTGTGGTGGCCTTCCACACTGCTCTATCATGCATGCTATTTTTCAGATATTGTCCCCTAAAGCCGTTGTCCTCTGTGAGAATCCTGATGTGTTTTTTTTCTGGGTTGTCCCCTGGATCACCTTTCATGTTTGGGTTGCCAAAGATAACTTTAGCCGCTGCAAGTGTACGGCATGTTTTCTCCTTGACCATGTTGACTGTAGTCTCACAGAGATCGGCAATATATTCCCATACACATCTTTATTGGTGGTATGCGATAGCCATGAAACGTCTAGCGCCTTTCCTTAGGAGACGAGTGTAGCAGCCATATAAGGCCTTCTCTGTTTTGGAAGTGATTTTCCAGGATTCTGCTCCATATATCAGGACTGGTTCCACTGTGGTTGTAAATAGCTTCAGCCTCATGTATCTTGGGAGCCTAATTTTCCAGACATTATTCAATTTATTACATGCTTTTCAAGCTTGTGCATTTCTGATGTTAAAGTCCTTTTCACTTTTACACTACTGACCATCCAATCACCTAGGTACTTGAAATCTTGAACAATTTCAAGGTCATTTCCATCCAGAGTTGTTATATCAGAAGGGCGCTCATTGTATTGCATAGCCTTGGTCTTGCTAGCATTAATGCCTAGCCCAACTTTGACACTAATGTTTGTTAAAACAAAATAATGTCACGAGTTTGATCATTATGATATCCGAAAAAAACACCACACCCAAAAACATTTTAATTAACTTGAGATACGTTTATTATATAGTTTAGGTCACACAATTTATAACGTGCTAGTGCATTACCCGTGACATTTGCCTTTTAAAATACATTTACAAATATATTTCAAGCCCGTTGAAGTAGCTGGTTTTCCATTCCGAACACTTTTGTCTAGACATGACTATGTCGATATGCTTAAATTCATTTTGTTTTCATTACCTTTATATTACTTGACATGTTTTTGGTTTTTTTCTTCTTTTTTCACTGTGACGTTTTAGAAATCATTATACTTGTAAAATGACCGAAAGGCAATTTTTGGCAAGGTATTTCATCGCGCCGCGTCGAGTGTTGCGTTACTTTTCATGTTCCGTCGCGTCGAGTGTTAACATTTCGTTGCGTTGCGATACATTACCTCATATCGCATCGCATCGCGTTCTAACGCATCGTAACGCATCGCATCGCACCACATCGTACTACATTGTATTTCATTGCATTGTGTTGCAATGAATCTTATTGCATTAAACCTGTTATTAAACTGAAAATATTTGTATATATTCTACCTTTATTTTGTATATATAAGGACGCATCAGTCTTGACTGATGACACTGTTCCAAAAGTGTATGTCCAAAGAAAAAAAGAAAAAAGAAAAACAGAAAGAAGAGATAGTAGTAATCAAAGTGTTTGAGTGTAAGGTGAAAATCAATGCACGCGCGCTGATGTTGTTGTGTGAAATATGGCACGACCTCGTGGGGTGGGGGTGTTATTGTGAACATATCAACATTTGAGCAAGTGCATTGGTTTATCTGATTTTTTCGAGAAACAAAACGCACGCATGTATATTGACCTAATTCATACAGGACAATACAATTCAAAATTTACAATTTTGGGCATACTTTTAATCTCTTATGGTCATTTCGATCAATCCCGGGATTTGTTTAATTTTAATAGCCATTTTTCAAAAATGCTTATTATTGGTTAAAAATTATTGGTTAATATTTTTCCGTCAATACAAAATGCTAACTGGAAGAATTTGGGGCGAGCATGTACGGCGCGCACACGGAATGCATTAGACATAGAAATTTTTAATGTTCTCCGCGTATGTTATTTTCCTGCTTTCTGATTGGTTCGTAACTATGTATGAATAATATTAGACTGTATTATAACCACTATCTTCAACGTATGTCATTTTAATATAACAAGTGTTCTATCCAATAAACAAGCCGCAAACAGAGAGTTATTATACGGACAAGTATTCTTGAAATGTGTGACTCGACTCGCAGATAAAAGCGTGGCCGACGGAAGTCAATGCGCAGAATGCTGTGGGGCCATATCCAAAAGTATGTCAACTGGAAGAGACATACTTTTCATTTTTGATTGTCAGTTTATTCCAGTTAGGAATTTAACCAGCTCAAGTATGTTATTTGAATAAGCACCCATTGTACTTCAACTGCAAACCAAAGAAACCCAATCATGATGGAGTAAGTTGCCGTAGCAACACATTTTTGTGTGCGAGGGACGAATTTCTCTGTAATTTTGCGAGGGACGGAATTTTACACTTTTAATGGTCTGCTTTTCCAGTTACACTGATTAGACAAATTAATGATATTATTTGAACAAGTAACCAATACACTTCAACAACAAAGACAAACAAAATAGCTAGGATGAATTGTGTTCCTGTAGCAGCACATTATTTAAACTGCGAGGGACGGAATTTTTTATGTAGTCGATTCCGTCCCTCGCATGGACAAAATGTGTTGCTATGGCAACTTGCTTAACCGTGGCTATGTTTTTTTATTGCATGTTGTAGTGTATTGGTAGATCATTCATGCCATATACTTAAGGTATCTAATTTCCTAACTGGGATATCAGGATAATTAAAAATGTCACTCAAATTCCGTCCCTCGCAAAAACGGCGGTTTTGGATATGGCCCTGTGGTAAATCATGTTTTACTGATCATGCATGGGCAGCTCTCTGGATCAAAAACGTAGCAATCATGTCAAGGAAGTCATATCACGTATCCTTTAGTCGATGCAAAATATAGGTTCTATGGCCGTCATTCACAAATAACGTGTAAATATAAGAGATTCATTACCTATGTCTCAAATTGAATATGTTTATACATTTCAGGTTACACCTTTCTCTAATCTTAAAATTATTTTCACACCACACGTGATATGTTACATTATTGGCCTTCACATGATAATGATAATAATGATATTAGCGTACAATAAAAAAATATCAAAGTTTAGACCTTCTGAGAAAGGGAGTCGTTACTCTGAGTTTCATGCTTAACGCAATCATCAGACGACAAGGATACTGATTGTGTGACTGGTTAGCTCAGGTCTAGATTAGCATGCATACACTTTCAATGGTGTTTAATCACTAATATTAGCGTACAATAAGAAATTATTGTTACATTGTATACACTATTTATCAAAATGATTCTGGATATGCTGACTAAACGTAAGTGACGCCATAGAGTAACTGGTATTAGGTTGTCTCACCAAGCAAAGCCTAAGGGGAAACCTACTAAACCAATAAAAGCATTATATTGAATGTAAACCCTGGCAGCATAACGTTTGAAAATATTATCTTCTATAATGTTTATGTTTCATCATTATCAAATCTAAGTAGATAAGTATGTCATTATATAGCATATTTTATTACATTTTGGAGTCGAAGAAGGAATAGAATAAGAAGAAAGTGTTGCATAATTGTTTGACATTCGTTTAAAAGAGAGTACGTTGACAAACAAGATTTAGAGATTGTTTTCTTTCGTCAAAGGGTGAATCGCAATTACGTTATAGCCACATTCAATGATTTCGAAGTATTTTGTTGTTGAGATTTTCATTAGAATTTTATCTCAAATATTAAAATACAGTAAGAAATGTTATACAAACCGACAAAACGTCTACCGTACAAATACAACAATTCCGTGTTCAACATTATTTAAAATAATATATATGAACATGCTCATTTCAAATGTCATTCTTTGATGAATTTTGTCAGGATTTGCCCGATGGCTAGTGCCATAGCCATAGCAACAGTCATCGTTGAAATATTAATGTTAATTAACCGTTTTAAACAATCCTTAAAACAAAGACACCAGAGTGTTATATATAAAGCAATGGTGATCGGTTTTTTATAGTTCACCTGAAAACAAATTGGAGTCAACTTGAATAGGATTTAAATCCTCTGTTTAAAGATCAAGAATATAACATTCTAGGCGTCCTATAGTACCTGTATTCCAATCGCAAGCTTATCACAAACGCGACCAATTTCTAAATCAAACTGGCTTTGCATGGCGTGTATATCTGCGGGTCAAAGCGTTGCATCACCTGAGACCCAAATGTACTACCCGGATTTGCAACAGGATTTGAAGCATGTCCCCTTCAGCACGTTTATATTCAGTAGGGAGGGCATGAATGTATTGGCAACACAGGAGAAAAGAAAATGTAATTCCATCTCTTCCACACAATCAAATTTCGACCCCAAAGCAATTGAGTTCCATGCGTTAAGTTTATCATTGCCGCTCGTTGTCAGCAATTATTTGTAGAATCACTAAGTAACCTACTTTAGTAATGAGTTCATATTCCGTGGTTTTCATCACGTGATATAAATTCACAGATGACCAAAAATTCACGTTATTGTCATACTGGTTCTGAAAAATTATAACGTATAGTAGAGATACCTTTTTAGCACCGTCAGTTAACTCTTTTGTGTGTGTTTATCTTTCATTAATTGAATAACCTTTGGGGAAAATTATAATTAGATCTGGGACGCACTTACACACATATATCACACAGAACCTTTAACGTATGCTCAAATATGTGCAATGATTATGAACCTACTCATTATACATTGCATGTTGCCCATTGGTTCAATTGAAATTTAGTCTTGTTTAATATGGTGGTAATATTACTATATTATATTACCTACATGTATTTATAAAGTCGTTGTTATGTTCTGAAATGAAAGCCCATTTAAAAAAGAACACAATTCAAGTCTATCTAAAGTGTGAGTTTTTTTTATAGTCGACGCCTCGGCAGCCTGTTTCTTAGATTAAATTATAAGATCACACTTAAATTTGCGTGTTTTTATGTTAGCTTAGATAGTCAAGTATGAGGAATCATTTAAGACAAACTTGTTTTGCAGCAAGGCATGATCTTTCAAGGCGCTGCCGGAAATGGAAAATTCGCGTTAATTAAGAGTTACCGGACCGATTCTACCTTTTTGTGTGCGGTTTCTTGTGAGAACGGAGAACAAGAATCAACGCTGAACCATATAGACTTGGAAACTCCTGTCGCCCGAAGAGTAGATAGGTTTTTTCTAATCACATTATAGAAAAATACAGGAAATATGACAAACTCGTTGATCGTATCACCTCTTGACATGGAGTTCCAACATGCTTATAAGCAGTAAAATGATAGGGTTAGATTAGTTAGATTCCAACATATCCTAAACACGTGTTATTCTTCTAGACGTAATACCTTCAAGATAGTTTCTTGAGTATCCACCGTACTCGTCTTATAAAGAACTTCTCTCCCGCTCTCGTAATATCACTGAGGCAATATTGTGACTAAGTAACGTAGTAGCATTGTTATCTGATCCTAAGACGTTTATGAAGAAGAAAAACCCAATCCAATCATTCAATCCGAGATATCAAAGCATCATTTCTATTTAACATCTTGTCAGTGTTCGTCTTCTCCTGATCTAGTCTGACGCGTTTAAAACTACGAATAATATTTAGCTGATGCGCTTGTACTATATCTGTGCAGAACTAGGGTATTCATGACGTCTTAAAGTGTGACGTTGGGTCATCTCTATAGCAACCTGTTTAAATATTTATGTTAAGATAAGAAACAGTACAAAATACACACGTGGGATTACTAAATGTGACCGTATGTTAAATAACTTAAACATCAATTAAAAAATGTAGGTTCTAAGCGTTTCTGTGTGACATGCATACCGGTAACTGTGTCAAACACGTTATTACACCACGGTTGACATCATTTCTCTTTTAGGGCCAATAGTCCATCTGCTATCTACACGGCTGGCAATTATAACAAAACCGCCTAGAATGAGTACAGTGTCTAGACAAATATCCATCAAAGTAACCGTTTCGACAAGGATATTGTGAACGTTTTAAATGTTGTGTTATCTTTTTTCTAGAGCATACGTTTCCTTTGATAAGAATATCCAATTTCATACGAGCGTCATTTATTTATAGTTAACACTTTCCACGCGGCTGCAAATTTTACAATATTATACAGGGTGACCTAAACAAATGTTAACACTCCGGGCACATAAGATAGCTTAAAAGGACATAAACACACGGGTCTAATCTTGATGTATTATGAAAGCTGAGTAAATAAGCTTTCATTTGCATTTCATATCGTTCCAATTGGTTATTTAGAACGGGAGATATGCTTCAGCAAACATGAGGAAGCAAAATCGGCTTGGTCCAATTCGCATTAATTACAACTATATATGATTACGAACTTGTAAGAATGCCAAAAAACATTATTGTGCAGCAATTCAAAAGTAACAATACCATTGCAACATTTAATAATAAGTTAAAATGTATTGATTATTGAATATAATTGAAGGATTCATTACGTGCAATTGAAGTGCAATACTATATAGTTTTATTTCAGTGCAATATTAGTTAATTTATTTAATTGGATGGACCATTTCAACAAAGAACATGAAATGTTTCAATTTCAATTTTAAAGACTACTTTACTGACAGCTACCCATTGCACATGGAAAAAGAGGAGTAATTCTGTTATACCCTTCACAGAGGTATTCATAGTGCATGATTTTTAAGAACGACGCATACTACCGATGTAAGGTGTGTAGGGTATAACAGAATTGAAAAAGAGTATAGAACTTGAACTCATGACAAAATACCTATATTATTTATGTGGAATATATTTGTTTATGTCTTTTAAGCTTGAAAATAATCGAAAGAATGCGTTGAAAAGAACAAAGAAGAGATTAACTGATGTGTGTGTGTGACTTAATCATGTTGCTTCTTGCTTCGTGCATTTTAAAAGCTTTACTTTCATACTGAGAGGATTGGACCAAGCCGATTTTGCTTCCTCATGTTTGCTGAAGCATATCTCCCGTTCTAAATAACCAATTGGAACGCAATAAAATGCAAATGAAAGCTTATTTACTCAGCTTTTATAATACATCAAGATTAGATCCGTGGGTTCCTGTCCTTTTAAGATATCTCATGCGCCCGGAGTGTTAACATTTTTTTGGGTCACCCTGTATAAAACAGATTTGTCATTTCTTTGCAAATATTTTAAGTCTATCTCAAGAATTACTGAACTACTTAGTTACCGAGCTGGGCATGTTTATACTTAATTTAATGCATTTATCATGGTGATTACAAATATGGTGGTAATATTCAATCATTATTTTTGAAATATTTTGCGACATTTTGGAACGGTCGTCTGCAGATGACTGTCGCTTTTTATTTCCCAGAGCGGCAGTGCTTAAGTTTTTACGCATGAGGAAAAAGTTCAACCAGTGTCCCCCGTTCACATCTTTATAAAATAGGACATGGCTTATACCGTAAGAACATTGAACCATGGCACCAGACACTTTCGAATTCGAGTCCACTAGCGTTATTTACCAGCAGGAGGTTGACACGTAGTTATCGTGTACCTATATTTGCCAATAATAGAAAACGTCTCAAGGGATATGTTTGAAATATCGCTCGTGGTGAAAGCTAGCCCTAGACAAGATATCCTCGCCAGATGCTTCCGTATGATATTTAAGCGTATACCGTTCTAGTTTGATGACTTTTCATGTTCTTATTTCGTCGTCGGTCAGTTGCAGATGGAATATGCATGCACTTAAATTCGTTTATTTGACCGAGTCGATGTCGCGAAGATTTTCAGACATAACAAGAATATTCTAAAGTTTGTATTAACGGCGTGCCACTACATTATCGCAATACCGAATGTAGCCTTGAACTTATTTTATACATGCGAACGTATTTAAACATAATACTTAGTCCTATGTTTGATAAATATACTTATTGCGAGCATTACGTGTTTACATTGAAACTACACTTACAAGAGGGCAGTGTATTTTAACATGAATTAAAAGTCTCAACATATCAGTTAGCATGACGAACGGAGGAACGAAAGTTAAGATTATTAATTGTTGAGATAGGATCACAGAATGTTACCAGGCGCATAAATAGAGAGTCGTGTAAGTAAATAACATAGTTTTTGATGAATGCGAGACTTTACAAGATTCACACTTTCCACGAGGCAGGCGTCTGCAGACGACATTCCAACATTTCACAACATGTTTTAAACATCTCAAAATGATTGAATTTCATTACCGTTGAAATCACCATGAGAAATATATTGAAATAAGTACAAACATGCCTAGTATTGGTTCAGAAATCCTTGGGATATACCTTAAATATTGGGAAAAGTTTCGGGAAAATCTGTTTTGTATATGGACCAACCAATAGCCGCGTAGAAAGTGAAGGGCACCTTTGTACCTTAAACTAAAGTCCAATCAGAGTGATAGATGTTCACATAAACATGAATCGACAGTTTATAACAGCGCATTTTTACCCTGTTGATGAATCGTAAATATGGCGCAGGTAAATCCGTAAATATCTTCCAATTCGCGCATGTGCAGATATCGACAGTTCTTGAACACCTAACATTACACTAATACACTAAAGTGCTGTAGCAGCAAGTCTGTTGGAGAAAAGGTGCTCAATTAAATCAGTCGGGTAACATCTCTCACTGGTCTCTTTAACCCCTGTTTATTTTAATTAAAGACGTTTAGAAGGGAAACCACCTGCGTGTACTACGTGAAGTGTAGTATGTGCTTACCAGCTGTTATATTTTCAAGGTCATTAGACAGATGGTGTGGCCATATTAGTATTTCAGATCGCAAATAGTTTGTTAACACTTTCCACACGACGACATTTCAAAATGTCACAGAATGTTTCATTAATGTCAACATTATTGAAGTTAAGTACCATATTTCCCCATCATTCAAATAAGTACAAGCATGCCTAGTATTGGTTCAGTAATCCTAAGTTGAGATAGACCTTGAATTTTGGGAAAGGTCTCTGAAAAGTCAGGATTTTTAAACAGGGAATTAGAGTATGGGAAAAGAATTGACAAGATACTATCCACTTTTTGAGTACAGATTATTCATTTTCCTCTAGTCATTTCGCATGATTCGTCCTTTCAGTTAATCATTAACGATGGAGATACTATTTACGAATGTAAAGACTATTTAGAAATTGCCCTTCGAGTGAATTGTAAATTTAGATACGTTGGCTTTACATAAATATGATTGCTCAAGATAAATTAGTATTATTTTATTGTTGTTCAATTTCTAACAAATGATCCTTAATATCACACCATGGTGGCAAAATACTTTTTTCCATGTGTATACAATGGTTCATGGATATCATCCTTCTATATTGGTTAATATACAACTTTTAAGTTGTATATTAAGCCTGATCATTTATTGATAACGTCCAATACGAGTTTTTATATAAGTGACAACTAGATTTCGTTTACCAAATGACTCCCCAAATTTTATAAGTCAGGACAGAATTCGGTGTCAAAATGTGTGCCTAAATGTTGTCCAAAAGACAATCTTGGTTAACAAATAACCTTGCAAAATTGTCAAAACCACAATGTTGATAAAACTGAAATTCCTAAATTTGTTTAAGTTTAGAAGTGAATGTTGATTCAAGTATAATTGCCACAACTATTACCCAATAATAATATTACTATAATATTATAAGTTTAAACCTTTTATTACCTATTTTAAAATACCATGGATTTCACATATTAATTTACTCAACCCTATGTGTGTGCACACTAGCGATTTATAACTGCGATTAAATCTCCTGATATAAAACGTTGACAGTTCCACAATGTTATTCGGTTGTATTTATTTGTTTACAAAACACACCTGTGTAGTCGGTTTGTTATAAAAATGATATTAATGGCTCTAAATCGCTATACGGTGTATATACGAGTAGTAGTAAACACACAGTAGAAGATGCACTGAAGCGAAGAATTATTTATACCGTGTATACAGCGAAAGAGCTGTCGATAATTCTCGGTACGCTAAACCAAGAGTTCCAATATAATTGTATGACGACCTTGGTTGACCCATCGTGAACGTGACTTTGACGATTTGACCCCGTGTGACGTAGCGTTTTCCCAAATTGTTCCGGGATTAACGTAACCAAATGTAGAAGCTGAACAAAACGTAAACTACAGATCCCAACAGTTAGCTTAACCCAAAACGGTGTAATTGGATCCAAATAAAATATCTCGACTCGCTTGGAGTTCGTCTTTCATCCAACTGGCGGAATCTACGGGTACTGCCATTGCAAGCACAGTTAAGTTATCTCAACTCGTACGGCCCATTGGGTGACAAAAAAACACTTAACAACATTTGACATTGGAATGCATACGCTCAGTGCTTTTTCATATAAAGCCACGCACCTATTCCCCATTATGAGGAAGTTGAGACGCCAAATTACCTACACGTCTGTCTCTATGGTCATGTGTTTTAAGCTCGCCTCCTTTCGCGTTTCACACGAATTTGGCTTTCGCATCATGATTTTAACTTTACACATTTATATTTGCTTGTATACCCCCCTGAGGTAGTAACAGTATACATTTTCTGAAGGGAAATTGCATAAGGAAACCAAATATGCCATTAAAATTATAGTACAACCAAGAACTAAAATGGTATGATCGGAAATGTTCGGAAAATATCAGAGTTTTTTAATTTTTAATTTGAGATCCATATATTTGTTATACCTACCCCTATCATTATTTTTTTTACATATTTGAATTCCTCATGAAATTACCCATTAGATGATATATATTTGTCAAAGTTACTACGTCGGTATGGTACTTATACCGGCTAGTGAATATCTCCAATTTTTATTTTATATATTTTTAGAAGTTTCAAAATTATTGGTTTAAGGATGAACCCTTCCCTGATATAAACTGCATTTCTGAATTCCTCTAGTTACAAGCTTTCCAAAAATGTATACTTTTGCTATCATATGTTGAACACTTTTTCTGTTATAGTCATTTTTATAAATCTGGTAAATTGAGGCTGATTATTCATGTTGACTGTGTAGCGAATAGGAAGAAAGCTGATGATCATTGTCTTATCCATAATTAATTAGTTGTTAATAATAGTTGACAAGTCTGTTGAACCACATACTTAAAGACTAATAAATATCCTTTGAAATGGGACAAAAATTGTGTTTTTAAGTGTCAATAAAGATAAGGACCAGCAGGTTGGCGGAAGAAGGGGGTCGGCAAAATGCACTCATATTGGGTATGTGGCATCCCTATGATAGTCTCATTCTTCCAGTGCGCTAAAAAAATCACAGTGTTTCTAATTTTAGAAAAAAACTTATCACAAAAATTGCGTAATTTCACCTTTTTTTCCTTACTTCAAAATACATGTTATTTGATAAATGGTATTGCCATTGCTTACAAGTTAAAGTTTTCAAGGTGATTTTCCAATGATAAGTTATTGATAGAGTCCTCTTTATAAATACAGTATAAACTAAGCATCAGTGTTTCTATTCTTAGAGAAAATTATGATAGTTTTTCCAATTTACGAGGTATTTTTCACCAAAAAGATGATTTTTTTGATGTTCAGTTTTTCAGTTGGTCAGCGGTTTCAAAATAAATTTGCATTGTAATCACAACTAACACCCCTTGGCCCCATGTAAGCAAAAATAAAACCATTGAGTTCTAGCTTCTGTAAAATAAAAACACTCCAACAATGTTAATGTTGTTTGGGGCATATGCTCCTATTTTAGCATTTCTAGATAAGGCCCATATTATGCTCGATAGAATTCGGGGCCATCAAAATTCACCAATATTGGGTCTGTGACATTTCTATTATAAACTGTTTCTTCTCCTGGTGTGCTAAACAAATTACAGTGTTTCTACTTTAAGAAAAAAAATCATAAAGAATCTTATAAATTCCCCATTTTCTCCAATTTGCATATGAACGTTTTTGAATTAATTGTTTTGCCATTCCTAACTACCTGCAGATTTCAAACTATTATTTTGAAAATCAGTGTCAATAAAGTTATCTTCTTAATACTTTAAATAAGGTATGGGTGGTTCTATTTGTTTGGAGAAAAAAAATGTTAAAAAAAAGAAAGAAAGTATTTTAATGCTTATAAGAACTAGTTCCCCTGTCTACACGCCTTAAAAGCTCTCCATGGAATAGAACTTTTCACGAACTTCAATAACACTTTCTGAAGTTATCATTTTATACATAGTTAAAGCATTATTAAAATGTCACGCTCCTTTACAGTGTTTCTAGGTAATTTCAGAATTATACAAAAAGATGATTTTACAACACATGCTGTTGTTCATCAAAACATACCAAACCCAATCTTAATCGATCATTTTACAATATATTCTAAAACCTAACTCATCATAGCAAAGGTGATTTACAGCAGCAGTTCAACTGTAGGCCTATAAGTTTCATAACTGCACTTTTTTCTCTTCATGGGATAGGTACTTCATATTGATTCATCATTGTTTTATAGATGGTTGTGTCAACGGATTTCACACTACACATACCTTACACATTGGTATCGAAGTATTCAATACTTCACTAACTCGTATGTGAAGCTCATCCGAGGTATATACCTTTCCAATTTTTCTGAAATTACATTATGCTATGTCACTTGCCTTTACCGATGTATTACTGGATACATTATGTTTACCATACACAAGTTCTTTTTACACTCTCTTTTGCTCAAATAGAATGTAGATGTCTCTCGTCACTTATAAAAATTAAATGACTTTACCAGGAGCAAAAAAAACAACTGTTTTGGTTTCCTTCCTATGTACATTTGCATGCCAAAATGAGGTCTAGAAGTGGATTTATAAAGAAATCCTTCCTTATCTTTGAACCAATAACATCTATGTTAAACTGCTCACAAATGTCTGTAAGTTGTTTAAGCTTCCGACGCTGTTTTTCTTTGTCAACAAGCATAGATTCTATGTCTTTAAACATCAATGGGTGCTGGTACTATAGTCAATATCTTCGTAAACAGCTGTTCGGATTTCATGCCTCGCAGATATGAAATTAACTAAAAACTCACCATTCCTTCCTATCATATTTTTTGACACTGACCTTAAAACAGTGTCAAAATAATTAGATGCAGTATTACGGTCTGAATTAGTTTATTTAGTATGGCAAGTACCCCTTCAATCTAGAAACACTGTAATTGTAATAATCAAAACACATTGACTTATATTTTTGTTTGTAAATTTGACTTTTTATTTAAATGGATTTTAACACAACCCACATATCTTTTCCAGTTTAGGCCATTTTGAATGTCATAGACAAAATATTTTTTTCATTGAAAGTACCATTAGACTAGAAACACTGATAAAAACTTGTTGAAAACAATTTAATGTTACCATTGGATAGTTTTGAATGAATTGAATCATCATTCATGAAAACTTAAAAAGGGTTTTTGACAAAAATGCAGAAGATACTGTGAAAATTGGAATTTGATACTCTGAAATTAGTCTATGTTATGACCCAGTGTTTCTATAACATATAATTGAAACACAATAATTGTATTTCACACCTGTGAACGGCCATGGCTCCTCTTTATAACCAACATACAAACTAACACCTGAACCACTTTTTATTTAAATGGATTTTAACACAACCCACATATCTTTTCAAGTTTAGGCCATTTTGAATGTCATACCCGTAATTATTTTTCATTGAAATGTACCATTAGACTAGAAACACTGATAAATAAACTTGTTGAAAATAATTTAGTGTTACCATTGGATAGTTTTGAATGAATTCAATCATCACTCATGAAAATAATGCGGAAAATACTGTAACAATTAGAATTTGATACTTTAAAGTTTGTCTATGTTATGACCCAGTGTTTCTATAACATAATAATTAAAACACAATGATTTTATTTCACACCTGTGAATGGCCATGGCTCCTCTTTATAACCAACATATAAACTAACACCTGAACCACTTTGTAATTAAATGTATTTTAACAGAACCCACATATCTTTTCCAGTTTAGGCCATTTTGAATGTCATACCCGTTATTATTTTTCATTGAAAAATACCATAATACTAGAAACACTGATAAATAAACTTGTTGAAAATAATTTAGGGTTACCATTGGATAGTTTTGAATGAATTCAATCATCATTCATGAAAACGTATAAGGGTTTTTGACAAAAATACGGACGATACTGTGAAAATTGGAATTTGATACTCCGAAATTTGTCTATGTTATGGACCCAGTGTTTCTATACCATTATAACTAAAGCACAATGATTTTATTTCACACCTGTAAGGGGCCATGGCTCCTCTTTATGACCAACATACACACTAATACCTGAACCTAAATGGATTTTAACACAACCCACATATCTTTTCCAGTTTAGGCCATTTTGAATGTCATACCCGTAATTATTTTTCATTGAAAAGTACCATTAGACTAGAAACACTGATAAATAAACTTGTTGAAAAATAATTTAGGGTTACTATTGAATAGTTTTGAATGAATTTAATCATCATTCATGAAAACTTAAAAGGATTTTTTACAAAAATGCGGAAGATACTGTGAAAATTGGAATTTGATGCTTTGAAATTTGTCTATGTTTTGACCCAGTGTTTCTATAACATAAAAGTTAAAACACAATGATTTACCTGTGAGGGGCCATGGCTCCTCTTTATAACCAACATACAAACTAACACCTGAACCACTGACCAACTGAGAACAGGAGACATTTGAAACATCACTTTTTGACATAAAAACATGGAAAATTGAGGAAATAAAAACTCTCATTGTTAAAAACTAGAAACACTGCAGGTCTATTATTTGATAAAATATAACAAGAAATATGTTTGCTATATGCCAATAAAAAATGGATGTGGAAGTATTTACATGCACATGATGGGAGTGCCATTTGTCTTTGCTCATGATTTGAAAAGTTCATTTCCCAGGTGTCAAATTTGTGAAAATTGAACTGCATGTATAATATAATCTAGAAACACTGAGATTTTTTTATGCCCACCATGAATGATGGTTTGTCTAAAGGTATTCATAGACTTAATATGAAACAAATTTGCTGACCCCCTTCTTCCGAAAATGTCCCAAATCTGCTGGTGGTTAGCTTTATTTACACTTAACATTAGGGGATGACTAGTTATTGTAAAAAGAAGAAAGCATGGGATTATCCCCATTGAGTTTGTACAGGCGGCACCGCTTCCAGCGGCACCCCTTCCAGCACCACCCCTGGTCCCCAAACATCAAACAGCAGTATCTCCCTTCCTGTATTAGCTATACCAATGCCATTTGGCAGGCAGATAGCTTGTTATGAGGGCTTTAAAATGATACCAAATTTGTTGAGATAGCTTTTGTGGTTTTAAAAATATTTGAGGAAAATGACAGCACAAAGCTAAAAAATGTAACGGCACCACCCTATTGGGAGGCGAGTTCATAACGCGTGACCCTATTCATGTTGTTCAGCGATTGTCCATTCCACGCACGCTTGCCATGTTTGTTCGGGCTGGGGATTTCGCGCGTATTTTGAATGGCATGTGAACTCAGGTGGTGATTCTAAACCCAATACAATTGGTCGCGCTATATTGCCAATAGGGATTTCGCCCATAGTAAATACTACTAGAAAGTATTGACATTAGTTATGCATACCTATGACATACTATTGCGAACAATTTAACTCAACATTTTTAGTAATTTGAATCCGACCATGACAAATGACAACTAGTATCGTCCGATACTGGAACACCCAAGTAAGTGTTCCAGTATCGGCCGATACTGTTCCAGTATCGGGCAAAAGTGGAACATGATTATGTACCAGTATCGTTCAATACTGAGACAAATCTCGCGTGTACCAATATCGCCCGATATTGGAACAGTAAAATCGTACCAGTATCGACCGTTACTGTCAACTTTTATGTTCCAGTATTGAACGGTACTGGTATACCAGTATCTAGGACCCTAAGTACACTTTTTCTAACGGGAACATAAATATATTAAAAAATAAGGATTTATTTGTTTCATCACTTCCATGGTATTTTCAATTAATTATGTTCAGTCACCCGTTCATCATCAAATTATAATGAGGATATTAATGTTAAAGATAGCTCATCATCTTACCATAATTGACGCATATGACAACCCCAAAGGACTACTTTCAAGTTCATGTCGGTACATTTGGGTTTTGCCTTTGTTACAAGTGGTAAACGTAATGAAGGAAATGCACACAAAAGATAATATACTAGACTGGAAGATACATTAAGAAACATATAATGTGCAAGAAATCATTATGTGTTCCCCACTGCTCACTGAAAAGCTGCCGACAAGTCGCATCATATTCAAATAATGAAAATCGTGATTTAACCCTTTCGATGCGGCGGGCGACCACAGCCGCCCGTTCAAAACACGGTATATAGCGGCAGGCGGCTGGAGCCGCCCAACAAGTCGGAAATCAAGGATCGCGATTGATCGGCCTCTACCTCCTGACTGGTTGCTCATAATGATATAGAAACAAGATGACAACATCAAACAGTGCTTATTCTTATGAATATTAAACATTTGTATATACTTTAGATTGGAAAAAGTCGAGTTATTGCAGTTTTAAAATGTAGTTTTCTGCAAAACATGAAATGGTGAAATTCCACACACGATCACGTACACAATAGAGTTATTGATTGGTCGAGCGTTTCAACATGTGTCGTATCGCCGGTATCGGCATCATATTCATATAATGTCGTCTGCAACAAGCATATACTGTACACAACAATTTTCCTTGGACGAAACAGGACGAAATGGGACTAATAATGACACAAATCAGTTTGGTACTGTTTATTTCATGTAAATGAAGTGATCTATCGACGAGCGAAAGGTTACAATTTTTTGATAGAATGATAGAATTATAAAAGTGAGAAAATAATAAATAGTAAGTGTGTGTCCGTCCATACACTCTTTATTTTTATTATGATATACTAGTATTGTCCAAAATCGGGTACCTAAAGTACCTTTTCTCGCCTCCTTGTATCCGCTAGTTAAGGGAGCACGTGGTTCTTGTGTTTAAGCGTTAGTACTGTTGCGTTGCAAAGCATCCTCGATTCTTGAGAAATATGTGTTGTTGACGAAAGCGCTGGGTGATTAATTTAGATTCATGCTTCTAACATGTCTAATGGCCATGCACTGGTTTTGTCGGAAGTTTTGTCGGAAGTTTCCGGAAATTTGAATATAATTCACTATTTTGTAAGCCAAAATGGTAGAAATATGGTTCTTTTATCATGGTAAAACATTGATAGGAATGTCCTTAATGAAATGCAATGAAGAAAACGTAAAATGTATGGGACAATAGTTTTTTTAAATTGCACACAAACAGAAGTGCTGTTATGTCAAAAAATGTGCCAAATTGTCCAAATTTTCAGTTTTTTCAAGAAAAAACAAAATTTCATAATTTAAAAAGTTGAAGAGGTATTTGAATGCGGTTTTCTGTTTTCAATGTGATTTGATAATTTCTTTCCGGAGTACCCTAATTGAAAATAACGATTGTTTAGTTAAATGGTTTTTGAAAATTGGTCGAAACATTTATGTTCCAAAAGGGATCAACTCCACTAGTTTCCGAAAATAAAGAATGACATAGGAAATACAGTGAAAATCAAGAAATGAAATCAAACCTGTTTTTAAGCTAACACGTATGGTATCTTTCATATAGGAGAAAATTAGCATAATCAAAGAAGTGCAACATCCTTTATTTAAAAAAAACGATGCTCTTCTCCTATTTCACTTATATGGAGTTGATTAAGATAGGGAAATCTCTAAACATAGAATTATCATTATTCACGAAAATAACTCAAGGTGGGGCTACCGAACCCCACCAATAACTCAGCGTTCAAAGGGTTGGAAAACTGACCAATCTCAGCTTTGTGTGGACTGTCTCTATCATCCAGAATTGAAATTGATATATTGTTGAATACTAGATCTGTGGTGGAAAACTGAATGTTAATTTGTGGGCCAATGGGTTAATCACAATGGTGGTGAACTCCAGAGCTATTCCTTCGGTCGCATCTCGATACGGTCGCAGCCCGGTACTAGTCGATCACGGTCGCAGCTCGGTACCGGAGCTAAGGAAATACGTTCATATTGTATTACAGTACAATCAGAAAGCTGATGTAATTTGACCAACTGGTTTAGGTTATAGCCCATACAATTACTCTATATACTTTTATATTCAAATAATATGTACCAATTGGTTCTGAACAAGTAGTTTGACACTCGCAAAGTTGGATCATCTAATCATAAATATAGCTAAGTACAATATCAAAAATACAAGTATCGTAAATCAAAAACTACCCCCCACCCCTGTTCTAGGGATTGGGCCAATAGCCAATGGCTAGTCAAATATCCACTGGCGACCGCAACATTGGTAAGGGACCTGGCTATCGGCATTATGGAGGCTGCAATATCGGTTAATAAACTACATTAACAAGGAGAAAAATCTCGGTCAAACAAAATGACCTTGTTATATTTTCAAATACTCGCGCACGCACGACACACGACCAGGAATGACTTGTTGATACCCGTCGGCTCTTCTTCATATCTCTTTTTTTATTTTATAAGAAAATAAAAGAGACGATATTACTAGTTTTATTATTTGACCGTATCTTATTTTATTGGTTAGGTATGTGATATTAAAGTTGTCCAGTAATATTGGTAATTGATGTGTCCCGACATGCACGCTTGCAATTGGACAAATCAAAGTTATCGATTTAATTCATGGGTTTTAAGGTGTGTGGGGGTGTGTGTGTGGGGGGGGGGGGGGTGTAACCTCTACGCCGAATTTGAATTTGAAGGAGCATAATATATTTAAAGTGTCATACATGATTTATGTCACACATATTTTCATCTTACATGTTTGTGTTAACGAAATTGGTGTCTTAATTCATAATTTATTATTTAACTTGGATATTCCATGTTTCACGGGAACAACTTTGGTATGGTAAAAATAATATTGCACACATGGAGCCAATTAGTTAAAAATTACAGAAGATTATGGTTTTTTTTTTTAAATACAAGGTGGTATCCCCTCGCACTTATCAATAAAATATAAAACACATAGTAAAATTATCCTACACTTATTCAGGCAGGCTCTGATGGGGTTATATTCAGAACTACATTTTGCCAGTTGCTGACTAATCAGCAGAAATTTCAACAAATTAACTCGAATCGAAACAAGCTGAATGGGTATTCCATGCAGTATTATTTCCTATTACAATGCATGGTGGGAAATATAAATATGATGTCGTGTTTATCAGTGTTGATAGCGATGTTATAATCGGAATTATATATGATCAAATACATAGTAACCACTTTGCTATCAATTCTCGGCACTATTTCCATTTAGGCTAGAGAAAACATCTATTAGGCAATTTACCTGACATGTACGAGTACATGTCTCGTATGTGACATCGATTTAAAGTGAAGCGCATGAATTGCCTTTTAACCGATATGTAATAATATGCACGACAATGAATATAGGTAAAAATTGACGTTCCATACTGTTTACAATGAACATACCCAGTTTTGGCGAAATAATATTGTGTCGATGAATGTTAAAATGGACACCGGAAGCCAATTAATCTGTTAACCGGGATGATGGGGTTATATCAAGAACGGCATTTTGCCAGTTGCTGACTAATCCGCATCTTCCTTACAACCAATTAACTTGAATCGAGACATGCTGAATTTGTTTTTGTTGGTGTTAAAAGGTTTCATTTTTTTGTTTAGATAGATGATCAATTAAAAACCCTCGCATGTAATAACTTCTTCAAAACTCAGTAAACATGGAAATAAAAGCCATTCTCTAAGAATTTCTGAAGGCCTCTTAATGCTTGTCTCATTTTTGTGTATCTTGATTAAAGATCACCACCAATTAAATCAGGGAGGTCATGACGTGCTTCAATTGACAAGTCACGGGTGGTCTTTAACGTTATTAATGGTAAACATGTTTTTCTTGTTAGAAGCCATCTGTCATTTAGCTCTATGATTTCAGTCGGTAGTGAGTACGTGTGTAAGCATTACGTATGTATGTGAACGATCTCTGACAACAATGAGGGCCCTCCCTTTTCGCAGTACAAAAAGCACAACAGTCAACAGCCTGGAGGGTGTCTCTGTGCCCGGCCATGTACTGTAAATTGGCGTTCCATGATATTTAAAATGAACATACCAAGGTACGGCGGATTAATATTGTGTCGATGAATACTAAGATGAGCACCGGAAGCAAACTATTCATTTGACGGACTAATACCAGACAGATGATGCTAGATGAAGAACGATATTTGGCCAGTTGTTGACTAATCATGCATCTTTACTTTAAAAAAAGGACTCTGTTTACATTAGCGCTCAAGGATCGACTTAGTATGCATTAGAAAACCTTCCTCTGGCGGCCTAGTAGGTAATCCGATCGCCGCAAATGCCGGGTTCGAAACCGTGTATTTTCAAGATCTTTAGTTAATTTAATTCACACTAGTTTGTCGTAGTTTAAGTATTATTTATTCATGTCATACTCGGCTTGTGTCATTTGCTCGAACCTCACGTGGATCTGATTGAGTTTCGCTTTCATAGGTTATGCTAGAATCATGTTTATACTCGTAGGCTAATAATATTGTACTATTTCGTTCATGTATTTCGGCCGCTTGAGACTCTCAACGAGGGCTTTGTATACCTTAGCGCTCGTTCATCAAATTAGAGGTGAAACCTAGCAGCTCACATACTGCACAGATTCTTCCTCGCGAAATTACTTATTAGTCACCTATTGCATAGGGTCGATACACAACGATAATCATGATAATGCAATCAGGTAAAATAGTGGCGGGAAATATGCCGTCTGCGATGACATCATTATATTTTATATGTTACGATAACATTCAGAAATATGTGTAATTCTGAACAACTATTGGAGATAAATGATCTATATAGTCACGCACCTGTATCTATATAATAAATTATACACCTATCAGTTGGAAGACGCACTATACGACCCCAGGAATGGTGCGTCACTTTACCGAGATGCATCAACTTCTCTCGTACCATGACGCACCCTATGTCAATAACGTGACGGACCTTTGTCATACAATATACGCACCCTCAGTCAATTCTGTGACGCACCATTGGTTGATTCTGACTGACCATATGACGCAACCCCCGTTGGCGATTTTTTTTTCGTAATTGATCCTAGTGAACGGGCCTGTCCTCCTACCTCTGCTGTGGTTATACTGTTCTGCGCTTTCGTGGTATAGCGCAATGCTGATCCCCTATAGTATATGTGACAGTACTCTCAAAATGAAAGGATCTCGGTCTACTGTCGGTTCCATTTTTATCCGTTTGCCAAACTCTTACACACTTGCACGGCGATCGAGTGATTTCAGGCATTTTAGAACATGTGGTATATCGGAAAAGTGATGTTTGCATAAATGAATCTGATTGGTGGTATAGTATGGCATATATTTAAATTATAAAGTTCATATTTGGTTGATCGTAAAAATGATGTACACTCTGACGCACCAATGTAAAGTGACGGACATTGACGCACCCTTCGTCAATTTCGTGACGGATCAAAGGCTGCCACTGACGTACCCTCCGTCAATAATGTGGTGGTAAACGACGCGCCCATGACGCACCTCTCCTGGTCCTTGGGTCGTATAGTGCGTCTTACAACTGATATATGTAATACTGCTAAACAAACAAAATAACGAGTCTGCAGATCATCTTTAGAGTTTTACAAAATATAACTCGTGTATATTTACATGTCGTGTGTGAATAACGGCCATATAACATAGAATTTGCATCGACTATAGGACACGTGATATGACTTTTTTGACATGATTGCTATGTTTTTGATCCAGAGAGCTGCCCATGATCAGTAAAACCACCGCGAGGCGGTAATTTGATACATGATTTACAACAGCATTCTGCGCATTGACTTCCGTCGACCACGCTTTTACCGGCGAGTCGAGTCACACATTTCAAGAATACTTATCCGTATAATAAGTCCCTGTTTGCTGCTTGGTTATTGGTTTGGACACCTGCCATATTAAATAACATACTTTTAAGATAGTACTAAAATATATTATGATACAGTATTATACGGCAAGTTGGTTGATCAAAACACTTATAGAAACACTTTGATTTTCAGTTCAATAACCGGACCAATATCTACTAAGGTTTGGTTAGATTTGACTCATTTCATACAATGCCATCTATTGCCATGTTTTGCAATGCAATGGGATACAATATAATGTAATGTTATGCGATGTATTTAATTGCAATGTAATGAGATAAAATGCGATGCGATGCGATGCGATGTGATGTTATGCGATGCGATGCGATTCGATATAAAAACCATATACCTTGTTATTGGTGAGATTTATTACGATATAGCATCATGACTTTTCTCATTTTAAGAGTAGAGAAAGTAAAATAATCATGTTATGTATGAGAAAATAAAATAAAAGTTGAATATTGATAAATTTATCGTATATAGCAAGTGTAATTATTAGCGGTGCATCGACATTACGCTTGAGGCATTCCATTCACATCTTATACGTCTAGACAAATGTGTTCGGAATGGAAAATCATCTACTTCTACGGACTTGAAATATGTATGTATTATTTAAGCAAATAAAAGCATTTGCACACACTGTCCCAACAACAAAATATTATTTTTCTCGATATCATTTTTATGAAATCGAAATTCTTGCTTAAACTGTTTAATATAATTTCCCCCAAACTTAAAGCGTGTCGATGCGTACATTGTAATATGCCCCATGGGGTTCTTTTTTGCTTAGACAAGCTTGTCCATTGTGGACGGTTTAGTGTTTCACAAACTATAGTTAAAAGCAAAGACGTCATGACATTTGTTTTACGTCAAACTCACATTTATGCTACCACACTTAGAACTAATGACAATAGATTGGATTGAATACAGATCAATTGAAGTAAAACACTATAACGAATTAACTTCATAAATGTATTTATATTCTCTGGAATACTGATACTGTTAAATAGACATAATTTCATATTGTGTCGTAAATAATCATATTGCATTATTTTAATCCATTACCAAACAGTACACGGCGTTCACGTGGTTGACTTTAACAAATTCTCGAGGGAAATGCGAAATTATCATTCAAATTCGGCACGTTTCTTTACATTTCACAGCTGTTTATTATTGCTCGTTGTTTTAATGAAATCAAGAATGCAACCCATGTTTATTAGACTAAAACCGGTAAAAAGAAAAGGTATTGGTAAAAATGAAATTGTTTATTTTGTAAATTTCTAATGTAGTGCTGATAGTTAAAGAGACAATCCTATAATATATAGATGATGTTATATTACATTTTAGAGTAACTAACATCGGGTTAATATTTAGCATTATAAATAGTAAGTAAGTAAGTAAGTTTTATTTGGCATATCAAGACACAGAGATACAATACATCAGATCAAATATACAAATCTTAAACAATTACAACAATTAACACACATAAATAAAACATGTAATGCCAAAGATAGCCCAAGAAAGCTCTAAAAGGGCTTATTTCCATTGGGGTCCTTCATATATTAAAACAGCACATTATATATATATATAGTAATGACAGGCAGGTCGAACACGTTGTAGTTTATGCTTAAATGCAAATGCCTGAATGTGTAAGGGTAATCATACATCATTGCACCTTTATAAGCAGTTACAGGTTATATACATTTTATTTATAAATAAAGAGTATACAATACAAAACAGAAAGCTTCAAATTAATTAAAATATGTGCATCTGGTGTGACATTGTTTTACCATATACAAACAGTGTTCGCAAACCTTTAACCACTTTAAGGTCTATCTCAAGGATTTCTGAACCAACACTAGGCATGTTTGTACTTATTTCAATGCATTTGTTATGGTGATTTTAAATGTGATAATGAAATTCAATAATGTTGACTTATTTATAAAATAAACAATAAACAACATTCTTCGATTTTCACTAGTCTTAATGCAGACGTATATTGATTAGTTAATTGAATCACCACGCATGAGTAGTTTGCTAATGAGGAATAAATTTGATATTTATCAAGTCAATTGGCATCTTTAAGCTAATTTAGTTAAGACTCATTAGCAAATAAACCCCTATTCCATTTGTTTTCATGCAGACACCTTTTGATTTGTAATTGAATTTTGCAAATAAAGAATCACATTTATATTTTCGTTATCATGTACACTGGGCTCGGGGTGATTTAGCAATAAACTATTAGTATCTACGTTTGTTACAATGCAACATAATATGGCTAGATGATCATAAGTTTTAATTTAATTCATTTTGAAAGGGTCGCACCAGGAGGGTAGTAGAGGCGTTTGCAAAAATTATGTTTTGCAGTCATCTTTATAAATGTAAGTAACTTGTGACTTCATACCAGCTCTGCTACCCTTACATCTATTTGTGATAAGATTAAATCTGTTTAGCTGTCAATCAACAGTGTCAATACAATATGAATTCATTTTCAGACATCGTAATGAAAGCAATAACATACGATCAGCCTAACGAATTATACAATGCAAGGAAATATTGCGCCACGAAATGCCTAGCAAAGATACCGCGATAGGTAGACATCGCTAATATTAATCTGAATACTTTGATCTACAAAAAACCTGTCGACCACAATATATCTACCTCTTCCTTGCGGGTATGAATGCGATACACTCACTTTACGATCTGACAGGTTTGTGGAAATGCTGGTCATGGACCCTAAAATGTCACGGAGTACTAAACTGATTAATTCTACATATATAGGGTGAATCAATCTAAAAAGGAGAATGAGGGAGGACTGAATGATTGCGAGATGTAACCCAGACTGCGAGAATTAAGGGAGGATAAATAGAACGTGATGGAGAAGAGAAGTGAGGATATCAGATGTATTGATTTTCTATGTCAACACTTCATACTGTTGATAATTATTGTTAATATTGTTAAATATTTCTTTTGAAAGAGGCGAATTTTATGCTTGGTCTTTTTAGAGCTTTGTAGGTCCATTTAATGAATATTGGTCCCTCCATAATAAACAAAGGTGTGCTAATGCACCTACTTGTTTAACCATCGTCGTATCACCGCTTTAGTCCTATAATTACAGGTAAGAAAAAGGGATATTGTCTGAAATAATAATAAATAAATTAATAAATCAAGTCCAGATGTAGTTGCCGATCGTCCGGTACAGTTTTAACCGTTATAACTATATTAAAGTGTGTATCTGGTTTAATGGACTGGTGTAATTGTGATTTGAATCAAACTACCGTCATCTAGTGTCCTGCATTAGCGGCAAGATTGTACCTAAGGCAAGATTGGGGGTATAGGCCATTCCAATGTATTATAGAATAATGATATTCTTAATAGATGTCACGTTTCTATTCATGGTGTATTTCAAACGAATTTGCAAGTCAATCTTGTTGTTGTTGTTGTTGTTGTTGTTGTTGTTATCTAGCACTGAAGCAACACGTGAACCATTTACAATTTACAAGAAGTTTTTGTATTGCTGTCAAAGTGAACATCTCAAATCGTCTTCTTTAACTTCATTATTTACATGATAAACTTATAATAATGAATTGTCTGCCTGATACCCTAGAGTGAATCAGGTTATCATGTTACAAAGCGGCTGCTGTGTAATGTGCACCTGATTGAATAAAACTTAACTAATTTGAAAGAGTATTAATATTGAGCCAATAGCGTAGTTTTCCCGCTACCTGTGACTCCTTGAATCATGTATTGATATAAGGCTTTTGGCCACGGTAGTTTTGTAAGGATTCACTTGTGAGAATATATCAAAGACGTTGAGCACAGTTAAGGTTTTATAGCAACTGATAATGATTTGTTATATTTTAATGCTGTTGCCCTAGTTTCAAACACACCTGTTAGCTGGTCAGTATATATCTGTTTTCAATTAAAGGTGTGTGACCAGATTTCATCATGATATGTTTTGCGATTTTTCATTTCATTAACAAAGATGAGTTGAAAACTCTAGGAGATACTGTGATTGAATCTTGAACTTTTACCTCCGGTGTGGTATACTACATTTCGGGCTATTCATTTTAATTTCGCTCATGGTGATATCAAAACATAGGTTTTTATTGATGAATTCACACCACCAAATGGTTTCCCTATGCGTTTACATGTAAAATGGTAGTTACAAAAAGCCCATTTTCTCGCTTATAAAGCGACTGGAATTTTCAATTTGACATTTTCCTTAAATTTCATGATATATTTGATCATTTAATCAAAACAAATATATATGGTATTCCCGAAAGTTCTGAGAAATAAGACCCCAAAGTTGGACAATTGATGTAGCGCCCTCATTTATCAGAAAAAGTTGAGAAATGTTGCCAGATCATTTACAATCAAAATACATCCAAAAAACCTACAAAATGCATTGAAAATATACTGTGGTATTAGGTAGTAGTCCTAAAATCAGGATTACACTACAACTTTAATCATTTGGGAGCAATAAGTACCATTTCTGATTAATTCTATAATCAATGGGCCACAGGATGAAAGCTAAGAAAAAACTTTTGATTGTCGTCTCTACAAGGACTGAAATTATTTACTGGCGTGGAATCTGATACTGAATAAAATCATATCGGGTAAAACACCTTTAATATGTGAATGATTATAGTATTGAATATAGTCATTACATAACTAGGGAGAAATGGAGCAGTTTCCAGTATACATCAACAAAGAAAAAGTTGACGAATGTAAATAGTATAACTTGTTTATTAATAAACAAATTAAATCAAAATTGTATATATTTATCCATGTATCGCATATAGTTATACAATTATCCTATATATTCATGCATATACCTATGGACTGTGTCAATTACTTTTAAGCCGCATGTTGAAGGTATTTCCTTATTCACACATTGATTGTATGAACCCGTTTCTTTATAAGCGACCATAAAGGGCTGAGCAGACTCCACAACGCTCGAACTCTTTGAGCTCTCACACATGCGTAGTAGCTCCACCACAACACAATGACGCAGCCTGGTTAGTCAACGGTGGTCAACGCTTGTACTCAGCGTTGGAGCGTTGTGGAGTCTGACGAGCCCCAAGTCAGCGTGCTTAAATGTGCATCATAATTCATTTGCATTATAATTCATGTGAGGCACCTGTATATTCAATTCCAATTGCAGTGTTAGTGGCGCTAAAGCGAAACATGTTATGACCTAATTTGTTATTATTGAATACAAGCTAATCGTGATGTGATACGCGATTTTAATTCTAAACTCCTCTCAGGCGCGATAGAGCAATGTTTGAACAGTTATCGACGGTAAAATGCATACATATTGTGCACATTAAAGCATAGTGTAATTATGTAACATTTGCTGTTTGCTTTAAGCGTCATAGATTGACGATAATAATATGTCAAAATATAAATGGTATCATTGCTGACGCAAACGTTGAATTAGGCAAAATTGGGAATTAGGTTAATGCTTATCCGAGGGCTTTTCTTGTGTCATTTAGAGTCTTTTTCTACTTAAAGCCGGCATCTGTTTTGTCGTCAATAGATTGGTAATTTGCAAGCCGCGTGCACGCAATAATATTATACATCGTAAACATTTACCCTCTAATAAATACTCATGCCTGTTTGGGTAGAGTAAATAATATTCAATGAAAGCATAAGTCTGAGTGTTGTAGGCAGGGTTTTACCCAAATCTCTCTAATACACAAGCCTGCATGGAGTTACAACATACATGAAGCAAGCACAAAATCATGCATATTTCTCTGAAATACATGCATCTATCATTTATTTTACCCATCAAATCCTTAGTTTTTGAAGTATGGCAGGCACAAAAGAAGAGAGCCAGCTTCAACTTGGGTAATTCTTTGTCAGCTCAAAAGATTACCGAAGTGGAAGCACGGCTTTTTTTTTTTTAGTGTCAGTCATATTTCAAACAATCTTATAGGTGAAAATGATAAGGCACTAAACAGCAAGGACATATTCTTATTTTAATGTTGACGTTTACCTTAAGAAAAAGAAACGTTTGAAAACATTGGTGAACGAAGTACTGGAGTTATCTTTTCGAAATATTGATTTAAGTTTTGAGTTAAATTAGCGACGACCGATGCAGACCGAAAATAGGCGCTGACCGAAAATAGGCGAAAGAGTTGCTCAATCTGCGGAAGAGTTGCTCAATATATGACACGTAAATAATAAACAAATGAAATGGCGGATGATTAACCGCAACCAAGTCGATTTCTGTCACATTCTGAGGCCGAAACAGACCGTAGAAAGGTCTACCACACGCCGAAAAATAAATGATCTGCATATAACATAACCAGAAATGATTTTCGTGATGAATTTATGAAGGGAGGTGACGGCGCAGAGCCTGTTAAAGGGTTACATTTTACGGAGGTAAGTTGGGCAGGGAAGATAATTCGCGCCTTGCCCCAGTAGTATTGTTTGAAGTTTATTTTTCCGCTAGTGTTTAAATACCATTTGTATTGGGGCCTTTGGACTAAACGATATATTCGTTATCCCTTGCATGTTCACACAATACAAAAATGTGCCATGACATGACCTGCCGAACCATAGGGAATCTTTCCGTATTGTGTGAACATGCAGGGGATAAATACTATTGTGTAACCTTTGAACGAAAGATCATATCTATATACACAAAAAGAAACGGTATGAAGTTCTTCTTACGCTTATTGTACCAATGGTATGTTTTAGCAATTACATTTACAAGCAGCAAATAGGCTTTAGTAATGACACCAATGTATTCACATGGTATGTTTTGCACATCATATCTAATATACCAAACACTGGCTCAAGTCCTTTATGCGTTAACTCTTGAAATTGTTACCCTTTTATGATGTGTAGTTATCTTAAGCACTACATATGTAATGTATAGGTAAATCCGCATACTTACACAGCCGTGAGATCCTCCAATAATCTGCACACCTGACTGTGGCGTATACATTTGAAATTCAGATATACCATTATATTGACCTACTAGTATAATCTTATCTGTTGTACTTGTAATATAAGACTATACTGCGGTACTCTGTTTCCTAACCTTCTAATGTACATATAATAAGAGTTAAAGGACATAATCACGTTTACAGCTTAATTGACCTCTCTTGCGACGGCACACGTACTTGGAGGTGCAAGGGCTATGTTTATTTGTGTAAACGCTTCGACACCTTGCTGTTTATAAAATATTAACTCGCGTCAAGTGATTGCAGAAAGAAACCACTCGATAACAAACGTGTATTTAGATTTATACCATCAAATGTTGTTTTATTTATTACACCCTGAGATTCAAATCAATATTACTGTAAAGGAGAATAATATATGTAACACTGAGCAGCATTTGAAATCATCATAACAACCAACAATATTTTGTCACACTGGGTACAGAAAGAGTTAAAACTCTCCAAGCAACCCTTTTGTGTGTATTTTCTTCATGAAAAGAAGCTTGCTTTGGTTGCAAGCTAAAAATGCATTTCCTGAGCTTTACCACAATGCATTGCAGCACTACAAAGGATACTGCCATTATACTGCCATTAGATGTCTAGATTGTACATCAAACATGGTCAATATACACATTAGAAACTAGAGTTACAATAGCGTTACATTGTTCTAACACAAAACACTAACTGTGTCTTTATTTCACAATTAATCAGATTAAAAAACGATTTAATCGTAGTCTCAATACTAAATATGTATATATACATACTATATATAATATTACTTTCACTGTACGGTAGCAGCTCGTAGCAGAGAGTCATGTAAATGTATTCACATAACAAGTCATTCAATTTAAAAACTAACTAAGCTCGGGAGAAATGCTGATATACTCGTGGTATGCGTCTGTAGGTCTATTAAGAGCGACTCTTTTTGAAGAAGTTTTCAAGAAATGCAGCCAACTATCCACTAAAGACATCATCTCAGCACTCCTATTTGGGTAATTTGGCAAGGCTCACCTAGTATCCGTTTCATTGTGTACCCGATCTTCGGTTATCTGATACAGGAAATGGAGAAAGGTGAATGAGATTATGCATTATGGGACTGCTTAAGGAAGCTTGTTTAGTTGGACGACATCCAATTTGATACTCGGTTTTCAGCATCCTTACCCCAGAGAGCTATATAACTTTACGCTATCAGAATTCTGTTACTATCTCACGATTCCTCAATGTGTGAGGTAATTCGATGAGTAGCTTTACTAACGGGCTTGGTTGCAGGCATAGAGGATTTCTTTTGGAAAAGAAAGAGCGCAACACTGACTGATGAGATGATAAGATCTCGTGAATGTAACAACTTTGGCGATGTTTTATTAGGTTTGCTGTCAGAATCAAGATTACCGTATGACTTGTAGGATGGTTTATGAAGTATGTACCGTCAGACTCGTATATCGGGCGCTACATGGTGATAAACACTGCAAGATTATAAATTACAACAATCTGAACTGGTTTTTTTAAATGAAAAGAAAAAATTGATAAGTCCCAAAAGCACAATTTATGTAAAATTTGTCGACAGCTATAATTTATTCTGAAACCCATTTTACTATCAACAAGGCTTTCTCTCGTCCTACTAGGGGGGCTAGTGGGGGGGGGGGGGGGGGGGGGGTGTTACCATTAAGGGATTTTTAATAGCTATATTGTGATACCCCTTAAATATAAACAAGATCAATCTTCAACGATTTAAGAATTGTGGTGCTTTTTCAAATAAGACAAATTACAAATTCTGCATACTAAAATGCATACATGTACATGGTGGTAGGTATTCATTTGCGTTAAGTTTGTTTTCATGAATTGTGCGTCATCTTGTTTAGTTTAGTGTTATTTTTTTCCTCTAAACAATGTTTGAAATAGTGACGTATTTATATCGTTCGTTATTTACGCACATCACATCGACGCATCAATGTCATATCCGTCGAGAAAATGGCGATTAATAACCATCGGCATGAAACTGCTTAACAATGGTTGAAATATTCTTTTAGATTCTCGCATAAGCAAAGCTAACATTGTTTTCTAATGAAATAATTTTTGTGAAATGTCGATGCTAACAAATACTGACTTACAATGACAATGTCAGAAACGTATAATTTTCAATTCGGCCCGTTTGTCTACAGATACGACACATATGCGCCCGTATGTGATGCGTCATAAGCATAAACTACTTCACTATGTGAAACCATTTCGGAATTTTGAATGTTTCATATTATAGAGACGTATCTATAGCGTGTTTTGTTAAGCACGCATCACATACCGGCGCATCCATGTGTGCTGGGAACAGAGCGATTTCGTTGTTTACGACGTTTCACATACAAGAGTATTTTGACACGTCAGTATTATTCATTTTCTATATATAAGATGTAGTATAGGTTAATTAATTGTTGTCCTTAATCACTGGCGTAACAACAGGGGGGGATGGGGGGGGATATATCCCCCCCAGATTTTTACCTGGGGGGGATGCCTAATGTAATCATCCCCCCCAGATTTTTCATAACCAATAATTTTAAAAGTGACGTATTTAAACAAATAGGTGGGCGTAAAGATTCACACACTGCACCAGCGGGGGGGGCAGGGGGGGGGGGGGGGGGGGGGGCGGGAGCCCCCCCACTTGGAACCCTTGCCCCCCCGCTTGCCCCCCCAAATGAAATCAAGTACGGCTGTAAATAAATTTACAAACAAAGTACACACCAAATCCCCCCAATAATGACATCGTGTCGGTTGAGATTGGCACTGTCGGTTCATTTGACGAAAGGAATCATGGAATTATGATGGTCAAAAGTACACATATGAAAAAATTTCGCGCGCTATGCGCGCATATGTCTTCCCAAAATGAAATATTCTTTGGTACAAGCTTGTTTAGAGCCAAAATGTAGCTCAATCGTCCAAAAAATAGCTGTAAAGTCGAAAATTTTCGCGCGCTGCGCGCGCATCTTGGACTCAACAATATTTATGAGCCCCCAATTTCAAGTCTCTGCCCCTTCTTGCCCCCCAAATGAAATCTGGTTGCAAGGGAAAAGAAAGTCACAATAGGCTAGTGTATATAACAGAATACATAGTTGGTCCAAAGTCCTAAATCCGATGGCATAAAATGACAATTGACAAGTGCATTATTCCTGAATTTTTGGGCTACAAAATGAGCCCAATCTGTAAAAAGTGTATTATTTGGGTTACAAAAGGCGGGCAATAGTTTTACGAGCGTAGCGAGTAAAAACATATTTTGAGGTTAAAAAAGTCTCACTCTGAACATTACTCTGAACTTGACAGCCCTGCCGTATTTGAGTCTGATAATTTTCATCCCCCCCACTCAAAAAAAGTAGTTACGCCCCTGTCCTTAATTACGACACATCCCACTTTTTAATTCTGAGGAGAGAATGATGCGATCATTTGACAATCCACATTTCTCCTGAAATTAAAATTCGATACAATACTGCAGCATTTTTACCATACTCATTATGTATGCATTTGACAGCTTGTCTGGCGAATGCAAAATTTGCCATTTGGGACACCCTGTATTTTCGGTTGGTCACACTTTTTGGGGATTAATTGAGAGCATTGTAATTTAAATCACCCCCTTTATCGACCAACTCGCCATATGCGGTTGACTGCCCATGCGTGGCTGTGTACCGAGGTGAATAGTCGTCTGGTTGTGACGCCAGCCAATCAAAGGCTCTCTATTCTTTCGCGGTTTATTTCGGTTGCGCTTTGCTTGTCACATTTTCGGTTGAGACCATCAGGGCTAGTTGGAAAATTTCGTGCTCTGTTCTAAATACGTAATTCATTGCTGGGTGGTTTTCACGCATTGGAAAAAATTTCAAGAGTTTAACATCGACTGTGACTGTTGGGTTGAACCAGCATTCTTCCATTTATTCCTTGGTATTATATGCCATGACTTGGATTTGGCGAGGTAAGATTGATTTTAAAATTGTACATCTTGAAATATCATTGTTTTTAGGGTTTAGTGTGTCCACTATTGGCATGATGCGTTCGGTCGTTTAAATATGTAATATGGTTTATTTACGTGCGACCGGTGGTTACCTTCATCATCTGTTCATCGGAATTGTTAAATTTTTCATGGTGTGTGCGTAAAATGTGTAAAGTTTAATCTTCTGGGCACAACTTTTGCCCAGTAATCGCCTTTAAAAGTTAGTTTTAATATTGTGGTTTTTTTTGCATTAATATAAATTTGCAGAATTGTTTGTTGATTATGTTCTCTCTTTTTTTTGTCTTATCGTGAAATACCTCCTGCCGAGTACAACGGCATCATGTAGCGTGAATTTGCCAGAGACATCGAATGCTTCCGCCATTTTGTTGAGGCTACCTACAGTACTTCCTACCATACGTTGCAAGGGGCCTAAATCGCCGATGCTATCTTCTACAGGGAATCCAGGCGCAACTGCTTTTGTGCTAATAATTGTCAACATTTATTCGGTGAGCAAGTTATATTTTTCCACACATCAGTATCATGTCCTGAAGCCCCGCTCACTTTCCTACACCATAATGTGTACCATATTGCATCCTTAGATCTATTGGTCCAATATTTTGGCGAATTGGTGTGAATATTGCATTGTTTGTTTTTTGGTGATATGAAATTATTGTTCGTTTTGGTAATCATGATAAATGAGGCACTGCTCATTTGTATCCAGGGATTTCCTTGATGCGAGTCATGCGCCCGGTCGCAATATTATTTTCCGTAAACTACTTGTGAATATAGGGTGTAACTCATTCTTTATCGCGTGTACATGGCTCATTTACCCCTTGGGTCAATATCTAGTTTCGTCCTAATTGTGCAAGATTGATTTCCGTTCAATGCGTTGTATTTTATTTCCTCCGTGCATTCATACGTTTTTAATCGCCTAATCTTTGGTTTAATGGTGTATTTTTTCTTTTGATATATTACACATTTTCTATAACTGTGGTGTTGTCACATATTTAATCAATGCTGGTTGGAAGGTACACATCTGGTTATTGATTCTGGTATCTTCGTCCTTTCAATTGGCTCATTCATATTATAATCCTTATTCATTCATGGTTTTTGAGTGGAGAGGTAATCTTCTCTGATTGATATTCTCTCTATATTGAATTATTGAATAGGCCTAATTCGTCTCGTATCCTCGCACCTGTTGAATTGGGGGATTACCGTTCTATTTCATAAACCGTGGACTTATCAGATAAGTCCATGATTAAACCATGCATCATGGGGTAGGAAAATAATTATCTAATGTCATTTGACCATTTAATTTGCGCACAGATCTATAACGTCAATTTAAATAAATTCTCGTATGTCTTAACTTGTGCTGTTGGGGCCGATCATTATAATAATAATTAAAACTAATCGGATAAGATCAGTGGCAGTTATTGTATGATATGATTGAGCGTCTTTCCAATAATATTAGAGCAGTGTACAGTATTGAGTACACACTTTTAACACTGGCAATAGTTGATGATGGATTTTTAAAACAAATATTGTTATGATTCTGCTAGTGATTTTGATTAGGCCTACTTTTTGATTGTGACGATTCTTTTATTCAGTGTTTGGTTATGTTTGATTATGATTGCAGTTTTGACGTAATTATGGTTAACTTATGGTTGTGATTAGGTGAGGACTTAAATGTTTTTAGGCAACATCATTTACTGATATAGCGCTATATTTGTAGTGGTGTGTTTGTGCATTTCACTATCTTCGGTATAGGCCTAGTTTTTGGTTGTGATTTTTCCCCCTTGTGAAGGGTAGTTTTTCCACTTGACTTATTGTTACGTGATATTTCTGTCGTTGTGTGTGCAGTAATGTTGTGGCTGTGTAATATTGTTGTGCAGTGCACAGCAATTCTTATTGCTTGCCCTTGTATATTCTCCCTTGGTTTTTTTTCTCCCGCACCAGTTGGTTAGTTTAGTTTTAGTTTTTATTTCCAAGTACTTGAGGCCATCGGTCCAAATACACAAACTATTGCCACGTTTGGTATGATTTACCATTATCAAATTCTTAGTAATGTCAGTACGTCCAGGTAAATAAATAACAATAACATTGATTTTATAACGATTATAACAACGATTATCTCCCATTCAGGTTTCTGTATCTCTGGGTGAAAGCGTTGTAAACATAAAAAGCATGTGATTTGAGGGCGTACACGATTAAGACTCGATGATATTGATAAATACAACCCGATTCAATGGTGGATATGGTGGTGATTTTTTACAATAATGATTCAATCAGTCAGTCAATGATTTTTTTTACTGCACTGTTACCAGGGATCTGAGTGATAGTGATGTGGTTATGTTTGTGATCGTCTATGTTGAAAATTATGGGTTTGGATTGGTTTTGCTGGTTTCGATTACGATTGAGTATTGATAGAGTGGTTATGATTGCGATTTATTGTGGTTTTGGTTGCGATTATGATAAGTAATAATGCGAATTGTGTCGTGTGTGTGGGGGGGGGGGTTTTGTTACGTGAATATGATTATTTTTGTTTGCAGTCGGGATTTTGATAACGGTTGTGATCGTGTGTGTGATTGTGGGTATGATTGTGATTGTGTGGGTTTGTTTAGAGTTATGATGGTGATTATAATTTTTTGTTTGTTTATGATTGTATTGGTACGATAATGATTGTGATTGATTGTGTATATGCGGTATTTCGAGATTCTGATTCTATTCTTTTTACATTTTTACATTTTTTAGTATCATTACTCGCAGATTTGAAGTGTGTGTGTTCGTGGTGACGTTTAATTTTCATTTTTTGCAATATTTTTCATGACATGGCATTGTTCAGATCAAGTATTCCGATTATTATTTTATTCTATTTAGGCGAATTATGAAGTATGAGTGCGTTGTGTTTGGGAATGTGATTATGATTATGATCGTGATTATGGTTGTGATTTGGATTGTGTTTGTGATTGTAATTTGAATTATGAATGTGGTCGTGGTTATGATTGTGCTTTTGGTTATGGTTATGATCGTGATTATGGTTTTGGTTATGAGTGTGATTGTGATTCTGAAAAAGAAAAGAAACAAGTTGTGACTTATTGTTTTGTGATTGTGATTATGATTTTGATTAGGATTGTGCCTGTGATTGTGTCTGTTATAATGAGTTTGATTGTTTGTGTGATATGAATTCGATTGTGATCGCGCTGTTGGATTATGATCATAATTTTCAAAGGTGATTATGATTGTTATGGTAGTTATGTTTGTGATTGTGATTTTGATCATAGTCGTGATTGTACTTATGATTATGATTGTACTTATGATTATGATTGTATCTGTTTGTGCGTGTGACTATGATTTTGATTGTGCCTTATCTATCCCCCGCACTCAGTTGGTATATCTTGCTGGTATGCATAATGTTACGATTGTATGACGTTTGGGGCTTGATAGTGTGTATTGTGTGGGTGTGTGTGTGTGGGGGGGGGGGGGGGGGGGGTTATTGTTACGTGAATATGATTATGTGTGGGTAGTCGGTGTCGTGACAGTTTGTGGCTGTTAGTGTGATTTGTTTGTTTTTTAATTGTGATTGATGGTATGATTGTGTTTGCGATTTTTAATTGTGGTTGCGATTTTATTTGTGATGCGTTTAGGATTAGGATTGTGATTTGATGGTGATTAGGATTACGAGTTCTCAAACCTTATGCTAGAGCGTGCATTTGTTCCGGGAAGGGGAGGAATTGCAGGATCAATACTATGAATGTTTGTACTTACGTCAATGCAATCATCATGGTGGTTCCAAATATGGTAATGAATTTTAATTATTTTTTTTAAACATGTGAAATTTCAGATGATTTGTCTGCAAACGCCTGCCGCATGGAAAGTATTAATATTGATTGATGTTTGCTGTATTTGATCATATCTAATATATGTTTATTAATTGCAGTTTAAAACTGTTCGTCCAAAGAATTAATGATTTAAACTTTTGATCTACGTACATTATTATAATGGATCAACCAAGAGTTTTACACGTGTTAAAGGGAATACAGATTGCTTGCAGTGAAACAGCAGCTGCAGTTGTTGCTGTCGTACATGTCGTAAGGCCTATAGTTTCTAGGAGGGTCATTATTTCAGTAATGTGTTGGAGGCTGCGCCTTCAATGGTGATACAAACTGGGATTTGTACATGGTTACAATATTGTATTACATGTATGAACCTACACTTCAGGATTCAGACAATCAGCCCTCGTTGTACATCAATTGAACTATTCTGATCTACGGCTTTGGCAAACATTTCACATTAGGAAGCTCTATAAACAGTCACAATATAAATATGCTGGGCATAAAGGCTGCTTTCATGATTCGTAAGGGGCATCATAATAAATGACCATGGGTATTGTTCATCTTCAATTAAATTTATATCCAAATGAAATTCTTCAACACTACTGTGTATCCCTTTAAGCATCAGTAGGCGGATAGTATGAATAGTTATCTCATTTTGGTTGTTTTGAATCATGTAAAATGTTATGAATGTTAAGATATATCATCATTCGCTTGATACAGCATGACGCTTACATTTACATACGAGACACAATTGTCAATTTCATAAGGTATGATGAATAAATGATCAAATCATTATGGTCAAAGCAATGTCGGCCTATTCTGTAGGTATAACTATAAGCACCATTGGTGTTTTTAGTATTATTGATGCATCATTTAGTTATCTAACACGTAAATCGGTATTTTTGTCGAACTATTTACTTGGGCTTGCCCAATTTTGTTTTGTTTGAAATAATCCTTACAGAAACGTTCTGGATCGTTGGTGATGGCTGTTGTAGCTATACGCTGGTGACCCACAGCCCGTGTGAGTGCCGAGGTAACCCGTTAGCAGTGAGGCGTTGTGTCGGAAGTACTAAAGTGGCATGGACCAGGAGGCCGATGACGCTCAATCTGTTTGTAGACATTGATTCATATGATTTTCTTGTAAACAGCAATAATGCTTTGTGATTGAGGTCGTTCCAAATTGCTATTGTGCAAACTGCCATTGGTGGGTCGTTTCTGAGCACTCCGGTATAGAACATTGAATGCCTTGGTAATGTGAACGTCCAGCTAATCAGGCAAATCGTTGCAAGTTGCCTTTGGTTGGTTTATTCTGAATATTTCAATAAAGACTGATCAGTAAATGCCGTATCAATGAAATCGTTGTGCTATCAGGCAAATTGTTCAAATGTTGATTGAGTTTAAGCCACATATTGATTTCTAATTATTACTTCATCGTATGTCGTTAGTCATGAGTCACTTATCCTAATAAGTGGTACATTTCATTCATGTTGGTCTATTGAGAATTCAACACCGAATTGGCACGGGATAGTGTAGCAGCGTTTTTTAAAAACGGAGCCAAATACTATGTTTCTCGTTTTCTCACTGAGTTTTTCGAGTTTTGCGCAGCCGGCTACTATCAGTTGAATTCTTAATGGTTGTCCCACATCGTGTGTCCTGTTTGGGCGTTCGTCAATCTGTATGTTTGGTTTGTTTTTGAAAAGGCGGGGGGGGGGGGGGGGGGGCGGGCTGTCAAGTGCCCTCCTGCAGTCGGTCCCTTGTGTGGCGTGAAGTGGGGGTCGGGCGGAGTCGGGGCGGGGGCATTTTCCGCGTCACCACTGATTGCGGTGACTGAGTCTTCCATTGCTGGGCTCATGGGAAGTGTTTTAGCCCCGGCTCCCTCCGGCAACTATTTCTGTCATGTCCACCTTGTGTTCGTCGTGTACACCGTTGTGTTCCTTGTATATGTCATGTCTACCTCGTCTTCGTATATCCTGTTGTCCATAGTAGTAAATGTTATAAATGAATGTGTAAATGTCATATTAAAGTCGTGGTGATATTTGATGAGTATGTCGTCGTCGTAACCCATATAAATTGGGTATGTTCTACAATAAAACTGTTCCAATGGTCTCAGCCAGTCCTACAAATTCCTATCTCGTGTTTGTCTTATTGGTGTTTTACGGAGTGGCATCTAAGGGCAAGTATGCATTTGACAGCTTGTCTGGCGAATGCAAAATTTGCCATTTGGGACACCCTGTATTTTCGGTTAGTCACACTTTTTGGGGATTAATTGAGAGCATTGTAATTTAAATCACCCCCTTTATCGACCAACTCGCCATATGCGGTTGACTGCCCATGCGTGGCTGTGTACCGAGGTGAATAGTCGTCTGGTTGTGACGCCAGCCAATCAAAGGCTCTCTATTCTTTCGCGGTTTATTTCGGTTGCGCTTTGCTTGTCACATTTTCGGTTGAGACCATCAGGGCTAGTTGGAAAATTTCCCTCCCACCCACCCTTTGTGCTTGCCTCTGGGGATGGAGGAGGTCATCAGGTATACTGTTGGGCACCTGGTGCTGGTAAGGTTAGGGGGAGTTGGGAGGTATCCCTCATGTGCTATGTTGGAGGGGGGTCCTGTTTGGTCCTTCATCCTTCCACACCCTTACCTGCTTTTGCCGCTATGAGGTCCCTCTTATAGACGCTCCCTTGTAAGGCGTGAAGTGGGGGTCGGGCGGAGTCGGGGCGGGGGCATTTTCCGCGTCACCACTGATTGCGGTGACTGAGTCTTCCATTGCTGGGCTCATGGGAAGTGTTTTCGCCCCGGCTCCCTCCGGCAACTATTTCTGTCATGTCCACCTTGTGTTCGTCGTGTACACCGTTGTGTTCCTTGTATATGTCATGTCTACCTCGTCTTCGTATATCCTGTTGTCCATAGTAGTAAATGTTATAAATGAATGTGTAAATGTCATATTAAAGTCGTGGTGATATTTGATGAGTATGTCGTCGTCGTAACCCATATAAATTGGGTATGTTCTACAATAAAACTGTTCCAATGGTCTCAGCCAGTCCTACAAATTCCTATCTCGTGTTTGTCTTATTGGTGTTTTACGGAGTGGCATCTAAGGGCAAATTATCAGTCTTGGACGATTTAATAAATCGTGTAATATAGGTGATACCCTAGGGGATACCGTTAATCAGATTTTCCCTAAAAGTTTGACAAACCAATCTTGTGTAAACAAATGCTCTGATTCCAAAAAATGTTAATCTTATTGAACCTTAGTAATAGATGTTTTCATCAACCTATGTAAGATACAATAATTAAACAAATACTCTCATTGGTATTACTTGGTATAATATATGTTGGTCATTGGCCATAATCGGGGTCAAAAGTAACAAATCTTTCAATAGACGCTTTTATCAATTATCTGAGGTGAACAATTTCGTAAAAATATTCCATAACAAATATTGTTATTGGCCTAACTTGTTAGTAATTTGTTGCTATTTTCTTAAACAAAAATAATAGTGTTGATAATGTTTTTATTCTCTATGTGGTGCTGATTTCAGAAATATAACTTTATTGTATATACCTGTTTTTTGGCGAGTTTGGGACCAATAATGTAAATTTCGACCATTTTTTGGATATTAATCAGAATTGTTAATAACTGTTTTCTGAAGCCTATCTTAAGTAAAATATTTTAAGTCCAAATGTCTCCATTTCAGACACTTTGCTCATATCTTAAAGCAAATTTCGGACCATATTTGGGTTAAAAATCAAAATACTTATACTGGTGTTATCTACACGTCTATCTTATGTAAAAAGCATTATAGTGCCATAAACAGTTATTGACATCATGATATTTTATTAGAGATTTTGTTCTTTCAGGCCGAAATGAAAACATCTAAAGAAAGATTCTGATTTTGGATACCAACTATTGTGAAAGCATTCATTGTTTTGACCTAAAAATGGGCCAAACTACAAATACGTATATCGTAAGTGGGGTTAATAAAATTGACCTTATTCAAATCAGCACATTTCTGTATACGGGATAGGCTTGTCAAACCTTCCTTAGAACACATTCCAGGGTTAAAGATCAAGTAAAGCTATACAAATGCATCAAGGTTCTATCGATTGTATTATCATTCGACAATCACGTATAACATGTTATCTAACAAATGTAAAATAATCCGGTGTTTATAATCGTATATGGCCATGTGTTTTGAACTGACCACCCAAAAAGGGTGGCGGCGTTGCATTTTTGGTGACGAATCATCCATCTCTCTCTATTAACTCAACACATATATGTGGTAGAGCTATGATTTAGGTGTCATTTGAAAGCTTAGTAATCTAGCTACACTGTGTTAATACATCAGGTATTTCTATAGCTGTTTGGTTGAGATATGATAGATTATATTTCGAAAGTCAGGGGTGGCGGCGGCGGTGGCGGCGATGGCGGTGGTGTCGTGTACAATATCTATGGGGAATATAGAAAATGTTCCCAATTCTACGTTCAAATTACAATAACTCCACATCTCTGTATGGTACAAACATGATTTTGCTCTCATTTTATAGATTGTTTTATATTCTATAAGTTTCTGTTTCAACAAACGTGTCAACTATTACGTAACAATTGTAATCACGAATCGATTGCATTGTCATTGGCTTTTTCCCTATTCACTACACAGTGAACTTGCCCTAATTCATCGGTTTTACATACATGACTATAACAGCAAAATTATTCAACCGATTATAGCAAAATTATACATTTTTGGAAAGCTCTCGAATAGGGGAATTCAGAAATCTTGCTTAAAATAGGATAGGGTTAATAGCCAAAAAAATATATGTGTAAACTCTAATAAATTTGAAATGTAAACGTTTGTGCTCATTTACTTCCCGATATAGTATATTTCAACAAGTTACCCTTGACAACCATTATGCTCGATGGGTAAATTGCATGAGGAACTAATATGCACAGTAAAGTAATGATTTGGATAGGAATAAAAGAATATTGAGCTTTAATCAAAATATGATAAAAATCGATATTTTTTGAACATTCCTAATCACAATGTGTTACCATTAGGTCCTATGCAAATTCCAATCGCATATTTAGATTCCTTGTGAGATTACCGTTCAGAAAATATATACTTGTTATGGGGTAGAACAAGTAGTTATTGCGATATGCTAATTCGAATCTCAGATGGTGTAAAATGTAAAAATCTGGACATGCAACGGGAAGGGTGGCGAGTTCAAAACACATGGCCATATAAAAATATTAAATTGCCATGTTCATCGTTTTCATATTTATTTAATTTCATTACTAGTAGGTTACCGACCAAGAGCGATTATACCAAGTATTATATTAATATGTATATTCAATATCGTTTGAATAATACTGCACACATAACATGGCGACAGAAAACTGTTTACATCGGCTTTCATGTATCATCATTTACTCTCAGCTAGCAGCAGTCGTAAAGGGGCAATAAGAGATCCTTCATGGAAAGAGCGCTCCATTTGTTCATAAGTTTGGTTTTTCACATAATACGTACTGCTTATATACGCGGCTTAACTGCCAACTAATATTATAGAGCTTAGTTTGTATTTTATGTGAAATTCATGGATTTGATAGCGTTTTGGGTTTCAATGTACATCACATCGACATTCCCAAAATGCATTTAAAAGACCGCAGATGGCAAGTCTTACTTATTTTGTTCATGTTTATTCATAATAACCTTCAAGACTACCCATGGCTTGTTGCGTGATGCATAGTCATGACCTCCCTAATTCAGTTGGCGGGGATATTTAACCAAAATTAAACAAAGTGAAAAGCACTAATATACCTTCGGAAATGCTGAGAATTTCTTTCTTCATTTTTACTGATTTGTTTGAAGAAATCTTACATAAGAGGGTTTCTATGTATATCATCTATCTAACAAGGTAAACATTTTGAATTTCATTTGATGAGAAATCTCTCTGTGCCCCTTTAACTACGATTACCACGGACAAACTCAACAACGGTATAACGTCATTCAAAATACTATAACTGAGCCACAAAACGCGACATCCGCGTATATAGTCGCGATCACGTCCCCGTTCCTTTATGTTACGTTTTGATTCTTGCCTGGTGCTCTTGCCTACGCTCGTATTTCTTCTCTTATTATTAATTTTCCGCATTTGCACACACACTCCACTCCGTGATCAAGGTATTTCGAATATGTAATAACATATTGTGCATCTCAATACAACACTTGACTACACTGTAGTATTTTATTTTCAATAAAGAGTCATCGATGATTTCATACCAGCTTTGCTACCATTACTTTAACATTGTCAATACAATCTGAATCCATTTCTATTTCAAGACGTCATACGAAAAGCCAATAACACGTGAATTATGAAAATGCAATTAAATATTACGTCACAAAGTTGACCTTAGCAAAGACACCGAGACAGGTAGACATACGCTAATATTAATCGGAATACTTTGATCTACAAACAAAACTTGTCGACCACGATCTATCTACCTCTTCCTTGCAGGTATGAATGCGATACACTCACTTTAAGATCTGAAAGGTTTGTGGATATCCTGTTCATGGACCTTAAAATGTCAAGGAGTACTAAACTGATAAATTCTATTGAGGGTGAATCAATCTAAAAGAATATTGAGGGAGGAGTAAATTATCGATAGATGTAAATAGACATTAGGAATTTAGACATTAGGAATTACAAGAAGACACAAACGGAAAACAGGTGGATGGGTCGAATCAATCTAAACGGATACTGAGGGAGGAGTGAATAATTGGGAGATATTATCCAAACTGTTAGAATTAATGCATACACAATAGAAAGAGTGAGGATATCAGACGTATTGATTTTATATGTCACGCGTACAATAGTTGTAACGTAGAGCGTGGATACAAAAGACAAAATAACATCATTAAAAGCTAAAACTAAACTGTTCAAAACTAAACTGTTGATAATCATTTTCAATATTGTTCAGTATTTCATTTGATAACTAGTCTAATGATACACATATTAACAAACACCGGAGAATATCCCTACGAAATATAAGCAAGGACATTCACCGGCGGGGAATTGAACCCCGGTCTCCTGATCACTAGCCAGACGTTTTAACCACTGAGCTGGTCTTGCTGGTAGACGGCAAGTTGAACCAGAGGTAAGTGTATAATTTAACCCCAGTCTCCTAATCACAGCCCTATATCTACTGAGCCATCGTTTCTTGCTTATATATATACGGTAAATTAAACCAGAGGTAAGTGTATAAGCGACGGAGTTTTACAATCTACACAAAACACATGGGCATAAGACAAGTGGCCAAAGACGGTAGGGATAATATTGAGCCGATAGCGTAAATTTCCCGCTACCTTGGACTCCTTGCATCACGCATTGCTATAAGGTTTTCAGCCACGGCAGTTATGTAACGGTACACTTGTTAGAATATATCAAAGACGTTCAGCATAGTTAAGGTTTTATAGCAACTTTAGCATGTATGATCATATTTTAATGATGTTGCCATACTAGTTTCAAACACACCTGTAAGCTGGCCTAGTATATACCTGTTTTCAATTAAAGGTGTGTGACCCGATTTCATCATGAAGCGTTTTCTATGCTTATCATCTATTTTTCAAGATTTCAGTTAACTTACTCTAGGGGATACTGTGATAGAAACAACAATATTACTTCCGGTGTGGTACACTCCATTTCAGGACATTCATTCCATGTTCTGATATTAAAAATTATATCAAATATCCCATGGTTACAGATAAAACTTTGTTACAGATAAAACGGGAGATCGGTTAATACACCTTTAATATGTGAATGTTTATAGTATTGAAGATAATAATTGAGCATCATAGAACTAGGGAGAACTGTAGGTATTTTAAGTATGCATCAACAGGAAAAAAGTTGATAAGTAAAAATAAATAACATTATTCATTGAATAAATTCCGTGTATATGTCTCCAAATGTCTCCCGTGAATTGTGTCAATTTGTTTCAAGCCGTACATTGAAGGTCTCTCATTGCTTACACATGTATTGTATAACAATCGTTTTTTAATAGGCGAACATAAGTCAGCGTGCTGTGAATATGCATTGGAATTCATATGAGGCACCTGTATATTATATTGCAGTGTTAGTAGTGCTGAATCGACACATGCTATGACCTAATTTGTTATTATTGTATACAAGCAAAACGTGATGTGATACTGGTTTGAATCCTAAACACCCCTCAGTCGTGATAGAGCAAAGTTTGAACGGGTGTCGGCGTTACAATACATACATAATGTGCCAATTAAAGTATATTGTGATGATGTAACAGTTTGGTGTGTGCTCTAAGCGTCATAAATTGATGATAATAATATGTCAAAGTATAAATGGTATCATTGCTGATGCACACACACTAAAGGAAGAAATATTGGGAATTAGGTTAATGCTTATCCGAAGGCTTTTCTTGTGTCATTTAGAGTCGTTTTATACTTAAAGCCGACATCTGTTTTGGTCGTCAATAGATCGGTAAGTTGTAAGCCGCGTTCGTGCACTAACATTTTACGTCGTTAACATTTACCTTATTTCTCTAATACCCATGTCTGTTTGAGTAGAGTAAATAATATCTTCAATGGAAGCATAAGTGTAATAGGCTGGGTATTACCCAATCTCTCCGATACACATGCATACAGTTAAATCATCAATGAAGAAAGGAACAAACACCTGCATATTCCTCTGAACTACACGCATCAGTTAAAGTTACCCATAAAATTCTTAGTTGAAATAAAATGAGCCTGTTTGAAGTATGGCAGGCACAAAAGTAGATGCAAGCTTCAACGTGGGTAATCAGGTCAAACGATTACCGAAGTCGAAGCACGCCTTCTTCTTTTGTGTCCGTCATATTTGAAAACAAGTCCTATATATGAATATACAATAGGCACTACACAACAAGGGCATATTTTCATGTTAACGTTGACGTTTACCTTACCTTAAAGAAATGTTTGAAAACAATGGTGAGAGAAATACTTAAGCATATTCGAAATATTAATTAAGTGATGGCTTTGAGTTAAATCAGTCATTTTTGTGTGTGGATATACTGGTACAATACATCTAATTCCTTATAGGGGTCGTCAGATATGAGATCAACAAAGATTACATATTTAAAGACGTGTGCAAAATACTTTAGTTAGAAGAGACCAAAAATATGTTGTTTGTCTAATATCATGTGTTTTGATGGTATGGGAGCTCGTTCTGTAAAGGCATTCTAAAAAGAGTTAATTATTTGTACACATGATGTGTTGTTTTACACACGATATTTAAAATACGAAATATTGCATTACGTCCTTTTTGCCTTAAGGTTTCAAATTGTTACACTATTATATAGTTTTCTTAAGTGCTACACCTGTATGGATAATGTAAATCTGCATACTAATTATACAGCCGTAAGATCCTCCAATAATCTGCACACCTGACTGAGACTCACACGTCTTGTTTTTATATTCAGATATACCACTATTGACCTATCAGTATGATCTATCTGTTTTACTTGTATTATACCAATAATAGCGCGGTACTCTATTTTCCTAGTGTAGAGGTAGAGATAATATAAATGTCAAAAGGTATAATCTCGTTTAGAAGTAATCTTCCACTCTTGTGACGGTGTACGTAGTGGGAGACAGAGTCCCCCTGGGATCATAGTCCTCTCTGTAGTCAAGGTACGTGTTGGTGAAGGGCACTTATCTCTTCACGCAAAACTAGTTTCACGCTTCATGCCGTGTGTGTCTATAGAGGCCGGACTATGGCTCCGTGGGGTACATGGCTCCTTTCACAACTGCATACGTACCAGGGCCATGCTTATTTGTGTAAATGCTTCGACACCTCCGTGTTTATAAATAAACTCTGCACAAAAAGAAAGTATCCACGTTTTTTGAGGCACCCTGTGTTTAATTCCTAAGAAATGCAACAAGTTGGTAGGAACAGGCATCTCCTCCCGCGCATTTTGACACCTCATTAATTGCAATAGCCCCAATATTGATAAAGCAGTGGCCAATTGAATACATAATGATGCTTTCATTAACGCTATACATCTACTATTCGTATCAACATGATCAAGCAAGACACACAGCGAGCCGTGCAGTGTGTTTGAATTGAGATATGTCTAGGGTCCGTTCATGATTATGATGGTCTTTTTATGGAGACTAGAAAGTAGTGGTACACTTAACATTTGCTGTTTTGTTTACGATTTTTGCATGGGTATAGGGTTAAGTGTAACAATGGAAACTGCATCATTTTTTATTCGAATGGCCACTGCTTCATCAATTTTGGTGATATATATAACCATTAAGGTGTCAAAATACGCGGGAGAAAATGCCTGTTCTTTCCCAGTTATTAAATTTATTTAGGGTCCTAAGACTTAAACACATGGCACCTCGAATGTGTGATGTTATTCGATGAGCAATGTTTACTATTAAAATAACTGGTTTGTAGGCATAAAGGATTTCTTTTGGTAAAGAAGAAGCGCAACACTGATTAGTGAGATGATAAGAACTCGTGAATGTAACAACTTTTTCGATGTTTTATCAGGTTTGCTTTCAGAATCCTAATTTCAGGGTGGATCTCTTCGTATCTCTATATTTTATATGTGGTAAATACAGAGTAAGATCTTTTGTGTATAAATGTATACACAACTCACATATCTTTACTATTATTTTCTTTAATAAACTAAAGAAACATTGATTAGGTAAAAATAATAGCAATGTATGCAGAAATTATTTGGGCTTAATAATAAAATTGCATAGAAAAATTCCAAATTTGAACTTACTGTTCCAGACAGTTTCGACGTCTGTTCGGATGTCTTTATCAATGGTTTATGACCGCTGATCCAGTGTTACCAGAAGATGTTGATTTTCTGGTGACGTCAAGTGATGATTTTGATGACGTAATCCGGATCAATGGGTCGTACAGGTGACTAAGTTGGTAGGCCCCCTCGTCGCCATTCATTAGGTGCTGTTTCATGTCATTATTGGCTTTTCGACGGATCCAAATGGATTCTCTGATCCATCTGGTATTTCTGGCGTCGTCCCTCGCGAGAATGTTTGTATTGTCCCAATTTATTAAGTGGTTTTCCGTAGCAGCGTGGTCTGCGATGGAAGACTTCATCTCTATGTTTTGAGAGTCTTTCTTTGCCGTGCGGGTGAATTTGCGGTCGGTCATTTTGTCCGTTTCAGTTTTATGTTCCTTTTTACGGGTGCCGAACCGGCGGCCTGTCTCGCCTATGTACGTCTTGTCACAGTTCTGACAAGGAATTTCATAGACCACGCCTGCTTTGTCCTCATTGTCCTGTTTGTCTTTCGCGTGCACTAATACATTCCGGAGGCTGGTGTGTGGTTTTACCGCAGAACCTATGTTGTGTTTTCTGAAGATTCGCTGAACCTTTTCCGTGACCCCGGCTATATACGGTAGAGTGACGTTAGTTAGAGTTTTGTTCTCACTTTTGGCATTTTTACTGTCCTTTTTCTTAGGCTGTTGTCTCGCTTTCTTTACTTTGTTAATCGACCATTGCGGGTATCCACATTGCTTGAGGGCTGACCTGATGATTTCTTCCTCAGCGATCTTGTCTTCTGGTTCTGTGACAATTTTATCTTTCCTGTCTAACAAAGTGCGGATAACACCTAGTTTATGATGCAGCGGATGGGCCGATTAGAAGTTCAGATATTGGATAGTGTGTGTGGGCTTTCTGTAAACTAGGAGCTTTACACTGCCATCTGGTTTGCGTACGATGAGTGTGTCCAGGAACGCTATTTCCCCTCCTGTTCTTTCTCGTATGTAAACTTGAGATTACCGGTCTCGTCGACATTGTTGAGATGGTCCGTGAGCTTGTCTTCGGTGCCTTTGTTTACAATTTCCAGGATGTCATCCACATACCGTTTGAAAAATCTAGGTTTGCAGTCAAGCGGAGCTGTTGCAATAGCTATGTCCTCTAAATGTTCCATGATGATATTGGCTATGATGGGGGACACCGCGGTACCGAACTTTTGACAGTAAATTTGCCCTCGCGAAGTGAAATAGGTAGTAGTGAGTATAAACTCCAGTAACTCAACAATATCCTCGACTGTGAGATTAGTTCGTGATTTGAGAGTGTCATCATCAGTAAGCCTTTGTTTAATGACCTCCAACGCTTTCTGGATCGGCACATTGGTAAACAACGCGATTACATCATGCGAGAGAAAATTCTCATCTTCATCAATGTAAATTTCAGTCATTTTTTTCAGTCATTCATTTTTTCTATGAAATTTTATTATTAATCTTCCTTGGATTCCTGATGAAATTATTCTCTAATTATTTGGGCTGCTATAATTTTTAATGACACCATGTTTAAAGGCCCTGTCACACCATAACGTATCGCCTCAACGTATGCCAACGTATGCGAAATATCGAAAAATACGTTGGTGTACGTTGGCGTACGCTGATATAAGTTAGGGGTACGTTGGGGATACGTCGTTTACGTTAAGAGAACGCTGTGATACGCTGTGACAATTTGGACCACGAAAAAATATTGAGCATGCTCAAAATTTCTCGACGTACTCAACGTGTGCTTAATACGTTCTGCATAAGTTCCCGGTAAGTTTGTGGTACGTTAAATATACGTTGACATACGCTGACATACGTTAGTGGTACGTTACTCGTACGTTACTCGTAAGTTGGTATACGTTGATGAACGTAGGCTGGGGGAAACGTACAGCCAACGTAGTGATAACGAGTTGAGTATAGTATCACTAGGACTATTGAGTAATGGTGACTCGCTAGCATCTAGTGTGGTCCGCCCAAACAGCATGAAAAACCGATACGCTGTGGATAATGCACATTATCAGAGTAAAATTATGTGGATATGCAATAAAGTGTTGATATGTTGATCATAATGCATGCATCATCAAAATAGATAGTGGTAGGCCTTGATTAAACCTGTAGAATTACACGTGCGCATGATGGTACATAAGTATAGATTAAGCTACGTCGGATAAAATAGCCTGACTAGTTTCGGATCTTCTGATAGTTAGAGTGAGATCCTCATCAGAGGCGGTAGAGGAAATAGATATTTAACAGATAACGTATATGTGCCGTATGTCTAACGTATGCCTGACGTATTTCCAACGAGTTTCGACGTATTCTCACGTATTCACCTTATGCCGGGCGATCGTGTAAGGCCCTGTCACGTATCCATAGCGTATTGAACGTATACATAACGTATGACTAACTTATTGATAGCGTGTCACTAACTTATGACATACTTATGACAGCGTATCACAGCGTATGCGAGCGTATGACTAACGTATGCTTAACGTATACTTAACGTATTCGTAGCGTATGTCTGCCGTGTTCGACGTATCGTCAGCGTATCCTCGACGTACAACGAACACGTGGCTTATTATGCCGCTGTAACACGTATAAATACCGCGCCGATCTCACATTACATCATTCCCGCCGATGTCATCAAGCAGTTAACATGCCTCCCAAGAAGAAGCAAGCAACCAGGGGCCGAGGCAGAGGAGGAGGGAAAAGCAAGAAGGCCAACACAGACCATGAAGAAGTGAGGATGAGATACTCAAGGGACCCATTTATATACTCAAACCCTCCATAAGTTCCCAAAACGCCGAATGCGCGCTAGCTGTACGGTAGCCCTGTCACACCATGGCGTATCGCCTGAATGTATAACAACGTATGCGAAATATCGAAAAATACGTTGGCGTACGTTGGCGTACGTTGGTGTACGCTGATACAAGTTAGGGGTAAGTTTGGGATACGTCGTATACGTTAAGAGCACGCTGTGATACGTTGTGAAAATTTGGAACACGTCGAGCCCGCGAAAAATTATTGAGCATGTTCAAAATTTCTCGACGTACTCAACGTGTGCTTAACTTACGTTCTGCATAAGTTCCCGATAGGTTCGTGGTACGTTAGACATACGTTTACAAACGCTGACATACGTTAGACATACGCTGACATACGTTAGAGGTACGTTAATCGTCTTAAGTTATAGGTTGGACATATAGATTTACCCTTTTAGATATTTTAATAGTTATCATCTAGGCTGCGTTTACTTGAACTGGCAACACTTGTCCCGCCGTGTACGCAACTCAATTTCTGCAACGGCATAAGTCACGTGTTCGTTGTACGCCGAGGATACGCTGAGGATACGTCGAGCACGGCAGACATACGCTACGAATACGTTGGTCATACGCTCGCCGATCGCATACGCTGTGATACGCTGTGATAAGTTTGTTATAAGTTAGTGATACGCTATCAATACGTTAGTCATACGCTATGTATGCGTTTAATACGCTATGGATACGTCCATTCCATCTCCGATGTTGACGCAATTCGTTGGGAAGTTGGACGTTCTTGGACGTTCTCGGACTCTGACAATTTTCGAGCTATTTTTTGAATACGTCGGCATACGTTCAGGCCACGTTCAGGCCATACGCTATGGTGTGACAGGGCCTTTACATGTTTAGAGGCATATTATGTAAACTTTTCCAGGGGTGCCCTCTATTCATGATTATATTTAGAAAGTAAATTTTCTTGCAGATTTACATTTGATCATAAATCATAAATATATTCTGAGTTACAGAGCGATACGATTCCTAATTACTTCAAAATCCTGGTTTTAGAGTGAATTTAGAGTAAATAATTGATTATGCATACAAATACAACCTTGCCACCCAGACTATCTGGCAGACGATGTATTTGCCTGTTGCACTTATCATATGCCTTATGGAAAAATGAAAACAATGTTTGGAGTTTTTACAATAAACTTCTGCCGTGTAAGATTTTGATGTCATCTGAAATAGTAAATAAGGTATATTGTGGGTTTGTTCTTTGGTTGCGCATCATAAAAGTCGGTCATCCTACAGCTAATCTAACTTTACTATCACTGTTACATTGTGTGAGTACGACGGTAATTTGTACGTGATTACTATTGAGTTTTTACGTAAAGTTGACAAATATTTCACCTGAAAGTTACGACTTTATCATCACGTGATTATGACGGATTTTTCACGTGACCTCCACAAACATGTATCACAGATATGTCAACGCTTCCACAGAGTTGTAACATTCTGAACTTAATATTCCCTGTGACTTTCACGAATAGTTCATGACTATCAAGTGATAAATAATGCGATAAATTCAGACGCGGATCAAAGATGCTTTAAATATAGAATATATAAAATACAGACGTATAAATAAATCGTAAGACATCGGTGACAGAAATATGTATTTGCCAAAACAGGCTATTTTGATCTTACAATATCAATATGAATGGGGCAGGTTGTAGATATACCTGTATGGACAACTTTTTATCCACGATAACGATCTCTCATATTAGTTACACATATTATTTCATAACAGCACCATCGGAATGAAAGTCGGTCAACTAAAGCCTGAGGTATTTAGAAAAGTTAAAATTCATCAGTCAACGACAGCGCGTTATGGGCCCAAAAGAAGATTTCTTGATGCACCCCAGGATGCTTCACTTTCATCACATGACCACTGATTTCTGTCACCAGTGTCTACTGGTTCCCATCGACATTACAGTGCAAGGAAATGCTTATAAAGTTGTTAAACGGGGGTCTTTAAGAAAATCCTGTTGCAAGTAATATGATTGATGTGTCTTTAATACAGTCCTCTCTTAGTTTTCTTAAAGACCCTATATTTTTATAAATACAAGTTTTAGTTGGGATTCAACTTCTTTCATATTTGTGGCCAAGTTTACCCTATGTGCACCATGTATGACAATGGTAGAGGTCAGACGACCTCCAGCTGTTAATTACTTTAACACATGTATGACACTGTTTGTTTTGCTGATAAGCCCTGCTGGTACTGTATGGGCGCTAAGCATGGTGGGGTACATCAAGAAATCTTCTTTGTTATGGGCCCATGGAGGATACTTCAATAATCCGTAACTTCCAATTAATACAGGATTATATAATATACTTCAAGCACACCAATGACTATTTTTTCTTCTTTCAAGAATCGTCTTTATTTATTCCTACCATGCTTAGAGCCTTCGTGGTTCCTTAATATACGAGTATGATCTTGTTTGCAAAAGGTTAAAGACCTATCAGCAACTGTGTGGTTCATTTTTCTACATTCATATGGGGATAGTTATCGAAGAAAAGGGCCCTAATTATAAGCCTACCCGAAGGGTTGTTCTTGAGGTATACTCGTATTATTATTGTTTCTCTTACCTTTTGTTACATAACATACATGAATATATACAAAGCCACCAGGGTTGTTTACAAGAAACGATTGGATACAGTGCTTTACCACATGGGAGGAATATACACAATTACCATGAGAAAGAAAGCCAAACTGTTTCGTATGGAATCCATAGACACTCGTCAGTTTTAATAATGCAGTAAATGACAACCTGTTGTTATTGCGCACCGTGGTATAGCAAGATTCGCACACGTGCGGGTTGCATATTATATCAGACTAGTATGTTTAGAATGTAAAGTTTACTAATCGTAAGATAACCGATGTTTTCAAACTGAATCTAAATAAATGTTCTTTCACATTTCAATTGATAAATTAAATCAACGCAATACATCGAATCTTCAGTATAATTCGTCGAGTGTATTACATAGTGACGAACGCTGAGCAAAATGAGAAAATGAGTTTCTGAGAAAATCGATGTATTGCGTTGATTTAATTTATCAATTGAAATGTGAAAGAATTTTTAAATACGATTTTCTCAGAAACTCATTTTCTCAGAAACTCATTTTCTCAGAAACTCATTTTCTCATTTAAAAAGAAATGCGAACTCGAGAGATAAAATAGATAAAATGCAATGAAAATCAGGCTGCCATCACAAAATGAGAGTTGAGTCAGAACATTGTATCTTCAGGTTTGTCCATATTCAAAATGCTTTTTTATTTATTTCTGGCATGTTTAGGACCCTATTAGACCAAATCTGCGAATGCACACTGGCGACTTAACGCTCATTTTGTGGTAACACTAACAGGTCTCAAATGTACCCATGCTATCCGTAACATTAACATACGTCCAATGGCGATTAATGCTATTACATAGTGACAGGTGTTGAATTTCGCTATAATCAGAATTTGTTTAGCGCATCCGTCGGTTTGTAATACAACAGTCGTTGATTTTTGAATATCCGTCACATCAACGTCACCTCACAGATTATGTTTATAACATAGGGACGGAGGTTGAGCCGACGGTCAATATTTGCCGCTTTGACCTCTTAATAGTTTGTTTATTTCACATAATAGCAAATATCGATGTATTGATTTCATAATTATTTCATCTACATTTAAAAATTCAATTCTGATTAGAAATAGTATTTTACATAGCCATCTTAAAAAATACTTAGATACATACGTCACTATGGAAAAACCCAAAGTCTTTGTTTTCAACGTGCGTCAACAAATGTCAACTTTTTAATGATGATTATTAAACTTACGGCCGAGTGCACCAATGACGGGTAACTTAATAGGGAGGTAAGCTACCTCCCTAGTAGTTATGCTCTAACTGTAGCGTAACTTACTAACGATGTAATTCTTAGAGCCAACTGGCAAGTAACACCAGAATAGCAACTAGCGAGGTAAATATCCACATTAATCAGCATCGTCCCCTTACAAAATTAATTGGCGCATATGCCAAGTGTTAACCTATAGTTTACTGTATAATTCTGACGTGAATGGTCCTCCGTAATATTGAAAACGTGTCGTCACTCGCTAGGTCATAGGTGAGTGTAAATCAAGAATGACGTGGAGTCGGCCTGCGATCCGGAAAAAATGATGCCATTTTATGGCCAAAAATTTCGAAGTTTGTTTATCGCTTTTTCAAAAATAAGGACTATCATGACATTATAAACATATTTTGGGCGAGGGGCACATACAAACATTGCACCAAAAAGCACAATTTTAATGACAAACACAAGCACCCGATGGAAACAATGATATACAATTATAACACATCTCTAAACACAAATACTTCCGTGGCGTGGATACCTTGTCCTTCGCTTGTTAACCGCAGAAACCCGGTTCGATCCCCAGACCACGCACGGCAAGATATGCTTTTCTTTCCTTTTGTTCGTTCTTCTAGTTCTACCTTTCCACTCACAATAATGTTGAAACTTGGCTTTATCAGGAAATAGTTTCATCAGGAATTCAAAGAAACATTATGAAACATTTAAAAATTGGCTTTATCAGTTTTTGATTAATAAAAACAATAATAAGTTATCTATTTAGTCATTATTTATATAAGATCCTTGGACAATTAGTAAATGTTGGTCAAAATATAACCCAAAATCGGTGCGATTAGTGTTTGAATGGGCAAAAGGAGTTGATCTAAATTTTGACTAAAAATCACCAAATTGCATGAATGGATTTTCAAAAATATAAAATCTTTCAGCTTGGGCATGCAAGCGCAATTCGTCATTCAGCATCAGAGAATCATCCCCTCCAATGTATTTACGCTACTGCTAGAATCGACTGACTTGTGGCATAAAACGTGATATGCCCCAACTTACTCTTGGGTCCGGTCAGGTATAACATTTAACATAAATTACCCGCAAGTTACTAGCCTAGTAGCTTACCCCGCATTGGCGCTCTCAACATTTTGGGTTACGCCTCAGTTACTAGCGAGGTAGCGCTATTCTTCATTGGTGCACTCGGCCGATAATAATGTTGAGCTTCGAAAATTGTTAAGTTTGAAGGACTTGATAGTTAGTACCTTTTCAATTAATTTCGTAAAAATTGTAAACAATCAACATCGGTCACTATTTCAAAAAACACCCGACGAATTCACGATCATTTACATTACTTTCTCTGACCGTTTTCAGATGCCTATTTTACGGTAACACAATGTCAAACACTATTACTCATCTTTTTTACATGTAGAAGGAAACAAACTTCCATCCTGCGTCACAAATATGTTGACCCATAAATGCAATGTCCACTATTGAAAGAAACCCACAGGGAGTATATCACGGGAGAGAATTTCTAATATCATCGGTTACCTGCATGTCTGGAGGAATTTACCTTTTCAACCATATCATGTATAAGAACTGTTGATTTCTTTCGTTTCCTGTTGCTTCGTTGGCTTAGTTGTCTGTCAAAAGGTACATACAATTAGTTTTCACCTGAGTCTTTATTACCTTACGAATTTAGGCCAGTTTACATTATTATTCTGTGAAACCAAAATAAACATGACATATCTTATTAATGCTATACATTTTTACACTAGCACATGCAACTAAATTACCTAGAGAAACATAAACATATAGGTATGTTTGCAAGCCCTGGAATAGGTGTTACGACGTACTATTTTGAACTAGCCTAAAAAATCACGTTTGTTTATGGTGGCAGGAAATATCTTTCAATCTACCATGTCTACGAGGGTCGTTTAATATGTTATATCTCCTACCTCATAACTTTTGCTCTTATGACATATTCCACACTTATAGGTTTGAATCTCAGCTACAAACTCATAGTAACTGATAATATATATCTGTTTCATTTGTATTATGATATGATCAAAGCCAGAGAGAGATTTTGGGTTTTCGCCGGTGGCACCAAAACGCAACATGACCTAAGGCCTCTAGGTAATCTCTTTTACATCTTTGGCGCTCATTTTGACGAAAATTATCGTTACCCGGAGGTAGTGTGAGCCGTTACACAGAGTATGAGGGTAGGGGGAGGGGAAGGGGGTGCCTTCTTACAATATTCAAAAATCGCCATTTTGAAAAATATCTTAATAGTATAGTCTTGAATCTTATAGTATATTATGTGTTAGAAACATAATTTCTATAACTTATATTAAAGCAAAACACCTGGTGAAACTTCAACATTCGGAATGTTTGTACTTGTTTTGGTATGTATGAAAAGAGGTGACCTCTAGCTATACCATGGTACTAAAATAAGCATAGTCTGCATCTCTGTTTGGGTTGAAATAGGGAGATTTAGTAAAAAAACATGTTACAAAAAAGATTCAGTGGGACGAGGGTTAATACATTTTGTATTTATAATTGCAATAGAAATTGATAAATAATATATCCGTTAGATGATTTCGATGAAAAGTCAGATTTTATGATTTGGGCATCAATACTAATTTAACCGATCGTTTGAAGAAAGTCTGGTTGTACAAGAAACGGTTTAAGACGATTCAAAGTTGATTAATATCACATCATAAACATTCACTTATTATCGTTAAAAAGAAGCAATACGTTTTAGAATGCATGTTTCATTTCTATTTCTTATGAAAAACAATGAAAGCATTTTCGAGATTAGTAACACACGGTGTATCTCTTCGATTTGTGTACAGCTTTCTAAAGGGTCAGAGGTCCAAGTGTCCCAAAAATTGCCGATTGCAAAACCATCCTTTTGTCATGAAGATGATTAAAGCTCTAGCTAATCATCCAAATAATATGTTCATGAAGTTTTTAAAACAACGAAGAAAATCACATTCAAAATCGTCCACTGTTGGTGTATCAATTAATGTCGAAAACGCTTTTCGAGTATTACACAGAAAATTTCTGTGTAATACTCGAAAAGCGTTTTCTGAATGAATGTAAGATCGCTGTATTGGGTTTCTTACAGTACGAAGAGAAGACTTGGTTACATTTCGTCGCCATTACCAATAATGTTCTGGCACTTTTTTAACGTAAAAGATGCTCCAAATAATACATAATATTACGACGAAAATTACGACTAATAATATTCACGACTGCAGTCAACGGATACACATGGACAAGAACCTCTCTTCTCAAGCCCGCACATCAATTCGGCGCTCAGCTGTGATTGGTTCATGGTTATTCACATCTGAGCGCTGATTGGCTCAAATTAATATAGAAGAAGCAAAGTCAAACTATTAACATTGGACCATAGCATTATATAATATGTAGTGGGTGTTTTTGCATCCCACATGCAACTTGGTTTTATCATATCAAATACATGTACATGATGTGCTTAATAGTTGATCAGATTTTCTTGTTTCTAACAAGAGTACTGGAAAAAAATAAACTGGCAAGGTCAGACATTCAAGAGATTAAACGAGAAAGTATCCCAGCAGGAGGGTGACGGCAAGGATTTAGATAATTATTGAGGAATTTCACTTACTTCGTGTGTATCTAAATTATTTAACCGTATATTTGCAATGACTGTATCACAATTCCTTATAGACTCTTATACTCTCTCAAAAGGAGGATTTCGTCCAATACATAGATGCGAACAACACATTTTTAATCTAACAAGTATTGCTGCATGTCGATTAGCAGACGGTAACAAAACCTATATGGCATTTTTGGATTTTCGCAAAGCTTTTGATATCGTTTAGAGGGAGAGATTACGTTAGCAGCCTGGAACCCAGGGTTAAGAGGTCGAATATGGAGATTAATTGATGCCTTATATGATAATGTCCAAGCTCAAGTTAAATTTGGCAATATAGAAACTGATTTCTTTGAACTGCCAGAAGGTGATAAGCAAGGCTGTGTTTAAATGTGAAGCAATCTCTTGCTCCAGTGCTCAGCTACTGGCTTGAGAGCATGGAGAGGTCACAATCTGAATGTGCCAATATCAACGCTAAAAATAAAAATAAAATAAATCAATAGAAAAAAAATGTCAACGCTATTTTATGCTCAAAAGAACATCTTTGTCGTCTGTTCAATGAAGTGTTACATTGACTACTACAGTGTAGTGGGATGATCTACTGATTTTTAAGCACACAATAGTATTGATGTTGGCACTTTCAGATTGCGACCTCCCCATGTTCTCAAGCACGTGGCTGAGCACTGGAGCAACGGATTGCTTCAAATTGGATATCATTGTAAAGATGAACACATAAGCTTTTATATCATATATTACACTAAATGAACATATCCCGCGATATTTGAACAAATTGTGATTACAAAAAAATTCGAAACATTTTTTGAGCAGTTTAGTTTTCAATACAACAACATTTTTCACACCTAACATCTTTCGCGGTTAACGTCCAAGTGAGCTCTTCCTTCAAGTATATCGGTCTGGTTTCTTAAAGCCAACTTTTCACTGGTTTATCAATCCATTGTAGATTGAAGAAAGCAAACCAAACTCAATGGGAAATGTTGTTAATAGGATATTTAGACATCACCCAAAGTAACTACAGTACAGATCGCATTAGAGTAACCGATATCAACGGAGGTCAACATACTTTCATCGGAATATCAACCCAATTACATCCCGTTGTCAGTGTTGACAGTGCGAAATCAGCGCGCTGATTTCGCAAGATCAACGGAGTCCCTACACGACAATTGCGCTGAACAGCACACTATCATCGCGCTGTCAGTGCATTGTCAATGCGATGTCATTGCGTTGTCAATGGACTATCAACTCAAAGTCAATGGACTATCATCGCAGTTGCGTGGTGCACTCTATTGTGAGCTGTACTATATGTAAGAACTTTAACGATAATATTCATTAATGATTTTGTATGACAAAGGTTGTGAACTTACAGGTTTACCCAGAGCGCTAAGAGTGCTTTTAAAGTCAAGCTAAATCCAACAATCTGCCTCAATGTCTGAAAGACCTCGCTTTAAATGTTTGTGTATGGACGATTTTGTTATGATAGCCGAGTGTTCACAGAGCAGAGAGTCAAGCGTAAGTGGTCACCTACGGGGATGATTGGACCATTGATTGGACTCCCCCAGTATATCGCCAATTTTAAGTGAACAGAATTGATAGTAGCAATGACCAGCTGCATGATGACATGATAATGTACCAGTTATACGTCTCATCTGTCAACACAACCTAAAAACACGATATCCAGTGTCTCAACGCCAATGAAGCATATTGATTGGAAGGATTCTTATAAAATTGAAACTTGTTCCGTTACGACGGGAAAGTGTCAAACAGTTATAGAATTCCCATAATCAAGGGTACATTATGTTGTTATGCCTTTATCGTCTTGAGTCCTTTTTTCAATGTCAACATTTGATTTCAAGTCACTTAAAGACGGCATTTACCTTTTCCACGCATACTATTTGGCTGGGTCATCTCAGTATCTGAGTAGGTTGTCTTTGTACAAGTTTTTATACAAAATAAAATGGTTCCTAGATTGCATTTTCAATCAATTTGGTCACAACGAATTTAGATTTAGATTTGTATTTCTAATAATAAGTCTCTTTATTTTTCCACCGGTATTTGTTTTGCATCATTAAAGATTTTATAGTTATGAGATGAACAACTAAAAAGCAATACAATTACAGAGCAATAATGCATTCAGACCTAAACAAGTTATCACATTTTACTAGTTGCTCTTAGCTTTAAGCTGTGTAACAACTCCAAAATATCTGCATTCCATCAGCAGTATTTGATACACGTGCTTTACGTGTGTTTAATTTCCGCCAAATATCGTCAAGCATAATGAGAATGTGCGAGACTAAAACAATTGTCTGCTGGGGTGTCTTCCCAAAGGGTATTGGTATGTCAGACAACGGTAGCTAGCTATGCTTAGTCCCAGTACAAGTACGACCGTGAAGTCATTGGTAAGCTAGTCATACGCGTGTCAGTCATTAGTTACGCGACAATACCGAAAGTGGTTACTGTTCAAGTGAGCATAATACGAATGTTGGTCAATATGTAATGAAAGTGATCTTGTTTTGAGACGCATGAGTGATTCTATTGAGAGATAGTGTAATCATTATAAAGTAGGAATCTTTGTCTTTTCAACAATTCGTGTTTGAATTTCTAAGTAGGAAATGAAGTCATAGCATCCCCGACAACATTATAATATTGGCCCAATATTGGCCCAATATTGATGTTTCATTGGCCCAATATTGGCGCAATATTATTTGCTCATAGGCCCAAGCTTGGCGCAATATTGGCACTCTCCAATATTGGGCCAATATTGGGCGATCTTGGAGAAATGATTGGTAAGAAGAATTCTATATTTATATTGTTTTATTTCCCCCAAAGACAAGTGAGCGGATCCCGGGCCAACCCGTTGCCAGGACCAACTTTGGCAAAGGGCAAGCACAGGGCAAGGGACAGGACAGGGAGTCTATAATTATGGGAGAGGTCACTCCTCAGACAAAATTTCGCCTACTAAAACCAAATTCACGGGTGAAGGTTTTGTAGGGGGCGCACTATCATTGTCGTAGCAAACCAGACGACCTAAGACGTGGTTGATTTTATCGGCTCAAAACATTTGTGGCACAAAAATAGAACATCAATGGTAACAAAAAGCTGATTGTGATTTATAGAAGAACTGATTTGCTTTTATGATGGCAGAATTTAGTTCTTATATGACACGAAACATTCAGAATTGATTATTTGAAATTAATTTACGTAGAACAAAATACGAATTTTAAATTATGGATGGCTTCGTCTGGCAGTGACAGAGGAGGGGCGTGGCGTTATTTACATTTTATGAATATTGTAATCAGATAAGTCATTGGGAATGACGCCGGATCGCGACGATCACATCGTGTGAGGTCATTGAGTAGTCATGATTGAATATTCATTTACAACGAATGATTGACAGTATACGCTGTAACTTCCGGGTGAAGGATTGATAGAGTGCGCTATACTGAACCAAATCTCAACAATGGGCAGATAAAAAGTAAAGTAAAAAGGCCGGGAAGCGATAACTTTTAACAGCGGACGCCATTTTAGACCACGTCAGCATTTGTATATGAAATCAATGGTGTCATTTTCCGCCCCTGGTATATTGAAGAGCGCCAAAGTAAAACCAATATTGATATAAAATTCGATGGATCGAGCATGATACACAAAGATTTTGGTCGAGCTATGAGTTTTAAAAGATATTGTGCGAGACGCATAATATTTCAACAATTAATAATGACAAAATTCTAAACAAATAGTCTCTAATGCATTTTGTAACAGCTTCACATACAATCGGCATATTAATATACGCTTTAAGTGTATTCGTGCAGTGTCAGCTTCAATGTGTTACAGAGACCTCCAAGTGTTAAAAATATTGGTCGACCAATATTTCTACAGAATAATTGGGTTTTTTCAAATGCATTGAAAGAATAGGAAGGAAGATTCTCAATACAACCTAATGGTCCAATATTGGGTACCAACATGATGCCAATATTGGTGACCAATAAAGAGCCAATGCCAATATTGCCAATGGGAACCCAATATTGGCCCAATATTGGTCAACAACATAATGCCAATGCCAATATTGCCAATGTTGGGCCAATATATGTATTTTGTCTAGGATAGCTTAAAGACAGTACACTTTGGACACTGCCAAATCAGATATTTGGCGGGGAAATCTTAATTGTTTTGTGAAACACGTGCTTTTATGATACACGTCATAACATGACTCTAAAAGCATGTAAATGCCGGGGTTCATTTTCCATACTTATGTTACCTAAGAAAAAAACTTTAACATTTGTGTAATTTGAAGAAAAAAAATGTAGTATAAAAGAGAAAAGTAAGGAGATGCAGTTACATTAAAAGTACACGTATTAAAAAAGGTATTTTAAATAGCCCATTTTCATTGAAAAATACCCAGTCAGTGAATCACTATTTTTTGCGAAAAATCAAAACATATGGAAAAATCGAAGAAATGAACTACATGTAGTTTGGATAATTTAATCAGGAAGGCTTATTAATTTTCTGAACTTATTCATATGAAACCTACAGAAAATAGGCGCATGCGCAGACAGCAAATTATTTTGAACTGGACCAAAGACAGCTTTAAAACATGAAATTTACCAGATGAACGCTTTCTGTGCCTTCAAAATATAATCAGAAACATTAAACAGTGCTCAAATCGCATAATTACATTAATGATCAAAATGAAGATATAGATGTACCAATCAAGGATAGCTGCCACAATCTCTCGTATTACTACTATCTTTAGAGCTACTAGATGTGTATTGTTAAAGTAATTGTCACATATTTTTCAACGGTTTAAGAACATTTCATGACCGGCTTCTTTTTAAATTCCCACTGTAATTGCTTTACATTACATCACACAACAATTTACTCGAGTGTAATACATTGTTTGTTATCCTTTGTTGTTTTCCATAGTTTAATTTTTGCGGATTTTGTTAATACAAGTGCATTTGAGATTGTCCGTCATGGTCTGTATTGAGGAAGTCAGATCTCAAAAAGGATGCCAAACAAGGATCATTGTGTGTTCTAACTATGTATCTGTCTCTATGCTTGCTTTGCCGAGATATTGGTAAATGTATCAATTGATCAACATTTCAACCTATGTATACATGTCCAGCCAAATATTGACATATTTCAGTCAGTAGTTGCAACTATTATTGTATTGATGCTAATGACGTTACGTAACCAAAGGTATCTAAAAATCCAAAAATGTATTGTTTGAAATACAAAGTTTCATACTTTGTATGGATCACACTATCCCGCAATAGAATCACTCATGCATCCCATACCAAGATCACTTTCATTACATATTGGCTGACCCTCGAATTGTACGAGTTGTGTATTGATCTGTTCATCTTTAACTACAAAATGTACATTATCTACATTGTCCTATGACCCCATTCAACTTACTAAGACACAATCCTACAGGTTGTCCGTAGTAAATATTGGCTGCTAGATCTGATATTATTGCTACCATAGCAACACAGCATGTTCTTTATTCCTAAAAATGAACCCCCAACCCAATGAACCCCCAACCAACAAAAAAGAACAGAAAAGGAATTAAAACCCGGGAGAAAGAAAGAAAGAAAGAAAGAAAGAAAGGAATTCATGAATGAATACATGAACATGCGGGTAAATAAATGATGGCTCGAAACACTCAACAGAATTAAGAATTTATATTAATACATTGAAAAAGAAGGTAAAAAAATACAATACACAAGTTTATCTCACCAATTTTCATTTTGGAATGTTTAGATGTCTCAGTGTATATCAAGATGAACAAGATATTATCAAGCATATATACATATCGCGTCTTTCTACGAGCACCATACCCTGACGATACAATAGCAAATTCGTAATATGCGCCCGTATCAACATATAATAAGAGGCGATAATTCAGAGATAATGCAACCGCGCGTTTTTACAAGGTATTCGCACTTTCATACCTCATTACAACCAAGGTAGTTAAGTAAGTGAATAACCTCTTTCACTGTATACAATAAGTCCCAAATGGGTAACACTCAGGAGAAGCCCACTGATGTGTGTTTTAAGAAAAAAATCTAGAGATAACACTTTCCCAGCTGTAAACAAGGCTCGTCTAGGATAATTGTCAGCATCGTCATGAAAACGTAGCTATAATTCATAATAGCCGGGTACTTGATTGTATGGGATCATCCCACAATTTTCGTACTCATGTTCCATTGACAGCTGCATTATTGTTCGAACTGTTTCGAAAGGACTGGGTTGTCTATTAACTATATTTTGATATAAGCATGACTAAATTAATGTATGTTTTATGCAGAATTGTGTACCGCTGTGATGTCAGTGACTTCTTATGATAGTGATTACTCAGTATGAATTACAAATATGCATTTTTAGATAAATAAGATTGTTAGTTGTTGAGATTGTTTAGCTATAACGGGGTAAATACGACATACCTCCTCGTACAATGTTGATGTCTTATCCTATACTGAAGCAACCATCTCTTTGAATCATTGATGTGTTTTAGATAACATGGGAATTGAAGGGATGTTCACTAGAATTGAGTCATTAATTTCCAGAGATAACTTATTTATTTAGCGCGTGAATATAAAAGTCTATCACAACCTTACGTAGGGTGGATTTTGCAATGATCTTCAAATTGAAATGTTGCAAACATAAGCAGTATGCTAATTTGTATTTCATATAAAGCGTAATTTAAAAAGATAAGGAGTAAACCAAGCATACTGAAGTCAAATTCAGCTTTCTACAATGTTTTCCTACGTCTAAACATCCCGGTGGAATTTACATATATGATTGGTTGTTACAGTTTGGATTGGATTAATGTTACTCGTAAGTCAATGGAAAGGTTATGCAATTGTTTACTTAAGTGATACATCATTATGTTGATATTGGCCAACAATAATATCATAAATAATTACCGAAACGTGCGTTACTGATATGGTTGATAATTGGTTGGGCAATATGAATGAAAGCAAAATGACGGGATTTGCCTTTATCGACCTCCGTAAGGCCTTTGATACTGTAAATCATTCCATTTTGTTAAAGAAATTGCATGATATGGGTGCTACCGATATTAAAATGAAAAGATTTAATTCTTACCTGACGGGGAGAGTTCAAAAAGTCTGTTTTAAAAAATCTTTTTCTGATGCATTGAATGTAAATACTGGTGTGCCTCACGGCAGCATTTTAGGACCTTTGCTTTTTATTATCTTTATTGACAGTATGAGCAGTGTGATTAAACATGGTAAAATATGTAGGTATGCAGATGACACTACCTTATCTGTAAGTAGCAACGATGTGAAAGATATTTCTATGAAACTGGAGTCTGATCTTGAGTCCCTCTGTAAATGGTTGAGTGAAAATAAATTAGTTTTTCAATACAGATAAAACAAAGGTAATGCTAGTTGGTACAGGTTCAAGACTAAAAAATGTAAATAATGATGATTTTCGTGTTGCAGTTCGTAAACATGTACTACAAAATGTTGATAACTTTAAATGTTTGGGTGTTATAGTTGACAATGAATTGAAATGGCATAGTCAGATAAATAATGTGATGAGAAAAATATTTTGTAAACTTGCACTTTTAAGTCGTCTTAAAGTTGTTCTTGATCCAAGCAACCTGAACACTATCTATATACAAAGCATTGGTTCAACCACATTTCGACTACTGTAGTGTGGCATGAAACGGTCGCTACAGCGATGATATGCATACACTTGACGTGCTACAGAAGCGATGTGCTCGAGTTATACTTGGTGTTAATTCTTTTACTCCCTCTAAGGAAATGTGCTATAAACTTAAATGGCAAACACTTTTTAATCGCAGAAATTATTTCACTGCTTTGCTGGTTTTTAAATGTCTAAATGGTCTTGCACCATCGTATCTACAAAGTAAATTTAGTAATGCGCGCGAACACCACGAGCGCGATACAAGGCAATCCGCAGCTGCAGGTCTGTTGGCACTACCCCTATTGACGACAAATGGCAATGACATTGAGTGTTATAAGTATTGTTTTAGCTATAATGGTGCTAATGTATGGAATTGTATTGAAATTGCAATCAGAAATTCTGTGAACGTGCAATCTTTTATAGCTTTGTATAAATCCTATTATTGGAAATAGCTCAAATTGAATGTGTTTGATGTATCATAGTCAAGCTTTGAAATAGATGAAATAGATCTTTTCAGTTTAATTTTAATGAAGTGTATATATATGTAATCAAATAATTGTAATATGTTTTTATTGTATGCATTACAAGCCTTATGTGATAGATCTATGAGTGTTGTCCATTGGGTGTTATACTCTATACATAATCATATTGTCATTATTATATCTCATGTATTTTATATTAAGTCATTATTTAATAATAATAATAAATTATAATAATAATGATAATAATAATAATAATAATAAAAATAATAATAATAATAATAATAATAATTAGTCAATTGCGGGTTGATTTTGTTTTTTTTAGTTCGATCATGGCTCAGACCTTGTACAAATCATGATTTATAAACAGGTTTGATGATTAGTATGTACACTAGTATCACTTGGTGGAACAAAGTAACCGACTATAAATATTACACGCAAACGTGCCAGTATCAATACAATATTATAATGGTGATGTGCATATCATGTTTATTGCAACATACACACATTCATACGTATATGTATCATGTCAATTCAATAGCCAATGTATTTAATGCCATTTCCTATTGTGAATAATATTCACTATAAACTTAAACTATGTGACTTTTTCACTATAAACATATCTCCAGAGTCGCAGATTCGTCTTATTCAATACTCTACTTTATATCGAAAAGATAGGGCAAAATAATGTCGCTCGGTAGTTGCTACGTGATATATTACCCTGTCCCTTAAGTTAAATAGGAAGCCTCATTTCTTATTCCTCTTCAAAGATCACTCGCTTACATAGTATACAACAACGCATCCAGAATGAAACATTAACACTCGTGGTCATAGATAGGTAATATAATCAAATCAAAACATCGTACACTGTTATTACGGTTGTGTAAATGTATACACAGGTTGTGTAAAACTGTTGTGTAAACAGTTTACACAACCTAGTTGTGTAATATCTACACAACAGTTGTGTAGTTTTCTTAACAATAATGTGTACCATTAATTTACGTTTACGCAACAATTCGTTAATTTTCGACACAATAATTGTGCATTACTATTGATTTTTTTAAAACTATTTGGTTGAGAAATTGCCAATTTAATGGTTTACACAGCAATTGGTTAATTTTCTACACAATAGTTGTGCATGGGGTTTTCGAGAGTTGATTGAAGTATTTGACGGTAAGTATATGTTTCACTTACAATATTTCAGTAAAGAATACGAAGTAGTAAAAAGTATTCAGTATATGTGATTCTATCAGTTGGCTTTTTTGGGTAAATTAGTGTAAAATGATATGGTCGTGCACTGTGAAGAGTAAACTGTAAAATGTGTAAGCTTATAAGCTTAAGTTTAGTTAAGTACTTCAATCAACTCTCCAAAACCCCACTCGCTCAAGCAACACCGACACGTCCGCCATTTCGTTTCTAGTAATTTTGGTCACAACAAGGGTACTTTGTGATTGGTTAGTTCTTATCACGTGCTTCAAAGTCTACACAACTGTTGTTTACAATTCCGTTATCGCGGCAATCCAATTTTGATTAATAAAATTACATTTTACACAACCTGGTATTAACACAATGGCTAAATTAAAGATAATAGAAGTAAATCTCCATAGAATGTTGCATTAATTTAGAGAGTATCATTTTGTCTAAAATCATGTAAATTAAAAACCACAACTTTTCTTTTCATTTGAAAGTGTAAGAACTCTTGTCAGTGACACCACTTCACCACACTTTAAACCAGTACTGCATCACACCAACATGCCACTTCGTTGTTTCATAGTTAGTGCCTACATAGTTTATTATATAAGCTTAAGGTTTTTCACGCAGCTATCGGTTTTACCATGGTTTTACCATATAGATTTTGTTCTTCCTAAAACTAACTTGCGAAGCCTATCTCCAGAAATACTGATACAATACTAGACATGATAGTACTTATCTTAATAATGCATTTCTCATGGTGATTCCGAATAATATCGTGATAAAATTCAATAATGTATACATATTTGAAACATTTTGTGAAATATAGACGTTTTCTCCAAAATGATCTCAATGGTGTGTATAAATGCGTGGCGGGGTGCGTCTGGGTACATTTTATGTCCATAAGTTCAATGTTTATATGGCCAATGTTCTGTGCACACGTTTTAATATGAATAGCCCCAGTATCTGAGTATGTAAGATTGTAATAAAGTGTTGTCCCCAAATATTAGCTTTTCTGGAAATTCCAGTAACCTTTTCAAAACATGAGCTATGTTTAAGGTATTGATGAGTATTGCAAATCTTTTCATAATAACTATATGTGCTTGCATTTTGTAAAATAATGACGGTGATACTGAGCTTATAAATATATAATGAGCCAAATATCTAAGAAGTGTCACTGTATATTTTTTGACTTGTCTGGATTTATCGGGGTTTGTATGAAATCTGAAGATCATAATATGCAACAAACATGAATTTATGACGAAGCACTATATAATACACCCAAATCAACATCGTCACTAGACAAAATAATCAATAGTTTGTTCATAGAAGATGACATGTCTAGGACATGAACACGGCGCAAATACGTATGCGCGGCAGTGTACTGTTGGTGTTGCATCGTTACAATGTAACACCTGACGCACTTATAAAACTCACCCATTGCTTGTGTGTTGGATTTCAATCGCGACAGGAGCATGCGCAGATGCGATTTTTGTGTACATGTACATCCCGCTACACGCTCGCACACGTTCCCGTACACTTTCTTGTATAGAGACCCGACATTTATCTACCACCGACTCATTCACGTTTCACCTTAATGTTCCATCCTATCATACTCATTCTAACATGCTGAAGCGTTGAAAACACGGGCTGTTGCACATTTTTTTTAATCATTATCCCATTTCGTGTTTTCTCCGCCATTATCGCGCATGTTTATGGCGCCATTCGGTTTCTGCGCATCCTATTCGTTATCACTTTTTTTCTCAAATGGTGCCTGAATATTGCTGTTGCTGTGTACCTAAATACATGTGCTGTCTGTTGAATTTGGAACCAACGTTTAATTTCAACTGTCTATCTTCAATTAAAAAATACTCCAATTCGAGGAAAAATTCACAAAAGCTCACAGACAACAAATAAACACATTTATATAACGCATGAAAATATTCCTGTCATTTTATTGGTGGAAACTACATCACGTGACATAAAATAGTTTCACCTTTTCACCCAAATAACGGGTCAAGCGGTCAATAGTACATTTTGATGGGAGCTTTTGGACCTGGCGGTCAATAGTACATTTTGATGGGAGCTTTTGGACCTGGCAGTCGCCCACTTTTCCCCCGACTCGCCCACGCCCCACGCCGCGCCCATCCCTACCTTCATTTCGTGAGAAAGTAAACAAAACGCGTCGTCTGCAGCTGTTGCTGCGCTCCCGGTTGCTGTGTATTTATTTATAGTACAGTTTTGTGTAACTTTTCTAGATAGAATGGATCAATTAGGATTTGAATTACTTGTGTTGACATTTTCGCTATTTAAAAGCCTACATTTACGGTGTTCGGACTGATTATAAACCTTGCCTAGCGGCCTAGGCTACAATCAAGGAAAATAATAGTTGGCACACTTGACGCAACTTATTACAACTATCCCTGTGCTCGCAATTGAGATCAGACTTGGGACATAACACTGTTTAATAGAAAGCAAAAGTCTCCCCCTTTCTTATATCCTTCCCCCCCCCCCCCCCCCCCCCCCCCCCCCCCCCATCAATCAATGTTGGGGACCTACCAAGGCTTCTGATAATATGACTCGGATCAACATTGCCTCCGGGGAGAGGGGCGGTTTTTATCCGTAATTAAGACAAAGTGTGCCAACCTTTATTTCCTTGATTGTAGGTCCAGCAGCTTGGCTTGACCCACCGCTGGGCCTAGCCTATAAATAGGACTAACATCATTTGCTTGAACTTGAACTGTTTCGCGTGGAATAATTAGGCCTACACGATAAAGACTTTTTGACGAGGAATCAATTTGTTTTGGATTGTTTTATGAACTTGGGGAACTAATGATTTCGGACTGATGGGAAGCTCAACTCTGCTAAATTAGGGGAGTACCGTATATCACTATCACTGATGGTTGATGAAAATGTGTAAAATGACAGAAATATTTTCATGCGTTATATAAAACAAATATTTAATGATCTTTATTCGGGAAATGGTGCAAATTGGCCCCTCGGTGACTGGAGGCCGTGGCGGCCTACTATTTTCCCTCGACCTCCGGTCTCGGGAAAATAGTAGGCCCACGGCCTCCAGTCACCTCGGGGCCAATAGTTTGCACCATTTCCCTCATGATCATTAAATATTTGTATAATATTTACTCGACCTAGGATTTCAATTAAAAAAAGTTACAAATTTGGCGTTCCGATAATATAGGAAGAAGATTTTTTTAAATTCTGTTACTCTCGACTGCCTTGACCAATTTTGATCCGGTAAAAAGTATGTTGATATATCGATATACGCCAATACACAAAAACTGACACGATGGCAATCATTGGCTAGCAAAATCTTCTGCGCAGCCGTACAATGTACGAAGTCAATTTACCAGTGAATCGATTTGGAATTTTCCGCTGACATCGGGAAAACCCGATGATGCGAGTGAGGTCATTTAATGAGCCCTTTATGAATTAGCTCATTAGCATAATTTATGTCCGTGAAATGTATCACACAGTTTGATAAGTGTGACGGTCAACAATCATAAAGGTAAAAGTCCCCCAATAGAATTAGTGCCCTAGGCGACGAAAACCCACCGTGTTTCTACGGGTAAGTGGACCTCTGACGTAGGGTCTGTTGTTGGGTGCTTTTGTTTTCTTTCTTTTTTCGCAGATATTTCGGGAAATAAAATGTTCATGAATTTTCAGCAATTTTTCGAAATATTTCAGACATTCCAAATGAAAAAAATAATCAAACATTTCAAAACAATGGCCAAAGCTAAAGAATTGCAAACATTTTCCAAACAGTTTCTGGAAAAGAAATTGTCGTTGAAGAAACTTCGAAACAAATGGGTCCATCGGGCGAAGTCTTTTCGTCACCTAATGTAATAATACCATTCAATCATCTATTCTTCGCACTGTTATCCGTGTATGTGCAATGTTATTGTTTGTACTATTCCCGATGTCTTAAGTACATCCCTTATCCAGCCTGCACTCAAAAGTATGTATACGTTTTCCCGCTTGATTACTTGAAACTCTCATCCTCATCTCTTACTTTACTATCATTGTGCCGATATCATTAGTATTGATTCCCATGGGAATCAGTATTATATCTCCAGCTGAATAGTTGGCAATATCATTCTGTTTCAGTTATTGTGCCATCTTAACGAAATAAAGACAGCAACAAATTAACTCGGCTGTTGTAAAAGCACCTATAATTTTAAAATTGTTACTCATATTCTAAAAATGAAAATACCAGGAGACGGAAAATTAAATTACGGTGATTTTGACACCTTGTTTGTTAAAATCGATAGAGTATTGTTGTCGCGGTATGTGCTTACAGATGAAAAGTGCCCATTACGATTGTTGCAGCAACTCCCTATTGATCTCTCTAATTCAGCGTGAAGATAATAGCGGGCATTTTGATAGTTTGCCCATGGCGATGGCCTGTCCTGTCTGTCTTCTCGGACCTTCTGAGCATTTGGAGTTTTAAATTCATCCTTTTTAATTGTAAAGAAGTACGCCTGTCATCCCCATTCAATTTGTCCCGGATTATGCTAATCAAGTTTACAGCACAACAAGAGCAGCTAATCAAAATGCCCGCTTTTATCTTCACGCTGAATCAGAGAGATCAATAAGAGTTACTGCAACAATGGAAATGGGAAGCTCCGGACAAGAAGCAAAATCATGTCAGCATATACCGAGTCAAGATTTTCACAATGAAAAGGTAACTGGGACGGGGTACTCTTCGAATGCATCTAAAATATCTCAATCTCAACTAGTCAGGAGTCTGGACCATTATTAAATGATAGAAAAACCCTTCAAACACAATTCAATCTAGACAAGTTTATTACCTTCGTGAACAACTCAACCTACATCCGAAAAAGGTACGTGTTAGTGTTGACACTTTTTCTAAACGGTTCCTAATGCGACGAGCATCAATCTAAAGCAACTTTAGCAATAAGTAATACAATTTATTCATGAATAAAGATTTGATCTTATATAAAGTAAGCACTAGACAAAATGAATCAATTATCGTTGTCAAACAACATTGGCAATAAAACTGTCAAAAAGTATGGCTTGATGATTATTGAGCCTATAAGCTCCTTCATTTAACTATGTTACCCAACCATACGGTAAAAATCGTGATAAATATGTCAAGCAATATTCTCAAAGCACGGAGTGTCAAAATAATTCGATATAATATTAATAGTTGAGTGAACATATCATTATCAAATCGTTGTATATCATCTATTATTTGTAAGGAATTAACATAGCACAATCCATGTTGCGTGCTACAGTGTGATATCTGGGTTGCGTCTCTGTGTGGCACACCATTGATCCTCCTTCATCCCTATTAAACGGAGTCAAAAAGCGTTGATTGCCCTGGGACAAACTACACCACTTGTGTTTAAATAATATATACATGATACGGCATGTGATGCTAGGGAAAAAACCCTTTTACATTGTTCCAATCTTATTGCTAGACACGGTTCATATAGAAACATACTTAACCTATATGTTCCCTGGAAAGCTAATCAATATTCACAGATTTTCTGACTCGAATTTTCAAGTAATATACTGTATTATATAAATAGGACCTATATTATAGCACTGTTTTAAGAGTGAGAAAGGCGATACAGCCTAGTAATTGTACTCTATATATAGGGGGATGTAGGAATTGTAGTGATGGTCACATCTCAATCATAAAATAATGTAATTTGGCTGATTAATTTTTCCGATAAGCGTAGGTCAGACTTGGTAGCTCTCAGAAATATTTGAACGGACTTCACAAGTTGTATCACTTGGGTGTCACCTTTGTGTGCATTTGTCTGGCTGAAAATATGAAGATTGCAATTTAACTAGACGTTTTCACCAAAATGATCTTAAATGGTTTGTATAAATAAGTGTCGTGATTTGTGTCCATTTCATGTCCATAAGTTCAATGTGTGTATGACCCATATCTGTTTACATGTGAATACCCCCAGTATGTAAGATTGTAATTGCTGCTGCCAGTTTTATTCTGACTATGTTGCTAGTTCCCACAACGCGACAGGTATTCTTCTACAACCAAAACTTGAATAAAGTTTTGTCCCGAAAGATTTTCTCGAAATTCCAGTCAACTTTTCAAAATATGAGCTATGTTTAAGGTATTGATGAGTATTGCAAATCCCTGCATAATAATTATACGTGCTTGCATTTTGAAAACTAATCTAATAATTTGTTGGAGATGATGTTCGCAAGCAAAATAGCCCATAGCGCTATAACGGTGATACTGAGCTCATGAATATATAATGAGGGAAATATCGGGTTTTGTATGAAATCTGAAGATCGTAATATGCAACAAACATGCATTTATGAAGAAGCACTATGAAATACACACAAACAACATTGTCACTAGGCAAAATAATCAATAGTTTGTTCATAGAAAATGAAATTTCTAGGACATGAACACGGCGCAAATACGTACGTGCGGCAGTGTACTGTTGGTGTTACTTGAATATCGGCTAATATGTACAGGGTTGTATTTAAAGGGTATGACCACCATAAAAAGGACTATAGTTTCATCCAAAGTCAACAGAACAAGGCCATGGTTTGAACACCATTCTTTAATTTACCTCAAACCTTTTTCATTATGTTGGGCCCCATGTCTTTTAACATCTACTTTAATCAAAATCTAGACCGATGAAATACATAAAATACAAATGGAGCCGAATATTGACATAGATAATTGATCATGGTGAAGATTTAGTGTATACACATATCCTCTCTATATAATATTCTTAGAACAATTGCAACCAAGTGATAGCCAAATTATCTGGTTGGAGTGGGTCGCAAATAGAGTGTCTCTAACAGTTGCATGTGGAAAATGTGTCCGATTACGAGACAGGTCTTTGTAAATAGAAATACAATTTATAGTTATGTTAAGGAGAAGAAAGTTCAGAGTCGTAGGTTTTTTCTTACAGCAGGTAGGATTACTTGCCTTTCAAATTCAACAGTAACTACTTGCGCGAGGACATGTAGTTATCCAACATGTCCAATAGTGGTCAATTGTACATTACATTGTACATTACACATTGCGAGTGATTACAGCACATATTTCCGTTTGAGCTTCAACATCTTCAACAAGGCATAGTAAATACCAAATGCAAACATTATCAGCAAGTATTGAATTATATATTTCAAGCAGTAGCGTAACTAGGGTCTAGGGGGGGTGGCAGGCCAGTGATCAGATGCATAACCAACTATTATATATACATAGAGTTTGTCATTTTATTAGGGGGACATCAGAGGGGCAAGCCTTCAGTTGTGAGGATGCTTCCACCGACCCTTTAGTTACGCCCCCGATTACCGGAAGCTTAGACAGGCACCATTTTTTGTTGAGACATCTTGTAATACATCGGCATGATTGTAAATTCAATCACCATAACTCATTATGTTACTCAATTTAATTTGCGTCAAACAATGTGGACAGAATGTCAAATGATATGTACTTGTCTAATCTGTCAGTTCTGCACGTGTGTGCTTGGCTGTCATTTTGGTTCCTCACTGCGTTTGATTTGCAAGGCACTCTCGATTCAATACCATTCAACAGTTCTCAATCCAAATCCAGAACGTGCAATTTAGATTGAAAAAGTCGGCCGCCGTGGAAGTATTTAAAAGAAGGTCTGTCGTTCAGACTCGGGTTTATAGGGTTCACTGCCACAAGACTCTATCTGCTATCGCTGCCATGTATGATAATACTATAGTAATGATGTATTTAAATTAAAAGGCAGCTGTATTAGATAGAACCTTTTTGCACTTACAATTCACATGATGATAAACATGATAAAAGGCAATATTTAAAATAGCTGCTGCGTCGTATTTCGCTGGTATCCCATGGTAATGTCATTGCGAAACAAAGTCCGAATAACAAATCACAACAATTGCAGATGTGATCTTTTGCCACTGAACCATTCATTTGTATTCCGTTGAGCGTACTCATCGATGAGTGGGCTTGGTTTATTGACATCACGTTTTGTCCAGTATGGAACTTGACCTTCCGCCTTAAACTTCGGTTCAATGCAAGAAAACAACAATTGCAAAGTAAATCAAGACAATTGTCTACGTCACAAGATCAAACACGATTGACAATAATTTGTCGGTATGTACACTAAATGTATTGTGAAAGGACATTGATTGAAACATTCAAATGCAAGACAGCAACCAATTCGTCGCTGTTCTGACATACCGGCACATCACGAAAAACAGCGTTTTGAGAAAATCGTGTTTGAAAATTTTCCCAATTTGTAAAGACTTGTTAGAGAGCATTTACATCAAATGTCACTATCATTGTCAAAGAACACTAATAGATATATTTATGTTTGTTATGAGCATGTTACAACAACAAATTGCAATTATTAATTAGGAGTAATTATGTCATAAAGTCATGTGCCGGTATGTCAGAACAGTGATACAGTGATATGCCGGTATATCAGAACTGCAGTTACAAGGTGGTGTATGGCAGAATATTGTGATGTGCCGGTATGTCAGAATACAAAATGAGGTTTTCATACCGGTATTATGTTCAAACCCTGGCATATCACACTAATTAGTGCGGTATCTCATTAATTAATTACCTTTTTGTCTCAATTTTTTGGGAGAATAAAGAGTTTCATTTGTAGATCATAAAATGCATCTTAACTCATTTTGCCCAAAATGGCACATGTGCCGGTATGTCAGAACAGCGACGAATTAATCAAATCCCTTTTTTTACTTAGAATCCTTTTATTTAAGTAGTTAAAAACGAAATAAATGCGTTCGGTATATTAACCATGTTAACATCACGTTTGTGCAGGGCTGTGTTTCCATCTTCTCTGAGTAAAGTTTACCTCATGGTTAACTTCCATACAGCAGCAATCAACAAGTAATTGAAAACATGTTTCGACGCAACTACATATAATACAACCGCTACCGTGACTTGCATCACTTACTACATAGATGCAACATGTTTGGTGGTCATCTTTAACTAAACATAACATATATATGCTCACAACCTGTCAACAAATAATATGAATAGCACAATTGATTCTGCCGCTTTCAGAATCTATGACTACAATTGAATGTAATTATGAAAATTAAGAGGAAGGAAATGAGTGCGAATCTTGTACAATTACACATGTCAAACCTGGGCACATTCTTCATACAAAGTTTGAACTGAGGATTGCCATATAAAAGGAGCATTTAACGTACGCTTTTAGCGGATACATGGTTTCCGCAAGAGACTATAAGACATGTTTAAGAATTCCAATCAGCGCGTACTGGGTATTTTGACCACGTGTTGTCCTTACCTTACGCTTATGTGTTGTTAGTGCTTTGTACCGGTCCATTGATGATGATACCTACGTCACACCATCAATTCGACTATTATCTATTTAGTATTATGATGCATGTTCATACAATTAAGCCATCGGTTTTGTTTCGCCGAAGAGTATTATTTCGAGTATTTTTATGACACGTTCTTCAGAATGTACGTATATCAATATTTTAGTCAACATACAGGACTGTTGATTTTTAATCTGCAAATGATGGTGTTGATGAGAAAGATGAAGACGACGGTCGTCGACGACACTAACGATAACAAACGATGATGATAACCTAGGATCACCATGACGATGACGACAACTAAGACGATGACGACAACATTGATGTTGAATTTGGAATTAAGCCTTTAGTCACTACCGAATACATATAAATACACTTTTTTCTGAACGAAATATGTACAGAGAAAGCTATTGTCACTCTACAGCATGTCACAGAAAAGCTGCAACATGTCATGAAGGAGCTATACACTTACACTATGGATTACAATCGGATTACAATCGGATTACAATCTTGTTTGCAGATTTTGAAACCTAGAATTTAGTTTTCTAATTACGTGTAGGCCTAGTCAACGAGAGGTATGTCAAAAACCAATTCAACCGAAACTATAATGGTATTGCTTGTAACTTTCATAATGATACTTTCTGTAATAACCATGTTTAACAATTCGTCGCCATTATTGCTGCGAATCAGTATTTTCCCTGTGAGTGCAATTTTCTCCCAATAAATCAGAATATTCATTTAAAATAGTATTCGTAGCGTATGATGATGGGTTGATGCGTTCCGCACGACAGACCATGAAGAAGTGAGGATGAGCTACTCAAGGGACCCATTTATATATTCAAACCCTCCATAAGTTCCCAAAACGCCGAATGCTCGCTAGCTGTACGGTAGCCCTGTCACACCATGGCGTATCGCCTGAACGTATGACAACGTATGCGAAATATCAAAAAATACGTTGGCGTACGTTGGTGTACGCTGATACAAGTTAGGAGTAAGTTGGGGATACGTCGTTTACGTTAAGAGCACGCTTTGATACGTTGTGAACATTTGGAACACGGCGAAAAATTATTGAGCATTTTCAAAATGTCTCGACGTACTCAACGTGTGCTTAACTTACGTTCTGCATAAGTTCCCAATAGGTTCGTGGTACGTTAGACATACGTTTACAAACGCTGACATACGTTAGACATACGTTGACATACGCTGACAAACGTTAGAGGTACGTTACTCGTCGTAAGTTATAGGTTGGACCTATATATTTACCCTTCTAGATATTTTAATAGTTATCATCTAGGCTGCGTTTACTTGAACTGGCAACACTTGTCCCGCCGTGTACGAAACTCAATTTATGCAGCGGCATAAGTCTCGTGTTCGTTGTACGCCGAGGATACGCTGAGGATACGTCGAACACGGCAGACATACGCTTCGAATACGTTAAGCATACATTGGTATACGCTCGCCGATCGCATTCGCTGTGATACGCTGTCATAAGTTTGTTATAAGCTAGTGATACGCTATCAATATGTTAGTTATACGCTATGTATACGTTTAATACGCTATGGATACGCTATGGATACGTCCATTCCATCACCGATGTCGAATTTTCCTACGCAATTCGTTGGGAAGTTGGACGTTCTTGGACGTTCTTGGACTCTGACAATTTTCGAGCTATTTTTTGAATACGTCGGCATACGTTCAGGCCACGTTCAGGCCATACGCTATGGTGTGACAGGGCCTTTAGAGTTACAGACCATATCCGCCTTATTTTTCACACAAACCTCAATGGAGCACAACATAATAATATTACAACTCATTTTTCTTAGAATGTCCTTTTTTAGTTACGTCTTTTTACTTACAACCCTCGATATTTAAACATCGTATGTCTCTTTTGGTTATCATTGAATCGGTTTGAAACAGGGCAATTAGTATGCATACTATTTGATTAGTATCGCGATTCAATTTATCCAATGTATAAGCTATGTATTAATACATTAGGACGTCCGGACGAGAAGTCAATGATACTATTTCCATATTAACCCGGCCGATGACCTTGTTTAGACAACAACGCGGCAAGCTCACGCTGCATTAGTCCCAGACGGAGTATTAATCAAGAAAGAAATGAAATGTTAAATGAGGGCGATATTGAATGTATGTTGTTATTGATGAAATGAGACATCTTAGCACAAGCATTGCGCATGTCAAGTTGATATCCTTTCGGAACGTCACATCCTGCCACTACATGTAATTTAAGTTTTCAACAGTGGCACTATTTTCCTAAATCGTGGACGTTAATTGTCAACGTAATTGTCAGATTACCATTGTCATATTTGAAATATAGTTTGTTTTACGTTGTATACATACATATATATACGTTTTACGTTGTATACATACATATAAATAGAAATCTTACATTTTCACCGAAAGAAAACCCATCAAATTTACAATAAATATTGTTTCTGTCACTGACACATTATTTATTGTTAATTTGAGTGTCGGATCGATTTTGCATGGCAATGGAATTAAAATTACCATTTAAAAAAACCCCATTCATTCAACAAACATGATATTTATAATACACAACATCTGCTACAATAAATTTGAAAGAGTTGTCCATACCACACTTTTGGAAAACCATAATTGAAACACAATTTCTGAATACAAATAGTCAGATACCTGCAAATAAATGTATCGCTCCTTAGTCCTTAAACATGTTGACTCATGCACTTATCAATTGCATCCCCGGCCCGGGGGACCCGGGGATAGCGGGGATTAGGGCCGGGCCGTACAAATTGCCCATGTGACGTCCCGGCTACAATCGTGTACGGTCCCCGCTACAGTCCCGGCCCCCCTTGGCCGGGAGAAAGTGTACAGTCCCGGCCACGCGTTTCCCAGGACAAAGTTTTCACCCGGCTACAGTCCCAAGGTCGCTTATTTCTTTCTGCGGAATGCATTTCTATGCAGTGTTATTAGGCGTTTTACGTCAAGTGCATCGCATCTCTAGCTTATTTATAGCAAGCGCCCGGGGTGTACATTTGTGTACCTTAGCGTACGTCCCCTTTACACGCCCCGGCTAGCGGGGGCACAGTTTGTACGTCCGCGTACACTCCCCCGCATAGCCGGGCATCATTTTTTGTACACTCGTGTACGGTCCCCGCATGGTCCCTGCCATGCCCGGGTCCCCGGGGGACGGGCTTGCAGTTGATAAGTGCATAACGTTATAACGAATGCATTCAACCATCCCGTATAACCGTGGATTAATCTTAATTCGTATGTATCCTCCGATAATTTAAATTCCATTATAACGTTCCAATTAACATGATTAAGCGTGATCAATCAACTTCTCGATATTAAATCACCCAGACTTTGTAGTCCGCACCAGTAACATTCAAACATCGCATATGAATCCTTATTGGACTCGCGTGCATGTGTTGTCTTAACCGCGCAACACGGGGCGCAACATCATATTTCCCCTTCTAGTATGCATACGGCGTGGCCTCCCGGTATTGAGCCTCACTACTCGCAAACGGTATGGTCGTCGTCGCCACATGCGTGTACTAAATATCGAGCTCCTAGGGGGTCGTGCGTTTGACTCTACTGTTTCTCTCATCCGTGTTTAGTTATCCGCTGATAATGAGCGGGAGATGAAGTAAGGCAGTCCCCACTGCGTAATACCGGCATATATGCTGCCTTTTAGTTACTTGTGCTTCACTTTCTCTCTTTTTGTGTGTGTCTCTTGAACTATACAGGAATATCTGCAAATCTACGCCTGCCCACGGGACTGTTACCGGCTCTACAGGACAAACATGGACCATGTCATACAGGGGTAAAGGAACGCTGATCCGTGGAAGAACAGAATTGCCATGTGAGTTGTTCTGGTGTTGGTTTTGCGGTCATGCTTTGCTGAAAATACGAGAAAAGGAAAAACGCAGCGGATTTGGATAACTTGTACGGATTTCTATTTGATATCGTCAATCACTTAAGAATGGAATATCGCACTGTATCGTTAGTTGATCAGTGGTGGCTATACTAGCTGGACCACCTTGAGCCCCAGATGAATAAAGTGAAAACTTTATCATGTACTACTGTATGGGGTAATAAACGTTTGAAGATTCTATTAGTGAGGTGGTCTAGTGGCTGTTACAGTGCACTACTATGATAAGAATGGGTAACAGCAGCATCCCCAGAATGGATGTATACAGAATTGTACTACTTGTTTTGTGTTTATGTTTACATACCACGCTACTTGTGTATTCTCAATCGACCCGGGATGAGGATGACGAGGCTTTGAAGATAGGTAAGTCACTCATATCACTTTAAGATTATTGTGACCATAGTCCCGGGGATCATAGTACTTTAACGCTTTCCACGCGGCAGACGTCTGCAGACGTCATTCCAAAACTGTCACAAAATGTTTCAAAAATGTTGAATGTATTGCATTTGCATTTCATTACCATATTTGGAATCACCATGAGAAATGTATTAAAATGAGTACAAACATGCCAAGTATTTATTAAGTAATCATTGAGAGATAGACCTTTAAAGTTGGGAAAGGTTTCTGAAAATCCGTTTTTTAATGGTAAAACTGGTAGCCGCGTGGAAAGTGTTAAGATTAACTCGATATTCACTAACTAATTTGCCAATAATTTCAAACTTTGATGTAAACATAAAAATCGGTCTTTACCAGGACAGTCAGTCCATAATATCTTTAACAGTTTAGTGTTTTTCAATTTCAAACACGGCTTCATTTCACATTTCTTTAAAATGTGTAATGTTCAAATTATATTCAAAAGACCATTGATACTTTTACATCACACTGCTACTATTGACATCACTATGAATTTCGATGGCTCTGCTATTCATGTCACACTGATATAAAGTTATTCCGGGTCCAGGTCTAGCAAGATTTATCTTGTACTATGTTATCAAGGTTATGTAAGTTAAAGAAACAAATAAATAGCATTGCCAAATGCCAAAGGATTTTTGATCAGACTTCCTAAATCTAGCAGATACGAGAAAGCTCGAGATGAATCGTTCAAATTCGGCGAGGGAGGGCGATGCGGGGAAGGGGTCACCTTGATATATTGAGGACCGTCACCTAAGGAAGGGGTGTCATCTTCTGATATGGCGCAATCACGTGAATAGCTTTCCCGTGACGACAACCGACAGATTGGACGTCCTTGTATGATATCTGTTTCGCGATGTGCACTTGGTAAATTTAACTTTCAGGTGACACTTTGCTTTGACTATTTTTGTAATGTTGTTCATCATCTAATAAAAGTGAGTTATTATCAAACCGTCCTCCCAATAAAAGCTTTGCCTGGCATAGCTAGGTATAACAACGTATTGCATGACTCTCGTTTAGAATGATCTGTATTGTAACGTTTCATGAATTACAAATTTACCTACCAATCCAGCTTACATGTCGTAGTGCCTTCACTAACCACATTTTCCTAATTACACAACAAACGTGCGTTATTTATTATCTCTATCGTGTATAAAATATATACTAGTTACAGTAAATATACATGAAATGGTATATAACTGCTTACGTCAGCTTTAGAAACACTAAGTACCTCATACGTACACTCAACCAATTTCGTGTGCTTTATAATACATATGTTAAAGAAACCAAGAACTTTTACACTGATCTCTGGCATTTATAATACATGTACTACCTCATGAATTATCCCTAAATATTATAATTATACTATAATTATAATACTATTCATGGTATTACGTATGCGTGCGTCGCTGCATTATTTTATTCTGATATAAATGTCATAGGCTGTTTTGAGAGTTATAGAACACAGTAATTGTTGGCCGTTGCTAATGTGGGTTTATAGCGTATAAAGTAGGCAATGACAAAAATCATATATCTTACAAGTTGGCGTCCATATTTACTTGTGGTTAAATACATATGCGCATGCGCTGTTTAATTAGGTTCTGAAATATTACAGAGTGTCTCGTAAAACCTTATCCTGTACCAACTCTCTTTCTTTATAAAGTTAAACACTTTGGAGCAATGAATAGTAATGTAATATACCCGTAAGGTCAATTAATTGACTTTCCAACTTTAAACAATTGTAACAATCTCTTTTTCTTTCCAAAGAATGCGATTGTCTTACGCTAATTGAATGCATTATTTCCAGTAGGCCTATATAATAAATTTGATACTTCTATGAGTGTCTTTGAGTGTCCTTTAACTATTTTAGTCTCTTTCTCAAGTAAAACGTGTATGTGAAATGTAGAGATTGATAACACAATATTGTGTGGCATTTATCACAACTGATAACCATGTACAATTTGCCAGTATTATAAGTTGTGTGATCAAATGTTGCCATACTAACAAGGTGTATTTGCAATCAAATGTTGTTATGTTTATGTATTGCCAGGGTATTATTATGACCCTGTCACAGGCAATTATAAGGACAGTCACGTCATTTCTAGCATGCTGATGATTTAATCATACTTGAAAACAATATGGTATGCTGTGATAATAAACAACCTATAGTCTTTTAAAGATATTGAGTTGCATAATTGGTAAATAACCGGACTTATTTTTTTGTTTTTTTATTGAACATTTTATGAACATTAAATAGAAAGAGAATACAAAATTCTCGAAACAGGACTTTTGTTTCGCTGTGCCACATGTAGTTTTGGAATCTGGTTGGCTGTTTAATGTTGGTTCTGGTTCTTGTTGATTTGGTTAACGGTGCTGTCTTGGTTGTTGGTCAGGTAGACTTGGATGAAGTCTTGTTGTCTCGGAGCGTTTTATTGGCTTTCGCTGTTGTAGACTCGGGTGAAGACTTTCATGCAGATGTTGTCTTTTCTGGTGATGTTGGGGATACGGAAGAGGACTCAGGGGATTGGAATTTTTTTTCATCTTCCAGTGTGATTGCTGCACTTGGTGGCTTCATGCAAAACTTATCACCAGTGGTTCTCAGGACCTTTCTGTTTCTTGCGGTACGTTTCACCTCTTTCCGTCTGTACAAGATATGATCTGGGACCAACTTTCAGAAGGCATGTTGCTTTCCTCCAGGGTTGCTTCGGTTGATCTGGTTTCATTTCTCATGGTGATTCCAAATATGGTAATGAAATTAAATAATGTTTACATTTGTGAAACATTTTGTGACCTTTTGGAATGTCGTCTGCAGACGCATGCCGCATGGAAAGCGTTAAAGCATATAGACAGAAATACAAGGTGCCGTTTAAGCATTTGGATTCGGTGTTCCTTCAGCTGTGAGAATGCTGAGCTTTTCTAGATCAAATTGATGTTGTTAGTATTCAGGTTTATATATTAGCGTAATTCATGACTTACCCTTGTGGTTCCGCTCCGGATTGGTTTTCCTGCTTGCACACCCTTCTCTGTCTTGCAATGGCGTCTTGAGTTTACCCTGTCATATCATCATGTATAATGTACTATTCATTAAGAGGGAAAAAACGTATAGTAACCTAATATTAATTATGGTCAATTTTATACTGAAAATACATTACACATCCCCATTATTAGTTGGCCGCATATAATTTCACATAAGTAATCTATTGACGCGTGTAAAGTCACCTACTGGAATGAAATGAGTTTCATTCTTGATTTTGGAATCGTTAAAACCTTTACAAGATCAATATACATAGTGTGATAGAAGAGGGCCCTAAAGCTTTCCAAGAGATTCCTGTGTCAATAAACATCTTGCGTTACAAATGTACAGTATAAAGATAAATAGCTGTACAGTTCACTAGCAGGACTAGTATCTAGCGTAGAGTACCATTGGGCATATATAGCGAGTTGTAAACAAACCTACTTAGTGTTCATATACTTTATTTACACTCGATAATGGTCAAATATATAAATTATTTATTCTGAATCACATCGAAATAAATTATACATACTTACATTGAGAGTAGCCTGCGACTATGCACGGTTATCGGAAATTAAATCTGATGGTGAGCTAATTTACTCTTTACAATGAATCGCTGGAGATGTTAAACGCGTTATCAATCTTATTGTCAGTGGGGCAATATTTGCTCTAATACTGCGCTACTTGTGTTTTTTCTATCCCATCTGCTACCTTACTATTTGCCTTAAACTCTTATATTATTGACCTAGCTGGTAGATTGTATAGTGGATACTCTTAATAATTTAGCGATTTGTCTATTTACACCATGTACACTGCCAGAGGTTTTTATTGTTAGTGAATAAGAGGTTACAAGTATGGATGTGCTGAATTATAATGTAACCATTTTACGGAGTCGAAAACAACAGACAACCTCGTTTTCAAAGCTATACATTTCGATATATTTTACTTTTTAATCTGAAAGTTAAATACAATAAAATATAAGATTCTAGTCCACGCTGCTAAAAATATTGTATTTTTTATTGCGATTCAATTTAAGGGGTAACTTTTATGGATCATACATTTTTACACCGAGTTGAATATACCCGCTAATTCCTTACGATATATCTGTGATTTTATATGTATGGTTTGTTTAAGTATACCAATAATATCCAGCTGTTATGTATCATATGCATACATTTGCATAAATTACATAAATATACCATAGCTAAAAATCCAATTGTTTCAGTAATCGGTTAAAATGTCATTGTTAATATTAATATAAAAATAAAAATATTTTATTTTATTTCATAATGCATTGTTTATAATGTTATGACAATATCCGTTGTATTACCAATTTCGATTGTTTCTCTCCATGCAATGAACACGATTAAGGGTTACGCACTATGTCATTTGCGCACAAATGCATGTAAACTCCACATTAACAATTCAGGGCGACTGTAGAATTCAACGTACAATACTGAATTTGTACACAGGTCCACGACGGAATACAGCGTAACAATAATGTTTAAGAAAGATTTGTACTAGCAGTTGCGCCAACAAATGAGTCATTTAGTAACAATATTTTACTACCTTACGTTGATTATACTGTCCTCGTATTAGAAAGGTTTTCAACACTCACATGTCCCGCATCACTATGTATCTTGACTTTATTTCATCGTCAGATTGTTATTTTGCTTGCGGACGTCTGTCATGTCTGTGTTAGTGAGCCAGTCAAGATCGCCCTGATATTCTCCTCCCATGTTGTGGGGTCCGTTTAGCCAGTGTTGACACAGGGGCATTAAACCTTTTCACGCGGGCAACGTCAGCAGACGACATTCCAAAATGTCACAAAATGTTTCAAAAATGTCAACAATATTAAACTTCATTACCATATTTGGAATAACCATGAGAAATACATTGAAATAAGTACAAACATCCCTAGTATTGGTTCAGCAATCATTAACATAGACCTTGAAAATGGAAAAGGTTTCTTAAAAATCTGGTTGGTATATGGTAAAACCAATAGCCGCGTGAAACAGCAAAGCGCAATCGCCTGTTTCTGATTTTATTAGATATTCTGGGCAGCGTTGCGTGCCTACATGTAACGTGGTCTTTATTTGTCATTACAGTCTACTCTGTAATGACAAATGTACTGTGTTTTTGTACTTTTTTTAACTGTAATTAATGTCCATCTGTTGTTGCAAGTTTAACAAATAAAAATCAATAGAATCAAAATACTGTTTTCTCCAGTAGACATTAGGTACTGTTCTTTAGGTGTGTTCATGTGACATATTAGAATGCAGCGTGCCCCAAAAAACTGGGTTCAAAAGTGTGCGAGCTTATAACAAAATCAGTAGGAATTATTGATAGTTTATATTCAAGGATCAAACAAAATATACCTGACCTTAATTGGGTAAATTTGAAGATCAATCCAATGTAAACTTTTTGAAATACAAAGATTTGAATAGAGCGTGGTCAGAACCAATTTGTCCCGATTTAAGGAATAAACCATCACTGCGTAGCATGAAACTGTGCGCTATGTGCAGTATTCCCGGGATGGGATTTATTCTCCAAAAGAACTTAACAATAACTCGGACTATAACAAAGAACATTTTTGTTAATGTTTATGTAAATAATGAACTTGTATTATTGGTATATGACCAAGATAATTTTATTTACTGCCCAAGTCTTTGTAAAGAATGAATGCAAAGGCAAAACATTGACGAAATCACAACAATGTGCAATTGCAACATATCGGGGTGTTCCTTGAAAAGTGGGACAAATGGGTTTTGACTACGCTCTATTAAAATATTTGTATTTCAAAAAGTTTACATTGAATTAATTACAGAGTTTATCCAATTAAGGTTATGTATATGTTGTTTAATATCCCAATATATAAACTATCTATGTTTCCTACTTTGTTAGTTGTAAGCTCGCAAACTTTTGAACCCATTTTTTGGGACACGCTGTAGTATAGCACATTGATGTTGTTCTAATCGTAATACAAAGAAGGACACGAACAAGATATGGAAACAACCAGGGTTATTCAAGTGTCTTAAACATGTTTTGTGTCTCCTCTCTCTTCGTTTTTGTTAGCTGTTTAGGGGGTGGGGAGGGCGGTCCGCTTCAATTGTTTTTATCTTTTTATTTTATTTCACTCATTACCAATATCCTTTGCCCCCCTGGAAAAAAATCCCAGATACGCCACTGCTCATTACCTTGTTTAATCACTTGTTTCAGAGTTTGAGATGTTTGTAACGTCTGTGTAACTTTCTTACAAGCATTTTAAACACGTTTTGTGGTGACAAAATTCTCAGAATACTCGAAGTAAAAACGATTTAAAAGGCCTCCTCCACGTGAAGGTTTGCAAAGTTGATCGCTGACAAGGGCGATTTATTTTCCTCCTTCCTTGTTGAAATACCGTAGTACGAACGCTAAACATGATTATACTACGGTGGCCCTGAAGGGTCATGACGAGTTAACCAGATGATGACATGACGAGATAAATGACGAGATAATTGCGAGATAATTTACAGATGACGTGATAATTGACGAGATAATTGCGAGATAATTTACAGATGACGTGATAATTGACGAGATGACGAGATAATTTACAGATGACGTGATAGTTGACGAGATAATTGCGAGATAATTTACAGATGACGTGATAATTGACTACATAATTGCGAGATAATTTACAGATGACGTGATAATTGACGAGATGACGAGATAATTTACAGATGACGTGATAGTTGACGAGATAATTGGGAGATAATTTACAGATGACGTGATAATTGACTACATAATTGCGAGATAATTTACAGATGACGTGATAATTGACTACATAATTGCGAGATAATTTACAGATGACGTGATAATTGTCGAGATGACGAGATAATTTACAGATGACGTGATAATTGACTACATAATTGCGAGATAATTTACAGATGACGTGATAATTGACTACATAATTGCGAGATAATTTACAGATAACAGTTTTGCCAATACCGCTATTTCGTCGCCCAATTGGGCTCCCTCTGATTTTGACTTGTGTGCCGCGTGTTGAAAAAGTGTGCTGTGGTTTGCTAAAAATTGGGCTACTCTCAACCCTGAGTCCGGGCTGTTCCTAACAGAGTAAGGCGTGGCGTCGAAACAGAGCACGCGTCAGACACTAGCTATTGTTGTGGAGAGGTCATAAACCCCAACTTGCATGTACATGATTGTATACATGTAGGGACGGTAATTACTGTTTTATTAATAAGCAGAATAGTTCCCCTGTTGTTTCTATAATTATTCATACCAGAATAATTTCTCCAAATTGTTAATGTTACATTATTTTTAATAATTTATTGTTCATCATTCCTTGTAAGATGTATGTTCGAAAGGTAAATAAAATGAATAAATTAACTAATAATGTTTAAAGCTGTATTTTTTACTAAATAATTACTATGTTGTGGCAAGTTGATGAACTCCCGGATGAACTCTGCTCGCCAATAAACCATAATAGACTTGTTTTTAACAAAGGTAATACTGTGAATCTGAATCGCATCCTCAAAGTGTTGGCTATTTTAAATTTGACATAATATTAACATTTTCCACGCGGCTATTGGTTTTATTGTATAAAACAGATTTTTCAGAAACCTTTCCCAACTTTCCATGTCTATCTCAAGGATTACAGAACCAATACCAGGCATGTTTGTACTTATTTCCATGCATTTCTCTTGGTGATGCAAAAATGGTAATTTAATTCAACATTTTTGAAACATTTTGTAAAGTTTTGGAATGTCGTCTACAGATGCTTGCCGCGTGGAAAGTGTTAAACGGCTTTAGGTTGGTTATTTGTTGTCGTCTGAAACTTTGCCAGACCATATTGCCATATACGGCGTAATATACAACCAATTGCCTTCAGATTTGGAGAAGTATTAGACACATAGGCCTAGTTGAGTTTAGGATATAAAACGAAATTGTAACCAGTCATCGTCTGTGTAAAAGTAGAGGTCAAAGTTCAAAATGTTTACGAAATAATTACTATTTTCGGCATGTTTAAGATTTTCGCACGACTATAATTTGAATTATTTTAACAATGTAATAACATTGACATCCCCCAAGTGTTGGCAATTTATATTTGACCCAATAGTCACCTTATGAGATTAGTAAATGCTATAATTTAACATGCCTAGTAGTATTGGTTCTGTAATTTTTTAGATAAGACTTTGAATAATTGGGAAATGTTTTTGAAAAATGTTTTGTAAATGGTAAAACTATAGTTACAACCATGTAGAAAGTGTTAAATTCAAATATTTACGTTAACATATTCGAAGACAATTTAGCGCGCCTGAAACACATCATTTTGCACTACAAAAAGTTGGAGGGTATCAAGTGTACCTGCTTTCGGACTAAATAAAATAGCTATATTTAAAATACCAATTGTAGTCTGCTTAAATTTAGAAATTCAAACGGGAAAGTATAAAATATGAAGCATCTAACAACAAAACATTTATTCAATAAATTAGATTAATTTGAAGAATAGGCGCCACGCGGCAAAAACTATGTCGGGCGGTAACTGAGATTTAATCAAATTATCGTAAAGAAAAATATTACAGTTTTATTCCGTAAAATCTTTACAGAACTGGAATTATATTCGATTCTTCGAATAATAAAGAATGTTGTTTATCATTCCTATGAATTAATACTTCAAGGTCAATTTCAAATGTTTATCAAAGACATTTCGATAAGATTGTGAACATCCTGATAAAAGCAGGTTTATTATAGTATGTACCGAAGCCTACCAATATTGCTTTAAAAGTATTTCAATAATTCGCCATCATCATGTTTAATCTGAGACTAATTAGTCTCAGGTTTAATTAATTACCCATTGCTATATAATAGAGTAAGTTGCTATCTTCAGTAGATAGCAAATCTATCAAAGTAAATTGCTATTTTCAGTGATAGCAAGTCTATCAGAGTAAGTTGCTATCTTCAGTAGACACCAAGTCTATTAGAGTAAGTTGCTATCTTCAGTAGATAGCAAATCTATCAGAGTAAATTGCTATCTTTAGTGATAGCACGTCTATCAGAGTAAGTTGCTATCTTCAGTAGACACCAAGTCTAGAGTAAGTTGCTATCTTCAGTTGATTGCAAATCTATCAGAGTAAATTGCTATCTTCAGTGATAGCAAGTCTATCAGAGTAAGTTGCTATCACTGAAGATAACAATTTACTCTGATATATTTGCTATCTACTGAAGATAGCAACTTACTCTGATATACTTGCTATCTACTGAAGATAGCATAGATAGCAACTTATTCTGATATATAATACTTGCTATCTACTGAAGATAGTAATTTACTCTGATACACTTGCTATCTACTGAAGATAGCAACTTAATCTGATAGACTTGCTATTTAATGTACTGAAGATAGCAACTTACTCTGATATACTTGGTGTCTACTGAGATAGCAGCTTACTCTGATAGACTTGCTATCTACTGAATAAAGCAACTCACTGTGATTACTTGCTATCTACTGAAGATAGCATAGATAGCAACTTATTCTGATAGACTTGGCATCGAATGAAGGAAGCAATTTACTCTGTTAGGAACCGCCCGAAATAACTCCGAGTTGAAGGTAGCCCAATTTTTAGCAAACCACACCACAGCTTTTCAACAGGCGGCACACTAGTCAAAATCAAAAGTAGCCCAATTGGGCGACGAAATCGTGGTATTGGCAAAACTGTTATCTGTAAATTATCTCGCAATTATGTAGTCAATTATCACGTCATCTGTAAATTATCTCGCAATTATGTAGTCAATTATCACGTCATCTGTAAATTATCTCGCAATTATGTAGTCAATTATCACGTCATCTGTAAATTATCTCGTCATCTCGTCAATTATCACGTCATCTGTAAATTAGCTCGCAATTATGTAGTCAATTATCACGTCATCTGTAAATTATCTCGCAATTATGTAGTCAATTATCACGTCATCTGTAAATTATCTCGTCATTTCGACAATTATCACGTCATCTGTAAATTATCTCGCAATTATGTAGTCAATTATCACGTCATCTGTAAATTATCTCGCAATTATGTAGTCAATTATCACGTCATCTGTAAATTATCTCGCAATTATGTAGTCAATTATCACGTCATCTGTAAATTATCTCGTCATCTCGACAATTATCACGTCATCTGTAAATTATCTCGCAATTATGTAGTCAATTATCACGTCATCTGTAAATTATCTCGCAATTATGTAGTCAATTATCACGTCATCTGTAAATTATCTCGTCATCTCGTCAATTATCACGTCATCTGTAAATTAGCTCGCAATTATGTAGTCAATTATCACGTCATCTGTAAATTATCTCGCAATTATGTAGTCAATTATCACGTCATCTGTAAATTATCTCGTCATTTCGACAATTATCACGTCATCTGTAAATTATCTCGCAATTATGTAGTCAATTATCACGTCATCTGTAAATTATCTCGCAATTATGTAGTCAATTATCACGTCATCTGTAAATTATCTCGCAATTATGTAGTCAATTATCACGTCATCTGTAAATTATCTCGTCATCTCGACAATTATCACGTCATCTGTAAATTATCTCGCAATTATGTAGTCAATTATCACGTCATCTGTAAATTATCTCGCAATTATGTAGTCAATTATCACGTCATCTGTAAATTATCTCGTCATCTCGACAATTATCACGTCATCTGTAAATTATCTCGCAATTATGTAGTCAATTATCACGTCATCTGTAAATTATCTCGCAATTATGTAGTCAATTATCACGTCATCTGTAAATTATCTCGCAATTATCTCGTCAACTATCACGTCATCTGTAAATTATCTCGTCATCTCGTCAATTATCACGTCATCTGTAAATTATCTCGTCATCTCGACAATTATCACGTCATCTGTAAATTATCTCGCAATTATGTAGTCAATTATCACGTCATCTGTAAATTATCTCGCAATTATGTAGTCAATTATCACGTCATCTGTAAATTATCTCGCAATTATCTCGTCAATTATCACGTCATCTGTAAATTATCTCGCAATTATCTCGTCATTTATCTCGTCATGTCATCATCTGGTTAACTCGTCATGACCCTTCAGGGCCACCGTATTATACGCAGTCAAAATTAACGATGACAAGTGCTACTTCAATCTTTAGAATACACTATTTCGTCACTTCTCTGAGGGTAGAGCTATTTATTTAACTGCCCCAGCGCAACAAAAGTAAGTAACTACGTGTTGATGCTTATAAGATATAACGCAGAAACCAAATTATCTTTGATTTATCTGCGAAACCTTTACTTATTTGGATTAAATATGTGTTCGCATCGAAATCCCCTTAATGCGGCAACTAACACTTTGCATCTAGGCCACTGAAAAATCCCTTCGGGCAATATAATGCATCAGACACCGTGTCCAAAACTGGAAATTAATGTTTATGTAAAACCATATCAGTTTCATTGTGGAGCCTTTCACGCGGCAAAATAACCCGGAACCTTACATTGACGTCCAACGGATGGTCTTTGTTACATTAATATTGATACTATAGGGTTTGATATTTCATTTGTTGTAGACGACTTTTTATTGCATTATATTCCAATATTATCAACATTTCAAGGGACATTAAGTGATGTTGATAATTTTAAATGTTTAAACAATTTACTTCAAAATTCAAGATGAACATTAAAATTGCCATTATTAACAAAAACACAGCAAAACTTGATTAAAAACAATATCATCGCTATTTATTGAAAAACGACAGAAGACGACTTTTTATTGCATTCTATTCCAATATTATCAACAGTTCATTAACCTTTTTTTAAATGACACATGACTTTCATGCCAATCAGATTTTTGATTGATAAATATCAAACACTATATCAATGATTTCATAGTGAATAATATCAAAGATAAGTTTTTGTTATTTGATTTTGTTTTGTTTTGTTTTGTTTTGGTGTTTTTATATGTGTTTTTATTTTATTTTATTTTTGTTTTTGTTTTTTTGCTTTGGTTTATTTTGTTGGATATTTATTAATTTGTTTTTATTTATTTCAGATTTCTTGTGACTGCTATTTATACATGTTCCTTTTTTTTCTCTTCAAAAAGCAGTGTGCTGACTCAATACGCCGCTACGAAAATGCACTGTTTAACACACTTGAAATATATTGGAAATACAACACCATCATGACCATAGGGTTTTTTATGTAAAAAACCATAACAATTAAAATGTAAATGCTATTATAAAAACGATATTATATATTCCACGAGTTATAGTGCATTTATGAATAATACCAATGCAACAAAGAAGCTTAACGAAAAACTAGTGTGGTTATACTAAATGTAGTTGCATCGTCACGACCGTGTAGCCTGAGTTCTGTAAGACAATGGCTTCTGTTCAGCTGGTTTAAATTCTCTTTAACAATTTTGTTAATGCATTTCATAATGCGTATTTTTTCTTCGTATTCGTGTTTTTTTACACAATCATAATGAGGCTGTATTCTCAAACAAAACGCGTGTTTCTCGAGCACAATATAACTATGATTTAACACTTTCCACGCGGCAGGTGTCTGCAGACGACATTCCAACAGTTCACAAAATGTTTCAAAAATGTCAACATTATTAAATCTCATTACAATATTTGAAATCACCATGCATGCCATGAGCAATACATTGAAATAAGTACAAGCATGCCTAGTATTGGTTCAGTGTTCCTTAAGGTTTCTGAAAAATCTGTTTTGTATATGGTAAAACTAATATCCGCGTTGTGTTAAAGGTAGGTGTTCCGATTGCTGGCCCGATTTTCAAATTTTATTTTATTTTCTACCTGAAGGGTCATCCCTAAAATATTCGTATTCTAAAGTTGGAGTTGCATAACTCCAATGGTTCTTATTTTAGAAGTGTAAGGTGACATGATACGTACCCATTGAGTAGTACAAAAACTAGCTAGGTGGTTAACCACCTTTGGTAGTAATTCACTGCATTATGGCCTATTATTCCTAAATGGAACAAATCTTGCGCCAAATATATTACAGAAATAATGAGAAAAATATGGGGCTTCTTCTGAGATATAAACATATTTTGATGTGGAAAAAAGCTAAAGTGATCGGATCCATCTTTAATATTCGTTGCAATCATTTTTTCATGATCTGTTAATTAAAACATTGCAAATCCCTTATGGTCATCAGAAGACATGCTATGATAATATTCATCAACACGTATTCGTGGGGGAGGGCCAAATACCATTAACGTTAAAGGCTACTTCATATACCCTGATTGAATGTAATCTGATCTGGTGGGTGTGTCGTTAGTTGCCTAGAGTCAATGGTGCCAATAACTTAAATGTATAAAGCAAGAGATAAGGAGGTAAAAGTCTTATTTATTATACACGGTAGAATAAAATGCCTCGTGAAAACTCACTGACGTACTTTATTTCGTCTAACACTTGATGTATGGTTGCCAAATTTTCCGAAATGTACAGCATGCCAAATAGTCAACTAACATAGTGACTGACGTATTCTTCGGCAGGTTATTTTTTATCAAAACCAAGTTGGTAATTGTCATTTATGCTGGTAATCATGGTAATGGTATACAGTGCACTAAGAAACCTCTGGGCGGGCATTAATCAAATGTAACTATTTCAAAGACCCAATGGTTTAGGAATATCCTTTAAAAGTTTAGTATGCTCTCTGTTAAATATGCAAATGATGCTTTTGAATATATTTGATTCAATACAAAAACGTCAATTGTTATAGTTGTACTTATTTGCATTGAAGACAAAAACAATGGAATTCCACGAAGAATTCCACATACCGCTACGATTGATTCAATAGCACACATACATGAATACTGTTAGGTTCTTGCAAACCTAGTGTTTATGATAGTCAAGCAGATATAACATAATTCGTAGATTTTTATACACATGATGTTCACTTTTATTGAGTAAAACATAGTGGGAGACCGGTGTCACAACGATCTCGTCTGAGTAGGTACAGCAGAATACAATAACGTAATGACCCAAATAATGGTTTACACTACAATTTATACGCCACGCGATTAACCAGTGTGGTTAATGGACAATAGTATTAAAAGTGGTTAATCTTAAAATGATTATCTCAAAATTGGTTACCGAACAATGAGGACGAAAACGGTTTCTTGCTACGTAACGGTTTTTCGTTACTACAAGGACGTTAAATAGAACGAAGGATATAGAGTGGTTAATCAGATTCGGTTAAAAGTGATTAGGTTAATATACACATCTTTACATTATATTGATATTGTACTATTTAGTCATATAAAGCGTTTGATTCTCACAACAAAACTTAACAATTGTCAGTCTATTCCAATGAGTTATCATATTGGGGAGGGTGAGAGGTGGTGTTGACGCCAGTATTTCAAATTAACATTTCGAATAGACGCAAGTGGAGATACAGAACAACCTCTCATCTTTTACACTTTAATTACACTGAGTGCTCTCGTGTTTTTGATTTACTGTCACTCTACAATCCACGTCAATGGCATCTAACAAGTTTACGGTGGATGTATACACAGACATACATGTCAATATCTACAAGTGTGAGAAGACATTTAAGAGATAAGGTACATAGACACAAACCCTTTTAGCTGGATCGGCATGGTTTGACTTTAAACAGTTAAGTAAAATCCGAAGGTAAAGTGCTCCTTATAAAAAGCGAATTGTTTATATTCTTGACCCATTTCACAACTTACCCCTTTGATCGATTGGTGTATCAATCACAATGCTGGTAATTCATGCCAGAAATACAGAAACATACCACTATCTCAAATGTATATATTAATAAATAACTCTTTCACCACAAAAAAATGTATGTGTGTATAATATAATAAATAACACATTATTGCCACTCTCAAAACTCTCTATTCTAGTATATATTGGCACACTATCAACCATTTTAACACCATACAGGGTGTATCAAAACAATAGGACTCTGTTTCATGACGGTGTAATTCTTATTATAATCATTGGACCATGACCAATTTAGTCTCAATGTAAAGCACAATTATTTATTATGATATCCTGAAAATATGAGATCAATCCGATGAAAAATAAGAAAACTAGTGTACTTTGTGTAGACCATGTCATTTACTGGTTTGTACAATGGGAATTCACACAGTAACAGTCCCGTAACATGCAAGTGCTCGATTTGTAACTCAATGAACCATCCACAGTGGGTTCTAGAACTGTTTAACAAAACTTTTTTAATTTGCACAGAATATGCATGCAACTGTTTTGCGGATTTCTTTAGCCAGTATTGATTTGTGCCAACTAAACTAAACTTTGCTATTGACTGATAGATTATTTACTATGTTGACAATTATTATAACGTATTGAAACGTAAACCATGTTATTTACTGGTATGTACATGTAGATCCCATTGTACAAACCAGTAAATGACATGGTTTACGCAAAGTACGCTAATTTTCTTATTTTGCATCGGATTGATCTTATATTTTCAGGATATAATACTAAATAAATGGGCTTTACATTGAGACTAAATTGGTCATGGTCCAAAGATTATGATAAGAATGACACCATCATGAAATAGAGTCCTAATTTTGTTGATACACCCTGTACATTGTCTACACACACGTGGTCGACCGGGAGAGTATGGTCAATCTGGGTCAAATTGAATGAAAAATGACTGAAATTGAAATGTCTTAAATGGTTCCATTCGGCTCAATCCTCGTGAGTGATGAAGTGTTGGGTTCAGCGGCCGGACAGCGCCTGACACATTCAATATGGATTGTTAAAATATAGTGATTCCAAGATGGAAACCTCGGGATACAGATCATGTTTCATTTATATTATCCATAATTTGACAGAGATCGCATGCGGTCAACATGGTCAAGTGAACAAAAGTAATGGAGTTTTTAAAAAAAACATTCTTACATGTTTTATCATTCTTGCATTTCTTTAAGTCATTCTCTCCTTTGTTCAATTAAAAGAGAGTCGGAGTAACTATTCACAATCTATTTCAAATGTTTTATTTCAAATGTTATAATTCATTCAAAACGATCAACACACTGTGATCAGATACAGACCCCTAATTGCAGCGATGATATGCTATGAAGGCAGGGAGAGCATTATACAATCGATGCTAACGTATTTGTAGTGGTTCATACATTTTTACAAGGCTACTTTTACTATTGATGAAAGGTAAAGTGTCTACCGAATGTCTTTAAAAGGAATCTCTCATCATCTTTTCAAAGCACGTTCAAAATTACATGAACATGAAATTACGAAGAGAACTTTTATGAACTATTGTCAATGAAATATTTATAACAAAGTTATCTATCGTATCGATACTATATATCAGCAATTTCACGATAGTTTGAATAGTTGTCATCTGAGTGAAGAATGGCTGAATGGTTTCATTCGACTCAATCCTCATGTGCGATGAAGAGCTGGGGTTCAGTGACCCGACGGCGCCTGCCACATTCAATGTGGATTGTAAATAGTGATTTTCTGTCAAGACGTAAACGTCGGATACAGATCAGGTTTCATTTGTTATGTTCAAACTATAGACATTGAGATTCAGTGCAACAGGGATATGTATGGTCATTTTCCTCTTGCGCGGACTTCATCTGAACAGTCACTGGTTAAGGACAATAGCGGATGGCATCCTTGCAGATACACGTGCAGACATGGCGCACAGAAGTCCCGGGACAGAAGTCTCAACATTGGTGTACAATTTCTCATTGAACGCCATCTTATTTTTTTTAAATAAAGATAAGCCACCACGTGATCTTTATTCACTGTTTCTTGTCAATGTTTTATTAAGTATGTCAATAGACGCGTCTAGACAAGGCAGTGATAATTCATTCAAAACGATTATGACAATGCATGCAATGTGAGCAGAATACAGACAGAAACCGTTCCAAACTGCAGCGAAAATATGCTATGAAGGCAGGAGAGTATTATAGAATCAATGCTAACGTATTTGTAGTGGTTCATATTATTTTTACAAGGCTACTTTTACTATTGATGAACGGGTAATGTGTCTACTCAATGAACCCCTTTTACCTTCAACATTTAAATTAAAACTGACCATTGTTAATACTAAATGCTGTTAATATTACAGCTCGTATCTTGATTTTTTTTAAATTATTTTAATTATTAAATGTAATTGCCATGGAGACTCGACTTACTAAATGTCATGCAACAGTGACATACGATATTTACTTTTTATATAATTATGTTCTAAATATGCTTCCATGAGTTATAAAGAGCTGATAATTTGAATGCAAATTATTGAACAAATAACGTGAAATGTCATATGAGACATTTTTAAAATGAGATTTGGTATGTGAAATGTGCTATCGAAGTAATTAAAAATTAACTTATTTCAAATACTTAAGAGTTATCTTTGGATGCATATTACAGTACTCAGTAAATACTCTATTTAGTATATATTTTTTCAAACAGTGAGTTCTGTTTATAAGGTCAAAGAGCCTAAAGAGGTATATATTAGTTTATGTCTCTTTGTCCTTAATTTGTGTTAAAAGTGCAAATAGCTTCATTTTGTGCGAAATCTTTGTATTTGTGCCACATTACTAAGAACAGAATAATATTGTTTCTAGAGTCACCTTTAAAAGATGCTTAAAAGTAAAGATATATGCTACCCAGACGAAGCTGAGCTGTATGCAAAACTATTGCTGAAAAGCAGACCACAGCTGTGCTTTGTCCTATGTATTAGGATAAATATTTTGGCACCAAATACAAAATAGAGTCCTTTGGGCTAATGATAATGATAATGATGTTATTTTTTTAGAAATCCCCTCTATGCTGTATGAATAATATTTCGTGTTGTGTTGCAGTGTTTTCAATATTTGGACAATTGCACCGCCTACCATATTGCAGGCCCGAGTTATTGGTATGACTTGAAAGAGCCTTTAAGCTTTGAAATGATACCATGTTGAAGGAAATCGGACTTTGAAATCACAAGATATGATTTGAAGAAGCGTAATTTTGTTCTATTAATTTATTGTCTTTAAATTTCACCAAATATATTGCATCTATCTTACAACTGTGTTTGCCGACAATACGACCTTTATTGACATGACCGGCAACATTTGTACATGTCGGAAATGTTCTTATCATATAATATATTTAAAGGAGATTTGAAATCAACTCCTTCGTGGTTTGTTAAATTCCAATTGTGTATTTGGACTTCGATAGAAAAGAGCTTCTATCGTTAACTAAAGTGAAGCATAATAATATATAGCTAATAATTATATGCATGAGTGCCTTTTTCAGGACAAACCGAGATAAGCAGTTGTTTATGTAATTAATTCGTACATCCTCCTCTCGGCTGAATACGTGTACTAATGACTATTGGTGTCATTAACAAAATCGCATAATGAAAGTAATTCTGATTTTATATGCAAACAAACTATTATTAAAACATAAATTGTATTTTAAATGAAAGAAGACATGAAATCCACATTTTATTAAAGCCTCGTAGCGATCCAAGATAGGGTCATAAAGCATCATTGTTCGTTATACATGTACACAAGTATACACTAGATCCGATGCAATATTATATATGTTTGACTCAGATATATTTTAATACTATGTAAATTGTCTGTATTACTCACATTTAACACTACAATGTCTAGCCATCGAAGCACAAATATGTCTGCAACATTGCCCATCCTCGTCATCAGGATGTGTAGGGTACTGTGCTGACGATTATTCCTTTCTCGAACCCCCCCCCCCCCCCCCCCCCCCACACCAAAAAAAAAAATCTGCTATTGTCATAATCGTTTTGAATGCATTAGCACTGCCTTGTCTAGACACGTCTATTGACATTCTAAAAAAGAAACAGTGAATTAAGATCAAGTGGCGGCTTATTTTCATAAAATGTCAAGATGGCGTCCAGAAATGAGAAATTGTACACCAATTTAAGACTTGTTTAAGAATGGCATCTTCTGTTGTCTTTAATCAGTGACAGTTCAGATGAAGTCCGCGCAAGCCGAAAATTACCAGTACTTTATTGGTGATAATATCCTAAGGCGACGGCGGATTTTTCGACGGGGAATATAATGTTTGAGACTAGAAATATGAATATACAATACGGCTGACGCAAATAGAGTTATGAACAATACACATTGCAAGTGTGATATATTATTGTAACCAGTCCATGTCATATCTGGCACAAGTAACTACACTACTGATATGAGTATAATGGTCGGATGAATTCGACGTGAATCAGTTGGTACCAATTGGAATTCAATCAGAATGTGGTTTACAAATACTGTAATACACTATTACTTACCTCTGGAACACGATTCTTTATTTGATAAAAATGTCAAATAGAGAATCAAGAAAAGAAAAGAAAAACAGATAAAAAGGAAACCAATGAGAAGAAAAAGTGTGCCTCCCTTGAAACTACATAATAACCCCATCCAAACGAACAAACTAAATAAAACAATAAAATGCAATAAATAATTAAACGAATAAAATCAAAGAAAACAATACTAAACCATATATGTGATGTGATCAAGAGAAATGAGTCATGTGTTGTCAGATTTCAATTTTGATTATATCCATCAATAAAAGCATATAGAAAATGCTACAATATGGTCCAAGCCCACTAGAATTGAACTTCTAGTTTTTAAGTTACGCACAATTTACCAACCGAGAAAACAAATTAAACATAAATGTATGTTATGATTACAAGGGCAATATTTACAACAAAGAAAAACCCAATACTAACAGGAAAACAAAAAAAAATTCAACAAAAAACAAATACAAATACATAAATGCTAAAGTCATTTTTCACTTCACATTTGAATGCCTGTCATGGAATTGTAATTACCAATGTTTGATCATGCAAATATCAGTAAGATTTACTGTTCATTTTGTTTTCATTAGGCATATCATAAACAGACTGGGGACGCTGTTCGCTCCATTTAGGTGAGGGATATATCCATGAATATTATTGATGTGTATTTATCATTTAACGCGTTTCATTCTGTTTAATCAAAGTCTATACAGTCTATGTTTGTTTGGAACCAATTATGCATGGATCCTGGACGCTTGAAGATCTCCTTGATGCTCATTTACATAATAGGGACACAAAGTGTGCCATTAAGATTTAATACTTATGATTTATTCTCTATGACAAAACGATTAGAAATCGAGTTTCTCGATGAATGCTATTAAAAAACAATGCAATTAACATCAATGGATGTGTACAACTGTTCACCAGAATTCGGAAAACCATTATATTATGTATGACATTTGACCATGCTTTTAGTGGATCTTATTCTATTTTGTATTGCAGACCAAATACCCTAAAGCATGACCATAATAAGAGTCCTTTAGGGCATGACCACTAGACTAGCTTGCCTAATCAGAAAATGGGAGAATTTATGACCGGCTAATAGCTAATTCGAAGATACATAAGTGGAACATATGCCCTAGAAACTGACAAGTTGCAGGTTAACCGTAGCCATAATGTTTCAAATATGTCAACATTGTTGAATCTCGCCACCATAATTTATTTGGAGTCACCACGAGAAATACATTGAAATAAGTTTAAACACGTCTAGTTTTGGTTCAGTGATTCTTGAGATGAGACTTGAAAGTTGGGAAAGGATTTTGAAACATTGTGCTGTACATGGTAAAACTATTAGCCTCGTGGAAATTGTTACACTTCAAAAATGGACCCCTACTTACTATGAGCAAGTCGCATATTGTAAGCTCCAATGGTTTGCGCATCAACACCAACGCAAATACACTGATTTCTCGAAACACACATACATGTACCCATCTATTTACCTATATAATAGTAACAAACCATTTTATAAAGGTCTCTACTCTGGATGTAAAGTCTACGCAACACATAAGTAAACGTGGCATATATCCTGTACCGGCAACTATACCAGAGAATGCATTAATTGAATCACGTATTATAATTAAAAAAAAGTTAATGATGGATAATAAGTGCCATGGTTTTATGCTTATACGACCTTGAAATTTACCTCAAATAGCCTATGAATATCGTTAATGGTGATTATGAAGAGTGCAGCATTGTAATCATACACGCAAATACTCTATGACTGGTGTAGATCTATGTGAAGCCACGGGTTTTATCATGATATTTATAATACATGTATTCACAAAAAAACATTTCCCTCTTATTAACTCTCCTACCTGACGACATAGCGAGATAATATATCCAGACAAGTATACATAGTATCAAGTCGTCATGGTGAGACTTACTATCTTGCCAAGTTGATGTCATCCTTGTGAAATATATTATCTCGCTAAGTCAACTTCACAAAAAGTAAATGTCGTCATGGCGTGGTAGATTATCTTGCCAAATTAACTTCACAACAAGTCTATGTCGTCATGCTTTTGACTATGAGTTTATCATGTAAACAATTATAACTACTGAAGTAGATTATTTAAGAATAGTTAGATGGTCATTTTGTTTTGGTTTCTACTTTTACATCTAACCAATCATAAATACTGACATGGGTTGTTGTTTCTGAAGTTACATTACATTAGCGGTTGCTGACTGCATCATTCACACACACAAGCCAACCTTCTGATGTGGTTTGTTTCATCGAAGCCTGTCATCAACTTTTGATTGGTGAACAAGCACTTTTTTAGCATTATGCAAAAAACATCTGTTTCTGTGGCAAACTTGTAATATAATTGACCCGTACCGCGAATAGGATAATCATTTCATGAAATGTACATGTATAGTCCTGAAAAGGACCGTAAGCAATACCTTAAAAACAAATAACGGATACATTAAAATAAATATATATAAATAATTAAATAAATAAATATGTATTGACAACCGCTCAATCTTCTTCGCCATGCTGTCAAAGAGCTAGAGTGTTGTCCTTTAATATCCCTCACTGTACATTCAATAGGACAAATTTGTAATGCATCCACGTTGTATGCACACATCATGGAATAATTACATAACAATATAAAAGCCTATCACACAATATAAAGAATGTTTGGAATGTCAAAAACATGTTTATTATCACAAAAAGTGGCCTCAATCCAGAGACTTGGAATAGGGTATGAATAATTTTGGACAGGCAGAAAAACGCAATTCTTGTTCAATTCTATTGTTATGCAAAAAGTGTTGAGCCCAGATATATTGATTTGTACTTGCAAACTAATTGCCTTTAGTGTAAAGCAAAGGTTTCACCACTCAAGCTGGTATAGATATGAGAAAAACGCAAAAAAACTCATATTTTTCAAGGGGTATGAATAATTGTGGGCTTAACTGTATGTGCAGAATCCTAGTAACAGGTACTGGTGCAAACAAATATGTAATAGGTCTACTCATAAACATTTGATATGAACGAAATGCAAGTCACATTATACATTGCACTTTTGAATGTACTCATTCAACGTAGGAGATCAATCTAACATGACCACTGGCACATTGTGACATTCCCAAAACTCGGTTCTACGTTTGGTATGCTCAATATGTTACACTGATTCCAATATCAATAAGATCTTTAAATCTGCCCCACAAAGGAAAAACGCAGTAACCACATTTTTGAGGAACTGAGAAATATGCAATTATGTGTTTCTTGCAGTGCCTCTAAGGAGTTTATTTAATTCATGAAAATAACTATGGTACAAGTACTGGTAATACAACCATCTTTATTCATACTGATACATAGATACTGCACTGTTAATCTGCAGTTTTCCATATAAAAAAAACGCAGTATCTACATGCAGACTTGTATTAGCATTTTTTATGTTAAATACCATGTGTTTCAAGTGTCATAGAGTTGTAAATAACTCTATAGTCTCATTCTTGAACCGTAAAATGAACAATAACATGTTTTCAGAGCTATCCCCACCTCACCCCACCAACGCAACCCACGAAATGTGGGGATATCACGCAGAAAATACTGTTTTACTACTCCCAAAGTAAAAACGCACTAACTACAAATGTGTGATTAATTCCCAAAGGAAAAAAACCCAGTATCTACAATACTACATTAGCAATTTTTATGATATCAAGTGTTGTAAGTAGACCGATAAATAACACTTTAGTCTAATTATTGAACCTTAACATTAATAATTGAGAAGTATTTGGAGCTATCCCAACCCCAACCACACACACCAGGAAGAATTTGGGGATATCATGCACAAATTACTGGTTTGTTTTTCGGTGTACAGATCCAATTTTGTTTTAAAATAGATCTTTAAGGTAATTATTGTATTGTAAAAATATTTAATTTGACTAATTAACCAAATAAAGTCATAATATCTTTTTTATTTTGAGTAATAAAGCAATTATGTGGATATATGATCATTGTAGATACTGCGTTTTTACTTTGGGAATTAAACACATTTGTAGTTACTGCGTTTTTACTTTGGGAATTAGACACATTTGTAGTGACTGCGTTTCTCACTTTGGGAAGAAGAAAAAAATGTAGATACTGCATTTTCGGAAATAAAAAAAACAATTTCCCATTTTTTTAAAAGAAAATGTGTCATAATATGAGAGCCCTGTGACCCTAGTACCCATTTATGCGAAGAAATTAAAATCCCAAAATGTGTAGTTACTGCGTTTTTCCTTTGTTGGGCAGACATATTGAAGTATAGAGTAAGAATAGTGATCATTTTGAAAACAAATTCAGACACTAAATGTTGCACTAAATTGAGTGCGTTTCAAAGTTGAGTAAATCAGATGATATATAGAAGCATATAGAAATTAAAAAGTGTGTGCAACAATAGGTCCGAAATTACCTTGAGGAAACTTTGGGGAAATATGTACATATGCAGAATAGTATACGAGATGATCACGTAAGGATCCGTGCCAGAGAACTTCGATATTTTAAGTGGATTAGCCCGTGTGCTAGAAAAAAAATATTGGTCTGGTTATGCTCTGTGATGCTTGGTGATAATGATGTGGAGGAAGAGTGTCTTGAAAACACATCTATTTGCTTCATTACAATGACACGCTTCATGAATGAGTGGTGAAGAAGGACGAGTATTCGGGTCAGTGTTGATGATTAGCTGCAAACGATCGACATTGGCACATGCTTTGTGGCGTTATCAATGGTTTCTTGTCTTTCGACACAAATCTATCATTCAATATTTTTAAACATAAAATTATCCGTTGGCACCTACTAAATGTGAGCTCACCAGAAAAGTGAGTTGATTCACCTTGTGTCCATTTGTCGACGAAGTACAGAAACAACAAAAAATACTTCACAATAACATTTGCACTGCACGTACATGATAAGAGATGTTTGTACAGTATGGTATATTTTGCGTTGTCGGGATGGGGTAACATCTCTTAAAGTCATTGACTGTAGATAATTGTAACAATTTTCACGCAGCTGTTAGTTTTACCATATACATAATATATTTGTCAGAAACATGTTTGTACTTGTGTCAATGCATTTCTCATGGTGATTTCCAGTGTGGTGATGAAATTCAATAAATTGGTCATTTTTGAAATTTTGTGTGACATTTTGGAACTGTCGTCTGCAGACGCCTGACGCGTGTACAGTGTTAACGTTAACAGTGAAACAAATTTATAACGACAAATAACGAATACTGGTACATCGTTTTGACAAAACATGTTTCTATAAAACAAGTCACCCAATGACATTAGCGTGATTATAACGATAACGTGTATTATTTACATTCTATGTGTGATTATCATTTCAAAATGACTGACGAGACTCGACAATACATAAAACAGCGGAATATTCGCTTCATCCCAATGGCACGCTTCGTGAATGAGTGGTGAAGAAGGACGAGTATTCGGGTCAATAAAGGAAGGAGGAGGCCATTTCCCCCTTTAAACAAATGTTTTAGCGCAAAATCGCCCTTATTAGCGATAAACGTTGTGAACCTCAAAGAGAAGGAAGCCTCCATTACTTGTTTTTGTTACATGGAACGAAACACAACAAAAAGGTTATGACTGAAATTGTTATTTTGCCCTAATTATCCACCATTTTGCTTTGTCTTAACTTTTAGTATAGCTTATGGCTAACGGCAGCGTATTCCAATTATTTTATGTTGGGCACTAGCATTTGCCAATATCTCACATTATGGGAAAGGTACGATATTATGTTTGGGATATTTTGCTTTTAATACTATATATTTTTTGAAAAAAAATTCATGTACACAATTGTATTCTAAATTTAAAACAAAGCGCGCATTTTTTGCCATTATCTCTATTTTGTAGCACCAATATTTTAATTATATCTCAAAATAGAGGAAATTAATGGATAACCACTTCAGCTATTGAACTTTCCGAATCCCCTTCAAGGGCATAAGTATATTCGCACCACATGATTGATGTTCATTGATTAATATGAGACGTTTTTCTGATGTGATATACTCGTATTATTATTTAAAACATACTATACAACATCAGCAAGCAAGTATTGGGTCAATGACATTGCACCATCTAGCCTCTACGTTAGACCCATCCCTGAATTTCGCCTATGGCTTTCTACTACACACGAGAATATTACACACAACAATGCAAAACGTATGAGCTTTAACAAGCTCATACAGCCATCGAAAGAGCACTATAATTCAAACCGGTGTGTAACATTACGACAGGCGCTTATACCGCTTAATTACTTCACGTTTGCCTGTTTCATCTAATGACTTTGTATTGTAAACGCAGTTTTGTTTTAAGTATCTCACTCTCTGCCGTTGTCAGTACATTTCCGCAACTGCAAAGTATTCCTTTTTAGCTTTAAGGGGTTTTAGTTATAGTCATCTTCACCTGGTACATTTATATCTAGACAATGATATGCCTCGTATCTTGTAAGCAAATACGACGTCATCCATCATTTTACATAGTTTATGTTGTATACTAGTAGAGTCATTTCCATGAGATCCGTGACTAGTTTTAGGATACCCTGTTTTCTTGATTGATTTGTCAAGATGGACTAATTTTAAGAAAAATTAGCTCCTATATACCTCCCAGAAGTGCGGGCAATCGTTTTTATAGCGCAAAATCCAAAATGGCCGCCATACAGGGGCGTTAAAATTCAAATGGCTTCAATTAAGCTAAAAAGCATACCAAATTGTTCGGCAGACCACAAGGATTCCGAAAAAGTATAGTGTGCCCTACCTCCGATGTTTGGTTAACGAGTTATCGGGAACGTGAAAAGGTCGTTGACCTTTGCATATGGGGTCAAAATTTAAACTTGCTCTGATTTTGAAAAATGATAGCTCAAATTGTTGGTCTGATTGCAAGGATTTCAGAAATGATAGTGTTTACCACCTAGAGTGTCTGTTGTACCTTACAAAGGGGTCAAAAGGTCAGGTTCCATACGGGTAGTATACTTTGACCTTTTGACCCACACAAAATATTCCCTGTAGCCAAAAAAAATACCATTTCTGGAATCCTTGTGATTATACGAACAATATGAGATATTGTTTTTCAAAATCGGAGCAAGTTTAAATGTTGACCCCGTATGTAAAGGTCAACGACCTTTTCACGTTTTATCCGATAACTCGTTAACCAAACATTGGAGGTAGGGCAAACTATACTTTTTCGGAATCCTTGTGGTCAGCCGAACAATTTGGTATGCTTTTCAGCTTAATTGAAGCCATTTGAATTTTAACACCCCTGTATGGCGGCCATTTTGGATTTTGCGCTATAAAAACAATTGCCCGCACTTCTGGGAGGTATATAGGAGCTAATTTTTCTTAAAATTAGTCCATCTTGACAAATCCATAAAGAAAACAGGGTATCCTAAAACTGGTCACGGATCTCATGGAAATTACTCTACTATACACCTGGCAAAATTAGTATCAAAACCAGTACTTATGCATCATACGTACATTGTATAAGCAGTTTGTACGTAATATTTATACGATAGTCAACAAAGTAATACTGTCCATCCCCATACGTACAAGGACCTAGATCTATAATATATCGTCTGTTTACCCCAATCTCCTACTACCCCAATCCAGTGTCCATCCGAGGCAGCTTGCCGATATATCCTCTGTTTACCACAATCTCTGACTATCCCAATCCAGTGTCCATCCGAGGCAGTGTTCAATGTACACGCCTTCTGAATTTGCAGATATCAGCATGGAGCTATAATAATGCTAGTCAGTTTGTTTCCGAAATGTTGGCCGATACGCTCCTAATTTGATACTTCCCTGTGACCAGCAAACTCTAGGCCCAATGCATGCTCATGGTGCTATAGCACCGTAGTGTATACTAGTGCAGTATGATAATGCAATGTCTTTAGATAATGTAAGCCATTTCTTTGACTGGTCAAGAGGAAAAGGTGTATTAATACATCTACAATGACCTATATGTAGAATGGACACTGGATTGGGTATGTAGATCCAATCTTTGACTACCCAATCCAATGTCCATCCGAGGCAGCTTAGCAAACTCTAGGCCCATGCATGCTCATAATGCAATTACCACAGTGATTTACTAACTAGCACAGTGATAATGCAAAGTATTTTGATAATGTAAGATTAGGCTGGTCCGGAGGAGGTGTATGAATACTTCTGACAATGACCAACACAATTGAACCAAAACCAACGCAAACATTTTATTATTGTTATGGATATATATATTTGCATTGATATCAGTTCGATTTGATTGGGGATTTTATGGTGATACAATATAACTACTGCTAAGTCTACCGTACGGGGCAAGTCACTTATACGTGTATTGTATTCCTTATGTGTCTTATCTTAGTAGCCAATCCTAAATTAGGTTAAATTCCACTGTATCATATTATGCTGAAACCGTACGATGCAACCGTTATTAACTATATCTTGTGTGATTCTTCAATAAATAATGATCTAAAACAAGTTGATACCAGTTCACCTATGATGTAGAGGCCACGGTGTAAGTAAAGGAATATTATACCGTACATTATCTATCCCGATATACATTGAAGATGTATTGAGTTACAATGAGGTACCACGTAAGTTGACTTTTAGATGAACTTCCGACAATGTTGAGATGGAACGAAATGGGTGCGTATGACATTCGCGATGGCTTCTTCAAAGTGTGCCGTATACTGAATGATTGCAGATAGTGCAAGTGGTACCGGAATAATGAATTCTGTTAACAGTCGACGTGTCCAGCAGAATGATTCTTGATAGGTAGTGCACGTTAGTGTTCCCCGATTGACAAAAATGAGCACTTGTTTTCCCAGTGCGTCTATCTCAATATGTTCATCATTTAAGTTAACTAGCTACGGACAAAATGAATAAGGAATAGTGCCTGGGGTGAATTGACAAGTAAGTACCTGTATCATTGAAACGTCCTTTTTTTGTGGGTGCTAGGAAATCAAGTAGGTTGAAGTGTCGCACAGACAATTCAAATAATATTATCCTGGAAAGTTAGTAAACCGGTTAAAATAATATATACACTATTTACAAGAATCATTGACCCTATTACACATAAGTCCCAATTGCTTTATAGAGGGACAATCATTATTTTAAGAAATACTGTATGTTAATAGTATAGAGTATAAGCAATTTGATATACAGAGTCCATCATCGAAGGACTACACACAGGAAGTTGTTGGCATCCAATGGTCATTCGTTATTCCATCGACATAGTGTGTTTTTTCGCGCCCTATTACACACGGGAGTACATGTCCTTTAGAATGAGCGTGACTAGGTACCCGCATTGTACGGTGTACTGCAAATTTCCGCCGTGTCTCGCATCAGTTGATGAGTTAGCGACGAGTTGCTCACGCTCGCCCTCAAATCGGAGCCAACCACCCCAAGTGCTTGTTATCTTTTAGTCGTCGAATTTAAAGATGAAGTGCTTTTAACTTGAGTTGAAAGTTGTTTGATGTACTCAATGTAAAGGGTTAAACACACATTTTAGGGTTTGGGAAGACAGAAAGGATGGGAGGAAGGAGGACAATGCAGCAGCCTTATTTCGTCAAATGTCAATTATAGCAATATTTATAAGCATTTCGGGACATATGTAATAGTAATTGGCGCGTGGGATGATTAAAATTATGAAATGCACGACTTCGCACCAGAGGCAATAGACGGATAAGCTCATTTCGATTATAATCGTAGATGTGAATGCTAAATATTGTTTTAAATATCCGACGACAGATTATTATTATTATAATTTGTAGTATGATATTTTCGCACAGACACTTGCTTCGTACAAACATCACCGGGACGGCTTTTCTCGATTTTGATCTTGCGTTCCAAGTTTTGCGGTACTGTTATTTTTCCCTTCACTGAAAAATCCTAAAAACAACAACTACAACCACACACTTACCCTCCCAACCCCATACAGACAAATAAAAAAGGAATTCAAACAATCAAAATATGACGCAGTGACGTCAATTATGTTTATTTTTCGGTGGCTTAATACTTTTAACACGTTAAATGTTTGATTTAACCAATCCACCGCCACAGATGTGGTATTTTGTAAGCATATTTTGAAGCCAATTCACAGTGAATCCAAATCTTACACACTGTTAGTACCTGTCTAAGTTTATGGAGTTCCATTTCCGTTCTTACCTATGTATGATGTACTGGTTCATAGACATTTCCTGGGAGTGGAGGTAGTACTACTAGTACGACTATTAGTTTTACCATATACAAAACTGATTTATCAAAAACCTTTCCCAACTTTTCAAGTCTTATCTCACTGATTATAATGTACTTATTACAATGCTTTTCTCATGGTGATTCCAAATATGGTGATGCAGTTCCATAATTGTGACATTGTGGAAGCATTTGTGAAAATTTGGAATGTTGTCTGCAGACGCCTGCCGCGTTGAAAGTGTTAAGTTCTCGTGAAGCACATATGGTGAAGCTATCTCATATAGGAAACATTGGATTTGGGCTTCAATCTTAACTTCACTTAAACTTAATTACAATGTTATGAAGTGATTGAATATAAAGTGGACCATTTGGAACTGGAGGAATAAATATCAAGATAGTATACCCTCAACAACATCAAAAAGCAAGATCAAAAATCAAGAGAATTAGCTTCATAAGCATAGCTATATGCATACTATAAATACATTTACAATAAATTCATAAAACGTGAATGGTATATTAGGCGCGCATTGTATGGGGCCCTTTTATCACCACCGTGATCAACATTATGACAGAACTCTGACACCCCGACCACACTGGAACAAGCGTTCATGAATCTTAGATGCCTCATTAATTTTCGATTACAAAAAATTCTAGAACACGCTATCGCTTTACATTGTGCCCGCGGCTTTTACGATCGTTATTTTAGCCGGGGTTGTAAATGCATTATTAAGCATTATCGCGATTGAATTCCAATGAGAAGAAAGAATGTACCATTATACCGGGGCCATTTTGTAGGAAATGAGAGGTATTCGTCACTCTTCATAATTTGTTGTGTGATGCTGCTTTCTAATGTATGCTAGTGCTGGAATGTAATTATTAGAAGACACAGGATACTAGCATGCAACAATACATGTGTGAAAATAGCCCCTACATGCTAAATACTCATGAAGATGCAGCAGGGTATATTGATTCGTTTATGAAAAAATGCACGTGTAATTTCCATGAATGCTGAAAAGAAACAATTTTGCACCTTTGGTAACATCAACTAGCAAACGTTAACAATCTGCACAATATATATTTGTATCATACAAAAAGAAATAATGCACTTATCGTAATACATTGTTGATTTTCAGTCGCAGCCACACGAGGCAGCCATCAATATTGAAGACGCTGAGAAGCGATCCTACTACATCATACAATATTGAACCACGATTAATTATTTTCAAATTACACGCCTAATATGCGTATTGCGATGCAAGGATTATAATGTGCCATTTAACGTGTAATTGTAAACGGCAGATCAATAGTAGCTTGATTAGATTGTATCGTTATGCCATTCTTATTATCATATTAATTATCTGTCATGAATTAGTTGCTTACTGCAATACCGATACTGCCGTTAATTTGATAAATGAATTAGACACTCGACATAGAGTCAAATTATGCTGCTCCAAAATAGGAAAACCTATAATAGTGGGTGCTAAACATGGGTGCTCCAAAAATAGGAAAACCTACGTTCAGTGGTAAACATGGGTGCTCAAAAAAAGGGGGAAAAAAACTACGTTGGGTGGTAAACATGGGTGCTCCAAAAATAGGGAAACCTACGTTGATGATGGATGTTTTTTCTGACGTCAGCGTACTCTGTAGTGTTTCAGGTAGTATAACATACCACACGTGTTTGATGATATTCTTTTAATTCTTCAAGTAGATGGATTAATTGCAAGCTCGTTCATCTAATAATTGCCTTTCACATAAGCTATCATTACAGTATCACGATTATAACGTGTTAAAGCTATTTATTATACATGTAACATCCAGGTTTTCATAATCTTTACATTTATGATATATAAAGTGGCGAAATACAAACCGTTTACAGACTTTATATCTCGGTGTATTATCTGAAGCGATTTTGTTATTGATATGGATAGGTGATATTCCTAGAATCGTGTTGGATAACGTTCAATTATACCAATGGTTTTGATTTACCAAATTATTTATCCGGATGAAGCAATTATTGTATAAGTAACAGTGGAACGATGTGTTTTTTTATAATGCGATGATGAATTGGGTGTCACTCGATCGGGTATACCTACAAAGTCTGATAGCAAGAAACACATTATTTTGTGTATTGCATACTGATTAGTTATCACGGTTCAATATAAGCATGATTAAGATGCGCTCGCGGACATATATCTGGCGTAATAGCACAGTTTCGGATAAAACAAACTAGTCTGACAAAAGGTTTTGAAGTATGATGACATAGTTGCAAGTAACAATGTTTGCGATTGATATTACTTTGACCAAATTATAAAGAAATCTTTTAATATCTTCAAACACAAAAGGAACCATATACGTCTGCCACATGTTTGCCAAGGACTTGGTATACTTACTTGTATATTTACTTTCCACTATAACGACCAAATAGTAGCTTATCGTGATCGCCGACATATTTAGTGAAGTTTTACTTGTTTTGTTGTGCTCGTTGCCTATGCCACTCTTGATAGATGGCACAATGCATTAAGTGTAACAGGGATCCACGTGTTCTTTAACTCAAAAACAAGAAGGCACTAGGAATGTCCAAACAAATTACCATCTATTGTACATCTTTTTGGATATTATCATGATTACGTTACAACACAAATGGCCCAAATGAATAGATATATCGCATTAAGAGCACTTTGGGGCTTGAATTCTATTCTGAAAGGCATTGGGCATTAATATCTCTCCAAGGTGAATGTGTAATACTAGTATTTCCAGGTATCATCCAAACAGTGTCTTTGAGTATAAATTGCCGCATGATTTTACCAGAAGATATTTCGGTAATTAACAATTTCGTAGGTCTCAAAACCTGCGTTAGGGGCCATAATTTTCTTTGGTAGGAGGCAGTCCCAAAATATAATTAATCGTAGTTTTTTTTGTATGACCCCTAAACATACGCGATTATTTGTATGACCTCCCCCCTACTCAGATGTTGATTATTTGTATACCCCCTCAAACACCCACACAGATCTTATACTTATAAGGCCTATCTAGTTATGGTTATTCGGAATATGAAACAGTTGATGCTGAAGGGAAAAGGAAAATATGCAGTCAATGACCCCCCCCCCTTTTTCCGTGTAAACAAACTATGAACCCCCACCAACCGGATATTTGGGACCCCCCCTACCGAAGAAAATGACAGCCCCTTATATCATATCCCACTACATTCACCACAGGTTGACTGGACACATCGATGCACAAAGCTGAACAAACCAATCAGGACACGTCATTTACGCTATAACACACGACATCGGTAATAGAATCATTAGTAATTCATGCATCTAATACGAACCAGGTTCATCGCTGTGACTTATAACCTATTGTTTATCCCCATACAGTGATTGCCAATATACCACGATAAGCCGGATAAAAGAATCTCTTCAATTGGAAACAAATATGGCTATAATGAGAAACGCTGATCCCGGCTTATTTATATTTATAGCCATAGCGACTAAGGACGTGGGTATTACGATTTTCGAAACAGTGTCTGCTAGCGTGATTACGCTGTAGACTGCGTGTAAAAGATCTGCGGAGAGTGTGATGATGCAATCATATTATGCCGATCGTTCAAAGCTCAGATAGTCGTCTGTTATCATAAATGTAGCTAGAGGGGACGGGGTTGGAGGCGTGTGACAGTGGGGGGGGGGGGGGGGGGGGGGGGGGGGTGGCAATCCCACCTACCCAATATTAGGCTGTCGGTCATTGCCGGTCGATAATGGTATTGTCGGTCAGTTGACACAGTTAACTAGTGCGTAACTTTAAAGAAAACGCTTCAAAAACAATGTTAGCCTTCCTGATAAGCCGTTACAACATTTATTACACGTTACAATACATTTTAAAACATTATGAACCAAATGTGGATTAACGGGGGATAATTTTATAAGTGAATATGTGATTTTGTGTAGATTGATATTAGTTTTCAGTTTTCAAGTGACCGATTTTATTATTTTGGGGCAGCAATTTTTATTGACGTTTTTCGGATCACTTTTTTTCCACTCCCCCTTCCCACCCAATATGAACCGCCATATTTAAACATGTCGTTTAAAGAGCGATTATTAGACTCATAATATGATAATGTTCACCCTCGATCATGTGCAACCTGTCTTTGTCCGACCCGTAACTTTTCACTAAGCACCTCAATGTTTGAAACAACCATGGGTTTGTCATTAAACGAATGCTACTTCACTGTCATTATTTTGATACAAACAGTATACAACTTAATAGTTGTACCACGTCACTTCTATAGCAAGTATGTAATATTGCATTGGAAATGTGAACAAAATTACTCTTTGTTGCTGCTTCGGCTCCATCAAGATCTACACGTAGTGACATTCACAAGTCGAAATATCAGGTATAGAAACGATCGACATGACAGACAACAAACATGAGATTAAATTTGTAATTCTATGCAACGGGATTGTTTCGTTCGCTGCTTTCTGTGCGATTTTAGATCTCGATTTCCAGACATGTTTTCACTACTATGGAACAATATATATACTTCCCGCCAAATAAATATTCGAGTGTGATGCCGAGTGCGCTGCTCGTACAACACAATTAGTATGATCTTAGAATATCAAGGATTATCCACTTTTGTAATCTATATATGACGTAACTGTGAGCTCCTGAAATAAAGTTGTGGGCAAAATAAGTTTATTTAATCTATTATTCTCTTAGGGGACATTACTGTACTATTAATACTCCCTGTCATAATGCATTGGATATAATCCCATCAAAGCATGCGTACATGCGAGTTGCGTAAGTATGTGCGTATAAGTGCGAATTGCAATGCGTAGGTGCGAATGTGCGTAAACCCGGAAGTTCGTACTGGTCCCTTTAAAAAATAATCGCGCATCCTAATTGGTCAATAGTGAAATCGTCACACGCCTGATTGACGGCGCGTGACCTTAGTCACGCTATTCATGAATATGCATGTCGAGATAAATATTTGTTTGCGCCGGTCAAGCATTTTGACGCCGGGCCTCGCAAACAACAACATAAGCTCGCGTGAAATAACGCGAATTATATCTAAGGAACTATGACAGGGAGTATAATAAGGCCTAGGCATTGCCAATACATATTGACAAATGTGATGCGTACCGGATTCTCAGAGTCACATTTTAATTGAAATTAACTTCGGTTGACTTTAGGCAACATTTGCTTTTCAAAATTTGAATAGTACTGCTATCTATAAAACATATAAAGAATATATACATTCAAATTTGTTCGAGGGTTTTTGTAAATTGAAGGTAAGTACGGGAAATTACCAAACATCCGTTCCTTCGTACTGGTTAGCATTATTTGTTATAGATTTTTTTGTTGTTGTTGGTTGTTCACCTTATTAACCAGACATTTGTACAAATACATCACCATGTTTTCTATGTTGAAAATCTAATATATTGACCGTATGTGAAATGAGTCAGAATGTCATGTATTGGTACGCTAGCAAACACTTGTCGTATTCACTTTTCATTTGACATATTTGTATTTTTCATTTCATTTCCTACTGATATTGACAATGACGAATTTATCCCGAGTATTGAAATAGTATCCGTTTTCCCCTGTAAGCCTGTCACTAACTCTTTCACAGTCGCTCCAGCAATTTGGCAGCTAATTTAAAAGCATTGAATCTTTTACAATCTTTCCGCTCCGATATCTGATATTGAGGAATGGCGCATATATATAAGCACATTGCCAAATCATATTGGACCAAGTAAACCAGTCTATTGAAGGAAGGGTAAAGGTGCAGCAGTATTGAAGGTTGCATTTGGATATTATCATGATTACGTTACAACAAAAATGGCCCAATGGATAGATATATCGCATTAAAGAGCACTTTGGGGCTTGAATCATAGTCCGATTGGGCTTATAAATCATGGATTTAGGAACAAATGTTGTCTGTATGTACGGACGTACGAGCAATAGATCGATGAACTCTCTGTTGGAATCAGCAGGGCATGCTTTTAATGTTATTTGTTTTAAACGTGTGCGTTAAAGTACATGTTGAAGATTTTGATGGTCAGCTACTGATCAGAGGGAGTGTGAAGTGTTCCATCTCAAACACGATTATTGTTGGATTCCCTACAACATACGGTTTTACTCCAAATACTTCGTAATATATACTATACGTCAATAATTCCACAGACATCTACAGGAACAACCAAATTGCATGGAGCTAAATGGGATTCTATTAGCATCATACAAACGTATACGACCTGAGCACATTTGTCATTATCATGATTATAATTTAACTTGAAAATATAGTAGAAACTCTGCCTATTTTACGTTCCTGCTACAAACTGTCAGTCGTTGAATATTGCAAGTATTTGATTATTTTTTGAAATATTTCCACCACAAATGACGCTTGAAATGATATCTGAACATTCTTATCAATGGGCCATATTCTCGTACGTACTTAAACGCGTTAAGCTAATTACGCGTTTTATTTTTACTTTAGACACATCGTTTAACTAAGCGCAATTCTCGAACATTTTGTTAAACTTAAACACGGGCGTCTACCTCACTGAAAAGTGTTTAACTTTAAACATGGGTATGGGGTAACTTAACGGGCGTTTAACTAAACTCGTGCACCAATTTCACGCCTTGAATGATGAATCAACCGTGACCGGTGCAAGCTGAGTGCATAATATTGTGAAGACTTAAAAATACGCGTGTATTTGAGGAATTCGGTCGATATCTATTATAACCCCTTTATGCCACACAAAATTGAATACCTTTATACAGTGAACGCACGACAACTCTGGGACGAGATTTGCGGAGTTAAACATCGGGTTTTGTTAAACACGTCGTTAAAAGATAAACCCGCGTTTAATTTAGACCCGAGTTTAGTTATGATTTAAAGCTAAACCAGTGTTTAGTACGAGAATACGGCCCATTATTGGTCGACTCTTCATGTGGTCTTACTTTTGTGCTTTTATTCGTGTAGGGTATAGTTTGATCAGCTCCAAATTGGAGAGAAATATTCGGTTTTTATCTCTCCGCGCGCAAAAGTTATCCAAGCGTGCTCGCGCGGTTATAGCCTCACGCACGCGGTTTTTGTCTGACGCACGTGTCACGCATATTATACACAGTGCATTTGATGTTATCGTGCGCGCTCGCATAATTCGGTGTGCATTCGCTGCTGTAAGGAGGCTTCGCCAATTTGGAACTGATCAAACTATTATAGAGTCTAACGATAATCGTATAATACATTTATTTATAGCAAAGTGGCATTCAATGATGAGGTTTTTTATAGCTATTTGGATTGTTTTAAAATGCAGTGGAGTAGATAAGATGATAAAAGCTTCCGGTATATCTCACCTGTTGGTTGTTGAATATTGCAATCTGTAGATGTTAAACTATTTAAAAGGGTAGTATGTTAATGCATATTACCATTTCATTCCTTGATGTATACATTTGGCCAATTGTGTCTATTGCATACTGGGTGAATAAAAAAAAACTGTAGCCAACTATGTTATTTTATTTCTACAAATCTGTGCCTGAATTTTTCAGATTATCTATTCTGACAGGGAGATTATCTTAGCTTTCCAAATATTTTAATTGGTTACAATTATTTGAGGGAATTATGGTGTGGGACCATTTAGATAAAAGTGTACATTTAAAAAAAGAATAAGATTTGTGACATTTTTCTAATAAGCTCTTTTACATTTCATTATGGAATAACGGTGCACACTCTCATCCGATTATTACAAAAGCCCGATTGCATCTTTGCTCTGCTGAATAAACGAAATACGACATGTTTTTGTCTTTATTTTGCATTTTTAATGTTAATAACATCTGAGCACACTTTTTGAGCAACATTATCTACTTAGTCATCATGCGTCATGAGTACATTGAGTATATTTTGTTCGGTTTCGAAAATGTAGTCACTTTACCAAAATAGTCATAACTGGATAAATGTGCCATGAAATGTTGTGATTCTTTTTGATTCAATAATTAAATATTTATTTTACTTTGAGTATTTTTTTTTACTAACCCTGTATTCCTTTTACTACAACTGCAAATATAATCATTGATTATTTTGCTTATGATCATTATCAATTTCACATTTGATACACTGCCAGTAATCATTATCTCTAAGCCATTTATTTGAATAGACATTGGGCTATTCCAGTTGAGATCCATACACCCCCAATGGACATGATGGACGACATTACCTTAATCCTTCACATATGGAGTGTATATTTCACATGGAGTCACAACTTCATTTGATTTGAAACCAACACTCACTGCGTAAAATATTAAGGTAATGTCTGTCATAGGAGTGTGTGGATTTCAAATAGAATAGCCTATTATTGCATTCATCATTACGTTTCGTCGTAATACGTTTGCTCACAAGGTATGTTCTCCTTTAATTATTCTTTGAAATGATATTTTACAAACGGCATTACAATGTATCTCCGTGGCCAACCCTACTCATGGCCTCTCATCATTAAACTATACCGGATGAACAGACCTTGCTTCTGTCACCCTTTATTTGTCCCAAGTGGTGTATTGTATTTGTATCCCTTGAACAAGAGGATACGGTCTACATGTGTCCTTGAATATGCCAGTGGTCGGGCAACAATGACCGTTACACGGGCAGCGTAGGGTTCATTAGTCTCCCAAATATGCCGCTAAATGATGCCTTACTAAACTTGTCGCTGTCACTCTCGTAAGACTCGTGTTTATGTGTGTACCTTCAAATTAAAAGAGGTTCGTTAATGGGATGTCTTCAGTGCATCTCATCAGAAAAGATGGACTAAATTGACAAGGCTAAGCGTCGGCGATTACGTGCATTTTGCTTGGAATCACAAATGACCTGGAGGCGTCATAGTCTATTGCAGGGTGTCAACATGAACATTGTAATGTTTATTGCTTGACTTTCTTTAGGACAGATTCATAGACAGAGGGTCGTACACTTAGAAATAAAGATACGAGCATCCATGTATGAATGAAATTAAGGATTAAGGGCGCATCTTCGACCACAATCAACCATACGCCAACTTTTTTCTCAGGCTGTAAGTCTGCTGGAATTGTTGACTAAGCAAGGTCACGTGTGGGGTTTACATCGAAACAGTGCTTTAGTGCATGCCCACTGGCCTGCATAATCTGAGAATTTGAGAATTTACGACCGACCAATAGCAGAAGAACATAATGCCGCAAGTGAAATCACGTATGTGCATTGAACTTATTTACATGATTTGCCCTCATTGGTTCAGATGCTGTTGGCGATGACCCTTGGCTGTTCCCCTCATCATTATATATACTATCATACAAGACGCGATGGTAACGTGTGCTACTGTCGACCTTTATTACCGCTGGGTGCTTTTTTTTCATCTCATAAAGAAGACACACACTCGACGAGATGGACACTAGCTGGAGTACGTCCTGAGTCTCATTATTGCGCTTATATTTGGGGCAAGGTTGACCATTAACGATGTCTGCGGAAAGACCCATTATTCAGGGTTTGTATGCTTCAAACTTGTTAATGATGCACACATATAGCATATGATACGAAGAAAAGTGGTTGACGAAGACCAGCATACCTCACGATTATATTGTCCTAAATTTGTTTCCCCCTTCCTATGTCGTACTTTACTTCAGTAAATACATTACATACAGCGTTGCTTATCGAGAAACGATATAAACATACATGTAGAATGTATACGATCAAGTATTTATTAAATTAAGCTAGATTTTTGCTCGATAAATAGGATCAATTAAACAAGAAATCGGCAAAAAAGATGCTGAACATGACATAGTGGAAATTGCTAGATATGTATTTGATTCAACTACATTTAAACCAGATTTGGCTGTACAAGTATGTTGTAGGTCTCAATAAGACTTATTTAAAGCTGTTAATTATCTCATCTGTATTCAAATTTACCGTGGAAAGTGTATACAATAATAAGATTCCACGCCGGTAAATAATTTCAGTCCTTGTAGACACGACAATCAAAAGTTTTTTCTTAGCTTTCATCCTGTGGCCCATTGATTATAGAATTAATCAGAAATGGTACTTATTGCTCCCAAATGATTAAAGTTGTAGTTTAATCCTGATTTTAGGACTACTACCTAATACCACAGTGGAAAAAGACATATTTTCAATGCATTTTGTAGGTTTTTTGGATGTATTTTGATTGTAAATGATCTGGCAACATTTCTCAACTTTTTCTGATAAATGAGGGCGCTACATCAATTGTCCAACTTTGGGGTCTTATTGCTCAGAACTTTCGGGGATACCATATATATTTGTTTTGATTAAATGATCAAATATATCATGAAATTTAAGGAAAATGTCAAATTGAAAATTCCAGTCGCTTTATAAGCGAGAAAATGGGCTTTTTGTAACTACCATTTTACATGTAAACGCATAGGGAAACCATTTGGTGGTGTGAATTATGAAGATACTGGTCTTTGCTGGAGTGTTATGATATCGCCTGCTTAATATCGGCTGTTTTGATGATATTTTGAATGAGTCTTCTACCACAAAAGTTCAATTTGCTTGAAATTCACTGCGATCGGGTTCAATTTGACATTTCCACTACTAAACAATGGTAAGATAGGGCAAAATATGCGATTTCATAAGCAAATTATACAGGCAAATTACTCGATGAAAAAATAGCTCACCGAATTTGACAGTCTTGTCATCATCGGCAACAGTGTAAAAAAAGTGAAATCATTGATAAGCTTACTACATCATGCCATTCACCTACTATGTTACGGTCATATTAGAAGCTCAAATTATAATAAATAGCTGCCTTGAAGTATACTCGCCTTGCAAACAAGGTCAATCTGAGAGTTGGTGGAAAGTGAAATTAAGATTAAGGTGGTGTCTTTTTTATGTTGAAATCAGTCTTAACAAGATTAGTCTAGATCCCTAGGCTATGGCAGAGACCGGAGGTCCAGTCTACCTTGAAGCAGCTATTTAATGACTCAGGTTAGTTTTGTGCTGAATCAAGGCATACAATATCGGCTAGTTGAATTGATAAAGCTTCAAAATTCAACAGTGTGGGAAGGATACATTGCCTAGCTATTGGATTTTGAAGCTTACTTTGAATTCTAGCCTACATTAGTGTTATGTGTGCAAATTGGGGACATATTTTCAATTGCTACATCTAATAGATTCATTTGCCAGTCATAAATTATCCCCCGATCAAATCATCATGCCCCCCCCCCCCCCCCCCCCCCATGTATAAAAAAAAAAAAAAAGTTTTTAAATTTAAGGGGTCTAGAGGGTTTCAGTATCTATGATCAAAAAGTGTTTAACAAATACATTGATTAGATCAATTCACATGATCAGGTTTTATGTGATTCAGCATAATTTGCATGTAGGGCAGGCCAAATATCCAACCTAATCATATTTCATGGTATTTCACACTAAACTAACACAGTGCTCCACTTTGCTGTAAAAATTACAAAAGCAGGTGAAAAGATGTAAATTAACATTATAATGACTAAAATGGACACTGTTACTTCTTCTTTCCACATTCAGTCCTAAAATATTAATTGGTGTGACCCAAAAAGTACATGTTTAAGGGGTAGGCCAAGATTGGCTCTGATTTGAAATGGTAAAAAAATCATGTGTAGCTCATTGTTTTTGCAAAAGAATAGTTTTTATATCATTATGAGGATTGAAATTGAAAGTAAAAACAATAACAATTAAAACAATTGTCCCTTTAGATTCCACGCCAGTAAATAATTTCAGTCCTTGTAGAGACGACAATCAAAAGTTTTTTCTTAGCTTTCATCCTGTGGCCCATTGATTATAGAATTAATCAGAAATGGTACTTATTGCTCCCAAATGATTAAAGTTGTAGTTTAATCCTGATTTTAGGACTACTACCTAATACCACAGTGGAAAAAGACATATTTTCAATGCATTTTGTAGGTTTTTTGGATGTATTTTGATTGTAAATGATCTGGCAACATTTCTCAACTTTTTCTGATAAATGAGGGCGCTACATCAATTGTCCAACTTTGGGGTCTTATTGCTCAGAACTTTCGGGGATACCATATATATTTGTTTTGATTAAATGATCAAATATATCATGAAATTTAAGGAAAATGTCAAATTGAAAATTCCAGTCGCTTTATAAGCGAGAAAATGGGCTTTTTGTAACTACCATTTTACATGTAAACGCATAGGGAAACCATTTGGTGGTGTGAATTCTTAATATTTTCCACGCGGCAGGTGTCTGCAGACGACATTCCAAAATGTCACATAATTTTATTTTAAATGTCAAAATTATTAAAAATCATCTCCATATTTAGAATAACCATGAGAAATGCATTACAATAAGTAAACTGCGCCAATAAAGTATCTAAACACTTACAAATGGTCAGATTTATCGGAACCTGAATTAATTCGATTAATTCGATTCACAGTTATACTTTATTGGCGCAGTTTATAAACATACCTAGTATTGGTTCTGTTATCCTTGAGATAAACCTTGAAAGTTGGGAAAGGTTTCTGAAAAATCTGTTTTCTATCTGGTAAACCCAATAGCCTCGTGAAAAGCGTTAACAGAAGTTCATGGAATGATTCGTATATTTCGCATGCCCATCCTTAACAGCCAGAGCATATAAGGTAAACAATGGAACATCACTAAATGTCACTTTAAGTTTTGTGATACTTGTTATTTCAATTGTTAAATAATATGCATATTTCTATATTCTCTCGAAAGCTCGTACATGTAGTAGCTCTTTATTCGGTCTGACTTTGAGTGAATGGCAATTCTTTATTCACCTGTTGATGTTTCATCGCCTAAAACAGCTTTTATATTACCAAAAGCAATTGCTACCTGATTTTCTGCAATACTAATAATGCTCTGTAAGCTCTTTTTTGAGTAGTCGTTTACGTCAGACAGTTTTTATCAAATATAATTATTATTTTTAAGGGGCTCCCAAACAATACAATTAAGTTGAGTATTAAATATCGTGACCCAAAGGTACCCGGATGCAAATAATATTAAAAAAATTGAGCGGCGCAGACAATTTGAGCGTGATTATGTACGGGCAGATGATGCGCAAGGGTACATTTTTTTAAGATCACTGCGATTGACGTCAGTTGGGATAATTGATTTTCTATATTTTAATGCCTTACTTCCGTGTGATACATGAAGACATTGCACGACTTCCATATATTCTTGTATCACACTCAATGCCTATCTTATTTGAATATCATATAAATATGTGGAAATATATCCAATCAAATAACGTAAAGGTCGCGCCATTTTTGAACCACGCCATAAACCGTAACAGTGTGATTTCATTGGTGAGCCTTTATTATCACCATATAACACTTGAATAAACAGTGTTATGACCATTATTGGCAATATAATGTTAACCAGTGGATATCGCTGGATATTAACCATGTGATGAAAACGTGTCACGCTGATGCTTAATAAGAAGTCGTGGTTAGTAATGCTTTGGGAGTCTGGAAGTACCATGCAACCCTTGAGGCAAACAGGTGTGGAAGTCGTGGATGTTTTTTCAGCAATGCTCTAGAAATTGACGGACATTACTTTCAACACGACATATTGCAGTCAACAGCGTTCGAAATAGCGGCCATCCGGTCATCCGAAATGACCAAATCTACCGGCGGATGACCAGTTTTTCTTGGTTGATCATCCGGCGGATGACCAAAATGATGGGAGATGAGAGTGAAGAAGAGGATCATCAGGATTCATTAGAGGCTATAGACCTGACCGTCTTATTGAGAGACGTACTGAAAGAACAAGTCATGGTCGCGAATGAACCAACCCTAGAAGCTGCAAATGAGGATGACACTGGCACAGCTGGCGACACATACCTTGCAGCTGCAGTTGTGGAACTTGAGGTTGAGTCAGATGAGGATGACCTGGATACATATCCAATGGAGTCAGGATATAAGAGTGAAGAAGAGTATCATCCGGATCAGGATGCATTAGAAGCTGTAAATGAGGATGCCACTGACACAACGGACGACACCGACCCTTGTTGTGAAACTTGATGCTGAGTCGGATGAGGATGATCTGGATACAGATCCAATGGAGTCGGGAGATACGAGTGAGAGAGAGCACCATTAGAATGCATTTCAGGGCTTACAAGTGGTCGTCCTATTGATAGAACGTACTGAAAGAACGTGCCGACTAGAACAAATATGTGACTGAAGAAAAATAGTAGTTAAAAGAGAGGAGATTGTAAAATAAAGAGAAAGTTGCTGTGGAGCATAGAGGTTAATGTGGAGTTAATGTCGTCATGTGTATAATATATATAAAACAAAATATAATTTATATATATATGCATGTGTTTATATGAAGACTCGCTTAAGATGTGATTTTGGAGCTTGCCACTGAAAAAAATATGCGGATAACAATAAATATTGACGGATGACCAAAATCCCAACCTAGGTTATCCGGTGGATGACCAATTTATTTTTCTTATTTCGAACGCTGGCAGTCAACACATATTCGAAATATTGTTAGATCCTTCAGGCGGCGGAATTTCCTTATGTGAACTCTTAAGGCATGTCTAGCGATGTCCGGAGATCATCAAAGGAAATAAATCCTCTCTGGAAACATATCACCTGCATGACAATGCCATCCTACTGTGATAGCCCTGATTTGCAGCTCATATGTTTCTTAAATAATCGGGCGCATGTGTATCAACACCATTCTTATTTGGCAACAGTTAGTGCCTGTATGTTAAACTAAAAAGGGTACGCTACCCTTGTACAATTCTTGTTAGGTCGCACTGCAAAACTAGTACGTATTGGTCATACGTTAGATAATGGGTACCAAAAATATGAGATATACATTAAATGAGCAAATTTCTTCTCCGCAGTTTGATACCTCATTCACAAAAATCGATTGGATACTTTTCATATAGCAGTTTAATACTTGGGGTGGGGGTGTGCAATCAGGCAGTCCACTATTACATTTCACTTTTGTTTATATATGAAGAGCTTTGTTGCAAAAGGGCCACCAGACCACCCCGACATATTACTCATTTTGCATTAGTGAATTTGTATTGACAAGTCCATGGAATTCATCAAATTATTGTATGACTGTGTTCAATACTGTTTCTATGACTTAGATTAGTGCATCCATGCACGCCAATTGAGGCACCAACAATACATTCCACATAATGAATAGCCATCCATTTCATAATGCAAAATGAGTAAAAAGGCAGAAGTGGATGTAGGCCCTTTTTGCACCTCTTCATATATGATGCGTTACGCATGTAACGTGTTCCTATGGCTAATTTTATATTTGATATTTTAATAGAGCTTGCTGAGCTCCACAATAATCTGAAATTGGAGATTGATCGGAGGTACGGTTTTCTAGATATGACAACTCTATTGTCAAAAATCCATAAGTCATTTTGAATTCTTTTGTTTTATATTGTTTTTCGGCCAACAGAGGGCATTCTATTTTCTCTTGCTTTATATTATTTGTTGGACTCCCTAGGTAAAATTTCTAAAATAAAATATTTTTTTGTTTTTTGTTTTTTGTTTTTTGTTTTTGAGTAGAGTTGTATAGTCAACATATACACCAAGTGGCATTACATTTAGTAACGTGCATGAACTTGAAAACAATAATTAAGTGCATTCATTCGCGTAATTGTTTTTATTTTATTTTAAAATTAATTATGGAGATGTCTTACAGCCTCACAGCACAGGAAACTTTCTAAAAACTATAAGCTCCCAGAAGTACAGCTTTGCAGCATTTATAAAAATGTATTAAACATTTTTGCATAGATTCATTATTTCGCTAGGTCAGCTAGGGGTCAAAAGAACCACAGAAACAAAAGAAATGAACGGTTCAATTTTGCTTCATGTATGACAATAATCGTCATATCTAGAAAACCGTACCTCCGATCAATCTCAAATTTCAGATTATTGTGGAGGCTCAGCAAGCTTTATCAAAATATCAAATAACAAAATAGCCATAGGAACAACCTTAAGGGGAACACATTGGAGAAGAGAAACACACACTTTTTGGCTTCAGCAGAGAAACACGTTTAAGGAGGGTCTGAGAAAATATTATCACGTATGCTTATAACATGATAGTTTACTTTGCCTGACCAGGTAAGTACTTTAGCGAGGACTTGTGACAATTAAGGACCTGTGGAAGTGTGATTGGAATTCCGCCTACGCTCACTGTTCTAGCGTGCACCTGTGCGAGGACATTATAAAGGATAAAAGAATGTTGCTGCTTTTGTCAACACTACGATATTATATGCACTATTGTTTGGATGGCGTTTTGTATATTGTACACTGGGCATGCAGGGAATAATTATGTTACTGATGCGTGTGTATTATGTCTGACCTGCCCGGTGGCCAGTAAAATATAGTTCTGTAATTAGGTCCCAGACACTCACAAGTGTGTTTCCTCTGAAGCCAAACTATTTCCATACAATGAAGATTTCGCTTATTTCCCCTCCCATGTGTGACCCATTAAACGAGTATATCGACAAGATTAAAAAAAAAATACAGTTTTTCTTTAACATGGTCGATTAGAGATATTTCTTAACGCGTTACGTACACGACCACGTCCTTGACTGCCCCGACCCCCATTGGCGTATCATGGTGGGGGCCCAGCAGGCCCCATTGAAAAAAAGAGTTTAAAAAAAGAAGGAAGAGGAGAAGGGGGAAGAGGAGAAGGAGGAAGAGGAGAAGGAGGAAGAGGAGAAGGAGGAAGAGGAGAAGGAGGAAGAGGAGAAGGAGGAAGAGGAGAAGGAGGAAGAGGAGAAGGAGGAAGAGGAGAAGGAGGAAGAGGAGAAGGAGGAAGAGGAGAAGGAGGAAGAGGAGAAGGAGGAAGAGGAGAAGGAGGAAGAGGAGAAGGAGGAAGAGGAGAAGGAGGAAGAGGAGAAGGAGGAAGAGGAGAAGGAGGAAGAGGAGAAGGAGGAAGAGGAGAAGGAGGAAGAGGAGAAGGAGGAAGAGGAGAAGGAGGAAGAGGAGAAGGAGAAGGAGGAAGAGGAGAAGGAGGAAGAGGAGAAGGAGGAAGTGGAGAAGGAGAAGGAGGAAGAGGAGAAGGAGGAAGAGGAGAAGGAGGAAGAGGAGAAGGAGGAAGAGAAGAAGGAGGAAGAGGAGAAGAAGGAAGAGGAGAAGGAGGAAGAGGAGAAATATTTACTATGTTGACAATTATTATAACGTATTGAAACGTAAACCATGTTATTTACTGGTCTGTATGTAGATCCCATTGTACAAACCAGTATATGACATGGTTTACTCAAATTACGCTAGTTTTCTTATTTTGCATTGGATTGATCTTATATTTCAGGATATCATACTAATTAATTGGGCTTTACATTGAGACTAAATTGGTCATGGTCCAATGATTAAAATAAGAATTACACAGTCATGAAACAGAGTCCTAATTTTTTTTGAGACACCCTGTATACATATTTCCAAAAGAATTGGTACTGTCAGTGGGGTATTAGCAATATCACTTGAAGTTCCCTGCTCTCTGAAATACGGGACAAAGCTCATAGTGTGTGCAGAAACTGAAGAGAGGATTCAATGTTCGTCATTATTATAACTGAACTGAACATTTAAGTGCTAAAGTTATCAATTTCAGTAGATGGGAACAGTTCTCTCGAAATACAAGACTAAGATCATTATTTTTATGAATCACCATTGGGACGAAAGCCTTTACGTATGTTCATCTAAAATATAATATATTTAATTTAGTTTACTAAATAAGGAGTGTATGTTTAATAGCATACGTAAGTTGAAGTCAGGTAGACAATACAGCTCATAGCAGCATAAACAATGATACTAGCTGACTAATTCGATTGCAGTGTATATACGAAAACATGCTATTTAAAAATCGATGATTACATCGGTGATTTCTAAACGTAGTATATCACTAGTGTGTCATGTTCATTATTTAATTCCAAAATGTTGTTATTTCACTCTAATATCGCCGTGCAACGCACATCATAAGGCGAGGCAACATCAAGGTATAACATAAAATGATCGAAATTTAGTATGTTAAAATGTAGCGAGTCGTGAATATCGTGACTCGCCATGCAGTACGTGAAACAAAATAGTCTCGTTGAAACAGTTCGTCTTGGGGGACTAAAGAGGGACTAATCTAAGAAAGGTTTTTATACACATGTCTCAATTTTATTAACCGGCGGTTATCATTTTACCAATTTTAGAGAGAAAATAGGATCATTTATAAGACTGTCATCGTGTATCCGGACAAGATAATTTCTTCTCTGCTAAAGTATAAAGAAACAAAAGAAGAAGCTGTGTCTGGATGTGAACCCGGTGATATTTCGGATGTCAAGTCGGAGGATTACTAATGATTGAAACACAAGACATCTCCGCCCCTGGTTAATAAGATGTAACTTCATCATCTATCTTGAATCAATCAATCACTATTTTACTTTATTTTTTGTATGAATGTCTACTTTAATTTTTTCTGCTTGCGTCTCACAAATTATACGACCTAATGTTAGCAATCGCCGTGCTTTGCAGACGATAGAAAATAATAAACTTGTAAGATAAAAGAGAAACGACATGAGACGTTTTTGCCCGCGATTTTTACTCGCTGTAGGGCTAATGAGTGGAAACGTTTTTGATTGACCAATGACATTTTGTCTACAAGAAACCATTAACTAGTGTGAATGCAGGCATGTTGACGATATAGTAATATTGAAGCGCGTTCCTGATTTTGTTGCCGCCAAATGGTTTCCTTGCACTTTTAGTGTGTTACACACAGGGCTGTAGTGAAACGCTAATGTTCATGTTCATAAAACGATTGGAATTTGCTGATTCTACCATGGTATGTATTAATTTTAAGTGCACACTCGGTTGCTACCCTAAATGTTTTGAGAAATAAACTCACCGAATAAAGGACAACTGACATGACAGAGTGAAATTTAAGAAATAATTGACAAAGGTCCAACATATTACCCTCAGTATGACTTAAAATTACGACAAGGCCCTAACATTATTAGCTTTTACCCTACACATGTATAGTAACCCTTATATCAAATGTTTGATTGTTTAGTATCAACTAATACCCGTATGTTCAACTATTAGGGGAGGATGTTTTGATAATTTATTAAACATATTTCTCTATAAAAAAGGAATTCATTACACTTCTCGAATATGACCTGGACAAAATTTGATTTCCTAGAAGTTCAAAATTGTCACTATGTCGATAGGTTGTGGATAATTATAGTCCTACGCAGAATGGAGAACCCGTTTAACCCCGGTATCTTACCAACCCTCTTCTCCTGACTCGGTCTTCAAGAACACCTGCCAGTCAGGCACTTTCATTTCTCTAAATTACTTCTTCCACCCAAAAAGAGACAGATGAATGTCTAATCTGCCGGATCGTATTATATTAAACACTTGACTTGCTTGACTTGCTCAACAATGACGCCACCTCTATAAAATAAAATGGTAGGATGGAATGGAATGTGCCATTATCAATTCTACATTTCGCAACATCATATATATATTATGTAATAACACGGTTTTGGATGTAAAGTAACATTTTACAATCATAATAACGCATAATAATATTACAGACGATCCACGAACGTTATGACATCGTTAACATTTCAAACGTTCTCGACATTCAACGTCATTTCATCTGTCAACCAACATCTCGATCAAAAAGGGGACAAGCCCAAATAGAAGAAGCCTATTAGGAATGTGTGTCAAAGCATTCGGAATGTTTGCCTACACAGTGTACACATACATATTCACAACCAAGATATCTGGGACAACTTGAAGCTTTGGGAAATCAAGCTTTACTTCTGATTATATTGTCCTGATACGCTTGTGTATTGAAACGTGATCAGATCTCAATGAGTATAACATACTTGTTCTATAATACTATATTTTGTCGGTGAATTTGCCTAAATGCTGTATTTGCATGAAATTGATGTTAATACTGACTGAACGAGAGAAACATTCTATAATCATGATAATTATACTACCGTATATTTTATGAGTAGTTTCTATAAATTACTATTGCAAATTGTCCTGGTATACCACTAACATTATGTGATCCAATGCTATACCAATCAATTCTATAAAGTGCGTATATAAGTATGATTTTAGAGGGGTAACATGTTTTAACTAATAATTATGCTTATGCCAAATAAAACAAATATAGTAGTTTCTCGTCCTCGCGCGCATCCGTTTTGGCTGCCGCATCAAGAAAAGTTTGTTTTATATTCTTTTTGTTCATTGTCTTTTTAAATCTGAGTCCTTTTTATAATCTATCTGCACTTTTCTCAATTGTCAAAATATGTTCTTATGCAGTATATGTATAAGTACAGGTGGAGCAATACTACCAATGACGCTATTATAAATACTGTGATAAGTGAATAGGTCTATCAAAATGAATCGAATCCTCTGTGGAATATTCTCCGCCATCTTGGATCGGCCATTTCGCGGAGGGGGAGGGGGAGGGGAGGCGCCCGCATCCTCCGTTTTTGAAAAAGTTCGGACGAGAAACTAGCTTTTTCTTTTATGGTGAATTTCGGGATTTTCGCGCGCACGCAACATCAGGGTATAACAAATATTGGTGTATTTTTAAGCGAGGCGTCTACTGTTTGTCAATTTCTCCATGTTAACTCTGTACTGTTTGTCACCAAGTGAAAAGGTGTATGATCAGTCCGTCCGTGGTGAACGGCTAAAGTGGTAGGCGTAATTCATTTCGAAACTGCATAAGAATGTTTGGTATCACTCAAGCTGAACAAATTGCTCACACTGTTCAAATACTGCTTCATAAAACATAATCATAAACATAAACAAATATACCAACTTTGAAGAGGAAATAAAAAGAGAACTCAGCAGATTACCTTCATATTGATTTAAATTGAGCTTTGTACCAACTATGAACAATGATTTTATGATTTTCAAAAGCAGTACATTTTTTTCAAACTTGGATTCTACAATGTTTACAAAAGTGTCCGTAATGTCTGTAAGTATCGTCATATCTTTAAATTAACATGTTATTAAAACAGCTAAATATGTATATAGCTGTAAGAATAACTAACACCGAAACCCGTTGATATAAATGTCATGGCTATTTAGCTAAAAATCTTAACGTTTTTTAAACACAGACACAGTGTTTATGGAAATACCAAACATAGACACGATGTTTATCATTATGGACCTCCTGTCAGATTCAGGACTTTTATTTTTCAATTTCAAGGCATACATAAAGAGGATTTATACTTATTCCATTTTTCCAAAACTGTATTCGTATAAAATCGACCATGATAACCACTACAGATATTGACTAGTGACAATTTATTTTTAGAATCGTGCTGATAAAAAGTGTAGCCGTTTTTATAATAATAGTTTATTTATATTGACAAGCGTTCTAAGATAATGTAATAAAACACAATCGTCAAGGACGATGGGAAAATAGTAATTGTCAGTACGCTATAACCTAACCTTATTTCTTAACATAGAAAGAGGTAAATTATAACCTTGTTGTTGCTCTATTGTGTTAATACATTCGTTCAATTATCTAAAGTAACTATGGCAACACAAGCAAAAAAGACTGAGTTATATTTATGTTGTCATTTTGCTATTGTAATATACCTCCTGTTCGTAACGTAACTTCCGGCGCAACATAAACCCACGCGTATGGTTAGTCTTTTTGTACGCATGTGTATCCGCTTCGCTCTCTTATGCACTGTATTCCGTCAATGTCATTGTCATAAGGGTCACATGCAGACACAGAGTATAATTATGTAGGTGTCTTTTTAATCCCGCGTTTCGATTTCCTCTTTTTCCTGTTATTTCTTTTTTGTCGATGTTCGCGCTCCGATATGGAAATACTATAAATAGTGTTCAAAGGGAAGCAGTACCATTGCATATCGATGAAGATTGTTCTGCATCGGATATAGTCTAAGTCCATACGTCTATATGCCTGCCATGTAAACAAAATAGCCGACCAAGCGAGCAACACTTCGTGAAATTCTGGACATGCGCTTTTATAACCAGCGACAATCAGAGACCCACCTGATCGGTCATAATCAAACTGCAGTGCATCGAACGATCGTCGGGTGTGCCGTTGGAGGTAAATCCAGAGCCTGCTCACGACGCCCGACCATCCGACAATATCGCCATGGTGACAGTTCTTTTTAGGCTTCAATCGCGAATTGCGTGTATTGGTATGCGCAATGAGCATTCTCTTATTAGTTATACACCTATCAGTTGTAAGACGCACTATACGACCCCCGGGACTGGTGCGTCACTTTACCGAGGTGCGTCAACTTCTCATGTACCATGACGCACCCTGTGTCAAAAAAATGACGGACCATTGCCATCCAAATACGCACCCTCGGTCAACTATCAGCCCATTCGCACCCATGTAAAGTGACGGACCTTTACGCACCCTCCGTCATTTTTTTGACGGACCAAAGGCTGCCACTGACGTACCCTCCGCCAAGAAGTATTGGTAAACGACGCACCCACGACGCACCTCTCCCGGGGGTCGTATCATGAAGGTATAAGTATTGCCAGCAGCAATAGGACGATGATAGTTGTCGTGGTATTAGACAGAAGAGGCTAGAACCATTGATACAACGTGTATTGAACTGACAATCAAAGTTACCTCGGAAGAATCTAGATAAAACACCAAAATGATAAAATAAATAATATATATTCAATGTTAAATCAAATATTTAGTCAATTTGACAATATCATTTTATTTTTCAGTATATTCAGAATAAATTGCTTTTGGTACCGGAGAGTGTGTTTAGGGGAGAGAAAGCAATATTTGTACCCACATTCCGTTCCCAAAATGAACCAAATAATATTATGATAATGTTTAAAATAGGCCACACAACGCATCACGAATCTACTGGATTACAAATCCAATTAAATTCGCTGGCAACGTTGGCGGTGATTATCAGCGTCTCAAAGGAGAGGTGTGCGCAATTGTTGTGACATTTGCATTATTAGGGCTGCGTTGCGTTGCGAACTTTATCCTTGTGTATTAGCTTAAAGAGCTGATCAGCTCACCCTTTGTTAATAATGACCGCGGGAAGGATTGAGTATATATCTAATATAATGTACATTGTAGATGTCATGTATACATTGATTAATATTAAACCAGCCTCCACTTTGATTCAACTGAGGGAGATTAGACCTTTATAAAGTAAGTTCCCTAATACGCAACTTGGTTTTAATATAAACCTCGTCACTCCAATATTCTAAGCAAACAACGGAAGTAATGGAGATCTCGTGAAAAGCTTTCACCTGTACTAGTTATTTAAATAATTGTTTTTGTACAACCCACGCCTGACATTTACAAATCACCACCGATTCCTTAATCCCGTATTGCAATAGTCACATGGGCTATAACAAATACACGTTCACCATTACTTCATTATTTTGCATATTAGTCTCAATTTTGTTATTTAGTTCTAAACTAACTACACGCGTGTGGTCTATATATCAGCAAACCCAACAATTAGGTATACGGAATATATTATAGCGAATAAATTTAATAAACACGTGACTCATGTTGAACCTAGTCTGGCGAGTGCAGCGGAGAAAAATCCCCGGATGTGGAAGCTTCACTGTACAACAGCATAGGCATGCTATTAAATAACTTAGTGAGATGTATACATTTCTTTTTCAAGATACTTCTTGCTGTATGGAGTTGACCTGTACATTTTTTGACCCTGACCTATTATATCGTCAGCCTGCTTCGATAAATGCCTAACTCACTTTTTAGCGAAATTAAGTTTTTTTGCATAAATCATGATTTCATTACATTACGCACATCTTATAATACCTAAGTCATTGAACAATCAAAAGTGTTGATAAATGCACAATTTCAATTCTGCCTAAGTCAGCATTGTCAGTTAGGCAGATTGTACTAATTATGTAAAATGTTTAAAATGGGTCATATTAACTCGTATTAGGCCTATAACAAGCCACATTTCACTTGAAGGTATAGCCCAACCCAATTCTATCCAACAGTTACTGCTCCTGTTGGAATTCACCTGCACTATTCATGGTGCTATTCAATACATCGGCAGCCTGCTTCGATAATTGCCTAACTCACTTTTCATATATTTGTTGTTTTCTCAAAACCAGAAAAAAATGAGTTAGGCAATTATCGAAGCAGACTGACGATATGTAATACGGGCATTGACCAGCGTTATTAAATATTTGCCGATGGAAACGGAAATCACAGCAAGTTTATTATGCGATTTAAGACTCATTTCGGTGATTTTGTGTGCAAGGCATGACGTTTGTTACAACATACACTACATATCGCGTGGAATTCGGTGTTGACATTTGTCTCCGGGCGGAAAATAATAACCGTAAATGTCTGCACATGTGATTTTTATATGTATCATTAGTAATGTAAGCTTATTAGAAAATCACTTTGCTTTTTGTGGAAAAATGCATCGAAAAAGATATTCATTAGCCAGGCATTATATAGGCGGCTACAAGTTGGCGACACCCTATTAGTCACTTGTTTACTAAATTTATTCGCTAACATATATTCCGTATACCTAACTGCCCAAACAACCTGGAAGAGTTGTAAGAAAAGTTAAACATATGATGGGAACCGATTATTACCCAATTTTTTTAGTATGGAGACCGAGTTTACCTTTCTATAATCTTTTAAGCTTGTATCAATACTTCAAAGACGTACAAAGGTGAAACAAACACATGAGTGACAGATCAAAATATCAAAGAATTTCATGTAATTAAATGTTTTAATGATAAGCTTGACATTACGCGAATTACCTCTTTATTGCGTTTTTTTTAAAATAATGACTAGAAGTGAACTAATCTAGTGGAAGCCCCGTTAAGTCAATAAAGTACCATGAATTGTATACAGATCAGCTATCTTGTTAAAATATGTTAAGGGTTTGATCATGTTAAAAACATATGCCCACACACACTGCACGGACCACATACATTTAACGTTCAATAGATATAGCAAAAACACTGTGCAAACTATTCTTTGCTGTGAATCGAATAAAAAACAATTGCCCGAGTCGTCTATGCGTGCCTGTTGCATTTGTATCAGCTTGTATCGAAGACGGTATAGAAATGTGTCACATGGATGTCATCGCTAACAGCCAGGTCATGGCATGTGATCACTTTTCCATCAGTATCTCTTTCTCGTTTTTTCGACGCAGATTGTGTGGAATCCCCTCCATTATTCAAATATCGAGTCTAGTGGACATTTTGACAAATGCGCTCAAGTTGATCGTTGTCACGACCCGGTGTAAATCTGGCCTCGTGAAAGTGATTGACGGAAGCAGTGGCGTAATGGAAAGTCTTACACTCTTGTCATCAAACTCTCACGAGTTCTTGCGTAAAATCAAAACCAGACTTATGCAATTCATTTACAAAGCCAGTACTTGTGTACCTACTTTAAGTGTTGGGTGTTTTCCGTCGACTCAACTGTTGGTCCTCATCTGTTTCCTGTTCGTCGTCATTGCGGTCTTGAATAGGTGAGACAGCCGACCATATTCAAGTCCTGTGTTGTACCGGAGTGTTTTATTAGAAGAATACAAATGTCTGTATGCATCGATGCTGTGAGCTACACACATTGTCGTATGATGGTTCCCTGCATCAATGGGCTCCACACAACTTATCCATAGATGCAGGTACGCGCCGATTTCCACTCAAAGCTGATTTGCTGGCATAAAAGTCATGATTGACAAAAAATGGATCCACAAATAAATTCGATCAAGCCAGCGTCACGCTTAGAATGATAACAAATTTGCTGATTGGCACAGACTACACGTGTATCTGCGCTAACCACAGCGCCGGACTTCACACGAACATGCACGCATGTCATAGCGCGTTTCCCATCGCGCCGTAGCTATGGCAGCGCGACAATGCATTCAGCGTTCGATGGGATGTCTCAGCTACAGTGCGTTGATCGTTATTTACCTTATGCCATAACAGAGCGACAATGCAATGTGTTGAACTTACGGTTACGGCCGGCAATTGAGTTGCCTGTACCTGCACCTATGGATAAGTTGGGCCGGGGATCCAGGGTGCAGGGAACCAGCATAAGATTGTCGGCGCTCTTGTCAAATAATGTCCTTGCAACCTGCATCATTGATTATTGCTCAAATGTAATGTATTTGTCAGCTACAGGTGTGATAATTAATTAATATCGTTCAAGTTTACATCGGAGTATTCTGATGGTCATTGTTATTGATAAAGGGAATTGCATTAAAAAAAATTAAAAAAAGATCCCTCTTAATTCACCTAGGCTTGTAGCCTCGACGTTATTCTATCAAACTAATAATCATCTGAACCACACGATGCAGGAGTTGCTCGTTGATGAAGAAGTACTTGTCTTTTGAGGGACATTCATTGATTGTATGTTAATACGTTTATCTCCCTTTGTTAAGGCTCTCGACTGATTAAAAAATCAATCCAGGTGTTACATGTACACATGGCCACAGTTTGTTTATCGCCGATTTTAAAGGAGAGACTTAAACACAGGAATCTCTATGGTTAAAGTATTTGATAAAGCAGGATGCTGGAATATAAAATAGTAATTGCCGTAAAATTATCAATGCATTTCATACGATATAATGATTAATTGCGGTACTTCTGGTGCACACGCATGGTGATAATCCTTCATCGTGTTCACGTCGTCAATACCACGTAACTGTACGCATACCAATTAATTTCGTTATATAAACTCTTCTTTCAATGATAGCTTAGTTCACGTTCACTACTACACACGTTGACGATTGCGATACCGTATGCATATGGTAGATCCTCATTGGAATCCTTACGGTTTCATTTCTGGTTATACCATTATGGCAAACTTCTCCAGGTGATACGCCATCCTAGTCATATTAACAAAAGAATCCGAGGGCACTTACCTCACTTCGTCTCATAGAACCCGTGTGTAGAAGAATGTAAATATAATAGTCTCAAAAGGTGTCTCATTTACATAGCACCTTTGGGCAAAACCCATTCTTTGACGAAAAGAATACTACGAATTACGTTGAAAATCCGAGAGCACACATACCTCACTTCGTCTCATAGAACCCGTGTGCAGAAGAATGTAAATAGTATAATAGTCTCAAATGGTGTCTCATTTACATAGGGCCTTTGGGTAAAACTCATCCTTTGACGAAAAGAATACTTCGAATAACGTTGAAGTAGGAGTATTATACAAGTTTATGTGACACAAACGGCTTCGGAAGCGAGCCTACTTGGTATCAAGAAACTCATCCCTGATATCGTCGTTAAATATTTTATTAGTCTCCGGCTTACGTGTTGGTGTTCAAGTACAAGGCCTGTAATATAAGGTACCAGGAAGAAGATATAAACACCTCGTATCAACTATGATAAAAGTAAGAGAGGTTTTGCTTTGCAAACAGGTCGAAAGATGAAACTTTCAGAGTAGGTAATTGACCTCTTTGTGTTGGCTAAACCTCGCGTGTGTTTGACAATTGTAACGGACCCGCTTACCCGCTAATAGAAATTACTATGGTCAAGACGAAATGGATTGACTTAATGAAAGCAATTTGGAACTCTATGTCGTTTTGTGGAACTTGTTGTAACCATGCCCTACTCAAAGTCCCTAGGGTATTAATGAAACCAGTTTCGAGTGACCATTAAACATTGGTTGTCATTATTTGCGGGGAAAAAACCATCACTCAGTAATGGTGTTCTTTTGGTATTATACTATAATTTATAGTAATACAATTCTGTGGTAATACAGTACTTTCCCTTTATCATAATTAAATCATTCCAATCATTTACTCCGATCATATAGCCAGTTAATGCATAACCATTTTCTTACCCTGCCCATGCCTCCCAATAACATTGATCGAATATACATTTTGTATCAACTAATCATTGATTCTAAGGACTCCAATTGACTAGCTTCCCTTTCATGCCCCCTCATTTGAATCTCTTCATGGTACCATTATCCAGTGACACACTGGAGTACCTTATGGTTACCCTGGTCTGTTACATGTATAACGCGATTCAATCAACGTTTTATACAAGTGCTGCATTATAAAACAGTGGACCTATCTGTTTAATAAACTGGTCAGAGTACTTGAGGACTTCTTACTTGTTAACCACAGCACGACGGGCTGATGAAGACTACTCTTTAAAGCTCCTTGTATATGTAATGAAGTATATACCCTTGCTTGACGCAATTACGGTCGTGTCACAAGTTATATTGGTCAGGCATACCACCGCTTTTCACAGCTGCGAGTACACGCTTGATGAACTGTGAAGGAGGTGTGCTCATAGTCTAGCATATTCCTTCATTGTGGTTCACGGCGTTCACTTGGCTGATCTTTAAACACACGTACTAGCACAGTGGCATCCGCTTTAAAACGAGAAGCAACACTTTTGAGGGCGAATCCAGCAAGAGGTTATACGATTCGCGCTCTTTGCATGCGTAAGAGTTCAATTGAAATCTCCTTGTAACGTTGCTGATGTTTATTTCATTGCGATTTGCAAGTCAGTTGATTTGTATTTGTTTCCACCCAGTTAGGCAGTATAATGGACAGTTTGCGGGGGACCAGGGTAGAGGTGCGAGGTGCATAATGGGTTGTGTTACTGTCGTATGACCTGATTTGGTCAGAATATTTCAACTTGTCTCTTGTCACAGTAGGGGGTGCAGGGAAGCGGCAACCCATATTGAGTGAAATCCCGAGTATAGATAAAGAGAGAGAGAGAGCCGATATACTAGAACACAATTGAATTAATTCAAAGAGAACATTCTTGAAATGTTTAAACACAACGTAACGTGATACATAAAGTGGCCCTGTATCATATCTGATAGGAATATGGCGATTTTGACTGAGTTTTACGTATGAAGCGTCGTGTGCTGAATACCTACACTCAATCAGTGGTGGAACTTCAGATTTTATTCAACTAGCCAGTCGGGCAGGTATCTCACAGAATTTACCTGTCCATCAGTCAAAGGTTTTTTCATAATATTTTGCAGCAAACAATTAAGAGCAAGGCTACTTTTAAATGATGATACTAGCATGTTTTTGTCTTTATTGTACGAGGTTGCACTGTAACCCTAGCCCGTAACAGCTCGTCGTATTCTTCATGTTCATCAATACAATGCTCTTTTTAATTTTCTATCAACCTGATCTCTTCTGTCATCATGACACACTATCATCTTTCATACTGTTCAGTGCTCAATCCCCAATCCCTTATTAAAACATCTCGTGTTCAATAACTTCAATAGTTAACCGATACAGTCATGCACCAGCCCCATCTTATAACCCCTCGTCAACACTGCTCTCCTTATTTTTCATCTGTCCTTGTACTCCTAGACGTCGTGCTTTCTTCCATGAAGCCACAACTCTACCGCTCTCTTGGGATGACATGTGCTTTCACGAACATCACATCGCGTTTAAGGCATCACCTGCAAGTCTTGACCTGTTTTAGTTAGTGACATCGAGCTGAATCCCCGTTCCACTACAGCTGCTGATGCAGGAAGGGTAATTAGAAGGTCCATAAGGGCGAGAACATTTGGACACACTGCTCTAGTTCTTCTATTGTCTCCACCCAAGACGCACGTTCTAGCCGTGCCTTCCAATCGAACTGTATATCTGAGTCTTCAGGGGCGTTCATTCCCCGTCTCTGCACGGGTACTCCAGCTTTCGGTCCACTTTCTCTTCCTTTTCTCGTCGTACTTCTTACATCGTCTTCTTCTCCCCGGCACTACTGTCCGCCACCTTGCGTTTACTGGGATCTTTCACCCCTCGAAACGAGGTCCACAGTGTATTATTATAGTGTAAATCCAATCCAATTATAATTCAGAAAACTATCATCCAATGGCGGCGTATCGCGATGTTATCGATAGCTGCACGGTTTGCATTACAATACAATGTGATTACGTCATCAGTGAAATGTACAAAGCTGGCTGCGCAGTACGACATTTTGGGGTATAGCAAATTCCTAATGGCAATTAATAATTTCTTCCGGAGGGGTTACCGCAAACCGCAATTGCTTAATTTCGGCTTTCCCTGCATCGAAGCGTAAGGTCCGGAAAGCTCTACTATCATGGTTATGAAATTATATTTGGAGGCGAGAGACGTATGGGGACCCGATTCGGCCCGATGGGATGTTCTGAGCGCTCATGTTAATCGAAAGTTCAGAATGGATCGATGGATTGGAACTGGGAGATTCCCAATATTATCATAATAATTATGTGTAGTGTACTTGCATGATGAATGATCGGAGTCGGATCGCTGAAGTTTTTCAAGTAAGTTTTCATCTGATCTGTTGATGAAATTTTCCTGAACATACTGTTACTTACACTTTGAGCTTCAAAAATGTTACCCGCCAGTCGGACGGGTACCTTTGCATCTTCACCCGCCCGACACGAAAGTTACCCGCTATGGGCGGGTGGGCGGTTCTTATTTCAACCCCTGCACTCAATATGTCACGTGACCATATATTTGATTATTGAGACTTTGTATATTCGTTTGTTTTTTAATCTTAATGTTTTTTTTGCGTATATAATGTCCTTAATACTATATTGTGTGTGTTAATATTTCAGTAATGATAAAATCTACATAAGCATAGGACACAGCACGATGCGGATTTATTATAACTATTACGATTTCAAGAAACATTGATTAATATTAAGATGAAGTTCCATTGCAATTACTTTTATATAATGTGAATACGTTGCTATAAGCATACATTCTGGCTGTACATATTCAGGCTGTGCATATTCACAGAAACATCGGTTAATTCAATAGCGTGAACGTCAAAAGTGATCTAAATTCATCAGCTACTTCACTTCTTACATTCGACATTATGATAAACCGACGGTAGGAGAGAGGCAACTACCGATCTCACGTTACACTTGAGTCCTCCCACCTCCTGTCTTGCTCTGTTGCAGATTCTCGCTCCATGTCAAACGTATCGGTACCCGAGATTCATTATACCACTGGTTATCTGGCTGAGATTCGGGGGATTCATTTTATATGTTTTTGCTTTAAGGGCAGGAACTCAATGCCTATAATGTCCATATCTAGTTATAAAAGTAGGGTTGTATATCTAGAAACCGATTAGTCGGTTAATCTCGAGTATTATGGCAGATCTGGTGAGAGCGTAGCCTTAACTAGTTCAACTATCTCGGTCCGCCTGGTACTGAAGTTTAAATGGAATTTTTAGTTAGTACGCAAGCGCCATATATCTTACACAAGTGATGAAATCGTCGCTATTGTGATTACGTTATAGTATCATGCAGCCAGTAGGGAGGTCACGCTGCATGTCATATTTTGTTATACGCAAGAAAACAATGGAGTCTTAGTGACTGCAATATTTGCTAGAAATAGCTTCGGAAAATGGTCTATTTGGGCATCTCAAAAACTAAGAAACGTGTTAAAAATCATGTAGAATTTTAGAGGAGGGTCATGAACATCTGCAGAACGGTAAAATGTATAGTTTTAAACACGTTTGGTGACCAAATTCATGTCGTACAATGTCGGAAAATGCACGCTTTGAAAATCCGTGGTCTTCAAAATTACAGGAATCCTAACTCATTCTAAACCGCACCAAATCATGAAATGAACCCTCGTCTACAAAAAAGTCAATGTACGTATTGCTCTATCTGCTTGGAGATAGCGAAGACCACGGAAATCTCATAGCTTTATACCACAGAATGAAATCTGCCATAGACATTCAATGGCGAAAATCGTACAGATTTGCACTGTAGACCTCTGTGTAGGGAGTGTTGACAATAGCATGACAATAGCAAGGTCGTTTGACTATTGTGTTTGTGCATGTTTGTGACGACTGACCCCGTTTAACAATCTTCATAGCTTTCATATAGGGCTTGGGTGACCTAACTATTGACTGCATGGTGCAGTGATTTGATCATCAGTCAATGTGATGATTACTTGATTCCCGGTGGTAACGCGATCGACTGTATGGATTCAGGCACCAGCGAAGTTGATGACATCATTATGGATTATCTCGCATTGTGACATATACCCCCTACAACTGTAGCCCTGGTTGTGATTAGGCCCATGTCAGTCAATCTTAATCCTGGCATGACGTATTGCTTGGATAAGTAAACTCATAAATAACGTATCAAATAGTACCATGAAATCAGCAAAATAGTCGATGATATGTGCTTTGGGTTTCCCCGTTCAGTTTAGGCAACATCATCATCATTGCGTTTAAATCAAGCGTATAATACTGATCATGTTTATTTCTTGAACAATTATAGTTAAATGCGTTACAGCGCCATAACATCACTTCAGAGTGATACATATTTCAATAGACAATGACTGTGCACCAAGACTAACAGGATAGTATTAAATACATCTGAATTAAAATAGTAAATTTTACTTTTGTGAAATGATATGTTTTCTAATACAGTTCTTTTAATTACCCCTTGTCAGTGACATCGTCACATTATTTAGCTAAACGCAGTATAACATAGAGTCCGCGTGGTAAAACCGCACCGTTTACCAAAAACTGAGACATATGCGATAATGTGTAGAGCAAACCCTACCTAAAGACCGATTCAGAAATTGACACACTTGACGTACGTGTATTTGGACTCTTTAAGCTATAAAAGATCAGATTGCCCATATTTCGATCCTTTTTGGGACACTCTGTAGTGATCTGATGAAAAGAAATGAACCGTAGATGAAATATTGCGATTACGTTTGCCCCTGTAGTACCTCGAAAAACCCACGTTCAACGCCTTCTGTTTATACTACTCGTATATGAATTGGCTGAGGCAGAAAGCAATGTTTACACTTCAATCTACTTATATTGTCGCTACATTGTGGCTGAGCCTCAATTATAAATTCAATTTGCAGGTTTATATTTCACCTGAAGATCGTTTGGCTGCTTAAAATGCTCATATTATTCAAATGTACTGCGGGTGTTTCCTTGCCGCGGTAATATATACCAATGTTAACATATCGAATGCGGATATATATTCATCGTTCACCCAACTCAAACACCCAAATTCATACCGGTTAACAACGGGAATGGCCTACTCAACTGATCAGATATTGAATCAAAACCTTCCTGCTTACAAAATTTGCCGCCGGCGTACAGTTGACATGTCCCCTATGGACACGTCTTTACGTATATTAGCATTGATTGAAAACCTAATGAATTGACGTATCACTTGTAGTTAAGTAACTTAATAAAGAAGATGTTAATTGACAATTTAAGGGCAAAAAACACTTAAGTCAGACGGCTGCCTTGTTACAGATTTACTATGTTTAGGGAAGCACTGCAACAGTAGTACGTATGGCTCAAACGTATATGTAGGTATAAGTGACTTGTAGCCTACGTAAGATTTATACGAAGATAATCCCATATTTTGCATCACCATTTATATAACTATGATAATTAAACTGAGGTCAATAGAAATCTTCCTATATTATTATGGAAATATTTACATTGATTTAGTTTAATATCAAAATGTGCCCTTTACGTATGTATGGTGATGCAAAATATTACTTCCGCGACTATCGCATAGGTTTTACAGATACTCGTAGTGTATTGTTTGAGATTATTACCAACAAATGCTCATTTAAGGCGACTCATCATATTTGCTTTGACAGTGAGTTAAGCAATTGACGGTATGATTCTAGGAACTTCCTCAACGGTCTCAAGTGAAACGGGAAGATTGATTTAATTCATTTTTCATCTTGTTGACGAAAATGTGGTGGGCGGACACATACATATTATGTTTCGCGCCATAATACTCTACTGGTTTTTACCACCAGGCATATGTTGTAGTTGACTATTTCTGACTGTTTTCGTTTAGTTCACGAAACTCCCGATGTACCAGCTAGGTAATAACATTATCTAGTGATTTGGGGCTTCAAATAAGTAATTATGGCCTTGCAAGAAACGTACTAATTTCCCATACATATTATGCCTGCAAATATGTATTTCATGCATACTTCATGGGAAACGAGATCAATAAATATGTTAATATTTTGATACATATTTTGCGGACCCAATCTAAAAAGGGCTCTTTTCTTTTTATGTAAAGGATGATATTGTTATCTGAGCTATTTGAACCATGGCTGAATTTACAATATTGTCACAATAGTTCTGAAATAAATAGTCGATAACAATATGAAACTTGAAACAATATTGTTATAGCAAAGTTGTTTTTGTATGAAAGTACTTGTGATACAAGCATAACCTTTATCATCCTATCCGACTACATTTGGCCACTATCGAAATCAAATGATATAACATTTACAAAAGTACATCAACAATTATCTTTAACCACATGAGGGTAGCTCGTAAGGTTAAATATTGCTCATGTTATTTTCAATCGGATCATATGATCTGCAATAAAATATGGATATGTATCAATGTTTTAAATAATATGACAAACTTCTATATGTTTGAAATCATCTAAGAGTATCGAATGTTCCACAGAGAGATATAAATGCAGCAGATTAAGCAGACCAGAGTAAGGTTAATCGAACAAATCTTTAGGGAACCGAGATTGACACAGACCGTTACCGCTGCTAAATTTGATAACTGTCTACACGGCATTATTGCCAGCCACAGTGACTGATTCCTTGCCAGTTATTAAATGGCGAAGATAGATTATAGAAGCACCCGATATTCGTATAAATGACAACCCGTCTGGTATTGTGTGAGTGCGTGTACTGGACCCATATTACTGCTTGATTCTCAATGCACGGGTCTCTTGATGCAAGGTGACTCGGGACAAGGGAAAACTACTATATACAACGTGTGTACAGCATGCCGCGTATTTGATAAATTATGGTTATGATATAGTCTATTTAACGACTCACTGATTTTCTCACACATACATGTAGTCCCAATCATTTTCCCGCCGCGCAACACATGAGATATTAGAAACAAGTTAGACTAAATCACAAGAGATGACAGTTTTAGAGAAGACGTGCATGATTGATATGACAATACCACAGCTGCCAGACGCGGAGGCAGTGAGTGATATTTTACAGTCGGTCGAACTGCGATGTAAGACTCATCATTCATAATCATGTTCCTCCTAATCAGAACATATTCTCGTAAAAGGATATTTGAGTGAGCAATTTTGATCAGTGACGATACATAAAGCACAGTCAGGTTGACGGATTGCTATAACAAGATGACACACGTTCTCTATGTTTGGTACATTTATCAGGAAGTAACCCACTCATTCGGTAAAGTTATAACACTGCTTTTATTCCAATGAGACGTATACACGAATCGTTTAACTGAAATCCAATAACAGCGTCTTGCATCTAGAGTTTATAGTTCCTACATTCATATTTCATAGATATTATGTAGCTAATTTTTAGCTACAGTGAATGATTTTGGCAGTTTTAAGAAAAACAACTTGGACTTTTTAGACAGTTTTGAAACGTTTGAGTACGCTCAAATGGTTGTGGATATATTAATTACAAAATAAATGATCAAACAGAGCGACCATAATGCTTTTGTAGTAACTAGATTATTGATGGGTAGATAATAATCAACTCATAAGGCAACATGTAAGTAGTGCATGTCAACATAGGTTTATGTGCTGTCTAGCAAAAATAGGACTCAGCAACCAGACGCTCTTCTTAAAACGGGAACGCGACATATTTGCATACTCACTATCTTATATAAATTAAATAAATACTATATGTCTATTAATTATGCATTTTGCTCTCGATTTAAAGTAAATTTGGTGAATTCGTGTTAGATATTCATCTTGTTATTTCAATAAGTACAATGCATAAGCTGGAGGCGATATTTAACAGATAGTTCAATAATATTATTCACAATCCAATGTAAATATTTCAATCTGAAGTCGAGTGCTTTTGCATACTTCAGTATCAGCATATGAAATTAAAAATCCTGTTTTCTGAACCACACTTTGTAGTTTCAAGAAACACACTACTGGTTTAACACTTTCAACGCATATACATTTTTTTACCAGACAGAAAACAGATTTTTCAGAAACCTTTCACATGTTTAAAATCTATCTCAATGATTACTGACCCAATAATAGGCATGTTTGTACTTATGTCAATGCATTTCTCATGGTAATTCTATATAAATATGTTAATAAAATACAACAATGTTGACATTTTGTAAACATTGTGTGACATTTTGTAATGTGGAAAGTGTTAAGGCATACAATCTGCAAGAGTTAGCCGTGATCTTATCCTCGTAATGACGTGTTCTGACACCACTAGTGTTTAGATAACATGATGTAGGTAGACAAACGTTCGCTTTTTAGGTTGGTGGATCGGTAAGTCGACATAAAAGCACCTAAAGATAAAAATGCAACATTATAGCGATTTTCAGATATTATTTTAAGTGTACATCGATACTGATATTATCACAACTGCATGTATCCAATACTAAACAAGATCATATGTGTTCTATTGAAATCGAGTAAACGATTTTTCACTAGCTACAAAATGGTCAATCCATCATGGTTTTAGGGCAGAGAATGGAGTTACAATGGTGTAACCTCTCCAGTTAAAGTCGGTATACTTTTGAGGATGTTAACTCTTTTGTTACGTTCCTTGAATGGAATTTTCAACTTTCAATTTCCTTAGACTATATCGTATATAAAAGTAACTATAACGTAGTTGTTATTTATAGGCGCGTTCTGTGATGTTTAACTTTATTACCGTTGTTCATCTTGCAGTATCCCAAAGGGGTTAGGGATTGTTAAAATAAATTTCAATTACATTGAAAACATTAAACCTCCTTATATGTAAGGTATTGTGGCAGTTTGCGAAGGCAAAATTTAAAACGGCAACACCTTTTAAAATTGCATCTTCGTACGTCTTTTTTCAATCTCACCTGACTTCTACCCTTTCACGAGTTTAACTTTGACACTCAACCTGACGTGATCTCAGTGAAGTGCCTTAAGGAGACGTAGTTAACACCGGTTAACACCTTTCAAAATGGGAAACAAACCTAGTTAATTAAATTTCATCCTCACTTTTATTTATACACCTGTTTGGACTACGGACTGTGTGTCTGTAAGGGCAACTCGGATTTCTGAAATCGCGGTGTTGCATAGTGCATATTGAGAAATCATCCATCGTAAAACAAGAACATCTAAGAAGTTGACGGGATGGAATTTCATTTATTTAAGAGGTTTACCAAAGGACAGACGATTTCAACAAGTACCTTATATGACCTTTTAATAAGCCTGATGAGGCCACAGATTGGGATTAACATACAGCAGTACAAGAGACAATCATTATGGTTAGACTTTCAGCAACGTCTTTTTTTTCTTCTCTTTTTTTTGGGGGGGGGGGGGTGGGTTTGATAACGACTTGGATACACGTCGTCTTTTTAGTTAGTAGTATATCATATTATTGCATTTATTAACACTCAGTTGTGTCATAAGGATTGTCTAAAATGGGGAAAAAAAGTTATTCGGAGACAAAAATTATAGGACGTGAACATGATTTTAATATTCGCAATTATTCTCCCACAAAATAACAAATGCGTACAAAGCGCTCGAAATATCAACGTTTATTTAGATGTTGCTATAAATATAGAAATGAAACAGTTTAAGCACGCAATATATTGGTTACCTTTCAGTCTAAAACCTTCATATTTCACAGCGTGATATTAACGGCGATGGGCTATGATTTCCCACTCACGAGGGACAGTGTCCCTTTCTTTTTATCCAGCTTTTTATTTATTTTTATACTTATTCATCACGGCACATTTTTTACACATTTAACATATAACTAGAAGCATAACATAGCAGTTATTTGTTAACCATTCATTGTCAACTTCTTATAGAGAGGCCTCGATAACGTGGTGTCGCCATGTTGCCATTATAAATATATACGTGACTCCGTTGGCTCGTAGCTCGATTCATCTCTTGCATTGCCACTGGTTATACAAGTATTGCCCTTTAAGAAGCACAGGAATACATCCAATCAAACTACCTTACTGTTGAATGAAGAGAGACACTTGCCTCGCTTTGTGTTTGGAAAGGACGCCATCAAGGATAAGATTCTTATAAAGTTATGTATTTCAACCATGATTTTAGTTATCTTGCCATATCAATCGTTGCATATATAATTCTGTCTTCTGTTGGAATTTCTAAGATATTGTTACAAGGAATTACAAAGAAGGTGTTTGAAGCACGCTTTTGTCTATATGGAAACGACGCAGACATTGCGCCTCAATAAGAATAAGATTAAAAAGCTCATTGAAGAGATCCACGCACGAACGCAATCTCTACTGTTGCGTTGAATTACATTAGATAACCAGAATACCCGCTAGGTATATACATTGTTTTAATATTGTTCATGATGGCTAAATATAGCATGAATGTCCACATACAAATATAGGACTCACTATCTATCTTGCAATACGTGACTTCTTCTCTTCCGGGACTTTTATAGAGAAATCTTCATATTAGCACAAACGTGCTATTTCGACGGGAATCATTTTTGTTCTAAGGAAGATCAACGAATAGTTGCATTCATCGTGAACATCTTATTTACTTTAAGATGATTATATTCGAATAATAACATTAAAACATCCTGCCATGGAATACATTGAACTGTATGTAACAATGACAGTGCAAGCACCCTAAAAGCGTTGTCCTCTTTGCCACATTTGCAACAAAGGGAATGAAACTGTTGATACGATGGCCCGGTTCACACACTTTGAAAAGGACATTGCATTGTTAAATATCGTCTTTAATTAGTCAACTTGCGGTTGACAAATGTTGAAAAGGACGTGACATTGCAAGATTTCCTATTTCTTTCGTCAATTTCTACTTTCATCCATTGATGTTTGACACAATGGACTCGTTTATAATATGTAAGGTTCTCGAACTTTCTTCGGGTTACGTGATAGCACCTCTCAATTCTACAACACATATCCGTATGGACGTGATGGCACTGTATGCAACATATCAAAAGAACTGATGAGCGTTGCAAGAATAGTCAATTTTATAACATTTGATTCTTAATGTCATGAGAGAAAGACGCCGGGTAACAGTATAAATAAATATGATCTGATCACCGTGTATGGTGCGTTTTTAATGAACCTAGGCTTATCTTTCAGTCATGAAGCTCATTTGTTATTACCTCATTTCCAGCGCGAGTTGCAAATAGGAATCGCGACGGTTATATAATGAAGGGATTTTGTAGTAAAGAGTCAGTATGATTGAATCAATTTAAAGCTGTATCACCCTTAATCCATACCATTCAGACACACGAAAGTATACTAAATGCAGAGACTGATATGTGCCCTTTCTCTTAATTCGAAAATCAAAATACTTTTTGCTATGACTCGTAACAATTGTTTGATATCCATAGGTTGTGTATCATGTACATGTACTATCAAATAAATTTACATATTATTGCATGGATTTAGTGCGGGATCTTAGTGTGAGTAAGAGTTATGACGAGCGAAGCGAGCAGTACTCTCATGATCTTGTAGCTAAAGCAAAGTTCTGTATAATGGGTGACAGGTTCATACTCACTCAAGTGGTCTTAATGTGACATGCGTGGTCTTAATGTGCCAGGCGAGTAACTTCTACTTAGTCTTCTATCACTAATCACATCTTACTACCCACTCAAGTGGTCTTTCACAAGACAAAACAAGTATGGTTGTTTTATCAATGTCAGGGATATTTTCAAACACCATTTCAATTAGGTATTAGGTGATAACTTGGGAGTTGCTTCAATTGTATTGGTATTTACTGCTCAAAAGAAACAACGACAATTGTAGTAGGTTAACAATTACTAGCACTATAGTGTCTGTCTACGTGTTCTTAGGCTCAAGTAGACCCCCCCCCCCCCGAGATATTTTAAAACAACATCAAATTCATGCCTTCACAGCCCATTTTGTGTTTTTCTTTGTATTAGCATAGATGCGAACAGCTAAGGGTCTACGTACATCGTCATGACAGATGTGTTTGTGGCGAGTACTGCTAAAGTGATCTTTTTTCACTTTCAAATCATGTATCCATGAGTTCAACTTTCATAGTTTGTGAGCCTTGTACAGTAGTCCAAATAGTTATCATCAGTTATCTTTCCCATCTCTTCATCATAGCATATGCAACATGCCAAACATATTTGCGTGTGCAACCTACTCCGGTCACAGAGACTCCTATTTGATGTGTCTTATACTTAGCTTGCATTTAATCTATCCACACACCACTTGTGTCCATTAAACCTAACTTGTTGATATTAACAGACGGTTCAGACCTTATTTATTGTGCAATTCGCCAAGTGTATTTTGAAACTACATCCCTGGTATATCATGTATATGACCACCTAATGTCGGGGTTAACGCTTCTTAAAGTTGTATATATACACACATCTCAACTTCATATAGCATTTTCCCCCAACTTCTTAGGCCGATAAATTGCCGGTATATGAAGTCCATACACATGGTTACATGCTACAATTACTGAAAGTGTAGAACCAACTCTTTATGCAACTGTCCATTTTTGGTTATTGAATTGAATTAAGACTTTGAAACGTTATAATGTCTTCACATTTTAGAGTAGGGGAACAACTAGTTACATCTCTATTTTAAGGAGCCAAATAGCGAATAACTTTAGAAATATAGTTCAACCAATAAAGGTTTTCTCTTCAACAGTGCAGAGCATATGATATAGCAGGTGGGGTAATCACAGTCCGTGCAATCACCAGCTCAATGAAACATAGATATCACTAATATGTAACTTTGTGAATGCTGCCAGAGGCAGAATTTGTTCGTGAAATCGGTCCAGGAAGTGGACTCATATTGTTCCAAATACGGTGCGGATTAGTTAGTGTTGAATTAGGCTACCTAGTTCACCACTAATCAGCGTGTATAAGAGGTCACGCAATTATTGAGTATGTAGAGGGTAGTGCTGCCAATTATCGCAGTGCAGAGGGGGCTGGTCTCCGAATTGAACATATTGATATACTTTGTTTACATCAATGTTGTTTTATGAGGTGACCGCATACGTAAGGCTGTTAAGACATCCCGCCCTTTTAGCCTCGCTCTCAATAATAAAAAAATCGGGGAGCGAATGCATTTAATGTCAACCAAAGACCATATATAACGGGAAAATTGGCAACATTCTCACGAAAAGAGCCGGTTTTAGAATTTACATGTATAATCTAAAACGTGCAATTTGACCAATTGATTATCACTTTCATACTAAACAAAACTAGTAGCAAGTGATGTGCGTGGAAACGTCACTTCACAGATTTATTGAATGAAGCACTACTGTAGAAAATTGCAGTGTTACCGTTTGTAAAGGAAGGAAGCTCACTCCGGGCTAGTTAAATTACACTACAGACCGTGTCAATAAAGAACACCTCAGCAGTCGCTGGGACATGTACATTGTGCTTCATAGTTGCAAGTAATTAAACTGAATACTGTACAAGCATGCACAATACATTGTGGGCAACCAACGTCATATACGACACACATTCATGGTAAATATTAATTGATCAGAGGTATTATATCCTACTACTTACCAGTTCTTCTATAGTATAATTTAGATAATTTTGATTCGGCTGAAGCCATTCATGGTCTTTATTGGATAAGGATGCGTATCCATCGGAAGCTCTTATTATCAGCACCGCCACGTGCCTGCTTTCATTTCCATCCAACAACGAAATTGTACCATCTGGACAGAAAAGCCTCTTTTTATCTCATTTTCATTACCCGACCTATTAAACCCACGTACGTTTTATTAAGAAACTCTTTAAGATACGACGAAATCTCAACATTTAAATGATGGACCAATTTTGAGCGTAATCGGATTTCCTCGAGTTTCTTTAGAGGAAAGACAATTACCCGCAACCTATCAGATAGAGAAGTGTGAAGTAGGCAATTATTTATAGTGTTAGGCACAAGCACAGGCAATGCCTTTTTGAGTAGTATAGGGTCGAAAATGCATCTAACGATAAGTATTTAACTATTTTATTATTTTGACATACACCAAACATATAGGTATGGTCAAAGTACGTACAAAGATAAGCAAACAAACAAACAACAAACATAATTACAAAACAAAAATGTACAATTTTGTACAAATACAAAAAACACACCACACAATTATAATAATTATATGAAATTGAAACTCCTGAAGGTGTACGCAAATCAAATGCAGAGTTTACAAAATTAATGACTGGACGAATGCAATAAAATTCGCTAACCCTCATTATAGTCAAGACAATGTCATTGTCATCTAAGTTATCAATATCATATATTTCACCAATTTCAGATATCATTTCAGTACGCATATCATTATAGAATACTGAACTTCAATCCTGATTTATAAATAATGTTACTGCAACTTTTTATTTCTCTCTCTTTATGGCCTAACTTGACATTTTCATTAACCGAACACTACCAACAGAAACAAAATTCATAAGTAAACCCACTTCACACCGTTGTCTTAATGTAACTCATGAGTACCCGGTCTAGGTTATTGCAGGTTAATGTACGCGTTAATGCTGTCGAAGTTCAATGTCTCGAATCTAGTAAATGATGATCTGCGAATTATGTACTGCACACTAGAGGTTGCACGACACAATTGTATGTAGCCATACATGGGTTTACCCGCTGTATCTTCAAATGAATTAAATTGTCAGGATGGTGGTGCGAGCTTGTCACTTAGGACAATATGCAGGAGTTCCAAGTAATGACTTACTAGAGATATTCCCCAAGTAATCCATACCATTACTGCGGTTCTATTGAAGTCTCTATCTCATACCTGTCTGATTGACGAGCGTTCATTGCGACAAATCTAAATATTCACGTTTCCATTTCGTTTAATGTATTCTTACAGGTGGCGTTTTTCGAGGAAGTAAAGAAAACCCGACAGATTCGGAAAGGGCCTTTAGATTTGCCATCAAATCGATAAATGAAAAGAACCGTGAACCGAACAATGAACGTGTATTACAAGCAGACGTGAGGTATCTTAATCAAGGTGACACATACGACGCTATGAAACGAGGTAAGTAAATAGTAAATGCATACAAGGAACTTGAGTTTTCGACATTAGACTGATGACGCTGAAATTCGCAAAACGGTGACGTCATATCATTACCTACATGATAGCAAACCAAACCATCTGGTATGTTTCCGCATTGTAAAGGGTTCAACAAAAGAAAGTATACACTTTGTTTATGTCATTTTGAGTAACATTCAATTTTGTTTTGACCAAACAGGCTAGATAGGCAGTTAGATGAATCTTGTAGGCATCATTTGATACCAAATTTGCCCCCTAACAACAAAGATAAACCATGATTAGCACCATTCACTTTTCAAAAGTCACATTTTCAACGCACGCAAGCCGCGAGAAAATGCTGTGCGTGGCACTTTGAATGGCCGGGAATGAAATGGATATTGATCACACAGTGGGATGCGTTGGGTTGCGCCTGAACGAGCGGGCTATTTGATTATGGACAGGTTACATGTGGTCTTTTCTTCCCGCGTAGTGTATTGAAAATGTGACTTTTGAAAAGTGACTAATTTTCTTTAAAAGGTGCTAATCATGGTTTATCTTTGTTATTAGGGGCAAATACAGTATTTTAATACTGAAATCCAATTACTTAACACGTTTGAAAGTTGATCCATTGTGAAGGCCTAAACATAATATTGTAATCCATATCGTCGACGATTGGTCAGATGTAACACGCAACAACTACACCCATCAAAATATGTAAGTTCCCCCCTAGCATATACTAGAATATTTCCAAAAATATTTGATAGATTTAAATAATTTTCAACTAGAAAGATGCACCCAATTGTTAGGCACATTTTGATACCACATTTGTTGGCCTTGAGACAATGCAACGATAAGAAATTGTGCCATTTACCAATTTGTATACAGAAAAAAAGTGGCACTAAATCTCACTGGCTATGGTTGGTTTTGTCCATAAATTAACAGACATTTTCTTGGTGGATTTATCGTGCACAGAAAATGGGAATCTACTACACAATTAAGTGTGGCATCATTTCAAGAAAATCAATAAGCAGATCATAATTATGTGTGGCAAGTTCGTCTGATTATGAATGACGTGGCAATTTGGTCCGATTATGAGTGACATGGCAATTTGGTCTGATTATGTGCTACATGGCAAAATGGTCTGATTATGAGTGAAATGGCAATCTGGTCTGAGTATGAGTGACATGGCAATTCTGGCAAAATGGTCTGATTATGTGTGACCAAATTTTCAAGTCGCACATAATCAGAACAAATTGCCATGTCACTCATAATCGGACCAAATTGCCATGTCACTCATAATCGGACCAAATTGCCATGTCACTCATAATCAGACGAACTTGCCACACACATAATTATAATCTGCTTATTGATTTTCTTGAAATGATGCCACACATAATTGATTGGTAGATTCCCATGTCTGTGCACGAAAATCCACCAAGAAAATGTCTGTTAATTTATGGAAAAAAACAGCCATAGCCAGTGAGATTTAGTGCCATTGTCTCAAGGCCAACAAATTAGGTATCAAAATGTGCCTAACAATTTGGTGCATCTTTCTAGCTGACAATTATTTAAAGCCATCAAATATTTTTGGAAATATTCTAGTATATGCTAGGGGGGAACTTACATATTTTGATGGGTGTATTAAATAATAGCATTCGGCATCCACGTTGTGGTGCTACCCTAGTGTCGTATTATTACATGTCAGTCAATTGACATATACAAAATATACTTACTTATTCAATCTTTCCATAATTAACTGGATATCGCAACTCCGATAAGATCATTTATAACACGTAGCCACCCCCATTCAAATACAAAACACGATGTATCTACGATTACATGTGCATAGTACAATTAACCAAATTAACTATAGCACCATTTCATAAATTGTTTTATAATTTCAAGCAGAGCATATTAATCATGAATTCAACGATACAAAACGTATGCAACACACGCTCGCAATTACACCCTCATGTTTATGCTACAGACAAAATAGATATTGTATCTCGTGACATAACCCTAACCCTAGAACGTGGCAGTGGGGATGGAACGAAGAACAGGGGGAGGGGGTTAAATAAAAAATGGGAAAAATTATGTCCGCCGGCGCCGGGAGTTGAACCCGGGTCGGCCGCGTGACAGGCGAGATATACTAACACTCAGCCACGGGGGGAGGGCTTCACAAGCTAAGAAATCGGAGTATACCCGTAGTTTAGTGCTACAGGAGATAGAACTTGTGCGCGCGCAAGCCACGTGGTGCTGGCTGTGAGGTGACTGTGAGACGTAGTAGCGTTAGGGTTATAGAAATGCACTGTGTGGTGTCGTATTAACCCTAACCCTAGAACGTGGCAGTGGGGATGGAACGAAGAACAGGGGGAGGGGGTTAAATAAAAAATGGGAAAAATTATGTCCGCCGGCGCCGGGAGTTGAACCCGGGTCGGCCGCGTGACAGGCGAGATATACTAACACTCAGCCACGGGGGGAGGGCTTCACAAGCTAAGAAATCGGAGACCATATATACCCGTAGTTTAGTGCTACAGGAGATAGAACTTGTGCGCGCGCAAGCCACGTGGTGCTGGCTGTGAGGTGACTGTGAGACGTAGTAGCGTTAGGGTTATAGAAATGCACTGTGTGGTGTCGTATTAACCCTAACCCTAGAACGTGGCAGTGGGGATGGAACGAAGAACAGGGGGAGGGGGTTAAATAAAAAATGGGAAAAATTATGTCCGCCGGCGCCGGGAGTTGAACCCGGGTCGGCCGCGTGACAGGCGAGATATACTAACACTCAGCCACGGGGGGAGGGCTTCACAAGCTAAGAAATCGGAGACCATATATACCCGTAGTTTAGTGCTACAGGAGATAGAACTTGTGCGCGCGCAAGCCACGTGGTGCTGGCTGTGAGGTGACTGTGAGACGTAGTAGCGTTAGGGATAAATAACACCCGCGGTATATTATATTTCATAATTCTTGTAAAGCGTTCATCGAATAGCTCCATCACCAAACAACCGCACGTTTACAATATGCGAGTGTAACTGTAAGTGATCGAAAGGGATATATTCACATTACGATATATATGAATACACACCATTGCGTTATAAATCAAAGTATTTTTCAACACCCTGGTGAACATTGACAACTGGATATATCAATAATGTCAGTCCATTGATCAGGGAATTAACATAAACACGTAGAACACACAAGCCGGTAAGGCTAGCCGTCTTCTACTGATACGCAACAAATTTAAACACACAGCGTCTCGCTGGTGGTTTTAGCTTTCATAATGCTCGAAACATAATACTGTTTTAATATTGTGCTATTCAGCGTAATGTCTATCCTAAAAGCTAAATTAAGTCTCTCTTTCACGTATATCAGTCCATTCAATATGTTGTATCCCTTTACAAGCCGTGATTCAAAGCCGACTCATAAAGGTTGCGATCTGGTAAGAGCGCATATATAGTATAAAGTAAAACGACTCTGGGTTTAAAATACGTTATTACCGATTCAATCAATTTACATGACATCTTTAAAAATTGTCATGACGGACGTTTAATGAAATGATAACTGCAAGAGTGTGCGTGTGAATGCTATAATCTTATCACAATCTAAACACAAAATATATTTTGTCTATTTATGGAAGACCCTTTAGAAAACCAAAATTTGGCCATTTGTAATTTACCTTATCCCTGATGTTGAGTATTGTAATCGGCGAAATCTAAGAAGGTAGCAGAGAGTAATTAACATAATATTTGTGTCCTCCTCCTCCTCCTCCTCCTCCTCCTCCTCCTCCTCCTCCTCCTCCTCCTCCTTATCTTTATCTTTATCTTTATCTTTATCTTTATCTTTATCTTTATCTTTATCTTTATCTTTATCTTTATCTTTATCTTTATCTTTATCTTTATCTTTATCTTTATCTTTATCTTTATCTTTATCTTTATCTTTATCTTTATCTTTATCTTTATCTTTATCTTTATCTTTATCTTTATAATAATAATAATAATAATAATAATAATAATAATAATAATAATAATAATTAGTATTTATATAGCGCCTTTCCAAAGTGATCAAAGCGCTGTAATTTCGCTGCTGGTGAATCATCAGAATCAGGTCGCATCAACTAGGGTGCTGCCAATTTCTAGCGCAAACCTATCCGCACTTAGATTGTAACATCCACCATTTTTCAATGCAGCTCCCCAAATACCATTATCTTTATCTTTATCTTTATCTTTATCTTTATCTTTATCTTTATCTTTATCTTTATCTTTATCTTTATCTTTATCTTTATCTTTATCTTTATCTTTATCTTTATCTTTATCTTTATCTTTATCTTTATCTTTATCTTTATCTTTATCTTTATCTTTATCTTTATTTTCATTTTTATCTTCATCCTCATCCTCATCCTCATCCTAATCTTATTACTCATCCCCATCTCATAAGGCTGACAAATATATGGTTTATGTCAAGACAAAATTGGTATAGGCCCATGTCAATTTAACTAATGTTTCTAGTGTGACAATAGTCTAAAAAACACATTTATGTAAGCTTACTTGTTCATTTCAAGCAAGAAATAATAACATTTAGACACTTTTAATCAAATTCAAATCTAAAAAAAGAAAAAGAAAAAAAGAAAAAAAAGAAAGAAAAAAAGCGACCCTAGTTTTTACGATTTTAGGGTCGGTCGCTGAGGGCAACACACTTTTTGTTGGCCTTAGCTTTAGGCAAATGCATAAAAACGCACAAACATTGCTGGTAGCCAATCAGAGCGGTATATCGAGCTTACGTATTGCGCGCCACAAATGTTTGTTTGATGATGTTGAGCGGTAGTTTGACCTCGCGTACGTTTACACGAGACCAATATACTGTGACGTGCGTCCATACACATAAGTTGTGACTACTTCTGTTTCTCTTCGAGTTATATAAATTGCTATGGGAAAATTATGGCTTGATAACATAATATTTATTGATATTGATCATTGATGGTTGTCACGCTGTCGCTCCCTTCGGAAATATTCATTGAGATCTTGTTACAATTATATCCATAAATCAAATTCAGAGACACCTTGGTTATTTCAAAATGTATAGAATCCATGAAAATATCAAAACAAATGCACACGTATAACTTTAAATGTTGATATAGATTCATACGGAAGAGAATACGATACGTGACGTTTGAACTTAAGGTATAGACATAATCTTGCGTTCAGTCCCTTTCCGAACCTTGAGGCAATTGGTATAATTTACTTCATCGACTAATGCTCGTTTGTGCATTGATGTTTTATCCAAGTTCCTGCTATAGTTATAACGAGATTCTTTACGCGGTTATGTCTGCCTTACGTGCGTATTTTCAAAAGTGTATTACGTTCCCGGAGACACATTTTTGATGAAATTATGTACTATCCCTGGATGTATCAATGACGTTATTATTCAGTGTTCATTCTTGTGGAGCGCTCTTTTTGGATGCACACTTACATATGGGCCCTGAGTTCGTTGTAGTACAGTATAGGCAGTGAAAATTTCATTTCCAATTAATGAAAGTTAATGAGATTGGCTTTTCTATTCTTACTTTCTGTTGAAAGTGGGACGTGGAGTGCATGTCACGGGGACATCTCTTGATTATAATGTGCGTCTTTAAAATGCCGATTGTTTACATAACACTCTGAACCCTATTAAACTGATGCATTTCACACTCCTACTCGTTTGTATTGTTGCCCCATGAATAAAATATGATAATTCCTCCTCCGGATTTGGTCATGAGCAGTAACTAGTGAATTCATTCTCGTTATAACATGTCCTTACCACAGGCTTTTGATTTTACTTTTTCTTTCATCAGTTCTACTCCTTACTATTTTGGGGAAGTGCCTTTCTTTGACCAGTAGAAACGTTCTAGTTTGGATATGTAGATTATTATATCATGGAAATGTTTTGATGTGATAGAGTGATATGTTGAGTGTGGTAACGGATGTTTGTCACGTCTCTCCCTTCAAAAATCAAAGCATTGTATTCATATACTTGACATTGATATACAGCTTGGCTATTTCCAAATGTACAGATCAATACGGAAGGGATACGTTACATAACGTTTGTTGAACCAATACTTACATACTCTTACGTTTAGATCCTTCCCGAGCCCGTAGGCAATGGTGTCATTTACCGTATTGTCTAATGATCTGTTGGTGCATTGATGTTTTATCCTAGTTCCCGCCATATTTATAGCGAAACCCTACACACGGAGATGTCTTGCTTACGTACGCCGCTTGTTCTTTTATGCTTACACAGTGTATTAAGTTCCCGGAGACACATTTTGATAATGGAATCATGTAGTATCCCTGCATGTATGAATGCCGTTATCATTCAGTATCATTAAACTTGCGGATCACTACAGTGGGTTGCTACTTAATACATGTGGGCCCTGACTTTGTCGAAGTACCGAAAGCAGCGAACGTTACAGGGGAAATAATTGTATTGGCTTTTTATGCTTAATGTTTGCGAAAAGTGGGAAGTGCATGCCGCAGGGAAGACTCTAGATACGAATCTGCTTCTTTGTGAATGATTAGTATTTACATAGCACACATATACCTCTGTGCAACTGTATCATTTTACATTCCTACAACAGACCCAGGTGTATAAATGGGTACCAGCATCAATCCATGTTGGGAAGGTAACACAGACTCGTTGTGCAGGAGGAGAGGCGAACCGCCCACAGCAAAAATAACAAAAAGAGGAGTCTGACCTGAACGCCAAAGAAAGAGAGATACATGTAGGCACTCCGTGCGCGAGCTTCGCTCGGCACGTCACTGTACCTTACCTACAACAGACCATAAATACTCCAAAATGCATAGTTGAGCCCACCATTCACATTTGGATAATCCAATTAACGTGGAACTTTCACAGAGCTGAGTCCTATATCAGTATTTACCAGTTTTAGGTAGATGTTTATTGATTTCTGATTTGCATCTTATTTGCATACCAATTCTAAGTTGACATAACCAAAATGCCATTTCCCTCTATCATTTCGATGCTTTTGAATGATTTTGATAACAAATCTTCAGATATTGTAGCTGGACATGTTACCTAAAATTTGTACACAAGGATTTTTGTAATATTCTCCTTTGTACATGTAAATCAAGTTTAGGGCTAAAACTGCATTGTTCATGGTCTTCTTCATTTTACAGTAAACCAGAAATCATTAAACAAAATTAAAGCAGGACATAAACACGATTGTTTAAGCAGAATTGCATTATATGGTTTAGTTTTCTTGAAATAATGATTTAACAAAATCTTTGATCGAGTATTGCCTTTCTTTTGACCAATAGAACATTTCTTGTTTCGATATGTAAAATCTGCCACTGGATTATTTTTTGTGAGAGCATGACAGTATGTTAAATGTGATAAAATATGGTTGTCACGTCTCTCCTCTTCAAAAATCATTGAAATCAAATTATCGTTATATTCATGTTATCACACTAAGGCTATTTCCAAATGTTTAGAATCGATCTGAATATCGAAGTAAATTCCCATGTATAACTTTGACTTTGATATAGATCAATACGGAAGGGATACGTGGCGTGACATTTGAACTAAGGATATACACATAATCTTGCGTTCAGATCCTTCCCGAGCTCGAAGGCAATGGTGTCATTTACCGTATAGATCTGTTTTTACATTGATGTTATATCCTAGTTCCCGTCACCGTTATGACGAAACTCTGCACACGGATTTGTTTTCCTTACGTACGCCGCTTGTTCTTTTGTGTGCAAAACAGTGTATTACGTTCCAGGAGACACATTTTGTTGATGACAGTATACAATCCGTGGATGTATCAATGGCGTTATCATAATATAGTATCATTATTCTTGCGGAGCGCTCTTTTTGGATGCTCAATTACATATTATGCGCTCTGACTTTGTTGTAGTACCGTAAGCATCGAACATTATGGGGGAGATGAAATGGGCTTTGTTGGAAGTGAGACATGAAGTGTGTACCGCAAGGATCATTGTGGATATTTGTTATTGATATATATATATTGTGCTTCCTTCTAAATGCTGAGTATTTACATAGCATCCAGAACTTGTTTGTACTGCTTTATTTTACATTCGTACTCGTTTGTAATTTTGCCACAACATTTGATGTTTTAACCTCCAACACATTGATTTTGAGTTCTCTTTGTTTAACTTCTTTATCAGCTCATCAAATTGGCATGAAATATTCGGGTTTTTTTATAATTGCGTACACACGCAAATGTTATGCAAGCGCACGCGTGCAATTTACTGATCAAACTAATATAGCTTCGAAACAGTTGTTTCGGTTATCAAAACTTCCTTGACCCAATGGTATTTGGGGAGCTGCATTGAAAAATGGTGGATGTTGTTCATGTGTGTGTCGCAACTTGGCGCTGATTTAGCTGCTGCCTGGACGTTGCATTGTTTAGTATGATTCACTAGCAGCGAAATTACAGCGCAGTGAACCTTTGGAAAAGGCGCTATATAAATACTGATTATTATTATTATTACGTCACGTTTAAAATTCAAATGTGCACTACTGTTTACAAACAAATCCTTAACTTTAACATGTTAAATAAAGCTCTGACATGATCAATCACAATTAAAACGGCTATGCTATTATTCTCAATCAGTGTTACCCTGATCCACCTGTCAGCGTTGTCAAAAATGTAACTGTTATACTTCTTTCTAACAAACCCTTTGTAGTACAATGGTAGTATATTTGGAGGAATCACATTACTTTTTCATTTGCATGTTATGGCAGATCTTTATGGGTATATGCTTTGTTCCAAAGTCTGTATACAGTATTTCAGAAACATTACACATCAAACATGGTTTTCAGTACTGTCGATTGAATTTCACCCTTCTTCACATAAAGAAAATAAACGATGTCTGTTTACTTGCTGATGGCCTATGTTGATGGGTGCATATCTTAAATCTCTTTATATATGTAAAACGTAATGCTTTGCTCCAAATTTGTAAAACAAACGTCAATGATTATATGCCAAGAACCAAACACGTGTATACAACACACTGAACTTGAGTCGTCAGAAACTTACAGTAGGCCTCTGGTGAAAATGTTTATATTTTCATACTCGTTTTTAAAGAGAACAAATAACGTATTTTGTCGTCCAGGGCTTATATGAAGACTTGCATGTGCCGGCATGCTTCGTCACGATGTCGCTATACTTAGTCGAGTCTTAATTGTCATAGACGATCATTTACACCCAAGGCAAACCATTACCCTTGTTGTTATTTAGTCGGCTTTTATTTTATATACATACAATGGCCTGAAGCTCAGGGTGAATAATACATGTATGTTGATGGAGATTCCTGACCCACTTAGTGTATGCCCTGCGATAAAATAAGAAATCGTTCAATGATTCTCGGAGCAGTTTCAGCTATTCAAGGCTGTAATTTTTGTCCCAGAATGGTGTTAGAAAAATCATTCCGTGCTTAATTATGACGAAGTCTTAAGGTTTCATTTGCAGTATTAATATTAACGTGTACCACAGTATGCGTTCTGTACTCTATTTGGATGTGATCAAGTCGTTTGGACATTTTATATTAAATGTTTGAAGGGCTTAAATGTAGATGTTCTGATTGAGGCCATTCCAATGGTTCTAACTTTAGAAGCACAAGTTGGCCCCTTTTCCAACACTGATGAAGGTTTGACACTCTTTTGTTGAAAGCGATTTTATCTGGTTACTTGGCAACGATGTCTCTAACTCTTTATGTTGTCCAGGTTTTATTATACGTTTATCCATCTCTATATGTAGTTGCCTTATACAGGCTGTCCCAAAATGATTAGTACCCATCGAGGCCCAAAGTTCAATACATTTTTTCATCATCAAAATCAATGAGATTAGATCCGGGTTTTTTATCATATTATTTGCTTTACTGTACCCTTTTATGAGAATTTTAGATCATGAATATCGGACTTATTTTAATGAAGTTACACTCTATTGTGTAAGACATGGTGAATTCACCTTTTTGGCAAAGTGCAAACAAATGTTTTTTTTCTTCTTCTATTAGGCGGTAAGGGGCCGCCCAGCTCATACGGATACATGTGACTGCACCATAAGAAGAAACACTACTCTAACGTGCGAAACGTTCACAAGGTCAATGCTCAAGGTATACATAGCGTATTGATTGCAACGCATGTCACACGCAGGGAGGGGGGGGGGGGGGGGGGGGGGGGGGGGGGAGGGCGCTCCCAAGTTGTAACATGTTTAATTTTAATATAATGGAAAAGCTGAATGCAAACTGCTTATCCACAAAAATAGCCTGTGTAAGTAAATGTAATAAATATAAGAGGACCCGACGTTTCGATTCTAACAGAATCTTTATCGAAGGTAAAATGGTTTAATTTGTTTTAAAAAACTAAGCAATATTTACGAAATGTGTAATTCGCAAATGTTTCTGCCCATGCCATAACAACTGAACTGGCACCCTGAGAACCTTACGTTAAAATATTAAAAAACACCGTACGTTATGAAAATGTAACACATCCTGTATCCAACGTACCATCAAAAAAGGTCACTAACCGTCCAAAATCTTAGTTTTGCTTGGTAGCGGCGCGAGATTATGATATTAACACTTATTGAATTATACTCATTTTGACATCTGATGTAATATAACGCGATAATCGAATCATTTGTTTGTTTAGCGACATTGTTCTGAATGTATACTAGTTAGTATTGACCTACTGAATTGCATAACACATTATTAAGTAGTGGATATAGCGATATACGCCGGCCTGTGCCCAGACAAGAACTTTCATAGTTGAGTAACCTTTGAAATAGTTCGGCGTATCAATTATCCATGCAGTACAGTATCGGTGCAAATTTAATTATTGATAGCGGGCAAATGGTTGAAGCATGACACTGTCTACTTTAGTGTCATTTCCCTCCATGGGCGACACCTCAGAATGCACAGGGTATCTTATAGAAAAGGCTTGGATTCATAATGTATAATTAGTCAAGAAGCGGCTTATAACTTGTGCACTATGTCTGTAAGAATTGAACGATCATGAGGAAAATATGCGTCAAGTGAGAACTGAAAGGGGTCCCCCGAGTCAGTTATTGGGCCCATTCGAAACAAGTTTGTCACCACAATGTATACAGTCCGCCATATTGCGCAATGGGAATAAAAATGTTGGTCTTCCAGTATAGGCGCGCTTTAAAATGCTTATCGTGGGATTCCATTTTAAATATGATAGTATAAACAAGCTTCTAGGATGTTAAAAAACACTATTATTTGACCCTTAACTTATTTTGCCGTTTTGCACTTAGAGAGAATGACGGTGTTTGGACAACTAAATCTAAAGTTTACACCGAATAACTCTAAAAAAAACCCTTGAATTGGTGAAAACGCTTATATTGAGGTACTTTCCCGTAGTATTAACACGGATGTAAACAAAGCAATTACTTTGCGTAATACATATAACTACCTCGGGGAGTTCGCTTTATTTAACGAGGTCTTTAACCATTGGCTTAAGAGTTTATTTCTATGAATGCCATATCCCCTGACTCTTTAACGCTTTCCACGCGGTAGTCGTCTGAAGACGACAGTTCCAAAATTTCACAAAATTATTCAAACATTTCAAAATTATTTAACTTCATCGCCGTATTAGCATGATTAGGAATCACCATGAGAAATGCATTAAAATAAGTACAAAAACGCGTAGTATTGGTTTAGTCATTCTTGAGATAAGACTTTGAAAGTTGGAAGTGTTTCTGAACAATCTGTTTGTTTTGTATATGGCAAAACTAATAACCGAGTGGAAAGTGATAAGTGACTTTATACGATCACAGCAACCTGGTAACAACCTCAAGAGAGGCTGCGCCTCATAGCATACGTTTTTATACCCTTTTCAAATGTTTGTATTTAACCCTTCATTGGTGGTTATTCGTTCCAAGTCATCTAGACTTGACCGGATGTAGGTAGTACACATGGTCAAAATGATCATAACATCGTTATTACGTTTTTTGAATAATCTCAACGCCAGACACTGAGATAATTTGAGAAAAATTAAGATGATACAACGAATATTGAAATAATTCATCAGGTGGGTTGATTATTCACAATGTGTCATTTAATTTGAACTTAAACAAGACATCCATAGTCGGATTTATTCATTACGCAGAAAATTGCCTGTGGTACCACCATCAGAAAAAAGTGTGCCTTATGTCCCAGACTCTGGATCTGTTCTAGTATCGTCCGATACTGGAACAACCAGTATCGTTCGATACTGGTACAAATTCAGTGTTCCAGTATCAAACTAAAATCATTTTTCAACATAAATGATCAAAATGGTCTAGCGCCTTCGTCTATCACTTTGAGTAATACAAATGGAAGCTAGCAAACTTTTCAAATCCGCATCTATGACAATGAAACACAGTTTAAATTAACACGGTGAGTTAGTATTACCATGTAACTCAACTTGATATCCTACACACATTTTGAAATGTAGACACGCGCAAATACCATAAAAAGAGACAATATTATCATTACAAGTTAGATCAAACAATTTCAAAAGCACATTTTTATAGTGATGATGTTTTCAACGTATAATTCTAAGCATCTACAATTCTAAGGTGTAGAGTAAAAAAGCTTACATGTATTAAATAATTCAAAAAAAGAGAAGAGCGGCAGATTAAAGATACACTCATCAAATTCGAAAATTCAAATCAAAATAACGTGTATGCGATTAACTGAGCAATACCAGATGAGTCCATACGGGTAGGTTTGGATACATTCGGGGACAGCAAATCGCAAACCAAGAAAACAGAAGAGGAAGAAAAAAAACCTACTCGAGTAGTTACAAACACCCTATGCAATCAGTTCTTGCCAATGTAGGAGGCGTTCGTTAGAGAAGAACCTAATAGTTTCTAAAAAGTGTATGTTCTTAGACTTTCCCTAACGAACAAACTACTGCAAACTCCTTCCATCCAGTTTAGGTTGAGCATGATTATGCATGTGCATTTCGAGTAGGGAGTGCAATTAACACCCGAGAGTTGTTTGAGGTTCTCTCGTCAAAGTACCAGCCAAGTTTTCTCAGGAGACTACAGTTGGGTGTCGAATACGTTATTAGGTTTTGACAAGTTGACGTTTTGACCTTGTTTTACTTTGTATTTCTATATCTATCTCGTCACTGCCTCAACCACGTGCTTGTGCGACTGAATAATGCTTAATGTTCATTAAGGTTCAGGTTTTACACCACTCGGAAAATAGTGCTCATGAATCGCGTTTGATGATGTTTAGAGGGCGATTTTATTTGTCTGGATTTATGCATGTAGGAATCAAACATGTCAAAGGCAAGGTGAGATGTTGACCTTATTAAAAGTCATTGCCTTTCTCAAGTCAAATACACGAATACTTATCTGAAATACAGTTTAATTTGTTGTTTTCGTATGATTCAAATTTTACCAATCCTTCTTAAATGTGTATAGCTTGGATTTTGAGGAAAAAAAACATTAAGGAAATGGCGTAACTGTAAGACTAGGAGTTTGCAGGAACACTTCCAAAAAAAACATTTATAATCTTCAACATGTTCAATATCCCCCCATCCCTATTCACAATAGCTCATTACATTATGTACACTCTCAGATAGACCGGGGAACTTTGTGAAAACTATTGGCGGCGCAGTCATTATCATATGTGTGATAATCAGCGTGTTAGATACCTGTGAACACTGAATGAATAATGTCTCATGGGGAATTGCAGAAAAGGTTCTACTGCGTGTATGCGGCATCGGGCTAGTCACTAGTTGTATAATGTATCAGACATTCATCCGTGAGGAATTTTATGTGTGATAAGATCACCGTGTTTCTTACTTATAAAATCATGTATTATTATTGAACCTGTTTTCTGAAATTATGTGATGAACTATGCCATGAAGAGCACTCTCATGAATACATGTATTGGATTTAGAGAAATGTGTTTACATCATATAAGGCGGTGTCTTTGCAAATTCCAACCTACAACATGAATACATTATTGTATACTTTTGAGTGACTTATGGGAGTTCTTTCCCGGTGAACACCAGCTCGACCTGGTGATGTAGCCAAGTTTTTATGTAACTTTTTGATTTACCGTCGAGTAAGAAAATGACAGGGGGGGGGGGGGGACTGGTGGTTAGAGAGGGGGCCAAACTGGCCTGAAAAACAGCTAATGTTTATATTTGTTGCTTAATGACGGTATGAATTATACGTACCTGATAGTCAGTATCGTTACAGATATATATAATTCATTGTGAAACTAGGATATTACTGTTACGATATTGTCACATGTAAAACAACCGTGAAAGGTATTTCTTTTCGTTGGCAATAACCTTCGTGGCGGTAAGTAAGAGAATACATTGACCGATTTAACATAATGTCATTATAGTGAGTTAAGCTGCGTGGCTCTCTTGTCCGAGTCAAAATATTTTATATGTTTTAGCCCTCTAAAAATTGTATTTCAATCAGACATTTGGTTGCCGAAATAAGTTAGGTCAAAGGGGCATAAAACCAACAACTTTGGCAACAACTGTTTTGTTCATTTTCTATATTTTCTTCAATTCCAAGTGCCAGAGTATTTCCAAATTATGTGTGCATAAACTATGCAAAGTATAAAGTGTGCGTATATATGTGATGAGTAATGTTGATGGTACATGGGTAGAACACTTGGAGAGCTTCCAACGTATACATTGGCGTTTAGGTAATTTCCATTTGCATAATTAATTTGGGCTATTAATTATAATGTTTAATTTTATGTCCGATTGTTCCAGAATGTTCAGACCAAGGCTTTAAATATTTTAATTGTAAAGGAAATTTTCCATTTTGACTCAGCCACCAGAGCCACCTTAAGACTACACCATGAAAATGTGTGCTTCCACTGGAATACCGTGAGGAAACATTTTAGAGATTACAATTAATGTTTTTAGACGGGACGAAAGGGCCACTTAAAAATAATAATTCGATTCTCGTAGCCCTCTCTCCTTACTTTCTAAGATAGTTCAACTATTGTTTTATTTGTAAATTTTCCAAAAATATTGAGTTTCTACTACTGAAATTTTAATGGCTGATCGGCCTAATTAGTTATTGATCCACTATAACAAAAACGTAATTTTAAAGTATTTATAAGTAATCTGAGTTAAACCCTCACAAACCTAAGACATTAAAAAGGGCCTCGCCGTTTTCCGAATGCTGCAGAAATATGCTGGCAATATACATTTTTCACGAAAACCGCCATATTTACTTGTACATTTCATTAAGAAAATACAAATACAAACCGCCCTGCCTCTTCGCTTTTCGAAGTGCTACTACTAGACTCATATTAGACTATACAGTAAAAATCAGGCAATGAATGAACACAATAATAACACAAATAATATGTAATTGAGAGAGAAGACACGATTACACTTTACAGTGCAAATTTGTGACCGTCAAAGGTAAATCGTCAGAAAACAATGCACTCTACCGTAATGACTGAGCCTATCACGGGAAAAACTTTGTAACAATTTCAATTCCTGAAAATTTGACAGAGATTGGTATTGGAGGCGTTTTGTTGGCCGGCTATTGATGTATGCTACCGTAGCGGCATGTAATTGCTAATGATCTAGAGAAATTAATAAGGCATCGTATATGCGCCTTAAGGAGATTTACGAAGTCATGTTCTCTTGATGCGATACATGAAAACGATGTCAGCGAGAACATTGTTCTTGCCGGTAGTTTTGAAATCACATCGTTGAAATAACAAAGCTGGGCACCTGGTGGCGTTTTCTCTGATTTTATTTAAACAATTAGTAGTCAACACCTCTTATTCAATCGCTATGATCAGAAACCTAAATTGCTATAAAAACATTGATTTTACAGCGAGCTTTACGCTGCTTATCCTGGTAACCGAAATGTTATGCAGGTAGCCAGCCACATGAGTTTTGAATGTCAACAACATGGGATCTGCTCGAAAATAGTCCCATGTCGGAGCGGAACTTTGTATGCTGACACATGGCAAACATAACGGCGCAGAACAAATCTCTAACTATAAAGCATGTTCCGTGAGTGTCGCTTTTTCTACGTATACAGTACATGGCAGAAAAATCACTGTAACTATTAATTTTAACCCCGAAAGCATATGAACAATTAAGGTTTCTTTATTGTTTACTTCGATGTCAAAGAAGATTTTAAAGACACCACCACAGTGCATTGCGTTTTTGCAAAATGCCCTTATTATGGTCTCCAATTAATGTCGGGTAACATAGGCATATGCACACAATCATGGCTTCATATCGCGTTTATCGTTGAACCTCTTATTAGGTGCTAGTTTATATCAATGAATAAATTAGTTTTCAGTGCTTCTTTTCATTTCTGAAACTTCCGAGATCGACAAATACCTCGTGTATAAAACGGTCTAGTTGCATTGCGTTCGCACAATGCTTTGTGGGAAGACCTTAACATCTTCTTTGGTTCGATGTTTAAGTTAAGTTTTTATCCGTTCGTAATGTTTAATTAACACGATCCAGCATCACGCGCATAGACACGTGTCTATCATGACGTTTCAGATATGATATTGTTATGGGTTAATCATTTGTATAAGATACCTGTTAATGCTGAATGTGTTATATCTCATGGGGAATTCAAGAAATATGTTGTGTTACGCTAGGTGTACACTGCATTTATAACTTATCATCTGTGTGGAATTATCTATGATTATATCACCGTGTGTAATCCTGTTGCCTTTATACCATTTGTTGAACAAAGCATCATCAACTCATGAATGAATGTATTTCATTTAAAGGTTTTTTGTTTGTTTCACATCTTATTGAGCACTGTTTTACAATGTTCTAGCTTACAACTTGAATAATATCATCGATATATTGTCTTTATGTTATTAATGGGGTTTATTTTTATATAGCAAAGTAAGATTCGGTTTTGGTCTATATTGGAAGTCGTTACTTTTCGGCAACGATAATAGAAGTAGGTGAATGAATGATGCAAATGAAATGTTGTGTAATGTCGATAGGAAATACACGTACAAGTTAATATTCAACAAGCCCCACTAAATACACACCCCGACACACCCTCCACACAGAACTCGTTCAAACTCTATGATCACAGCCGTAAATTGTAATAACAACTTTACAACGAGCATCACACCGCTAATCACGCTAACTGAAAACGCAGCCACGTGATTTTGAATGTCAACAGCTAGGAAGCTACTAACTCATACAGTAGTCCCATGTCGGAGCGGAACCTTTATGCTAACATGGGGTGGATATTCCGGCGCGTTCAGATTCATCGCCCCCTGTGTAGCCCCTCGCACGTCATAATAATATAACGGCTTGCTAGAATTTATATTGGTAAACACAACATTACAAACCAAACACGTTCTTAAAGTGTGTTTTCATATCTCTTTTTCATCGTTTGAAGTACATGGACATAGTCCATTTATTTCTCAAAGACAATATTTATTGATACTTGCCGAGATAAAATTGAACATTTTTGGTGTTTCTATAACAACCATGACGATTGTTCATAACATTAAATGTACATGATTCACCACAAAAGCATGCAGAATTGTTTCATTAAGAGTCAGAAACAATATCATTGCATTAATCAAAATGGATTCACGTGTTGAGTCTATTTTATGAAAGCAGCAACAGCATCATGTGATTTTAATTCAAGAAATCATGTGTAAAACGGCCCATAATAAAATGTCTTTTCCTTGTATATAAAGCGACTGGTTACTCGTATTTCTCCTTTTGGAAGAAAATCGGGGTCTTATTATTTCTGCAAACAAGAAAAAAGAACACTTGGCACTTTTTGGTCTGTAATTCAAAAAATAAATATTAAAAAAAAAAATCCTAGGGAATTTTATTAGGAATATTATGAAACTATGACAATATTTGACAACATATATTTTGAGATATCTTTGCAGAACCTAAAATGGGGCAAAAAACGTGTTTTTTATAGTTTTTTCCAAAATAGTCAATTTCATGATCATGGTTGGATACATTGAACCCTTTCCTTCAAGAAACTGTATACTTTTATAAAGATTAAATGAATAGAAGTTATGGCAGTTTTACGGAGGCTGTACCTGAGAGTACCACAGCCCCCTTTTAATAAGGTTTATTTTTAAAACCCTGTCATAATATGCTTTTTTCATGAACTGTCCATGATCTTTGTTCCATTTTTCCCCAACTACGAACCATTTCTTTGGTTAGTATCTATAGTATTACATTTACAGAGTAGAGCATTGTTCCTAAATTTGGTTTTACAATGTTTTAAATATGTGCGTGGTCATCCTTTTATTTCATGGATATACCAAAAGAGGGCAAATGGATGGATCTAGAGGTCAACAAGCCTTTCAGGGTCGGACAATAGGGTAGAGCAGGAACCGTTATTTCCATCTATAATAATCCTTCTTCATTCCCGACGTGCTCAGGCCATGTATTAGCGGCCCTGGATCTGTGGAGATTCTGTGAAGATAAAAATCGAGTCTCCCGAAATGACTATCATAATAATTGGTACAACGTATTGCTGTTGCATTTTTAAAATCCAATCATAATTTGATTATCCAGGATCAAGTCTTAAATTGAGTCGAGTATTTAACATATCTACAAACAATCCCTTGTGATGTTCGCATCAGTATGCTGTTTTTACCATTCTGGAACGTGCTTATAATTTGCGAAATAGACAGGGGAATTTACCTTGATAAATAAGGTAAGAAATGATCAGATGCGCTGAGCGACTGAGGACAGTTTACTAAGGATTTGGAATCTCAGTTGGGTAATACAAACGCAATGATAAATGTTAATGGTAATTCCCTAGAAATGTTGGATTTGACAATGAGGATATTTATGTAGTAACAAATATTTGTCAAACATTATTTTGATACGGGTTGTAAAACAAAGTAAGTATTAATATTATGCTTGGATATAAAGTAACTTTGATCAAGATGTTCACTATTTAGCAGGGATAAATGAGTGAATTGTATATTAATATATGGTATTTATGCATGTTTCTATTTTGCAATGGTACTACGTTTGGTACTGTTGCACAGTCTGCATACAGCATGGCTGGCATGACTACTTGACGATTTTGTTGTTCGGCTAAAAATGTCAACAATACAAACGTGGGCTGTGTTCAACATCTTTTGGTATGTTTAATTTAAATTTGTCGACAATCGAATGGTTTAATTGGTGCAATCAGAACACAATTATTTTTTGTTATGTCATCACAATATTCGTATACGTTAGAAAGAGCCCAATACGTAAACAAAGCCCAATACGTACAACTTGATACGTATGGCTGTCTCACTCCATTATCAAATAGATGTGGGACTACCGTAATTCATGATAGCAAGGAAAAATCTATTATTAAATATACCATCTGTGGCTCCTGTGGTAATCTAATCAGGTGCAAGAATGATCGTAGCATTAGTTCAATTACAATAATTATACCTACTACAACATGTTGACAGTTTCAACTGAGCGAAGGGACTTCGGTCAAGTTGATGTATGTTTTACGTCGGAGTGGAAGCATTACACCACCAGTAGTAGTTTAACAGGCCATACTACCGACCTCGTTTATCTACTCAGCGCAGATTCTCTGTGAGACGGGGACTGTACTCAAGCCGAGACAAGAATCGGACTTTCACTTTTGTTTTGTATGTGTGTAAGCTTTTAAGCAAAACATCTACATCGTGTTATGATTATAATGTAGGCATTGTATGTACAACACGATCAACAAATAACATTAGGAGTTGTTCACAGGTCAATTTGTCTGGAACTCATCGGCTGATTCTGAGGATCGCCTCACACTAGTCAACCAAATGTGTCATTTAAATGTGCGGAACATCGGGAATATAAACACACCAAATGGTTCCTGATATCTGATTTCAAGATTTCAAGTAATATTAAAAATTCAAATATATTTCTCATTGAAAAGCTTACATTGAAACTTGTGTGTTCAGCTGATGTAGGGATGAGACAGAATTTACATGTTCTGGGACTTCCTCTTTTTAAATGAAAAACATGTACATTGGCCCTCGTGTTAAGTGATGGTTTATCTATAATCTTTTGAGGTAGTCAAAGTAAGAGTTTTATTGAAAATGGACCGGGGTATTTTCATTATAATGAAGAAAAAAAACCGCCGGTAATAATGTGACATCCACTTTAATAGAAGAGTGAAATCTATATGAAATAAGGAATTTACCAAATCTAGGCATGTGCCATAAAAAGGCAATGACAAATAAAACATTTTGGAGCAACATTTTACATTCTGTAAATATAAAAGCAGCTAGCTATTAATTATTAACATAACTTGAACCCAATACCTAAAATTGCCCCTATAAGTCCCCTAACATGAAGAATGTGAACTATATAATAAGTAGCTTATGCTTTAATTTGAATTACATCCAGAATCATATCAATATTCAAACATTGCAGTATGCATCACGATACCGCTATATCTATTATGTATGTTTTGCAGTAAAATATTTACTAAAAGCAAGACGTGTCTTCAATTGGTTTGTATGAGTAGATATCTGCTGAGAAACGTCTGAACTATAACCCGAGTGAACACAACATTCATGTACATTTCGGCTTTTCCCCATGTATACTTGTTCAGGCGCAATAGCCCGTACACGGTTTTGATATAGATGTGTGTTTTGCCCCTTGATCATGTTTAGAGTAGACTGTCCAAAGGTTATACGTAGGAAGTATTACTGTATACATGTTGAATGGCCATAATGAAGATACGAGGTTTTGACAGAACAACGAGGAGTTATTCAAAGGTTAGATAAGTCAAGAAATATTCACGATTTCAATCCAGTGTCTGACAATGCCACGGGTAGCATGTCACTTTCAATAGTACTCTTATGAAGACTTCTAACCAACATATTTACTTCAGTCAGAAAAACGTGCACGGTAAACTTGTGCGCTAATATAAGTGATTAGGAGATGTCTGATGGGGCAATATAGCATGTTTTAGTTTGCCCTGGCAATGTTTTAGGTGATCCGTACCAGATATGCAGGGTTTTGTTCATGCATTGCACGAATGTAACCGATGTTTACTTGATTTGGAGTAGTAGTTGATGACATGTTGATTGGCTTAGGTAAACAACCACAAACCCTCAGACTGCATTATTGCAGACTTGACTTGACACGAAACACTTTCTGTCTTGTTTTTAGTTCTCTAATGCAATACTACAACATAAGGAGTTGCTGAAATGGTAATGGCATGCAACATGTTAGAATATTATTGTGTATGCAATATTTCAATAGTAAACTAATTACAGATATTATTCATGCAACCATCCTGGCCTCCTGGGCAATGCTAGGTGGTCATTGGATTCATGTTATGCATACCACGTATTAAGCAGTGAATATCTGATTTGCAGAGATAGTACGTATAAATGGTCATGCGGTGGGGTTGCATTCATTCATTTGTCTTGTTAATTTATTTGAGAATTGTTGGCCAATAGAAAACAAGATATTGTGATAGATGGGTTTCGCAACAACATGGTTATTATGTCGAATCTGAAATAGTCACTTAATTATTGTGAGAAATAATGAATTGACGAGAAACACAAAGACCCATGGAATACACGCAAAGACAGCATGATTTTATTTAGGACCCATGGAATACACGCAAAGACAGCATGAATTTTATTTAGGAGGTGCAGGAATAATATTTTGTAGATCTGGACATGACACCCCGTGGGGGGGGGGGGGGGGGGGGGGGGGGGGGGGGGGGGGGGGGGGGGGGGTACTCGCGTAAGACGGTAATACGGGGGTGGTGGCCGCTCTGATAGGTAGCTTTTTTGGCACCAAATCCCTAAACATGGGGTATGATTTTGGGTTGGAAAATCTCTAATAATGGGGGTCACTTTGTACGCATTGGTCCTATTTTCAGAAAATGTTTTGTCTATTTTCGCGAAAATTTGCAAAAATATAGGTAATATTTTCCCGATTAATTTGCGAAAATTTGGGTCTAAATTGAAGAAAAAACCCTAAAAATGGGTACCAATTTTTTACAAAATTCAACCCCTAAAATTGGGGTAGGAGTTTTGAATCTCCAGCGGCACAACCCCGACCAAACCAAATCCGAGTACCCTCCCCCCCCCCCCCCCCCCCCCCCCCCCCCCCCCCCCCCCCCCCCCCCCCCCCCCCCCCCCCCCCCCCCCCCCCCCCCCTTGGCATGACATGGTACACTTTATGCAAACAGAAGGAGTTGACGGCAAAGACAGCATGTTTTTTGTTTGGGAGGTACAGGATGAATATTCGTAAGATGTTGATTGGCTAATTTGGCTTGACAACAGAGGCCACATTCCTCGTTATAACAGACTTGGCATGACACGGTACACTCTATACTTTGTTTTTTGTTTGCCTAATGATGAAAATGAAACAGAAGGAGTGTGCTGGAATGAGGCTGTACGTCATGGGGCAGAGAACGATACTTTTGCTACTCCAGAATTATTTGTAAAGCGCAAACCATCAGCACTTCACTGTCTGTATATAATGCAGCTTTGACATATTCAACTTGGTATGCAGGGAATGTGGGGTCCACGTTTTTCGTCTGCATTTCCTTTACTTTTTGGACATTCAAAGGTGTTTGTTTCAAACTTATAAGTCTGTACCAAAAAGGTAACATCCGAGGGGAATAACTTCGCTCATAAACATACAAATAATAAACTACACTGTTCGGAAAAATTCACAAAATAGTGGGGTCATACGTATTACGTAATAGGTATTCGTTTGCCATGTATATTAACACGATAACAAAGGCATTAGGTATATACATTAGTCACATCTTGGAAATGGGAAATAAGTTCAGAAATTCAGAATGCACTCTTCTTCTTTACGGTTTAACAACAAAATAAAATTTAATCTAAAATTAAGCTTGGAAGACTATCATGGTCAAAGCGGGTCAGTTATAATATTGTCACTAAATGATACAAACGTAAAGTTAAATTCATTCTCAAAATCAATACTATAGTTTAATCCGATATAAATTGTCGAGAATTTGCTTACTTAGTACCCTGTGCAATATGCACTAGTTGTATACAGTACAGCTGGCACAAAATCCACGCGTGCAATTGTTAAAGTTCAGTTTCCAGCAATTGTGACGTGTTCTACCGAAAACAAGACGGAATTGGCCGAGCTCCAAACTGAGAAATGGCCCATAACCTAATTGTTGGAGGTGATTTGGGGGAATTTGTGTTTCTTGTAAATAATTAATCTACAGAGTGTTTATAACATTGTTGTTAAAGTTTCAAATAAAAAATAAAAATAAATAAAAATAAAAATGCACTCAACGTTTTTTATGTTTTTTAAAGTACATTGTAAGAACTTTGTAAGAAGTACCTTTAAAGGGCGATTTCTCAGTTTTGGAGTTTTCATAAAGACGAACTTGAACATGATTTAACTCCACTTTGGGAAGTCCGATTAAAAACAGAAAAAGTACCATTGTAAAGCTGAAGATCTCTTCTTATATAATCAATTACTAACATAATATCTTACCAGAATATTATATAATTAAGCATACGTTCAAGAAGTATTTTTTTTCTGGTCAATAGCAAAACAAATGCTATCTCAAGACCTTAGAGTCTTGCTTAAAGGCATGTTATGTGATCTTTTCCAAGTAGCGCCCTCTATCATTGATTTTTACTATGAAAGCAGATTTTCTTGCAGATTTGCATTTTTGAATCATAAATCATAAAGATCTTCTAAGTTACAGATCGATACGAATCCCTAATTACTTCAAAATCATGGTTTGAAAATAGATTGTACCGAGCGGTACAAACTATTTTTCAAATTTTACAGTCTAAAATTCGCTCTAAAATTACGATTTTGAGGTTATTAGGAATCGTATCGCTCTGTAACTTGGAATATTTTTCATGATTTATGATTAGAAAAGTAAATCTGCAAGAAAATCTGCTTCCATTTTTTTATCGAGGATTGAGGGCGATCCCCTGGAAAAGATCACATAATATACCTTTAAATATAATTTGATATATTATTTTTAATTGCCCATTAATGTTATTGCATACATTTCGTCATGTTATTCGAAACGTGCACTACCAAGAATGCTATGCACGACGACACATCCGTATTTCTAACTCGTAAGTGTTCCTACGACATTCTGCGCATGCTTAAAATACGTAAAGATACGGAATCCGATCAGATTTACTTATATAATATGCCATCACGTACGTTGGATCGTTTGAGGGCAAGGTTGACTTTGAATCCATAAGAAAAACAGTTGGAAAAGTAATGTTTTTGTCTGACATATAAACTGGTTTGAGCGTTTCGGATGTATGCATAGTATTTAGAAGCTCAGCGAAAAAGTTTAAACAGAATCTCTGTTAGAATAACACATGATTGTCCCACACCATCAAAAGTGGCAAAGGCAGCATTTATTTCAAGCCAAGTCGACCAACTTACCTGATCCAACTTGTTTTCTTTTTTTTCTGGTCAATAGCAAAACAAAATGCTATCTCAAGTTATGTTGGGCCTATGCCATTTGAATACACAGAAGATAAATCTTCTACATTGGGAGTGTAGAGTTCAAATTTAGTGAACCCTTGCAGGTAACCCCCATTTGACAAAGTTGAAATGCACACTCTATGTGGGGGAAAATATATCATATATTCTTCCGTAAGGATGCATTGATTTCAAATGGAAGATCCGATATAATCTGATAATCATGATAATGTTTATAACGAGATATAGGATAGATAATGATAATAGCAGTACGTCCATGACTCAACCGATAAAACGACAAACAAAAATACTGTTCCGTGGACAAACGGGCCTCTCATGTATGGTCGTTCGGTCGGTCAACAACATAACTATTCCTATTAAATAACAAAATCTGTTCGAGTCCGTAAATCTGCCTTTTTGTCTTCGTTTAGGAAATAATTTTATTATCATGCAATCACAAGACGTCCATAAATCACAATTGCCTTCATATACTGACGGTTAAATTAGTAACTTGGCCATACAGTAACAGGCGGCTATTAAAACTCAAGGGACGTTGTTGAAATGTCAATGAACGTAAAAAATATAAAAATAAAATGAGTTGAGCCTCTAAAATAAGATATAATCACAAGATATAATTATAAAATGAGACGTATACATGTTTTCCAGTTTAATATCACCAATGTATTTCGATAGTTGCAAATCGCAAAAACCGAGCATAATGTGTGCGCTTGTGATGCATTGTGGTAAGTGTTCCTACGCCATTTTGTTTATGGTAGGGCAGTGAAAATGTCATAAATAATTGTTGCTATCTATCATTGTGTTCGCTATGTTATCATGTTGATAGTTATCAGCATGATCAGGACACTTGGTAATTGTTGACAAATTAACACATTAATTTGTATGTGTCCGCAAAAATTGGAAAAATATACATTATAATGTGATCTTAAAATGTAACAATTTCCGACGGATTAGTTTTCTACGCCAAACGTTGATAACACCAACTACAACGATTGTTGGTTTAAAAATATATTCCGCCATAAAGGTTACTAGGACATTCCATACGGTCACTTCTATAATGTTACCGGGAGTTTAAAGATATATAACCTTGAAATAATACATGCGCGATTTCTTAACACTTGTGGCTAGTAGTTTGGTAAACGTAATGTACTACAATGGTTTCTCGCTCCAGACTAGACGCGATTTAATTTAACATTTAAATAGGGGGTATGGAAATACATATATTATATTTAGTTTTATGAGGCGTAGTTACGAGGGGCGTTCAGTAAATACCTGCAACCATTGTTTTTTCCTCCACTCATGCGCGGACGTATGCCAACTAGAATTGGCGTAATTTGAAATATGGGTCTTTATCTTTCCTCGCTATGCATGAATGAACAATATCGTTTGTGGGATTACGTAATGGCCACATGCGTAAAATCAATACTCTCTGGACACTTCATGAAAAATAGCTGATCAGGGCGGAGAATATTTGCAAGCAATTTGATGCCACAGTTACTTTTTTCAAGATATCTTCAAGAACCGATTGCATGGAATAAGTTGCCGTTTGAAACAGTGATAGACCGGCACTATGTGCTCAACATTAATTATTTTCAGATGCAAATTATGGAGAAAAACACCTATTATGTAACCATTAAAACGTCATCTTCTTGTCATAGCTTAAAAGAAATCCTTTAATGAATAAACAGTCAAGGTCAAGGTATCCCAACCGCAAGATTTGGCTTAAAACCTCTTGTTTCTCATTGTTACATGTTATAGATTTAAACGGGAGATTATAAAGGCAATATCTGAAACCGTTTTCTGCAGAGAAAAATGTTAATACAATGAAGCTCTTTTTACCCAATTTGAGTAAATTCACTTACACTGACCAATAACATTAAATTAAATTGTAATTTTCAAATAAATATTTACATTTTTTTAACTTTGTATATGTATTGAAGTTCACCACAGTTTCTTGTTTTCTTAAAATTCAATTCCTTATCTGTAACTTTTACGTTGGTTGCAGTGATTGTTTAACATTTCTGCTCATTTTGAGCGCTTTCTAACCACCGTGCGTTCTACGCATGCGCAGATTTTTTATTCCAAGTTCAACAATTCTCGATGTATTTATTGATACCCTGTCCATCTTTACAATAACGAATCCTGCATTTTGCTGTGGTATTTCAGGAAATCCTAATTGTTTTGCTATAAACTATCATTTTTCATTTCTTTGGATTTTCGGCATTTTGGGGACTCACGGTAAAAAAGCCTAATGTTGACCAAGATAAGATGCAGTGTATTTTCAAAAAATTGTCTTTGACAGAACCTCTCCATTTAGGGACGTCGTTTGAACATGGTCCCTCTGGTTTCCCGATGCAAAATGTTAGACTTGCACACTTATCCGGAACAAAGTTCTGCTCATTTCAATACACGTGCTATCAAGCTAATTCAAACAATTCCTGCCAAAGTGGCATGTTTTTTTCACTGTCCAAATATGGGTTATTTTATGCTAATGCTATTACGTAATTATGAATATTCAGTAAATCCAGATTGTGTTAAATGAAAGATTAAGGTTCATACTTTATAATGTACCCAATAAGATTTCACAGAATCAACCACGTGTGGAGAACAACAATGGTTGCAGGTATTTATTGAATGCCCCTCGTATTCCGTAATTAATCAAGTTGGACTATAGTCCTTGATTTGCTGTCCCTTACCGACAGCCCAAACCCGGATGATTTTTAATATATCAACTTCACGTATATTCTTTCCCTGGTGCCAACATGTTTGATGCCCTATTCAAATGATAACCACGGGTAAAGATATTAAGCCTATCGGTCGGCCCTCATAACTTTTTACCCTTAAAACAGACAAACGGTCGAATATATTACGAATCATGCGTATAATACGTGACGTTTTTCTGAAAGTACCCCTACTATTTCCTGTTTGGATTTGGACAATTACTGAACACATCAATTACATTACAGACACATTTCCTCTGCTTCATTTTAAGTATCAGTTATTCGTGTTTTTCCCTTCTAAACGTTACATATCGTATAGGAACATATAGGGCGGATAAAATCCATTTACAATTAGCAAGAAAATCAATGGTTTACAATATTTATAATGACATTTCATGGTGTGTAACAAAAATGTACTGTGTAACACTTTAGGCAAGTATATACCTGTATATAGTGTATACCTGTTTTTAGTGATCCCTACATGATTCTTTCTCGACTACATTCCCTGAGCTTCTATACCCGTCTACTGACGTACAATGAAGCAATCTGGATATTCCATTTAAAAATCATACACCGCGTTTGGAAGACATTTTCTTAATCTTCTCTACAGGGAGTGTGCATTTCTCAAATGGGGTTACCATCATGGCGGACTCCTTTTCTAATACAGTGGGGGAGAGTAGATTAAGGCAATTTCTTCAATAAACATGATAAGGGTTGATTTCAAATGGAATAACCCAATTCGGAGTGTGGTTTATAGTAGGCATATAGAAACTTAACGATAAACGATATCAGAAAACTGATAATAGGTACCCGGTTTCATTTGGGCTCCGATGGGGAAAAAGAAGTTTGTCGTTTAGAACGCCCTTGTAATAATTCGTATCGTTTTAAATTCCTTTTCGGTGGATAGATACATTTAAAAATTCGGTTCGTGCTTTATCGTTGATATGCAACGGCGTTAAATATTTTTTACATCTATGTAGGACTTTCCGTTCACTTTAAATGTTAAAAAACGTATGGTGTATGAGAGAATAAATTTCTCAGGAATCCAAGGAAACATAATTAGAAGATTCATAAGATAATTCCAAATTTGAACTTACTGTTCCAGACAGTTTCGACCCCTGGGGGGGGGGGGGGGGGGGGGGGGGGGGGGGGGAGGGCCAAAATCGTACGTGGATGTGCGTGCCGGACTTCGAAAATGTGACTTTCTCTATACCTATTTTGTGGCCAATTTCCCACCCATCAATATACCAATTTTGTTAGAAAAGCACCCACTTTTACACAAATTGGGCAATTTTTTATCAATAATGCCTTAAAATACACCCAATTTATGCCAATTGGTCGCTTTGATCTGTGATGAAAACCACCCCATCGATATACAAATTTTTGCGAAAAGGCACCCCAAAAGGCAGGCACATATACGTATACCATATCAATGCGAGAACCACCCCCCCCCCCCCCCCCCCGGGGGGTTTCGACGTCCGATCGGATGTCTTTCTCAATGGTGTATGACCGTTTATCCAATGTTACCAATGTTATAAAGTAGTTGACTTTCTGATGAGATTTAAATAAAGCGATATATTACGTGTTCTGACATCCGATATGTTACTGTCTAAAAGTTGTTAAAAATTTCATAGTAGAAGTCTTAATGTATACACAAATACTGTAAAACGGAATTTATATGCGGCATAGTGCTTATTCTACAACATCTCTATACCCGTAAGCAATATAAATTTGTGGCCTACGGCGATTTGCTTACCTACAGTCTAATCGGTTCTATATTGGCGAGAAATATGCGGGTTTTTTTTCTCTCCGCTCTCACAAGTAATCCAAGCGTACGCGTGTGATTATGGTCACAAGCACGCGATTTCTGGCCACACGCATGAGATTCACATTACTCAAGTTTTATTCACGGGCGCCAGCATTCTTCTGTATTCATTCGCTACTGTAAGGAGGCTTCGTCAATTTGAAGCTGATCCAACTATAGTGTGCATTATTCTGTGGATGGGTATGGACCTACACACACAAAGATAATGTGTTAATTGGGAGGCAGTTGTTATATCGTGACGTGTTGAAAGCTCTCTTTTGATTGGTTGCTCAGGTGATTAAATCAGGCATGTAACGAATCAGATTCACACTTATCTACTACCGGGCAACCTCATACCACCCATCTACATGGAAAATGCAGTAATTCAAAAGGAATCTAGCTCGATGGACATCCCCGTGGTAGGTGAAGTGATGTCCACGGGGATTTCCGAGCTGAAAATTGGAAATGAGGTCGTGAGTAGTTAACATAAACTGTATCATTCCTACCACCGTAAAATCCGTGCATTGTCCCAAACGTGTAGAAAACAGAAACTACTATAATAGCTACAATTCAATTAACTGTTTATATTTCGTGATAGTGTTCATTTAGTTTGTTTATAATTACTGAGGAATAAACATGGATCTTTCATTGTTGAAAATTCTATGCATGAACATGGCTCCGGGTTCATCAACTTTTTTCTTGATACCAAGACGTCATTTTGTTTTGTAAAATGGCTCCTAGTTCAGCTTTCGCTGAAATCACCCTTAGTCGACACGGGATCGACACGAATGTTCGCGATTGATAATCGTTGATAATTCTATCAGAAACTAGAACTTTAAAGTAGTCGCTTTATAATAATAATATAAATTGTTCATCCGTGATTAAATCTTCTTCTCCTTTGACACGTAATGATGATGGTAGCACTGATAAGCTGATGAAAATTCCGTTCTCGAACAGCTGCAAAGAGTTTCATGTCTATTACAGCATGACTATCAACACATAAAGTATGTCACAAATCTGGACCGCAATCCCGTTTATGTCAGTTAGGAGTAGACTTTACCGGTGCTCTGTGTGTATGGATCCACCGAGCTACGTTACGTTACCCGCGTGTAATATATTGGGAACCAGCGTAGAAACAGATTGAGTCAAGAAATTCGCTAGCACCAACATTGTTTCTTTTCTGTTATCAAATAATTTGATTTGTGACAACACAATTGTAAATTAGATGTATGCCCTGAAGTGACACTCCAGGAAATGTGTATGGCGCTCTTGAGTAGCCTACATATGGATTTTGTTAAAACATCAATCGCATTTTTTATTTATTTTGTCGTCTGTGTGTTATTCGCGAACATTTCTTTTTCTTGCACTTACCGATTTGGCGGGTAAGCTTAACACACACTCAAGAGCTTGTACGAGACGTCTCCTCTTAGCCCAAATCTGTCAACAATTACACTGTTCAGTGTTCAGTTGTGTTCACACTAAGAAAAATACTTTTTTTAGTAGTTTGATTTATTGTTCTTATCTCTTAGAAATAGTATCGTTATTGTAACAAGCTATTAATGACGATGATATAAAACACCGCCTCTATCCCGAATTAACACAAATTTCTTTCATCGATTTGAGAAAATAAAATGTTATTGCTCGTCGACTTGCCCGAGGTACTGAATACTAATGTGGAAACATCGACTGAATTGCCATTGATTATGCGCATTTGCGTAGTATCAATGTAGTGTGTTTGTTTTTGTTATCTTACGGAGTGAGCCTAGATTTGGGAACGATAACATTACCTAAGATCATTGATGTGCGCCCTCGGGCTGCGCTGATTGTATAATTTTTGGATATATATTATGTAGTTTAATTTCGTCTTACCGAAAAAGTGGAAATGAGTGATATAGTGCCAGTCAACTAATGGATAAGTTCAAAATGAAAGTTTGCATAACGAAAACAACACCTACATCTCTGGCTACATTTGCTATTAATATTATTCATATATGCACTCGATTCATATTTAATTGCAAAATCACACAATGCTGATCTTTTATATGCATGTATTACATTATATTATAATGTCACCATGATTAGCCTTTATCGAAGTAGATCTTATCGTTTCGAGGTGATGGATGATGTGAACATACTGCCCAATCGTCTTGCCTTGCACAGACGTTGTGCGCGATCGTTCGGTTACATTTTAGTGATCAGTGTTTCATTCCCGCTGGTATTTAGGTTAGGTTTTTGTTAATAGAACCCACACTAAGTCTTATTTTCGTGAGATTCAAAAAATAAACTTCGCACGATATGTAGAAGAAACTGCACTCGTTTTCGATTCGCGCAATATATTCGTGCAATGTAGTCTTACATCAAACTCAAAGCTATTCAATTTTATAATAATGTTTTATTTTATACTTGGACGACGAAAGTCGTTCAGCATCCACCATACCACTCTCTTATACTATGTCTGAATCATACACACTGAACTGTACCTACACTAATAATGCATGTGTCCAAAACAGATCCCACTGACACAATTGATAAGATTGGCACATCATCTGAGTACCTCAGATGAATGAACCGTTAGACAAGTCCAATAACCGAACCAGTAAATACTCACCTCTATTTAATCACGATATGAACATGTATTTATAGAGTTTCGTCGGACGTGTTGCTTTGAACAAATTGACAACTCTGTCATCAAGATGACGTTTGTCGCTGCCTTTCCGGATATGTAGTACAAGTTGGAGTGATCCGTATTTCAATAATGTCTTTAATGTCAATGCTGAGGTTATGGAAGTGAACCAACAAGCGTAATTAATACTCGTGAAAGTGTTTTATAAGGACTTAAAATTGTATTAGACCGTACTACTTCGAGAGTGGTCGAAAGGGCTGAAGGTGTGAATTCATATGTAGGTTATTGGTGTTATTGAATGTCTTAAGGGATTTTATATCGTTACAAAACATCGGCCACCAAGGTTATACTTATATAAACTGAGCTTGGACTCAACGAGGTCAGCAAACCCAATAATAGTTTAATATGGCCAATCAATTTACTGAGTACGTACACAGACACTTACGAGAAGCCTACAAATAGCCAAGAACGTCTTTATGCCTTAATATCGCCATAGAACATGCGACATTCATCGCGATATTAGATCTGCCAATCGTTTTAACAAAACAAGGCCATTATGACTGTGTAAGTGTCTAAAGACTTGGACGAAACAGAATTTCTCAACACAGTCCGTATGTTTAAACGTGCACATTACAAATCGGATACACATATAGGCACGTTATCATGTGAATGTCAGGATCCATCGATATGTACTTTGAGCTATAAGTTCACCACTTCGTTCCTAGGCACCATCGGGGCTGGGGGCGTTACTCGAATGGAATCTGTTAGCAGACGACGGTGGCTACGAACGGCCGTTAATTTTGAATTTCCGTTGGTTTCAATGTAACAATGGATTTTGATTATATGACCCCATAAAATTCATCATAGGTTAGAAGAAAAATTTTCCAATCCAAAACCGTTCGGGATGGCTAATCATCCCAATTGTAAATGCTATTTTTTGAATTTAAACCATTGTTAAGCGGTCGTCCCATTCACTTGATCAGGTAACCTCGTTCGCATATTTTAACCTGAATACTCGTGAATACGCCTATGTCCAGCGTCGTCTGTCTGTTAGCGGTATGTAGTGTTGGCTCTTTAAAACTTACACCCACTACAATATCTGTATCTCAAAAATGGTATTATGCCTATTTCTTCGCGATCTTCACAAACTGTGACCAACCTTTGACGTTTTCTAACCAAAAAGAATGATGTCGAAGAATTGTTAGCCAAAAAAGCAACTCAGCAGAGCATCATATCACATTCCCGTAGAATGTTCTTGTTTCGAGTCTTCCAGGCCGAGACAAAACTTTCCCCGAGCATTGAACCAAACCGGTTGACTCAGATAATTGTTACACATAAAACCCCAAACTCATCCACCTGCATTAAATCCTGGTTCGTTATTTGACCCAATTGCTGCTTAGGATACGTCAAAAGGTCAGTCCCATGTGTCATATCCTAGTCTTTGAAAAAATAAAACCCCACAATAAAAAGTGTCACAACTAGGTTAGCTACTGCATCATACTCGATAGTTTTTGTTATTATTACCAACAACTTGTTTATCGAGTGCCGAGCTTGCTGTCTGCTACCGTTAAGTAGACAGAGGCGTATTTTCCCTCTTAATGTCGCGTTTCTTTTGTTTCCATGTAAAACCCCTAGTGTGCTATATGAATCGGGATTGAGATTCAGATTGTTTTAATAGTTTTGAGGGTAGCTGATTTCTGCTATATATGATTAATATGATAACTTGTAGTTTTCATAACATATTTGTCATCATCAGATTATAGGCATAGGGATTGTTATAGATGACCTGGCTGAACATTGTGTTCAGAATATAGTACCTGTGATATAGACATTTCTGAATGGTTCTGTTTTCTTTGTAACACTAACTTCAAAACTGTATATATTTTGGAGTCAGTAAGTGTCTTGGTAAAACAAAGTTAACAGATACCGACAATGAACAGGTGTTGATAATGTCAGAATATCAACTGATGCAGATGATGATAATAATTATATAATATTGAATGGCTTTGTGGAGACGAATGTAATATTTTTATAGATAAGACATTCAATATTATTATTGTAATTTATATAACAGACTGTTTTGATAAAAACTAATAAGTTAGCCCGATCTGACCTTCTCTGAGCATATAAACTCACGCGCATATCTTCTGCGCCGCACACAAAATATTGGACACCAATAGTTTTTGAATATTGGACGCACATCCGGGAACTGTGGCGCACAATCATAGTCAACACACAGTTTTATTGTACCCTTAAAAAGCCTGATATGAATAATAATAACATATATTGATTCCGTTAGTGGTGTTTATAATGCCAACTAGTCTTGATATTGCCACGTGGTGTTGATTATGCCATCTGGTGTTTATAATTTCAACAGATTTTGATGATGAGATTAGGTAGTGCTTACAATTACAACAGGCTATATCCGAAACGGTCACTTGCAAATGTGGACATTTACAAACTAGCAAATATTTACAAGTGAACACGTTCCGACTAGATTGATTGATTTTTGAAGGGTGTAAGAGTGTTCTTAGCTCTCACAGAGTTCTGTCTATCCGAAAATGGTTTTATGAATTTATTCTAATCTGAGATTAACTCATGAGGGCGACACGCACATATTTTCGCGTGAATAGGTTTCTTATAACACTGTCAAGTTTCAGTGTGACGAGACCTTTTCTAGTTGGTATTTACAAGTATTATGTTAATTATAATGTGTCCTCTTTTCTCCTTAACATGGGCAACGATAACAACCTGTGTGTGCATAGCCTTGATCTCGAGCAACATTTCCGGTAGGCATCTGAAAGCCAATTGATTTGAATTGGTTTCCTATTTCACCACCTTTCGATGTTAAATATCGTTTGGGTCACCAGATTAGGCAAAATGTGCATCGGTCTGAGTCCAATTTGTATTTGTACTTGTATATAAATGTGTGTAAGGTTAATAGTGATGCAAAATATTACTCTGGCGAATATAATACAAGTATTACGTTACGAGTCACGTATACCATAGAAGTAACAAACTATAGTGTTACATTACAGTGCGGCCCTAGCATGTACATTATGTTTGTGAAAAAGTATACAGAACAATAACTCGATGAATTAGTGCAGATATCGTGCTATTCTTTCTCAAAGGATTATGTTCATATATGCAGGATAATAGTTAATAGTGCACTAACAGATTCATCGTCAAAATAGATAATTAATGTTATCATTAAAACCCAAAATAGCCGATATGCATAGGACAACATACTATTTCCACTCAAAACTCATGACAACATGCACGATGCATATAATATTCTTGAAGAACAAATGTGTATATTTAGATTGCATGTCGATTGGTGTTCTGAATACAAACTGTTGTTTCTATAATGGAATTGATTTCAGAGGGGGTTACGATTGCCGACAAAGAGCTGTGATATCCGTTGAAGTGCAATGATACCTATATGTTGTACTATCGTATACTATTGTATACGTTGCCCATATTCTCAAATCAAAGACATGTGTGGCTGTTAAATTAAAACTAAAACTCACCGTACTGTAAGTGTATGCGTAGTGATCTTAAAGTAGAATGTCATTAGTATCAAAATGTCTCATGATTTAAGAGTGGTGTGAAAACAAGTCAATTTCATTACCGCGCGGCAAAAAGAAGTCATCCCAAAAAACCTCGCCATTACCGATAATTGAACATTAGGCGCGGGTACTACACCCGGCTTTGCAAACAGGCAACCCTGTACGGACCCCTTAATGATTTCCCAAGGAGAATCAGCTTACGCTCGAGTGTAATTACGTGGCCTCGTCATTAGACGGGATTTACCAATCATCCAGTCAGGGATATATACAGCCATAATCAAAGACCTTTTTATTAGGATAGTTCCGCAAGGATCTATGGTTGTACTGACGCGATAGCAGGGATAATTACGTGCAGTGTCCCGGAGGAAATAATAGTAATGAATCGCATAAGAGATTTAATGATACATTACTTTACAAGTGGTAATTGGGTGCAACGGTAGATTATATAGAAAACCACCGAATAGTCATTTGTGATTAAATTAGTTTGCTCTACATTGTATGAAACCCCTGTTAATTTTTTGTTTAAACCTTGACACTGTGTTTTGCTTATGAAAACTGCTTACAAGGATTTACTGATTTGCAGTTGAATACCAAGTGTTTAATATCATTGTTTTATGTCCGTATGTTGCTCTGAATAATATCCAAATATACGAGCGAATATCATAAACCAAGACATGTTGAAAATACTGGACACTATCATAAATATTCAATATACCGTGCATCAACAAAATACCTTGATTGTTTGAATGCTTGCTTGCTTGCTTGCTTGCTTGAGTGCTTGAGTGCTTGATTGTTTGATTGCTTGATTGCCTGATTGTTTGATTGCTAGATTGCTAGATTGCTAGATTGCTAGATTGCTAGATTGATAGATTGCTAGATTGCTAGATTGCTAGATTGCTAGATTGCTAGATTGCTAGATTGCTAGATTGCTAGATTGCTAGATTGCTTGCTTGCTAGATTGCTTGCTTGCTTGCTTGCTTGCTTGCTTGCTTGCTTGCTTGCTTGCTTGCTTGTTTGCTTGTTTGCTTGCTTATTTGCTTATTTGCTTATTTGCTTGCTTGCTTGCTAGATTGCTAGATTGCTAGATTGCTAGATTGCTTGCTTGCTTGCTTGCTTGCTTGCTTGCTTGCTTGCTTGCTTGCTTGCTTGCTTGCTTGCTTGCTTGCTTGCTTGCTTGCTTGCTTGCTTGCTTGCTTGCTTGCTTGCTTGCTTGCTTGCTTGCTTGCTTGCTTGCTTGCTTGCTTGTTTGCTTGCTTGCTTGCTTGCTTGATTGCGTGACTGATTGATTGATTGATTGATTGATTGATTGATTGATTGATTGATTGATTGATTGATTGATTGATTGATTGATTGATTGAATGATTGATTGATTGATTGATTGATTGATTGATTGATTGATTGATTGATTGATTGATTGATTGATTGATTGATTGATTGATTGATTGATTGATTGATTGATTGATTGATATGCTAACTTTTAGGCAATAACATTGTTTATACATGAGGGACACAATATGTCAAAAATAGGGTTATAGGCCTTAAGGATGCATTGGCCTACATTATATTTAACTTGCTTTCCAGATTAATCCAATTCCGACCCTGCTTTGGATGCTTAATTCCATGTCTACAACTGAGACAATTTAAAGTTAAGGTGTATCCCTGGCATACCTGGTCAAAGGCAAGTCAAAAGAAGTTATAATTGCGATCAAAACTACATGCTGCAAGCTATCACAACATTGAAATGAAACAAAAGCCTCTTTTTATTATGCCATGCACACAGAATTGTCATTACTGATAATTGATGTTCTTATAGCTCTTTCAAAAATTATTTCATGATGTCAATTTTTAACTTTTGATTTTGCGCGAAACCTTTTTTGCATTGAAATTATTGAACCAAAATAATAACAATTCCCGGTAACAATCCATACTGTGAAAGTGTACTTTCTCAATAACTTTGCTGATAATAGTTAAATAAGCCAGTCTCTCCAGAATTGAATCTTTAAATTCAGTTACACATTTATAGTAGATTGGTCTATTACACTAGGCAAGTTATATTATCTTTTATTAGAAGTGAGAATATGTTATTTTTTCAGTAATATCATAATTTTGGTAATATTGTATGGAATTCCTCCATTCAAACATGAAACTAAACCAACTTTGGCACTTTCTTTTCATTTTTTGCACTTACATTGCTGAAATCAACAAAAGATATTTTATTTAATTCACACATAATGTCTTCACTCGCGCATGCCCTTATCTTCCTTATCAGACCACCTACCTGAGCGAATACACAAATAATGTCATCACTCACATGCCCTTATCTTCCTTATCAGACCACCTCCCCGAGCGAAAACCAAACTAATACCCCATGCTTGAAAGTATGGGTGAAAAGGCAACATATCCGACTCACACCGGCAAGGACGGACTTCATTTTATCGGTATGCAATAATTATACACTAAACTTATTTACCTGGGGTGTGTTATTACAGCTTGCTATACAACCTTGTGCCTATTACCTATAACCAGAACATTTACCTTTACTCTAACAACGTAAATGTGATGCAATTAGAAAACGAAAGAATAAATGCGCCACTTTGCTTATCCGTTGCATCAGTCTATGGTTTTATCGATGATAAATAGCTATCAGGTAAAACAGTTTTAACCTAGAGAAAGTCAATGTTTTCCTATACGCCGGTAAATTGTATGTCTAGGATGTTTTTGTTAATATCCGCTTGTACAAACCCAACGGTGTATTTCAAGGTTATCAGACATCATTGTGTAGCTTACAAAGAGACCTCACGTGAATAGACTGAGGACATGTATTTGTTGGCATGATTGTAAGTCTTGTGTCCATATACCTCCATAATTGGACTATGAATATAGCAGTTTGTTTGGACTAGAGTCCTATTTCCTAAAAGTTATGAAAAACTTAAAGGCGAGCTACTACTATGGGTTTAGTCTGAAGGCTGACAGCAAAATTGTTAACTTTATTTGTTGGGAGTGGCTGTTTTTAATAATAATTCAACCAGCATGCTATAGGCTTTGTAAGCCTGGCCCGAGTAATTTGCTTGAGTCTGGTCCCTTCAGGACCCAAGCGTGTGTCTGTACGGACCGACCGTGTAAACAAACAAACAAACAAACAAACAAACTAGCCACATCGAGTTAATTAGGGAATTTGGACAAGGTTGCAATTTCTCCACATTGACTCTGTACAATCTGTCATCAAGTGGACAGGTGTATGACCAGTTCATCCGTAGTGAACTACCAAAATGGTCGGCAGCTTTAATAAGTTGGTTTTAAATAATAAAAGAGTTAGTAAGAATATTTTAGATAGTTTGTAAGGTGAGCGTCAATAATAGTACACAGGTCTTAAGGTACGCATGGGTTCTATTACAACATAGATCAAATCGGAAATTCTAAATTCATATTCTACTAAACATTAGTTACTAATTTAATGGAAATAAAATGACCAGGATTATAAAGATCTCAAAATTAGGTTTGATAGGATACTGTGTATGTTCAATAATGGCTTGCATTTCCTATGTCTAGAAGTTATCCATATTTGAATCAGTACCTGGGATGTTGACGCTCTCTACTTACAAGCATGACCGAATGCTACTTGTCTTTATAACCGTGGACGCAGGTCATATTATATTCCATGGCTTAATATAAACCGAATATTGGGTTGAATGCACGTGGGCCTGCATTAGCTTCTCAATCGCCCCTGAAGGTGAAGGTAATCGTTAGAGCCGAAACCACATTGACTTCCTGTAGCGGTTATTTTACATTCCCTGGTCTACTTTATGTGTACCATCGGCAAACTGATTACTCTGTTATCCATGTCCCGAAGAGGCAAAAGTTATGGTCAATATATATATATTAGTTTACGGGCGCGAGGATAACGACGGCATGTCTTTGCATTAGTTACCCGTGCTTCACGGCTCACCGTTATATAGTATGCATTTAGTGATCATAGTGAAACTAACCGGTTGGTTTAGGTTGGGAGTGTTGGAAGACTTAGTCGTGAGTTATGAGCTGTTTGGCTTAAAGGTTTAATATAATAATAATACTAATAATAAAATCATACTTTATAGCGCCTTACGCAAACACCTCAAGGCGCTGCACATATATTAAAATGATAAAACTTACGGTACATATAAAACCTATCATAAAGAAAAAGTTAACATTCTAATATGAAACCGACAATAAATATTAAAATGAAAAAAGTGACACATGATAAAAGCTTGCAGAATATAACACATTACAGTATTTTAGATTATAATGTCATCAGTGACACATGATCAAAGCCTGCAGAATATAATACAGCGCAATCAAATTACAGTTTTTCAGAAAAGATAAAGGTTTCTTATGGTTTGTGTATAAAGTTGGTGGGTCAGTCTTTATTTTCTGGGAAATGTTGCAAATTTGAAACAAACAACTTGACAAATACATATTTAGCACTCCAACACAGACCCTCATTTTATTGCGTATGTTTTGGTGTTGTTTCTGTATATGATGCGCCAGAGTTCGCAAGGGCCATCCCTAAGATGGGAAACTTTTTTAATAATACAATATAGTTATCACCATTATCACCCTTTATCGTGTCTCATTTTGATGTGGAAAAGTGGACAAGGAGACCGTTCTGTAAAGCCTTGGTACAAATACTTACCGATGTTCAAGCACAACACATCTCCCCCTAAAGTTCATCCATTAACGCGATATTCATGACATTTATCAGCGACAGGGCCGTGTTCTACTTCATCAATTATAATGAGGCCAATGCATATGATTACTGCCATGTGGATGCATAGTTAGTGGTATTGACATTGAGAGCACGTCACATACAAAACCCTTTAAAAATAAAGACCAAATTGACTACGGATTTAACATAGAGATGTGCGCATGTACCTCATTGTATAGGATAATCGAGGTGACGACCTGGAAATATTATAGAAGAATGAATGCTTATTATATTTGTGTGAGAAATGAGGCTGTACAACCTACATCATGGTTATTAACTACAACATAATGCATACAATGTAATGTTCAAGAGTATAACAAATCAAGAACATGATGAGAAAAAACTATTTGTGTTAATAAGCTCTACACAGCACAATAGTAAACGCAAACATCAAAACAAAGATTGTGCTGTATCGCTGCCCATAGGACAGAATTCATTTCCCGAAACTTACGATGCCAAACGGAAAATATGCCAATAAGTCGGTACCCTACTACACCACCTGTTATAAAGGTACCGACTATGGTTACATTATTATACACCTATCAGTTGTAAGACGCACCCTATGACCCCCGGGAGAGGTGCGTCGTGGGTGCGTCGTTTACCAAAAAAATTTGACGGAGGGTACGTCCGTGGCAGCCTTTGGTCCGTCAAAAAAATGACGGAGGGTGCGTCAAGGTCCGTCACTTTACATGGGTGCGTCACAGTGTACATCTGTTTACGAACAACAAAATACGACCTTTAAATATACGCTATAGGGCTACTATACCACATAACTCCTTAATACCGCCAACCAGGCTCCACTTTAATACCGCAAACATCACTCCGATATTTTATACCGCATGTTCTAAAATGCCTGAAATCACTCGATCATCAATACAAGAGTTTGGCAACGAAAAAAACAAGAACCGCAGTAGACCGAGAACCTTTCATTTTAAGAGAAGTGTCACGTATACAAGCATCTTCATGGTATAAGATAGGGGATCAGCATTGCGCTCTTCCGCACAAGCGCAGAACAATCTAAGAACACAGAGGTAGTAGGACAGGCCCCCGGAATTGAATTTGGTCGGGGATGTGCGGCGGGAGATTCAAATAAAAAACATAGGCCTACCCGGTCCCGGTCCGGGGTCTATATAATTATTCGAGGGCTAGGGTTGACAACATCGAACAAGGGCAAATCCCCCGTGAATTAAAAGTAGTTTCATTTCCAGTAGATCGTGTTTTATCCAGTTATAGTCAACGATATCTGATGACGGGGTGCGTCGTCATGGTCCGTCAGAATCCACCAATGGTGCGTCCAAAAATTGACGGAGGGTGCGTATTTGGAAGGCAATGGTCCGTCGTTTTTTTGACACAGGGTGCGTCATGGTACATGAGAAGTCGACGCACCTCGGTAAAGTGACGCACCACTCCCGGGGGTCATAGGGTGCGTCTTACAACTGATAGGTGTATTATGCTGACGGTACTAAGTGAACGCGAGTTTAGATTTGTACTGCCTATTATGCTAAAACCAATAATCGCAAGGGCAGCACCCTAGTCCATTGCAGATTGGTACTGATTGTATGTGTGTGTCCTTATACGAATGAGTGGGGTTTCATACCCCGCTTGAAAGTCACATTCCGCAGGACGTCCGCTATGCCCTACATGTATAGAATCGAGAATATTGTGATTCTCTTATTCTCTAGGTCATCGAGCCAACGGTTTGTAGCTGCGCCTCATGCTGACGAAAAGCTCAGGCTAAGGTTATTGTCCATGTGAAGTAATACAGTGGAGGTGGAGTCGACGAATCATAGGCATGCATAATTGAACGGGATAGTTAAGTTTAGACCAGAAGAAAATACTCTTTTGTCATAGTACGGATATGCCCGCGGATATGTTAATTTGTAAATTGTATTGACCGAAATAAAAAAGCAGATATTATATACTACACTACTTTGTAAACTTGGTCAAGACAAGTCGTTGTCGAAACACACACACAAGTATATCAGCGACAGAGTGTAATGCGGCCAATAAATTGTATTGCAGCCATGATGTGAATGCATTATTCCAGTAAGATCAATTGATTACATTGAGCACATCACATACACACAGGAAGAACAAAGACTGTGGCGACTACGGATTTAACTCACATATCATAAATGCGCATGCATTTTATTTCATGGTATTCGAAGAAGAGGCGAATACCTGGAAATGTTTCAGACGAAGGAACACTTTTTGTTGTTGCGAGGAATGGGGCAGAACTGTACAGTATATATTAACTACAGTAATATACCAATATTTAATGCTTTTAAGTACGATAGGGTCATATGTCAAAAGTTGATATAATAATTGTGATTCAAATTCACATAACGTTTATTGTATACATCCGATCTACACGAAGTAAATATGTGTGTTATTGATTTTGAGATGAGTTATAGTTTTCAATATATATAAGACTTTTAAGAAGACACTCTATTGACCGTTGTGTGTGTAATCTCTATGGCAGCCTCCCCCTTTCACCCTTTCCCCATCACCACCGGGTCCACCCCGACTACCTGCGAATTTAACGGTCTATCTCCTTTGTTTTGATCTGCGTATTTGTTTTTTATTTAAAAGAGGACATAATAACAACAACATGACACCCTACTTGATTAAAAAGGTGAAGTACTTTAGAAATATATAATCACAATTATTTTGATATGTGTGACAAATCCACCCCATTTGATACACCAATTCACGACATAAGACCATAGTAAAGATATTTCCGTTAGCTTATTGTGGATTGTTCTATTTAATGAGCCTTGGCTGATTTGAATTTTACCGGGTGAAAATATTGGAACAATCAATACAATCAATACATGTACATGGATACATCTAATATCTCTGTACAGTATTCTTTCACGTACTTTTATCAAATAATTTCACCAGGATAACGACAAAGTGTGCCTGAGTTGCAAGTACTCTACTTGAGATCAGGTGTAATTACAATCCTAAGTATCGATTCATTCAATAAAAAAAGCGACTGCACATACATGTATACAATGCAATTTTATGTTTCGTGAAGTACAAATGTGAGAATTGAAAAATACAGTACATTTTTTCACCGAAGTTATGGAAAGAACAAGTAATGCAGATATTTCAACCAAATTGATTTTTGCTGTAAGATCGCAATGTGAATGTTACAAATAAATTATGTTAATAAATCATTAATCGATCGGTTGTTTTACAATAATCACTTACCGTTTCCTCTGCTCTTGTTTTATTTTCTTTGCTGCAGCTTGTGGTCTATTGCACAATGAAATCGTCGCCTTGTTTGGACCCGACACGGAAGACGCCTCAGCCTCTGTACAGGGAGTGTGTGAATCCATGGATGTTCCCCATATAAAAACTACTTGGGAAAGAAGTGACAAATATCCCAGTGACGAAACAGTGTCACTAAATTTATTTCCCTCGAATAAGTATATAGAACTTGTTTTACGAGACCTTGTAGTGAAATATAACTGGCCGTCGGCTGGAGTTATGATACTCTATGAAAGTTACGAAGGTAAATATAATTAGCCGTCGGCTAAAGTTATGATACTCAATGAAAGTTACAAAGGTAAATGTAACTGGCCGTTGGCTGGAGTTATGATACTCTATGACAGTTACGAAGGTAAATATATATTGCTGTCGGCTGGAGTTATGATACTCTATAACAAGTTACGAAGGTAAATGTAACTGGCCGTTGGCTGGAGTTATGATACTCTATGACAGTTACGAAGGTAAATGTAACTGGCCGTCGGCTGGAGGAGTTATGATACTCAATGAAAGTTACGAAGGTAAATATAACTGGCTGTTGGCTGGAGTTATGATACTCTATATATGAAAGTTCCGAAGGTAAATATAACTGGCCTGTTGGCTGTAGTTGTGATACTAGGAAATGTATGAAGGTATAGTATAAACTGCTGTGTAACGTATTATCATACAAAAAAATAATTTGTTTACACACTTTGGCTACATAGTTTGTCTCCAAATGACAGTAAGACGACAGTGTTTCTATTGGAGGCAGTTTTATACACAATCATAATTTAGCTTTCGTAGCTGTTGGTCTGATCAATGCAAAGCCCTGGGAAGGGGGGTGCTGAGATGCTACAGCACCCCCATGGTCTTTTAGAGGGGGTGCGCAGCTATTGTCAGTCCAATAATAAGTTAAGGGGTGCGCAGCACTCCCTAAGATTTTAAGATTTTGGTATTACATACACACATAACAATTCAATATGACCAAAGTCATGTATTTCTCACCTCTGACAGTGCGACGGTGTGTATGGGGGGGGGGGGGGGGGGGGGGGGGGGGTGTAATTAAGCACCCCTATATTTTAAGATTTTTGAAAAAATATACAGTGTGTGGTTAATATCAAATCAATGCTTGACTGTTCGTTTTCACTTTGCAGTTTACATATATGTACCTCTCTGATTGTTTCCCCTCTACAGGTCTAGTTAAGTTACAAGAAGTCATTAAACTACAAATAAGAACATTAAGAATAGAGCAAATAGGGGTCCATCATAGTGCACTATTAAAAGGCGTCAAGAAATCGGGAATCAGCCACGTTATAATCGATTGCCGTCCTGAAACATCGGCTATACTTCTCGATGAGGTAACGTTAATAGTTGATAGTTGATAGCGACAAAGGGAAGTAACTCCATTTTTATCAAAATGTAGTTATTTGCATGAATACACCAACATAACAGTATCTTTCAGTATAATAAAGGTTTTGCCCAATTTTGTCTTCACAAAAATCCCCATAAGCTTTTGCTTCCTAAAAATGTGTACACGCAAGTATAGGATATCCGATAAAAAACACCACAAAAGGAAGCAATGACCAAATTATCAATCAATTATTGATTTTGTCACATTCTATTGTTTACAAACTCAACACATTTACATTTAATGATAAAGTATGTGTTATTCATCTATCCAAACACATATTCATCTATCCAAACACATATTTAATCCAAATGATAATTCAGTTTTTGCCTTATATCTCAAAATCATCAAAATGGAGTTATTTCCTTTTGTCGCGGTGAAGCAGTATGGTTCGTAGCTGTTTTGTTATATACGCTGGTCTCATAATGTGTATGCTGTATTTAGAGTCGTGTATGTGATCATAATCGCGCGCGTACTCTACTCTTTTCAAATGCCAAAAGGAATTTGGAAATAATATACTGGCATTTTAATAATTCTTCAAAACAAAAAAAAGTTGCTCATCAGCGTTGACAGTTCCGTATCTCATGGTCTAAACATTAAGAATACACAATATGGGTCGTAGCTGTTTTGCTATATACGTTGGTCTCATAATGTATAAGCTGCACCATATTTGATTTGTTTGATTAAAATAAATCGTACACAAATCGACATTCTATAATCATAAACTAAAATAAGAACGAGACTAAAACATAGTTTGTAGCTGTTTTACTATAATACGTTGGGCTGATACAAGGCTGGATCATATTATTTGTGTCGTCCTGTACGGCCACATGCGGCGATCATACGTATTATATTTCCAAATTACTTTTGGCATTTGAAGAGAGAAGAGTACGCGCGCGATTATGACCACACACACCCCCACGTGGTTTTGGCCGAATCGCGCGTATGAACACAGTGCGCGTGTTGCCTATATGCGGACCTACGTTCTTCTGTATTCATTCGCTGATGTAAGCAAGCCTCGACAATTTGGAACTGATCAAACTATAGAGTAGATATTTTGTGTAGTGGTTGCATAAGTGTTAACTTTGTGTTAATATACATAGAGTATTGACTAATTTCGGGTGTTGGACCCCGCGTTCCTTGTCATCGTTTCTTGTTCACATTTTATTTTACAAGAATATGTGGCGACTTGACTTCTTGGATACACTGCAACTTTAATATCAATATTGGCTACATAATTGCATCTCTGGGACATCGTTAAGATCATTGTTGTGCTGGTACAAATGATCTTGTGTACAGGGTGAGTCAAAAAGACTGCAATAGTGGAAAGAAGCCATTTTGTTTTCAAAACCAAAATGAATTTTAAAACTTTTTAAACGTTGCAAGAATGATGTATTTAATCCTAACTTTGTGTGAAAAAATGAAGTCGGTCGATCATTTGAAATGGTACACGTTGCATTTTCATATTTGAATATCCCGCCAACAAAAAAATGGAAAATGTCAGTTTTTTATTAAAATTTAGAACATTATACGCTTTCACAGCATGGGTATGATAATTGATTATGTAAACAAGAAAGGATGCATCAAATTCCAATAACATCACAAATGAACTCAAGTTTCCAAATTTGAATGGGAGACACGTTTTGCGATCTGATGCATATTTTTGGGTATCTCGTGGACAAACGTGTGAAATGGGTGCACTGGTCAAAAGGTTCACCAAATGCAAACGGAAAATGATATTGACTTCATTTTTTCACACAAAGTTAGGATTAAATACATCATTCTTGCAACGTTTAAAAAGTTTTAAAATTCATTTTGGTTTTGAAAACAAAATGGTTTCCTTCCACTATTGCAGTCTTTTTGACTCACCCTGTATTTAGGTAATTCGATCAAATAAAACGATATCCGTGTTTTTTCCCGATCTAATTTTATTCTAGATGCTGAAATTACAGATGTTAAAGAGTTACTTCCATTATATTTTTACATCCATGGTGAGTAAATGTTAACCTTTTTGGATTCAAATCATTTAGGGATTTGGAAATTTGTTAACTGTAATAATTATATCATGGTCTAACTTCTTAAATGTCAGCAAAATAGTAATCCTAGTCAGTTCCTCATGAAATACTGTATGTTTCAAAAATGTTAAAAACAATAAAATGTTCAAGCATATAACGCATCAAGTTGCGGTGAACTACGGATGATGTGTTTCTGCGTAACTGGTGCAACTAACTCCCTTTTTTACTTTAATCACCAATATCCGATGATGTATGAGGCATTGGCCTAGGAGCATCCTTATACTTTCCCCTTGACTAAACCATAGCCTCTAAATCCTAAACGAGACAGAGAGTCATTCCATTATATAGAATAATATAAAATGCGAATCCCGTAATTAAAGTGAAAATAGGTCATATATAAACATATTTTGGTATGCATTTGGCATAATGAATGTCACGCGATGGTCACAATAATATCTTTCACCTCACGTGCAAATCCACAAGCTTTTTATAAATATTCCCTTCTTCAGATATTACTTTTTCGCGCTAATAATAAGCGCAATTATATTCTGAATGTATGTACTGCTCCATGTCTGCTTCCAAATAATAGGTTCCAATTTAGTAAATCTACTTTAATTCTCAAGATCATTGGTTCCATATCGGGCAAACAGTCTAGGGTTTGTCTGTGTTTATTTCTCAAAACCCGACCTTCCTTCGATTTAGATTTCATCTCTTAAATTCATATATATATCTTTGAGCCTGTCGATTATCTAACTGGAATATTGAAGAACACACAGTCTTTCATGCATGGATGCATTTTACGATTTATTTGGCGCCTCTTATGTCCAATTGGGCATATGGTTTGGCATTTCACGTAATAAATGGCTGCTGTATCCAGTTCGACGCATGGCTCACTATTAGGACGATTCCTGCCCCCCGGTTGAACTAATTATTTGGCCATTAATCTTATATATTTTGATATGGTTTAGGTTTTTTTATTTTCATATACGACTTTGAATATTTGTATCAATTAGATATTCCAATCTTAAAAATGTTCATCACAAGCCCATGAACCATAAACGGTTCAGAAATGTAATAAGATTATGCTTGATATTGAACCGAAGTATGATTTAAACCTGTTCTACACATCAGAATAGTATTGCTATGAACGGTTACTATTATAGTATAATATAATACGTCGTAATAACAGATTGTTACAAAAAAATTATAAAATCGCAATTTTATTTTTAACACAATGTTAAAATCATGCAATGTCAACATCTTTTACACTCTGTGTTAAGTTTCGTTTTGGCAACCAGAATTGTTTCATTTGGTCTTTTTAACTACTTGCGTTTAAAAGTTATGACTAGTCTACTAAGTCGTCTAAAAATCGGGTTGGGCCACTTTCACAATATCATACAATCTTGCTTGTATACATTAAATGGTTAGGGTATCATGCAAGGAACATTGAAGAGAACAATATAATTATTTTTCAAATAGTTTTATTTCATTTGAATAAATAAATTCATAAAATATTGTTTTTTTGTTTTTTTGGCATATTCATTTGGAGTTCATAAATTAAAAATAACCTCATTATTCCTCCTGAGCAAAAGTTAAGCGCAAAGACTGTCTCAATCATTGTTATTCCAAAGTTCTGTTTATAACCATGAAAACTCGTTCTTCCAATGTGAATTGGGGCACTTGTTGAGCGGCATCCATGCTCTTAGTAAGGGATGGTTTTAATTCTACCCTACATAACATATCTTTGTAAAGAATGTTACGTGTACTTCAATATTCCCAAATTGGGATAGTCAGTTCTCAAAGAAGATGTTAAGGTCTTCCCAGAATGCATTGCGCGAATGCCAGCCAACTAAGGATGTTATCACACGATGCATTTGTCGAGCTTTTAAGTTTTAAATAAGAAAAAGGAGAACCGATAACTAATGTATTCATTGATGCAAACTAGAACCTAAGAGCTCCAACGATGAACCCTCTATGAAGCCATGCTTGCATGCATATGTCTATGGGAACCAAGACAAATAGGGAACCAAGACAAATAGGAGACTAGAATTAAGGCATTTGGCAAAATCGCAATGTATTGTGGTGCTGTCTTTAAAATCTACTTTAGTCAGTACTAGTGATGATGTATCACATAGAAAAGTAACTGCCTGTGCCAATATATTCATACAAGTGGGTGGGTTTGGAAAGGGAAAATATCACAGAAGTGTGTGAGGCAGTATTGAATGATATAACTAGGTTTGGATAACTATTTACATGCCATTGCGTTTAACGTCAAACGTATTTAACATGCTATTATACTATAAAAGGAAATACTGCAAAACTCGTACGTATGACTCAAGCGTATAAGTGACTTGTACGTAATACGTATCCGATATTTGCCAAACTAATTGTTTTCATCACAATACGTTAACAATTGAATTGAGACCAATGCAAATAATTATTTGTCGTATATTTATATAATATTGAATGGCTTTGAGGGTGATACAAGAATATTGCACGAGCTATAACAAATATTGCACGAGTCGGAGACGAGGGCAATATTTGTTTATAGCGAGTGCAATATATTCTTGTATCACCCAAAAATAAGACATCCAATATTATTATCATTTTTTATATAAGGCTTTTACCGATTCATTGAAGCCGTCTTCGTCTGTTCGTCTTGATTCGGCATAAAATCTTTCAACTTTTGCTGCCAAAGTAAACTTCTCAAAATCTTTAAAATTATCCGAGTACATATTTTTCTGAAGGTATGCTCGGAAACGGCTGACCGCGTTGCGTGTTGATTTGATTGTGTTTGCAGAATCTTTGTTCCGCAAAAGTTCGTTAAAATCATCATCACTTAGACTAGAGAAGCGAATCTCCCGGGAGTCTGCTGCTGTTTCTCCAATTGGCAAACTTGTTGATTTGTTGTTTTCGTAGTGGTGCCCCACGTAAGCCTGCTTCATTAAGCCGATAACACGTATTTGCGAAAAACATGCAATCCGTGAAAATTAGTCTCTACTGCATGCTTAATAAACGTGTAAGCTCCTTTGTATACAATGGTATAGACGAATATTCGTAACGAACAAATGATGGGTATGAGACTAAAAATATTGGACGGCAATATTTTTAGGATATTGGATGCCTCCAGGTACTTTGGTTAAACAATATTGAATACACAGTTTTATTTTACCGTTAAAAAGCCTGATATAAATAATAATAATATATTGTATATGTAAATATTTGCTTTGGCAAATATTGGTTCAGTGACTATAAGTCCTACGTATACTCCACTTATACGCACGAGCCATTCGTACTAGGTTTGCAGTGTGGCCAAAGCAGTGTTTGCTTGGTTTTTCGCATATTACGTTTATTGTATATATCTACTTTATCAGGATTTAAATACGTTAGAAATGAGCCAATATGCGTGGGATGACGTCAACATCACGGCATTACATATGATGGATATGCACAACGTTATGACTAGAAAACTAAGTATGGAATGGAATTCATATTTGGGTCACAACTCTAGCGCCATAATGAAGGTTAGTGCCATACATACTAATACAAAGCAAACGCAAGTTGCGTTGGTATTTTGACACTTATTATTTAAATTTAAAAAAAAAAATGTATGTTGCAAAAATCAAGCGTTATAACACTAATTAATAATGCACAGCATAATGATCCGAGCGCTTATCACTAGGTGCTATACATACAGGGTGTATCAGAAAGAACTGTACCGTGTTTCTAAAATACAAAACAAATACAAAATGACTATTGTTTTAAATGTAAACACCTGCAATATAAAGGTTAATATGTTTCCTATATTATATGTTAATTTCATTGATATATCTCTTTTTGTTCTCGTGTGGCAAGACATAATCGAATAACAATGATACACGTGTTTTCAATTTCAATAAATTCTCTCTACAACTATCCCCACCATTTCAAACAATGTAGCCCACACCACAATATTCAAAACTCTCGCCAAAGAAAGGAAAGTTAAAACCACTCAAACAGAACAAATCTTGGTTTATTTGCGGATTAATAAACAAAATTTATCTCAAAATTTCACCCACAAAAGTGATGTGAAAAGTTGAGATATGGCGACAAAAAATAAACCCTGTCCTTTTGACAAATGGATATCTGAGTTATAGGGTAAGTAATTTCACAGATTTTTTAAATTGATCATTTTCAACCAAAATTGATATGTACCATTTTACCAGAAAGTCTGTATTTTCCATCAGAAATGGCCGATTTTCAAAATTTAAAAACAGTTTGAACAATATCAATCGAATCCATACCTTAATAAATCATATTGCCTCGGTACAGTTTATTCTGATACACCCCGTATCTAGGCCCAGGAATAGCGCTATAATTAGTATTGGTACTCACAGTGTCCAAATTCTAGAGCTAGTTTCTTTCTGTCACGTGAGAAATATTTTATCAACCTCACAAATTCCTTTTTAAGTACTACAATATTTCGGATCCATACAATTGATGTAGATGATAAATGTACAAACCGTGGATGCGGGATAATTCAAAATAAATTGCATCTTATTATTCCTATTATTAATTGCAAAACTGCATCTGCTTAACATATGATTTGTATAATTATAATAAATAAAATCCTCAACCATTTTTTCTACAGCAATTAGTTTATATCAATTTCCATTCACACGCCAATAAATGATAGCAATAAAATTACAACGTCTAAAAGCATATCAATGCTACCATAAATTGTCAAATGTCACGTAAGTGAAATACAGTTCATTCAAGCGATGCATTTTTTTGTATTCCAGAAGTTCAAAGAAGAGGCAATTTATCAAATATATTGTAGGTTTATAAGACCTGTTTGACGAAATACATAATAATGATACAGTTGCAGCTTTTTGCTATTATTCAGCATCAGTTATTATTATCTTCGTAATCGTAAACCGAGAACTAAATCATAATATGTAATTATAGCTATTGTACACACAAGGTTCCCAGTGCTCTCTTTTCGCAACAATAATTTCAAATTTAAAATCGGTTTTGTTACTCTGTAAACAGAGCACATCGCGTAATGTTCGTCTTGGGAACCTTATCACAAATTGCAATTATCTTTTATAAGTCATAGAAATGAGTAGCTGACATTTACTAGCGGCGATGGGCACCTGACC